>JAWNNI010000165.1:2400000-3060000 GCA_035043065.1 Hirtodrosophila confusa
CTTACGGATCACTTTGCAGACCGTAGAGATCTGAAGACACTAGAATATCAGTTGTTAATCCTCAGCCAACGTGGAAAATCTATAGACGAATTATACCAGACAGTATACTATCGTCTGTCGCTGATTTTAAATCAAATAAACAATCATGATTCATCCTCAGAAACACTGAAGGCCTTAACAAAGATCTACAGGGATAAAGCCTTGGATACTTTTATAAGAGGACTCAATGGGGATTTACCCAAACTTTTAGACATCAAAGAACCAATGGATTTGCACCATGCTCTTCACTTGTGTAGATTAATTGAAAACCAGGCCATCAGAAACTCCGTCAACCCCGTAAGAATGCCCCCACTACCACTTAGGAACACTTAGCACTTTCAAGGATCCAATTCCCAAACTCCGTTTATATCCAACTTTCCTCAGGCTGTGAATAAGAACAATTTTAATCCAAACCTATACCACCAACCTAGACCCAATTTTAACCCACAAGCTTCAAACTTCGCGCCAAGACAATTTTACCAACAACCCCAACAATATTTTAATGCACCACCAGCCACTAGCCCCTAAACCACAACCGGCTCCACAACCAATGGAGATAGACTCTTCCAATAGAACCAGAAACATCAATTACATGAACAGGCCAGATAACAGTCATTTTGCGGGAAAAAGACCCCTGCCTTCAAGGACGGATCAAACTCGCAACAAATTCCAAAGACAATTCCACATAAGCGCTGGCGAAACATTAGGGCAGGTCGCGGACAATGAAACAGACGACGAAACTAACGTTTATGCAGAGGCATACGCTGACGCTTACACTGACGCATATGAGCACTACATGGGCGAGTAGAATATTATGCTGCCAGGGAAGAGCAAGGAGTTTCAGAATTATCCATGAAACTGAAACCCTACCGAACGACGAAACTCAAGCCGACATATTAAACATGTCTGACGTAAATTTTTTAGTTTAAATCGTTCCTCGTTGCCCTACTTTCAATGCAGAACGAGGGTCGGAAAGGTACTAAATTTTCTCATAGACACTGGATCCAACCAATATTATGTACAGCCTTCTCTAGTAACCAACCCCAAAGCAAATAAAGAAAACTTTTACGCAAATTCGATAGGAGGAAAAAGAGCAATCACGCATCATGTATTTCTAAGCCTTTTCAGTCTTCACGACACCCCAATCAGATTCTTTGTCCTAACAGATGTTATTTACACTGATTTCAGTAAGTCTTTTGACTCTGTTAATCATTCTCTATTACTTCACAAACTTCATCTTCTGGGATTTCCAAATAATTTAATTCTTTGGATTTCTAACTATTTAACTTTTAGAACCCAAAAGGTTTATTTCAAAGGCTTAGTTTCCAAGCCTGTTCAAGTTACTTCCGGAGTACCACAAGGAAGTCATCTTGGCCCCTTATTATTTACTCTGTTCATAAATGACCTTCCTTCTGTTGTAAATCACTCCCGGGTGCTCATGTATGCCGATGATGTTAAACTTTGTCTCATCTACTGATTTCTTATCTGGTCAAAGGTTGCAAAATGATCTTGACAGTTTGCAAGCCTGGTGTCGGGTAAATTTATTAAATCTCAATTGTGGTAAGTGTAACGTAATGTCCTTTTACAGGCGGATGCCCTTTTTCAACAGTTATATTCTTAATGTTAAGCCGCTTGTTCGAATTGAGTCGGTGGGTGATTTGGCTATCCTTTTAGATCCCAAGCTTAAGTTTGACAAGCATATCTCTTCCACCACTAATCGAGCCTTTGGTGTCGTGGGTTTTATTAAGCGTTGCACAGTGGCGCCTTTTGTCATTTTACTTCGCAAAAATTATATTTTCTGAACGAAACAAGATATTTTCAAAATGTTAAAAATGTTTAACAGGGAATTCCCGTAGCTTTAAAATGAGTGTAAGATAAGAAATCGGACGGAAGAATTCTTCAGAAGATTTAGTCAAAGTTGAAGTTTCTTTCCATAGGAATTTACACCATAGAAATGCATTGGAAACTTGATATTTTCAGATGTATTCGCTATAAAACTTTTTATTTTCATATATAATGTGAATATATATCTATATACGTTTACATATATATGTATTTATGTAATATTTACATGCATATATAAGTAAGTAAGTATATGTATATAAAGTTGCATATACATATGTGCAGTTCAAATGTACATATATAAATATGATAAATATAATATATATATATATTATATATTATATATATTATATATGTAAAATAGTAGGCTATCACTGCATCCAGACGGTCCTGTTAAAATAACATTAGCATAACATGTACCATAACATTTAGATAATAGATTACGATTGTCGCGATATCGATAAAATACAGAATGAGAGACACAGTCGGTTTTTGTAAGCGCAGCGTGAAGTCGAATTTCTTGAAGTGAATATATATAAAGTTGAACTATTAAGCATCATTATCCTTACTTTATATTGTGAACATAATACATTAAATAAAACTATTATAATATCAATCTTACATTTGGGGGCTCGTCCGTGTCAATAAAAAAGTCAAGGTGTGTGATCGTGAAGTTGGCTGATGCAATAACAGTTTCTCGGAATCGTCGCAAAGTTGGTTAATGCTACTAAAAAGTTGTAAAGTTGTTACAAGTAGCATTAATATTAAGTTGAACAGTCCGAAATCTGTAAGCATTAGAGTGAACACGCTGTTTTTTTTAAAAATCGATCGTGTATTTTTGATGAACACAATTTGCAAAACTCAAAGTCGCGCCACAGCGTCGCCGTCGCTTTCGTAGAAACCGTTACTTGTGTGAGACATTCAGAAAACGACGCGGAATATGAGAAAAACGCCGGCAAAAAAGACAAGTACGAAAGTAGAAAAGGCAAAACAAGGAGAGACAGTAGCTAAGTTGCATTGTAGTGAAAACGAGATAGCAGAAGCTGAACTCGAAAAGAAGAGCGCGATGGCAACCGTGATTGAGGACAATAGTGTTGAGGCAAAGATGGAACAAATGATACAAATGTTAAGCCTAAAAATTTTATCTGACGACCAACGCGAAAAACAAGTTAAAATCGCTCCTGACAATTTTGAAAAAGTGGTGTGCGAATGTGATGGAAAGTCCGTGCCAATTGAAAAATGGTTCGAAAATTTCGAGAAAAATGCCGACGCATATGAACTCACGGAAAAGCAAAAATATGTACAAGCAAGAGGCAAGATGAGCGGTGCTGCTAAACTGTTTCTGGAAGCTGAGAGTGTGTGCAGTTATGATGAACTAAAGAGTGTTTTATGCGAAGAATTTTTGTGTAGCTATAATAGTGCGGATATTCATAGTCAGCTGCAAGAAAGAAAAAAGCAAAATAATGAATCGTTGCACGAATATATGTTGCAGATGAAAAAAATTGCATCAGTTGGCTATGTTGAAGACGCGGCTGTCATAAGACATATTGTCAACGGTCTTGACATAAAGAACGAGTATAAGTATGCAATGTATCGTTGTAAATCATTTAGAGACTTGAAAGAAGAGTTTGATATCTATGATCTTATGAACATATGCGAGAAAAGGAACAATCAACAAAAATCAAGTGTCAAACATCAGAGCGCGCAGGGAGGTAAAAGAGAATATTGTTTTAATTGTGGCTCAGGCGAGCACAAGCGCAAGGATTGTACTGTCGAAATGAAATGCTTTAAATGTAATCAAAACGGTCACATTTCGCGTAATTGTGATAAAGCTGAAAAAATGGACAAAGTGCGCGTTATTACTGATCGTAGCCGAATCAAAAATATCGAAATAAATGGCTTTAAAGTTGACTGTCTCATAGATACAGGGTCAGACGTGACCATAATAAAAGAAAGTGTCGTGAAGAATATAAAAAACGTTGAACTTTTTAAAACCATTTCTACGTTGCGCGGTCTTGGCCAAATGATCACAAAGCCAATTGGATGTTTTCATGCAGAGGTAGCGGTCGATAATTTGCAGACTGACCAGAAGTTTATTGTAGTACCCAGTTCGCAGATAGATTTTGATGCTCTGTTGGGGCATGATTTTATCAAAAAATTTTGCTTAATTGCCGACATGCAGGGCTACAAATTTCTAAAGCTGGATGCTGATCCAATGCCAGTAGCTGAGTATGCACATATATATAATGTGGTCGAGGAGTCAGCGTTCATAGTAACACCGCAATATCGCAAAGATATTGAGCAGATGTTAGAGAATAGCTACCAGGTGCCCAAAGATGTTACAAAGCAGTGTCCAGTGCAACTAAAAATAGTTCCGGACGGAGTGGTCAAACCGTTTCACCACTCGCCAAGCCGCTTAGCATCAGATGAATCTAGTGCAGTAAAGAAACAGATCGAAGAATGGGTAGAGCAAGGAATCGTACGAAAGTCCTCATCGAACGTAGCGAGCAGAGTTGTAGTGGTAAAAAAGAAAGATGGTACACTACGGGTGTGCATAGACTACAGGAAGCTGAATAGCATGGTGTTGGTGGATTGTTTCCCCGTGCCGCTGATGGAGGAGATTTTGGAGAAGCTGCAACCAGCTAAGTGGTTCACCATAATGGACCTTGAAAATGGTTTCTTTCATGTGCCAATCGAAGAGCAAAGCAAGCCGTACACAGCCTTCGTTACGAAAGAGGGATTGTATGAGTTTAATAAAGCGCCGTTTGGCTTTAAAAATTCCCCAGCTGCTTTTATTCGCTTTGTAAGCCATATTTTTCAAGAGCTAATTAATTCAGAGGAATTGCAGCTTTACATGGACGATATTATTGTGTACGCCGTATCACCAGAAATATGTATGCAAAAGACAAAGTTGGTTCTGGAGACAGCAGCGCAGTATGGCTTGAAAATCAAGTGGAAGAAGTGCAGCTTTATGCAGCCACGTATAAGCTTTCTTGGCCATATAATTGAGAACGGACAAATTTGGCCTGGAAAAGAGAAGACAGCAGCAGTCAGCCGTTTTGCTACGCCGAAAGACATAAAAGCGGTGCAAGCTTTTCTGGGGCTTACGGGATTTTTTAGGAAATTCATCCCTGGCTACGCACAAGTCGCAAGGCCGCTTACGAATCTTCTTAGGAAAGACGCAGTGTTCAACATTGGTCCAGCAGAGCAGCAATCGCTACAAAGCCTGAAGCAGCTACTTGTAATCGAGCCTGTATTGCATATTTATTCAAGAGAAGCGCCGACAGAGCTGCATACAGATGCGTCCAAGCAAGGTTTCGGAGCTGTGTTGTTGCAGCAGTTTGATGGCACTTTGCATCCGATTTATTATTGGAGCAGGAAAACTACAGAAGCGGAGTCGAAGCGTCACAGCTACTACTTGGAGGTGAAAGCAGCATATCTCGCGCTCAAAAAGTTTCGCCACTATCTGTTGGGTATCCAATTCGAGCTTGCCACGGATTGTGTTGCGTTTAAGCAGACAACCACCAAAGCAGATATACCGAGAGAAGTTTCCCAGTGGATCCTTTACATGGAAGACTTCACCTTCAAAGCAGTTCACCGCCCAGGCGAAAGAATGAGACATGTGGACTGTCTCAGCCGTTTTCCACAGATATGCAGGATCGTGACAACGGAGGTATCAGCTCGAATAAAAAAGGCGCAGCAGGAGGACGATTTCATCAAAGCCATAGTTGAAATCTTGAATCAACGCCCATACCAAGACTACAAAATAAAAGGTGGTCTGCTCTACAAAGTCGTCAATGGCAATGAGTTGCTTGCTATTCCGAGGCTGATGGAACGAGAGGTTATTCAAGGGTCACATGAAGTTGGTCATCTTTCAACAACAAAGACGATGCATACAATCCAGCAGCAATACTGGATTCCGCACCTTGAAGGCAAGGTGTCAAAGGTGATAGCTAATTGTATCGCTTGTATTATTTTCAGTAAGAAGTTGGGTAAACAAGAAGGCTATCTACATCCGATAGACAAGGGGGATGCTCCACTACACACGCTGCACGTTGACCATTTGGGTCCGATGGACGCAACTACCAAGCAATACAAATACATCTTGGCAGTGGTGGATGCGTTCTCCAAATTTGTGTGGCTATTTCCGACTAAGTCAACCGGCCATGAAGAAGTTGTGAAGAGGTTGAGCGACTGGTCGTTTGTATTTGGTTTTCCCAAGAGGATAGTAAGCGACAGAGGAGCAGCGTTCACATCCAACGCTTTCGGCGAGTTTCTCAATGAGAACAAAGTTGAGCAGGTGTGGTCAACGACTGGAGTGGCCAGAGGCAACGGTCAGATTGAGCGAGTGAACCGTTCGATTTTGGCTATCATCGCAAAGCTGTCAGTTCACGATTCAGCGAAGTGGTACAAATATGTGCCGCAAGTCCAAAAGGCGATTAATTCGCACGTACATGCAGCGTTGAAGGTGTCACCCTTCGAGGTAATGTTTGGGTCCAAAATGCACAGCCAAGCAGAGGGTCGACTGTTGGAGGTGCTCAACGAAGAGTTAAACACGCAGTTCAACGATGAGCGCCAAAGGTTACGTGAGCACGTTAAACGCAACATTGAGCAGGCGCAGCAGGTTTACAAGCGCAATTATGACAAAAAGCGTCGTCCGGAGCACGGCTACAGAGTGGGAGATCTAGTAGCGATCAAGAGGACGCAGTTCGTCGCAGGACGCAAGCTGGCCAGCGAGTATCTGGGTCCGTACGAAGTCATAAAAGTTAAACGTAACGGACGCTATGATGTCAGAAAGGCAGCGAACGTCGAGGGACCAAATGTCACAGCAACTAGCAGTGATAATATGAAGCTTTGGCGTTTTGTGTCCGAAAACGATGAGATGTTATCATCTGGGACAGATGAGGATGAGCAGGAGGGCCGAATGTAAAATAGTAGGCTATCACTGCATCCAGACGGTCCTGTTAAAATAACATTAGCATAACATGTACCATAACATTTAGATAATAGATTACGATTGTCGCGATATCGATAAAATACAGAATGAGAGACACAGTCGGTTTTTGTAAGCGCAGCGTGAAGTCGAATTTCTTGAAGTGAATATATATAAAGTTGAACTATTAAGCATCATTATCCTTACTTTATATTGTGAACATAATACATTAAATAAAACTATTATAATATCAATCTTACATATATACATACTAGCTGGTAAAACGCCAGCGTTGCCCGGCGAAATATTTAGATTAAAATGCATTATGTTGAATTTGACTACTTTCGTCAACCGTAATAAATACACAAAAATACCGTATCGCAGTTTTCCTTCCCGTGGGGGTAGGAAACTATATGGTTGAGAACGTGACTAATGTTTCTTGTGTAGCGCTATGAAAATGTCTTTGAAGCCGATCTAACTAAACAAATAATCCCTCTCATTTGTCCTTGACTTCCATTTCCCGCCCGTGGTGACGCGGAGTAGATTTTCCAAAATAATTTGGCATTTGAAAACCAATTCAACGAATAATACTAAAAATCCAGACTAAAGCTTTCCAACTATTTTCCGCCCGTTGTGTTGCCCGCAAAGTACCGAGTATTTTTTAATTTATATTTGGAAATTATTATGAAGCTGAATTCCAGACTTCACCCTTTTCGGACCGTGGGCCTGCATTTTTCAAAACCGGTAGCACATGTGTCGAATTATTAATGTGAGGTGCTTTGAAAATTAGTTTCAAAATAATTGGATGATAAACAGAAAAGTTTGAAAATAAGTTTGAGGTCAATCGGACGACAATCAAAAAAGTTTCACACAACATTTTTCCGCGAATTTTCCGAACTTGGGGTAGATTTTCCAAAATCTTTGGGCACGGCGCCCATTATGAGTTTCTGTAGAACCTTGAAAATGAGCTTGAAGCCAATCGCATGAATATCAAAAATGTCGAATGCCAGAGTTATCCGCTAATTTTCCGACCATGGGCTGAAATTTCCAAAATCGCTGATACACGTGTCGAATTATTTAATGTGTAGAGCTTTGAAAATGAGTTTCAAGAAAATCGGACGATAATCAAAAAAGTTTCATTAAACAGTTTTCCTCGTATTTTCCGACCTTGGAGGTAGATTTTCCAAAATCTTTGACCACCACGTCTATTCTGTGTTTGTGTAGAACTTTGAAAATGAGTTTGAAGACAATCGCATGTAAGTTAAAAATTCGAGTGCCAGAGTTTTCCACCAATTTTCCGACCATAGGGCTGCATTTCCCAAAATCGCTGATACACGTGTCGAATTATTTTACGTAAAGAGCGTTAAAAATGAATTTGAAGGTGATCGGACTAAAATTGGACTTTTGCCCATACAACATTGAGACCCCCATTTTCCGCCCAAGGGGTGGATTTTCCAAAATCGGTGAAATATGTGTCAAATGAATTTTAGTGTATATCTTTGAAAATGAGTTTGAAGCCGATGGGATGGTAAACAAAAAAGTTTCATACAACAGTTTTCCGCGATTTTCCACGCTTTTGGGTGGAATTTTCCAAAATCCCATCTTATTGTGCATTTTCATCATAGATGGAACCTACTGTGAAAATTTCATCATCCTATCTCTTACGGTTTGGGCTGTGCGATGATTGCCAATCAATCAGTCAGTCAGTCAGCACGAACTCTTTTATATATTTATATAGATACATATATATACATATTTATATACATATTTATATACATATTTATATATATATTTTATATATATATCAAGTTTTATACCGAAAATATTTGATAAATGTAATATTTAACTATAAGATTATATACATATTTTTCTTCCTTATTTAGTTTTCTTCAATTATATCGTCAAGTTCATAGCCAATATACATTAAATCTACCATATCCTCTGTATAAAGTTCCGTTAATTGCTTGTGTTTTCTAACAAATCTTTTGTAGATAATAGTGGATCTGATGAAGCCGATAGCATATTGAACAGGTCTTCATTCTTCCTATATCTCTTGTAGTCCTTGTTTTTAGGGCTTCTTCTGACAACTCTCCGATTGGCAGGCATTGATATTCAATAAGATATTTTCCGTGAGCCAAAATCTTATGAACAGTGTGGTCAAAAGTTTATGGGGATACTTTTCCTTCAATATTGCGGCAGTTTCCATTGCATATTGGTTAAGTCTTGCACTATTAATCCTTTCCTTGTAATTTAAGATGTTCAATATTACATTCAGCCCTTTGATGATTTCAACATCATGGGATTTCTGTGTTAGGTGGGGTTGGAATGCTTTCCTTTATCCTCCTCGGTCGTGGTGGACTCGCAAGCTTCACTGCTTTGGTGATATCCGATTTCACCGTTTCCTTCTCCTTTCTGTACTTCATCGTCATGCCTCGGAAAGGCCCCCAGTAGCGATTGTTCCAGTGAAGTTCTGCAGTTTCCTTTTTCTTGTATACGGCGATCACTCGTCCATAGGCTTCGATGGTCTACCTCGTGGTTTTTCGCCATCCTCAATAGCCTGACGTTCCTCAAACACCTCATTTAGCCAATCTGCATTCCTAAGGTCGAATCTTGCTATCGTGCGGCTTGATTCATTCCACTTTGCAGTCATCTTATAATACAGGTTATTAAGTCTGCCTTTTATGCGGACTTGATCCTGGATATTTTCTTTTGCAAAGTTAAGTGCATTTAACGTAGCAGTTATGAATTCATGTTTGTCCGTAGCGTTTCTGAAGATATTAAACACTTCCCGAATTGTGATGTGAATTGTGTGTGAATTTGCAGTAAGCTATTGAATTATATTGATAAATACTATTCACTCGAAATTATCACTGCTGTTGCTGTCTTCGCGATAGCCAAAATTAGAATGTGATGCAATGCAATTAAATGGCCAAATATATTCCCTAAAATCCTATTACATGTAACCTAATTAGGTAACTAAACGGATGAAACAAGTGCAGGCATATGAGCTTAGGTAATAGGGTTTGCTAGCTCCGGAAATTGGGTAATAAAAAGGGTAAATATTTACGTATGATATTCAATTCTTATATTTGGGTAGATAAGGATATTCCAAAAAAGGGCCTTGTTTTCCAAACACGCTTACCTGCACATATCAACGAAAAGGCTTTTGTCGCCTACGACCATGCAGCGCACTCCGCACTGCAGCGGTACAGTTAGCGCAAAATTGCGCACGGCGTGCCTCATTTTTGCGTATTTTTGATGTCAGGTGCGATCATTGTTTCATTGATAAACACCGGGTGGCAGCTCGGGGCAGACTTTTATTTTTTGAAAAGCTTCAGGAATGTTCACAGAAACTTCCTTTTATAGTCAAAAAATAGTGGTCCAATAATGTACTTATTAAAAACACAATAATGTTCCAAAATTTCAATATTAATATACCATTCGCTTAAGAATCGTCCCATCTTTCATTTAAAAAAAAACATTGAGCATCGAGTGAGCCGTTTAATTATTATACCTTGGCAAAGGTGAAAAATGTTTCCCAAAAAACCATATTGACAAAAAAGTGGAAAAATATTTCCACTTTGGAGACCTGTACCGGCCAAACAGATAAAATAAATTCCAAAAATTTCACATCCATAAACTATGGCCAATTCTCTATCAAACAGCATTTTCCGTTTTACATTTGCTCACCATGACCTTTTTGATTTTTGCCACGTACCTCGGCCAAAGGCGCCACTGTGCGTTGGTCGAAAGAATTTAACGATCCCTACATTACTAAAACTCTTTATACCTCTCTTGTTCGACCTATTCTTAAATATGTCCACAGTACAAGGGTTCATCAGGATAGAATAGAATCGGTACAAAAACAATTTCTGCTCTTTGCACTTGGGGCTCCTAATTGGAATCCTCATACTCGCTTGCCTTCTTAACGTAGTAGACTTTTATTAATAAGTCTTCCTTCACTTTCTGATCGTAGAACCATGCTCGGTGTAATTTTCTCACACAAACTAATAAATGGTGAAATTGATTATTCCGAATTAATCAGCCAAATTAGTTTTGCAGTTCCGATTAGAAGTTCTAGAAACTTTCTCCCTCTTTCTCTTCAAGCTTGTAGTTCTAATTATGCTATCCATAATCCCTTTCGTATATTATGTTCAAATGATAACAATCTTTATCATCTAATATGTAATGCTACTTCTATTTCCTTACTTAGAAATGTTATCTATGTTGCCTATAGTTACCTTTTGTTTTATTACCATATATTCACATTCAACTAGTATTTATGTTGTACTTATTTATCTGTCCGCGATCTGGCTACCGCACGTTATGCGGCGCGCCCGCAGTCGGTTAGGCGGGAAGTGGGTTGCATTTTGCCTGGGTCCGCGCGTTAACAGGCCGTGCTTGGTGTCGTTGGGCCACTTGAATGCACTGATCGTTTTAGTACGTCAACGTCCGAACTCTAAAAACGTTTCACGGCCTTTTAGGGAACGACACCATGAAACGATTAAACGTCATAATCGATGTCAGAAACGACATCCTAGTAGTAAACGGTAATAGCCGATTTCGCATCAGACAATTGCCCGCGCAGGCAATTAATAACATAAAAGTTCGAACCGACCACATGTCCGATAACCAAAAAAATAATAGATATTCTTGCACACACATTCAAAAACTTATTCGCAGACCCAGAACAGAAATTAGACACACCAGTATTTAGTAAACACTACCCATATCCCATAACACTTAAACAGGAAGTTGAAAACCAAATTAAGGAAATGCTAGATGACGGCATAATAAGACCTTCACGGTCCCCTTACAATGCACCGGTATGGATAGTGCCGAAAAAGTAGACGCCTAAGGAAAAAAAATAGAGACTTGTTATTGACTATCGTACACTCAACTTAGTTACCATATCCGATCGATACCCTATGCCTGAGATTGGAGACATTATAGCTCAGCTAGGGGATAATACATTTTTCACTGTTCTTGATTTAATAAGCGGTTTTCACCAAAGTTTATTAAAAACAAATAAGAATGCTATAGTCGAGTATACCCGACTACAAAACTCCTGTACCCACGTAAAAATTTCCGATCACATCTATGTACGTACACTTACACATACACACACGCATACACAAAGACGCACACACACGAGCGACAGCTCGAGCGCAGCGCAACCGAGGCATTTTAAGTGGTGGCTGTGCTGCTTCTTCCTCCCGCGGTCCAGCACTGAATCTTGTTTGTTGAATAACTTCCGTGTTTTTTTGCCGATCGACTTAAAATTTGGACAGTAGTGTACTCCCTGTACTCATAAAATGGGTAAAAACGGGGTATTACATCTGTGCAAATGTATGTAGCAGACAGAAGGAGACATCTCCGACCCTATAAAGTATATATATTCTTGATCAGTATCAAAGAGATTTCGATTTGGCCATGTCCGTCTGTCTGTCCGTCTGTCCGTATGATCGCGTCGATCTCAGCAACTACAAGAGCTAGAGACACCAAATTTGAAATGTAGGTTCCTGTATACCATACGCAGATCAAGTTTGTTTCATATTTCAGATATCTCCCCGTTCCCCGCAAATCGATTAAAACCGTTTTACAGTAACAATTTTCAATATATAGCCTTAAGATTTGGCACGTACAATACTTTAGTCTCTCTTATATACTGTCCAAATTTCAAGTCGATCGGATAATAAACACGAAGTTATTCACGAAAGAAGATTCAGTGATGCAGCGAGAGGAGGGAAGAAGAAGCACAGCCACCAATTAAATGCCTGTCGCTTTTGCCGCCAGTGTGTGTGTGTGCGTCTTTGTATGTGTGTATGTATGTGCAAGTGGACGTAGATGTGATTAGAATGTTTTAGACCTGGGTACAGGAGTTACGTAGTCGGTATACTCGACTATAGCATTCTTACTTGTTTTATTATCGTCCGTTTGCTTCAAACTCTTTTTAAACTTTTCTCTTTACCATCCAATTACCATCCAGGTGCTACCGGTTTTGAAAATTACACGCCCACGGTACGAAAGGGTGAAGTCTGAAATTCGGCTTCATAATAAATACCAAATATAAATAAAACAAGTAAGAATGCTATAGTCGAGTATACCCGACTACGAAACTCCCTGTACCTAGGTCTAAAACATCCAATCACATCTACGTCCACTTACACATCCATACACACATACACAAAGACGCACGCACATTAGGCGGCAAAAACGACAGCGCAAGTGAGGCATTTTAATTGGTGGCGTTGCTTCTTCTTCCCCCTCTCGCTGCATCATTGAATCTTCTTTCGTGAATAACTTCCGTGTTTATTATGCGATCGACTTGAAATTTGGACAGTAGCTTAAGAGTGACTTAAGTATTGTACATGTTAAATCCTAAATCTATTCTTGAAAATTGTTTGTAAAACGGTTTTTTATCGAATAGTGGGGGAACGGGGGAGATATCTCAAATCTAAAATAAACTTGACCTGCTCCCGCTATACACGAACCTACATTCCAAATTTGGTCTCTCTAGCTCTTCTAGTTGCTGAGATCCTTGCGTTCATACATAAGGACGGACAGACGGACACACGGACAGAAAGACGGTTATGGCCAAATCGAAATCTCTTTTAATGCTGATCAAGAATATATATACTTTATAAGGTCGGAGATGTCTCCTTCTGCCTGTTACATACATTTGCACAGATTTAGTACCCCCATTTTACCCATTTTATGGGTACAGGGAGTAAAAACCTCGGTACTTTAGGCAATACAACGGGCGGAAAATAGTTGAAAAGCTCGAGTTAGGATTTTTAGTATTATTCTTGGAATGGGCTTCAAATGCCAAATGATTTTGGAAAATCTACTTCTACGCGTCGCCACAGGCGGGAAATGGAAGTCAAGGACAAATGAGTGGGATTATTTGTTTAGTTAGATCGGCTTCAAGGACATTTTCATAGCCTCACACAAAAACATAAGTCACGTGGCGCAACTATAAAGTTTCCTAACCCCACGCGAGGGATAACTGTGATACGTTAGTTTTGTGTTTTCATTGTTTTATAGGAAAACTTAATAGACGCGGTTGTCAACGATTTTGGAATTCTACCTCCAAATTCAGAAAATTCGCGGAAAACTGTTGTATGAAACTTTTTTGATTTTTGTATCTCTTCAGTATTCGGACGTTGATGTACTAAACGGGCAGTACATTCAAGTGGCCAAACGACACCAGGCAAAATGCAACCCACCTCCCGCCCAACCGACCGAGGGCGCGCCGCATAACGTGCCGTAACGAAGATCGCGGAACAGATAAATAAGAACAAACTAAATAAAACATCTACATAAATTAAACAATAGACAAAAAACTATAGATTGCACAGATAACATAAAAGTGAAGTTCTGAGTAAGGATATAGAACTAGCATTACATATTAAACGATAAAGATTGTTATAATTAGAACATATGATACGAAAAGGGTTATGGATAGCATAGTTAGTATTACAAGCTTGCAGACTAAGCGGAATAAAGTTTCTAGAATTTCTGATCGGAACTGCAAAACTAATCTGGGTGATTAATTCAGAAGAATCAATTTCTCCATTAATTAGTTTGTGTAAGAAAATTACACCAAGCATGGTTCTACGATCAGAAAGAGAAGGAAGATTTATTAGTAAAAGTCTACTACGATAAGAAGGCAAGTGAGTATTAGGATTCCAGATAAGACCCCGGAATGTACCGATTCTATTCTATCCTGAAGAACTTTGTACTGGGGACACCAAATACAAGACAAATATTCATGAATAGGTCGAACAAGAGAAGTATAAAGAGTTTTAGCAACGTCGGGATCGATAAATTCTTTAGACCAATGCTTAATGAAACCCAGGACACCAAAGGCACGATTAACGGTAGAAAAGATATGTTTGTCAAACTTAAACTTGAAATCTAAAAGGATACCCAAATCATCAACCGACTCAATTCGAACAAGCGTCTTACCATTAAGAATATAACTGTTAAAAAAAGGCATTCGCCTGTAAAAGGGCATTACGTTACATTTACCACAATTAAGATTTAATAAATTTACCCGACACAAGGCTTGAAAGCTGTCAAGATCAGTTTGCAACCTTTGTCCAGATAAGAAATCAGTAGATGAGACAAAGTTTAACATCATCGGCATGCATCAGCACCCGAGAGTGATTTACAACAGAAGGAAAGTCATTTATGAACAGAGTAAATAATAAGGGGCCAAGATGACTTCCTTGTGGTACTCGGAAGTAACTTGAACAGACTTAGAGACAAAGCCTTTGAAATAAACCTTTTGGGTTCTAAGAGTTAAATAGTTGGAGATCCAAAGAATTAAGTTATTTGGAAATCCCAGAAGATGAAGTTTGTGAAGTAAAAGAACAGAATCAAAAGCCTTACTGAAATCAGTGTAAATAACATCTGTTTGCATTTGGTTTGAAATCCCTTTATGACAAGAGAAGTGAATTCAAATAGGTTAGTGGCAGTAAAACTATATTTACGAACCCGTGCTGAAATGATGGATCTACATAAAAGTTGAAGTTGAGAACTTAATTAATTTCTCAAAAATCTTGGGAAAAGCAGACAATTTAGAAATACCTCTATAGTTTTCAACATTAAACTTGTTTCCTTTTATGGAGAGGAATAATAAATGATTCTTTCCAAATGTTGGGGAATGAGCACAACTCCACGGACAGTTTAAAAATAAACAAGTAAGAATGCTATAGTCGAGTATACCCGACTACGAAACTCCCTGTACCCAGGTCTAAAACATCCAATCACATCTAAGTCCACTTACCCATACACACACACATACACAAAGACGCACGCACACAGGCGGCAAAAGTGGCTGTCCTTCTTCTTCCCCCCTCTCGCTGCATTACAGAATCTTCTTTCGTGAATAACTTCCGTGTTTATTATCCGATCGACTTGAAATTTGGACAGTAGATTAAGAGAGACTAAAGTATTGTACATGCCAAATCTTAAAGCTATATCTTGAAAATTGTTACTGTAAAACGGTTTTAATCGATTTGCGGGGGAACGGGGGAGATATCTGAAATATGAAACAAACTTGATCTGCGTATGCTATACAGGAACCTACATTCCAAATTTGGTCTCTAGCTATTATAGTTGCTGAGATCGACGCGTTCATCCGGACAGACAGACAGACGGACAGACGGACAGACGGACAGACAGACGGACATGGCCAAATCGAAATCTCTTTTGATACTGATCAAGAATATATATACTTTATAGGGTCGGAGATGTCTCCTTCTGTCTGTTACATACATTTGCACAAATCCAATACCCCCTTTTTACCCATTTTATGGGTACAGAGTAAAAATAGTGGCTTAAAATACCTTCAGCACGGTACCTAAGCACACAGCTTGGTACTCCATCACGTAGAAATGAACTTTCAGTTATTAAATGTCCAAAAATGCAATTGGAGTTATTTACATGATAAGGATAAGGCGAAACCATATGATAAGGTTGTGAACTATAAGTCGTTTGAAAAAATTCGGCAAAAAGATCGGCAATAGCCTGATCTGAGTCAGCTGTCTTTTTTTCGATAAATACTGTTGATGGAAGTGTTGATGACCTACGCTTCGCATTAACGAAGTTATAAAACCTTTTAGGATCCCGCTGAAACTGTAACCTACAGCTTCTGAGGTAGTTGATATAACAGTGTATATTAAGTACAGAGAAGTTAGATCGGGCAATCAAATAGCGCGAAAAATCCAAGAAAGAGCCAGATTCCTTGAACTTTTTGTACAATCTCGACTTTCTATTTTTTAAGTTAGTTAAATCCCGTGTAAACCACGCAGGTTTGTTAGACCTACGTGGGTTACAAAATGGAACACAGGAATCAATTAACGAATTTAAAGTTAAATAAAAATATTCGATTGCACAATCCATATCTCTACACATGTACAGCTGGAACCAGTCAGTCTGGGATAGGAGCAGAGCAAGTTTAGAAAAATCGGTTTTCCGAAATTGACGAACTCGCTCTGCAAATTTTCTGCCTGGGCTTGGCATCCAGGCTGGTAAGTCAATCAACTGTTCCAAAGATGGGTGATAAGGATCTTCGGGAATGGATATAGGTATAGTCCGGGAGACAGAATAGAAGGAGGAATCCAAGACAAAAATAAGATCAACCATTTTATGTAAAGAATTTGGGATACCATTGATTTGACACAATGACATCCCAAATAAACTATCAGTAAAATCATGCTGAGCCGTGGGTGTCAACACGCTGGAGTCAGGACTAGAAATCCAGGTAGTTCCGGCAATATTAAAATCACCAAGAACTACAAGAAAATCACGATCAGAAAGCATAGATGAGACAGAATGTATAGCAGAAGCATGCGAAGAATAAACAGAGAAATCTGAAGAAGGTGGTATATATGAACAAGTAATAAAAAAACAAACACCACAAAAAATAACTTTAACAGCAATAAATTCAATATCTACAGAGCTATCGGTTATTACTATCTCAGATGACAAATCAACGTCAACAGCAATAAGTACACCACCACCACGACGAGTAGTGCGATCTTTTCTATATATAGAGAATTTATTACAAAGAATTTCAGAATTAAGAATGTCGGGCCTTAGCCATGTTTCAGAAAAGGCAACGACATGGAAAGGAAAAGTTAGGCTATTTAGATAAAGATTACTAAGTTTACTACAAAGACCTCTTACATTCTGATAGCCCAATGAGAGGGAGGATGTTAGTTTTTAAACTATCAGATACTACAATATGTGGGTTAGAACTACCACCGGAGGAAGGAAGTGAAATCGGAGGCCGATTTTTCTTTTTTGCCATATATTCCTTAACAACTAAGTGGTCGGGCCAGAATTCTTTAGATGTAGTATCAGGGGCAAGCCTAGAAACAAAGATTTGTTTCCGTGGTGGAATACCTATAAGGGTCTTCTTGGTGGCCAAAACAGTTGCATCCAATGGAGCCACAGCATTGGTTACTAGACCAGTTGATTCGATTGGTATATTATCACTAAAGTGTTGATCTGAAACAACAGTGTTAATAGCCAGCGAATCAGAATGCTCTACGGGGTCAGAAGGAACAACATCCATGGGTACGATGCTATTCTCGTCACTTCTGATTATGGAATTATGAGGAGAGGGGGACGATAAATTTATAAATTTTAACTGTTTAGTAGTTGCGGATGTAGTGGAAGCATGTGTGGGAGCTGCAGTTCATTGGAGCCAATAGACAGCCTAAAATTAGCCCTTTTCCGTTTTGGAGACTCATTTAAAAGTTTCATACTTTTAAATTCGTTCTCCAAGTCGGAAAAACCATCGAACAGTTTTTTAAACCGCCCGAAAATTTCACCAAAGCCTTTCTTAGTCTGCCTCATAAAACCCATAATGTCCCTTTAAACATCCCTACAGGATACACATGTCCACTTGAGGCCAGATTTTGACTCAATCTGATCCACAATTCTGCCGTTAAGGCCAGCACATTTTTCGTGTGAAATTTTTACTCCCTGTACCCATAAAATGGGTAAAAAGGGGTATTACATCTGTGCAAATGTATGTAACAGACAGAAGGAGACATCTCCGACCCTATAAAGTATATATATTCTTGATCAGTATCAAAAGAGATTTCGATTTGGCCATGTCCGTCTGTCCGTCTGTCCGTATGAACGCGTCGATCTCAGCAACTACAAGAGCTAGAGACACCAAATTTGAAATGTAGGTTCCTGTATACCATACGCAGATCAAGTTTGTTTCATATTTCAGATATCTCCCCCGTTCCCCTGCAAATCGATTAAAACCGTTTTACAGTAACAATTTTCAAGATATAGCTTTAAGATTTGGCATGTACAATACTTTAGTCTCTCTTAATCTACTGTCCAAATTTCAAGTCGATCGGATAATAAACACGGAAGTTATTCACTAAAGAAGATTCAGTGATGCAGCGAGAGGGGAAGAAGAAGCACAGCCACCAATTAAATTGCCTCGCTTGCGCTGTCGCTTTTCCGCCAGTGTGTGTGTGCGTCTTTGTGTATGTGTGTATGTATGTGTAAGTGGACGTAGATGTGATTGGATATCTTAGTCCTGGGTACAGGGAGTTTCGTAGTCGGGTATACTCGACTATAGCATTCTTACTTGTTTTTGATGCAGATCTGTCGGGAATCTCAACATTAGTCTGTATGCTAAATTTGGTGACTATATCTTTAAAAATGAGGAAGATACAGGTTTTCCCCAAATTGTGGGGGAGGGGGTGGTGGTGGGGGGTCGATCTCGACACTTCATAAATTGACGGTATACACCAACAGGTGTACCAACTTTGGTTGCTCTAGCTCAAAGATAAAGGCAAACAAGTAAGAATGCTATAGTCGAGTATACCCGACTACGAAACTCCCTGTACCCAGGTCAAAAATTTCCAATCGTATCTTCGTAAGCTTACACATACACACACATACATACACAAGGGCGCACACACACGAGCCACAGCGCAAGCGAAGTATTTTAAATGGTGGCTGTGCTTCTTCCCCTTGCTGCAGCACTGAATCTTCTTTCGTGAATAACTTCCGTGTTTATTATCCGATCGACTTGAAATTTGGACAGTAGATTAAGAGAGACTAAAGTATTGTACATGCCAAATCTTAAAGCTATATCTTGAAAATTGTTACTGTAAAACGGTTTTAATGGATTTGCGGGGGAACGGGGGAGATATCTGAAATATGAAACAAACTTGATCTGCGTATGGTATACAGGAACCTACATTTCAAATTTGGTGTCTCTAGCTCTTGTAGTTGCTGAGATCGACGGGTTCATACGGACAGACGGACAGACGGACAGACGGACAGACAGACGGACATGGCCAAATCGAAATCTCTTTTGATACTGATCAAGAATATATATACTTTATAGGGTCGGAGATGTCTCCTTCTGTCTGTTACATACATTTGCACAGATGTAATACCCCCTTTTACCCATTTTATGGGTACAGGGAGTAAAAAATTGCATTCATACGGACAGACGGACAAACGGACAGAAGGACATTTCGCAAACCTAATATACTATTTTCCCTTCGGGAACATAGTATAAAAAGAAGGCACCCTAGGGTTAAATTTGTTGACGCTGATTTGTATTTACGCACAACAACACCAATTAGAAAATATTAAAGCGCGGGCGCGTCGACCGAAATCAGCAACGGAATACAAAACAAAGAGAGAAACCGTAACCAACACCAACGATAGAAGCGCGCGAGAGCGTTAAGCAAGCGTTTAGAGCGCGGATTAGTAGAAATACAAAAACAAATATAAGCACAATGCAAACTGTACAAATCAACCATCAGATTGCTTGTGATGCAGTTTGTTGTTGTATTTGAACAAATTTAGTAAATATTAATGATATTAAATTGCAATTTAGTGTCCAACAATGTGTTCACACAACCGATGTACATATAACACACGTCACAAGAACAGAAAAAAACACAAGTTATCACTTGATATCACGAGGAAAATAAACAAAAACGATGCGCAAGAAAAAAACACGTCCGTTGCGAATGTGAAGCGAGTGCAATGGCGTATTGAAGGAGAAACGGCCTCGTTTTCAGCGGAAAAAATTGCTCTTCCACCACGACAACGCGCCGGCCCATTCATCCCGAATCGCCACGGCTAAATTGGTTGAATTGGGCTAAAAGGTAGTGCCGCATCCCCCTACTCTCTAGACCTGGCCCCGTGCGACTTCTTTTTGTTTCCAAACATGACGACTTGGCTCGGGGACAAGCGCTTTACGTGAAATGAGGAGGTCATCGCCGCCACGAATGCTTATTTTGCAGAGTTCCCGAAATCATATTTTTCTGAGGGCTTAAAAAAGTTGGAGCACCACTTGCAAAAGTGTATCGCCCTACAAGGAGACTATGTTGAAAAATAAAAATAAAAACCTGTTCAATTACTGCGTTTTCTTGCCCATTCCGGAAACTTTTCAATCTACCCTCGTATATTCTTCTTTGTCAGTTCGTATGTGGCATTGTCAAGAATTTTGTCCAGTACTCTATTGGCTATTGTTGGTGATATTGGGTTGCCCATTGGCTTGACAAATATTTGGTTATATAAGACGTCATTATATGATAAGTAATTATTGTCAATAAGTATAAAGTCAAGAATTTCCTTAAATTTTGGCTTAGGTATAGTTGTGTATTGCGTTATTTCAGTCCATCGTTCCATTTTATTTTGTATAGCTAGACTTATCGGTATATTTGACAATGAGACTACATCAAAAGACACTAGAATCTCATCATCTTCTATTGTGGTGTTTTCTTATGTACATATGTTTCTTCTAGCAGTGTCTCTTTATTTGTCGTCCTTTAACCTTATTATTATTAGGTAGTAAGTCGGCCCGCAGCATGCACACACATTCACATTCGCATCGATATAATGAAAGCATTAACAAAGCAATTAGATAGACGTGTCAAATAAGCCTTTTTCTGAGGCCAAATGTTTTGCTGACCGCACAACCCCAGACTCTTCGGCAAAAAAGCCGAACTCCCACAACCCAGTCGGGTTGCCAGCTCAGCAAAAACAAACAAGTAAGAATGCTATAGTCGAGTATACCCGACTACGTAACTCCATGTACCCAGGTCTAAAACATTCAATCATATCTACGTCCACTTGTACATACATACACACATACACAAAGACGCACACACACACTGGCGGCAAAAGCGACAGCGCAAGCGAGGCAATTTAATTGGTGGCGGTGCTTCTTCTTCCCTCCTCTCGCTGCATCACTGAATCTTCTTTCGTGAATAACTTCCGTGTTTATTATCCGATCGACTTGAAATTTGGACAGTATATTAAGAGAGACTAAAGTATTGTACGTGCCAAATCTTAAAGCTATATCTTGAAAATTGTTACTGTAAAACGGTTTTAATCGATTTGCGGGGGAACGGGGGAGATATCTGAAATATGAAACAAACTTGATCTGCGTATGGTATACAGGAACCTACATTTCAAATTTGGTGTCTCTAGCTCTTGTAGTTGCTGAGATCGACGCGTTCATACGGACAGACGGACAGACAGACGGACATGGCCAAATCGAAATCTCTTTTGATACTGATCAAGAATATATATACTTTATAGGGTCGGAGATGTCTCCTTCTGTCTGTTACATACATTTGCACAGATGTAATACCCCCTTTTTACCCATTTTATGGGTACAGGGAGTAAAAAGCCGAGCTACTTACGCCTCTGCTCCGAACAAATATTTAGTCTTGGATCGACACCAGAACGATGAGCACGGCTTATGTCGCTTGCGCTCTTATTTCTTTTCTATGTGTGGGTTCAAGTACGCACATGCGCTTGCTTCTTAGTATGCGTGAGCAATGAAAAAATGCAACAGCGCATGGCAATATGAAATCTGAATTCAGAAATGGAAATGGAAGCGACCAAGCGCACAACACATGCCCTGTTATATGCACATAGGTTGATTTTGTCGGCGTTAGAATTCATGATGCTGTGGCGGTGTGGATAGAGTGCTTGTTTGAAAAGTGGCTTTTTGCAGGTTCAATCCCCAGTTGATCCATTTTTTACTCCCTGTACCCATAAAATGGGTAAAAGGGGGTATTGGATTTGTGCAAATGTATGTAACAGGCAGAAGGAGACATCTCCGACCCTATAAAGTATATATATTCTTGATCAGTATCAAAAGAGATTTCGATTTGGCCATGTCCGTCTGTCTGTCCGTCTGTCCGTCTGTCTGTCTGTCCGGATGAACGCGTCGATCTCAGCAACTATAATAGCTAGAGACACCAAATTTGGAATGTAGGTTCCTGTATAGCATACGCAGATCAAGTTTGTTTCATATTTCAGATATCTCCCCCGTTCCCCCGCAAATCGATTAAAACCGTTTTACAGTAACAATTTTCAAGATATAGCTTTAAGATTTGGCATGTACAATACTTTAGTCTCTCTTAATCTACTGTCCAAATTTCAAGTCGATCGGATAATAAACACGGAAGTTATTCACGAAAGAAGATTCAGTAATGCAGCGAGAGGGGGAAGAAGAAGCACAGCCACTTTTGCCGCCTGTGTGCGTGCGTCTTTGTGTATGTGTGTGTGTATGGGTAAGTGGACTTAGATGTGATTGGATGTTTTAGACCTGGGTACAGGGAGTTTCGTAGTCGGGTATACTCGACTATAGCATTCTTACTTGTTTGATAATGGGAAGCAATATTTATTTTTTATTTTGCGCGCCAAACACTTGCATTGGCAACAACAACATATGCAAGTGTTTGGCGCGCGACAATTTTCTCTTTTGTTTTGATTTCGCATACGAAGAGCGACCCAAATTATAAAGATTGGTTTTCTGAAACTTCATGGCTGCAGTGAGCATCGAAAACATATATTGAATTATTTTCTGCTCATCCTGCTTAGAAAAAATAGAATATGGCTCACGGAGAAGTTATGTGGTGCATCTCAGAAGGAGACATATGCAAGTGTACACATTAAATACATCTCACATACTTTCGGTCAGCTGTGAGCTGCCACCGAAGAAGATAAATTTATTATAATTAGCCAATGTAATTTATTAGATAATAACTGGTCTAAAATAATAATAACATTTAAAAAATATTAGAAAATCAAAAGAAAATAAATAATAAATATAAATAAATATAAATAAAAAATAAAATAAATATATATAATAAATATAAATGGTTATCATGTGATTTGATTCGAACTTATTTTCAAAGCTCCACACAAGAGAAAATTAAACGTGGTGGTTATCAATTTTTGAAACATTTCAAAACTGCATCAAAACAAATTCAAAAGAATGCTGACCGATATTAAATCATCTCCATCACCATCACGGGCGTTAAATGAGAGTCAAGGTGAAATGTGTAAGGTTATGTCTTTTCTTAGATTGACATCAGTCGTTTTTCTACAAAAATAATTGAGCAAAAATTGAGTTACACTTATTACTCCCTGTACCCATAAAATGGATAAAAGGGGGTATTACATCTGTGCAAATGTATGTAACAGACAGAAGGAGACATCTCCGACCCTATAAAGTATATATATTCTTGATCAGTATCAAAAGAGATTTCGATTTGGCCATGTCCGTCTGTCTGTCCGTCTGTCCGTCTGTCCGTCTGTCCGTATGAACGCGTCGATCTCAGCAACTACAAGAGCTAGAGACACCAAATTTGAAATGTAGGTTCCTGTATAGCATACGCAGATCAAGTTTGTTTCATATTTCAGATATCTCCCCCGTTCCCCCGCAAATCGATTAAAGCCGTTTTACAGTAACAATTTTCAAGATACAGCTTTAAGATTTGACATGTACAATACTTTAGTCTCTCTTAATCTACTGTCCAAATTTCAAGTCGATCGGATAATAAACACGGAAGTTATTCACGAAAGAAGATTCAGTAATGCAGCGAGAGGGGGAAGGAGAAGCACAGCCACCAATTAAATTGCCTCGCTTGCGCTGTCGCTTTTGCCGCACAGTGTGTGTGTGCGTCTTTGTGTATGTGTGTGAGTATGTGTAAGTGGGCGTAGATGTGATTGAATGTTTTAGACCTGGGTACAGGGAGTTTCGTAGTCGGGTATACTCGACTATAGCATTCTTACTTGTTTTTATATATTTATTACAATCTAAAAAGCTATTGAGTCAATAAAATCGAACAGGTCATTCGGGTGGGTATTGGTAAAGCGAAGATTAAGCTAATAATTTTTTAAAATAAATTTATTGAGTTTTTTGTCAATATTGCCACTGCACCTAGTTAATTTAGAGGGAGGACGCGTCACTTGTGCCATTGATTAGGCCAGACGCAACCGTTCCAGCAGAGGGTGGCCCAAATAATTATAATAAATTGGACCACAGGTAGGGCAGGCGCGCGATGTTTATTTTGTTTTCTTCTCATTTTGTTTGTTTTCATGCTGTGAGATGCCGTATGTCTCTCTTTGCTTACATATAGTGGGTCGTATCCCACCCTGAGACCGACATCTAGCCGGTGCTGCCCCATGAATGCAAACACAGAACAGCGCACACATTCATTGTTGCGCTTGACTCGGCGGTCGCTAAGCATCTGCGACAGAGCCACGAACTTGGTGAACCTGCCACTTCGGGTCGTGAGAGCGAGAGCAGCACTGCGACAGGTCCCCCCGAACAAATACGAAGCGGCTGGGGACATATGTTCCCAAAGTCTGGCCACTCTATAAGTTCATCTACTCACTGATCTAACGTAGATACATAGCAAAGCATAGGCAGTGTCCGAGAGACATACGCAATATGGCGATTTCAGTCGCATTTATATGTAAGTTTTAAGGCCGAGACAGCGATTCAAGACATACATAGATGCTTTTATCTCTTTTGCACTTATGCAGCAGCTGGCGCATACCGAGATTTTCATACAATTTTCAAATACATTTTTCTTATAATTCCCAATATACTTACTTTGTAATGAGAAGAAAATTGCAGGCCGTTCTTATATATATATAGATTTATGGCACATAAAGGGATCCAAAATACCTCAATCGATTTATACAACCGATTTACTAAAAATGACAATAATTTTCATATATATTCAAAAGCACGCGCAGAATTGCTGAAAATGTGAACTACATGCGCAGTGAGAGTCAAGAGTTGCATACCTCTTGTCCGTAACCTATGGGGTCTCTTAATCGTGCACACAAGCGACAGCAGACTGCAGCGCAATCGAGGCTGCGCTGCTCTTTGTGTGCCGAGTAGATATTTACTCCATTTAATATGGCTATTTGTCAGTCATTATTTTCGGGTCAGTTAAATTTCAAGTCGGTTAATAAACACAGAAGTTATTCAACAAACTAGTTTTAGTACTGCAGAGCAGCACCGCAGGCACCACTTCAAATGCTCTGCTTGCTATTTGTGCATATATGTGTGTGAGTACGAACATTTGTTTGGGAACTTCAGACATGGGTACAGGGTGTCTCTCAGTCGGGTATACTTGGGTAGAGCATTCTTACTTGTTTCTCTTGAAAATGTACAAAACTAGTTTTTGGTATGCCCTCTTAAATGCTTTGCAACTTCGTTGGTTTATCGCCAAACTTCTTTCTCTTTCACCCTCAAAAGCTTATGCACATACATAATATGTACATACATATGAATGTACATACATATGCATGACACGATGAAGTTTCGCTTTCAATGCATACGTTGTGCCAAGATGGACTTATACAAGATGACGTATTCCGCTTGGCTGCCCTCTTTTCGCTGTGTTATTTTACAGTACGACAGCGAACTTTGTAGCGAGCGGTTCTGTTGCGGATGATTTAATGAATTTGTTG
Source organism: Hirtodrosophila confusa (assembly GCA_035043065.1). Taxonomy (NCBI): domain Eukaryota; kingdom Metazoa; phylum Arthropoda; class Insecta; order Diptera; family Drosophilidae; genus Hirtodrosophila; species Hirtodrosophila confusa. The sequence goes on from JAWNNI010000165.1 coordinate 2,426,111, forward strand.
TTTTTGCTCTATCATTTTTAGGCAGCAAACGAACAGTACAGAAACCTTAAAAATGCTGCTATCTCTTTCCAATCCTCTCACGCGCTCTCTAGCTGAGAGCATTTAAGACAGCGCTCTCAGCGGAATACGTCACCTTATAGTAAATCCACCTTGCGTTGTGCCATTGGGAAGTGTCGCTCGGCTTAACTCAACTCAACTCGGTTCGGCCCCAGTTGGCCCAATATGTACATACATATATATACATGTATAAGTCCATCTTGAGTTGGCCCATAGTAATTAGCGGAATACCTCACCTCATTTATATATAAATCCACCTTACCATAGTTAGTTTGTTTGCGTCGCTACTACGAGTTAGACGTGATGTCGAAATTGCTGCTTAAGTGACCAAGTTAAATTCGTCACTCCTACACGCACGTAGAAACCAAAAAAGTGAGAGAAAACGGAGAACATTAAAGTTGTTTGTTTTTAGCTGTACTATGTGCTTTTTCTTCTGTTAATGTTGTAGCAGCAAAAACGTTCGTTGAGCATACATATGTATGTATATGTAACAAATAATAACAAATTAATTAAAATAAACATGTAAAATTGCATTTTTAAGGCACAAAAATATACATATGAGAATTGCATGAAATCTTAATGGGGATAGGACAGAAATCATGTGTATTGATTTTTGCCATTATATATTAATGTAACAAGAAATTTTAATCAAAATGTATATCAGGTTGTGTCTTGTTCAGTTTGGCTGAACCCACACCGAATCAGACAAATCGTTTTTGCTTCGTAAGACAAGAAAACATGTCTTTGTCCAACCCACACCAAGCGAAACACAATGTAACACACAAAGCGTTTTGTGTTCGCTTGTTTCATTTAGTCTGCGTTGTATCTCAAGACAAATATGATATTGCGAATAATCTTTTAGTATTGATCAACATGTGGTCGGATTCAGATGATGAAATTGTAGCAATTATACTGTCCATTATTACAAATAACAGAGTGGTGGTTAAATCCACACAATAAAAAGATAAGATGCAGAACTTAGGAATTATCCTAAGAAATTTAGAAATTTAACAAGTCTGCGGACTGACACTTGCCATTACTTGCTTGCGCTCATTTAAATTGCAATTGCTTAACAAAATAAAATACTGTTCAATGCTATCGGCAATGAAACATGTTTATCTGTTGCCGTCTTTTTACTCCCTTTACCCATAAAATGGTTGAAAAGGGGATATTAAATCTGCGCCAATGTATGTACAGGCGGAAGGAATCGTCTGCGACCCTATACATTTTTGATTATTATCAGTAGGCGAGTCGATTTGGTACACAGATATAACAGTACTAGCTTATACCCGCGGCGTTGCTCGCAATTTCTAACTATATTTAATTAAATTTCAATTCATATAATTATTATTATTCAAACTTATTACATGTTGGTACTAACAAATATCGACCGACCGCCACATTTATGGAAAATCGATAATTAATAAACTTAAATGATTAAAATTAACCAAATCGTAGTACTATAATAAAAATAATTGACTCCAGCAGCAGCGCGCCAACTACCGTAGATCGATAGCAAAGCATAGGCAGAGTCTGAGAGGTATGAGCAATGTGGCGATTTCAGTCGCACTTATAAGTTTTAAGGCCGAGAGAGCGATTCAAGAGAGAAATATTTTTTATCTCTTTTGCACTTTCACCTTGTTATGTAGCAGATGGCGCATACCGAGATTTTCATACAATTTTCAAATGCAATTTTCTTATACTTCCCGATATATATTTAAACATTTTTTCGGCAGCTCCACCTAAAAATTGCAGGCGGTAGAACCGTTTGGGCTGCCCAAATGTATATATATGTATATATAGATACAGGTGAAGAACTAAAGACGATATTTTTGGAGTGGCTTTTCAACTGGCTTTGCGCTTTATTGATTGGCGCGCTCTCGCTCTGGTTCCTAACTTTAAGAGCATAAAATAAAATTATCTCTAAGCTTATCCATAATGAGTTAGCATAAAATGGACTTATACAAGGTCAAGATGCAAGTAATGCCTCATGTCAATTTAGTCTATTATTGTTTTAGCTTGCGCATCATTATGGGAAAAATGGAAATGGTCCATGTGTGGCATAATTTTATAACTGAAATATAAACTGAATATTTTGGTTCTAGTTTCTTTTTTAACGTTAGAATTCTCGTTAGAAATGTGGTTGAAGAAATTAAGTAGGCATGACTCCACACATTTGCTTAGTACAAACATAATACGACGCACAGTGGCGCCTTTTGCCGAGACACGTGGCAAAAATCAAAGAGGTCATGGTAAGCAAATGTAAATCGGCAAATGCAGTTTGGTAGTCAATTGGCTATAGTTTATGGATGTGAAATTTTTTTGGATTTGGTTCATCTGTTTGTGCGGTAGAGGTCCAAAAAGTGGACAAATATTTTAATTTGAAGGTATTATAACGGCTTACTCGATTCTTAATGTCTTTATTTTAAATGAAAGATGGGACGATTCTAAAACGAATGGCATAATAATATTGTAATTTTTTGTTTTTAACAATATAGTGTTTTTAATAATAATAAGTAAATTGCTCGACCACTATTCTTAACATAGCTTTGCAACTTCATATAATCTTTTAACATAAAGTTAGCAGAGTTTCGCATGGTAACTATAAAAGGAAGATTCTGTGAACATTCCTAAAGCTATTCCAAAAATAAAAATCTGCCCCGAGCTGCGACCCCGGTTTTTACTCCCTGTACCCATAAAATGGGTAAAAGGGGGTACTAAATCTGTGCAAATGTATGTAACAGGCAGAAGGAGACATCTCCGACCCTATAAAGTATATATATTCTTGATCAGTATCAAAAGAGATTTCGATTTGGCCATGTCCGTCTGTCCGTCCGTCCGATTGTCCGTCCGTTTGTCCGTCTGTCGTATGAACGCGTCGATCTTAGCAACTATAAGAGCTAGAGACACAAAATTTGGAATGTGGGTTCCTGTGTACCATACGCAGATCAAGTTTGTTTTATATTTAAGATATCTCCCCCTGTTCCCCCGAAGTTCCGTTTTACAGCAACAATTTTCAAGATATAGATTTGGGGTTTGACATGTACAATACTTAAGTCACTCTTAATCTACTGTCCAAATTTCAAGTAATAAACACGGGAGTTATTCAACAAACAAAATTTAGTGCTGCAGCGCGGGGGGTAGAAGAAGCACCGCCACCATTTAAAATGCCTCGCTTGCGCTGTGGCTCGTGTGTGTTCATTTTTGTGTATTTGGGTGTGTATGTGTAAGTGTACGATGCGAACGGCAATATTTGACCAGGGTACAGAGTTTTGTAGTCGGGTAAAATTTTTTAAGCAGAAACAGAGTATTTAAACAAGGACGACGGCTATCCTCGGAGTGCCGAAGCTATATACCCTAGCAGGAATTACATTTTATAAGAAACTTATTTTTTGTCTGATTACTCCTATGGGAGTCATATGGTCCGATTTTGATAAAAATTATAGGAAACTATTTGAAGTATAATAAAACTCTCAATTAGTTTGGATGTAATAGTTGTGTAAATAAAAAGTTTGATAAAGTGAAAAAGTTTGGTAAGGATAACTTTCTGAATAAAAAAGTTTTTCATACAAAAGCATAGTTGTCGACCGATCATTCCTATGGCAGCTATAGCAGTCCGATCCGGCCGGTTGCGACATATGTACTGCCTGCAAAACGAATGGTCTGTGCCAAGTTTTATTACGATAGCTTTAAAATTGAGAGACGAGTTCGCATAGAAATCGACTCGGCTATTCATGTCGGAACCATTTAATTCAGTCCATGACACATTTCGAGACAAAATTATAATACCCTCTGCTAGGGTATAAAAATGACGGCGAATGGCAACTTTTGTAATGAATGTGGCAAACTGAACATTCGGGTCTTACAGAATTTTGCACAGGCATAAACTGAACACTCGGCCCAAATGTAGAAAATGGCGTCCAATGTGCCGAATGTGTTGTCATGGAAAGGGTCCCCTTATCGTTCTGTTCATTATCGTTCATTCAAGACATTTGAGTCCCATTGTCGATCAACTGATTTAAATCCCAAAATCGTTCATTCGTTTCTTAGATTCGTGAGACTCTCTTTTTATAAAGAGTACCTTGATCGTACAGAAGACCCGATTGCGTGGTGGCTGCTTAGAAAGCATCAAAATACGCTGCTTTTTCCATCATTCCAAAAACGACATTGCGTATATGCCCTATTGGTGTCCTGCGAGAAGATATTCTCTGTGGCTGGCCAAATTATTAGATAGACGAACTATGTTGCACCCAGAAATGCCAATCAGCTCAATAATAACATGGAATAGGGTTATGTACTGCCAATTAAAGCTATCAAGTTTTAGTAAAGATATTTTACTTTTTTTTCAGACATGACTTATGAAACACTAGCTGGTAACACCCCAGCGTAGCTCGGCGAAATATTTAGATTAAAATTAATTTTGTTGAATTTAACTATCGTCAATCGTAAGAAACACAACAAAAGCTCCCAACTATTTCATCATTCTAACTCTTGCGGTTTGGGCTGTGCGTTAATTATGTATCAGTAAGTCAGAACGATATATATAGATTAAAATACATTATTTTGAATTTGACTACTCTTGACTACTCGATCTAAAACAAGTAAGAATGCTATAGTCGAGTAAACCCGACTACAAAACTCCCTGTACCCAGGTCAAAAATTTCCAATCGCATCTTCGTACACATACACACACACATACAGACACATATACACACACACATACACAAAAGACGCACACACACGAGCGACAGCTCGAGCGCAGCGCAAGCGAGGCATTTTAAGCTGTGGCTGTGCTTCTTCCCCTTGCGCTGAAGCGCTTAATCTTCTTTCGTTAATAACTTCCGTGATTATTATTTGAACGACTTGAAATTTGGACAGTAGATTGGGAGTGACTAAAGTATTGCACATGCCAAATCCCAAAGGTATATCTTAAAAATTGTTCCTGTAAAACGGTTTTTATCGAATTGCGGGGGAACGGGGGAGATATCTCAAATCTAAAATAAACTTGACCTGCTCCCGCTATACACGAACCTACATTCCAAATTTGGTGTCTCTAGCTCTTATAGTTGCTGAGATCCTTGCGTTCATACATACGGACTGACAGACGGACAGACAGACGGACATGGCCAAATCGAAATCTCTTTTGATACTGATCAAGAATATATAAACTTTATAGGGTCGGAGATGTCTCCTTCTGCCTGTTACATACATTTGCACAGATTTAGTACCCCTTTTTTACCCATTTTATGGGTTCAGGGAGTAAAAAAAATAATCGCACTCATTTAACCTTGACCCCAATTTTCCGGCCGTGGCGACGCGGTACAATTTCCAACATCGGTTAGCACACTCTAAGATTATTTTTTGTAAAGTTTTGAAAATGAGTTTGAGCAAGAATAATACTACCTGACAAAAGCTTTCCACCTATTTTCAGCCTGTTGTGTGGACACCCAAAGAACCGAGATTTTTGTGCTTAGCTTTGAAAATTATTATGAAGTCATTCGCATGAGTTCCTGAGTTTTCCACTACTTTTCCGACCGTTTACAAAACCGGTGTCACATGTGTCAAATTAAATAATATGTAAAGCTTTGAAAATTACCTTAAGCCAATCGGACGATAATCAAAAAAGTTTCATACAACAGTTTTCCGCGGATTTTTGTCGACCTTGGGGTTAAATTGTTCAAAATCTTTGAGCACCGCCTAATATGTATATTTTTGTGTAGAACCTTCAAAATGAGTTTGAAGCTCATTGCATGAAATTTAAAAGTGTCGAGTGCCAGAGTTTCCCAAAAATTTTCCGACCGTGTGAGTGAATTGGCAAAACTGGCGGTTTCGAAAATGAATTTGAAGGTGATCAGACTAAAATTAGAATTACGCCCATAAAACTTTGAAAACCCTTAATTTCGCCCATAGGGTTGTATTATTCAAAATCGATGAAATATGTGTCAAATGAATTTTTGTGTGCATCTTGGAAAATGAGTTTGAAGCAGATTGGTTGTTAAACAAAAAACTTTCATACAAAAGTTTTTTGTGATTTTCCACGCTTGTGGATGGAATTTTGCAAAATTTTGTGAAATTTTGTCATATGTGGAAACTATTGAGAAAATTTCAGTATTCTAGCTTTTATGGTTTGGCTGTGCGATGATTGCCAATCAGTCACCAATCAGTCTGTCAGTCAGTACGAACTGTTTTACTTACAATATATAATATGTAATACCCCGGTCTTGCCGGCGAACAATTTAGATTAAAGTGCATTATGTTGAATTGACTACTTTTGTCAACCGTAAGAAATACAATAAAATAGCGTATTACAATTTTGGACATTCCCAAATAGTTGAGGCAAATTCTTAATGATTTGTTTGGGTGGGCGTAGTCACTTAAAATATTTTTGAAGTTTTTATTTTGGACGTTGATGTACCAAAACGGGCAGTACATTCAAGTGGCCCAAACGACACCAAGCACGGGCTTGTTAACGCGCGGACCCAGGCATAACGTGCGGTAACGAAGATCGCGAAAGTCGATCGGATAATAAACACGGAAGTTATTCACGAAAGAAGATTCAATGATGCAGCGAGAGGGGGAAGAAGCACAGCCACCAATTAAAATGCCTCGCTTGCGCTGACGTTTTTGCCGCCTGTGTGTGTGCGTCTTTGTGTATGTGTGTATGTATGTGTAAGTGGACGTAGATGTGATTGGATGTCTTAGACCCGGGTACAGGGAGTTTCGTAGTTGGGTATACTCGACCATAGCATTCTTACTTGTTATTAATGAAACAATGAACGCATCTGACATCAAAAAAATCAAAAAATGAGACGTGACGGGCGAAATTTTGCGCTAAATATACCGCTGCAGTACTGAGTGTGCTGCATGCCAATGGAAAATTTGACTTTTCATTTTGATAAAATCATAACTTTTGAACCAAATAAGATATTGCCAAAATTTAAAAAGCGTTTTATTGTGAATTTCCGTAGCTTTTAAATAAGTGAAAGATCTTCAAAATCGGAACAGTAGTAATTTATGAAAAATATCATGTTTCCATTGCATTTCTATGGTGTAAATTCCTATGAAAAGAAACTTCAACTTTGACCAAATCTTCAGAAAAATTCTTCCGTCCGATTTTAAAGATCTTACACTCATTTTAAAGCTACGGAATTCCCTGTTAAATGCTTTTTACATTTTGACAATATATTGTTTCGTTCAGAAAATATGATTTTTGCAAAGTAAAATGACAAAAGGCGCACCTGTGCGACGGCTATCTATGGCAAATTGTATATATATACATGTACATTTTCATATACACTTGCAGAGATATTTATACTCGGTTTAAAAATAAAATGTGTAAAAAAGACTCTATTGGGTTTGTGAAATGTCCGTCTTTACGAAAATTTTTTCCACACCATTGAAGCTAGAGCAACCAAACTTGGTACACAAGTTGGTGTATACCCTGTGTTGAGCCGAGCCTTCTAGAATTATGTAATTAATACTCCCCAATTATATGGAACGCATTAGTTAAATCGGTATCGGAACGCAAGTATTTTATTTCCTAAGAGAAATACAAATTATTCTTGATCAGTATCAAGAGGGATTTCGATTTGGCCATGTCCGTCTGTCCGTCCGTCCGATTGTCCGTCCGTTTGTCCGTCTGTCCGTATGAACGCGTCGATCTTAGCAACTATAAGAGCTAAAGACACAAAATTTGGAATGTGGGTTCCTGTGTACCATACGCAGATCAAGTTTGTTTTATATTTAAGATATCTCCCCCTGTTCCCCCGAAGTTCCGTTTTACAGCAACAATTTTCAAGATATAGATTTGGGGTTTGACATGTACAATACTTAAGTCACTCTTAATCTACTGTCCAAATTTCAAGTAATAAACACGGGAGTTATTCAACAAACAAGATTTAGTGCTGCAGCGCGGGGGGTAGAAGAAGCACCGCCACCATTTAAAATGCCTCGCTTGCGCTGTGGCTCGTGTGTGTTCATTTTTGTGTATTTGGGTGTGTATGTGTAAGTGTACGATGCGAACGGCAATATTTGACCAGGGTACAGAGTTTTGTATTCGGGTAAAATTTTTTAAGCAGAAACAGAGTATTTAAACAAGGACGACGGCTATCCTCGGAGTGCCGAAGCTATATACCCTAGCAACAATTACATTTTATAAGAAACTTATTTTTTGTCTGATTACTCCTATGGGAGTCATATGGTCCGATTTTGATAAAAATTATAGGAAACTATTTGAAGTATAATCAAACTCTCAATTAGTTTGGATGTAATAGTTGTGTAAATAAAAAGTTTGATAAAGTGAAAAAGTTTGGTAAGGATAACTTTCTGAATAAAAAAGTTTTTCATACAAAAGCATAGTTGTCGACCGATCATTCCTATGGCAGCTATAGCAGTCCGATCCGGCCGGTTGCGACATATGTACTGCCTGCAAAACGAATGGTCTGTGCCAAGTTTTATTACGATAGCTTTAAAATTGAGAGACGAGTTCGCATAGAAATCGACTCGGCTATTCATGTCGGAACCATTTAATTCAGTCCATGACACATTTCGAGACAAAATTATAATACCCTCTGCTAGGGTATAAAAATGACGGCGAATGGCAACATTTGTAATGAATGTGGCAAACTGAACATTCGGGTCTTACAGAATTTTGCACAGGCATAAACTGAACACTCGGCCCAAATGTAGAAAATGGCGTCCAATGTGCCGAATGTGTTGTCATGGAAAGGGTCCCCTTATCGTTCTGTTCATTATCGTTCATTCAAGACATTTGAGTCCCATTGTCGATCAACTGATTTAAATCCCAAAATCGTTCATTCGTTTCTTAGATTCGTGAGACTCTCTTTTTATAAAGAGTACCTTGATCGTACAGAAGACCCGATTGCGTGGTGGCTGCTTAGAAAGCATCAAAATACGCTGCTTTTTCCATCATTCCAAAAACGACATTGCGTATATGCCCTATTGGTGTCCTGCGAGAAGATATTCTCTGTGGCTGGCCAAATTATTAGATAGACGAACTATGTTGCACCCAGAAATGCCAATCAGCTCAATAATAACATGGAATAGGGTTATGTACTGCCAATTAAAGCTATCAAGTTTTAGTAAAGATATTTTACTTTTTTTTCAGACATGACTTATGAAACACTAGCTGGTAACACCCCAGCGTAGCTCGGCGAAATATTTAGATTAAAATTAATTTTGTTGAATTTAACTATCGTCAATCGTAAGAAACACAACAAAAGCTCCCAACTATTTCATCATTCTAACTCTTGCGGTTTGGGCTGTGCGTTAATTATGTATCAGTAAGTCAGAACGATATATATAGATTAAAATACATTATTTTGAATTTGACTACTCTTGACTACTCGATCTAAAACAAGTAAGAATGCTATAGTCGAGTAAACCCGACTACAAAACTCCCTGTACCCAGGTCAAAAATTTCCAATCGCATCTTCGTACACATACACACACACATACAGACACATATACACACACACATACACAAAAGACGCACACACACGAGCGACAGCTCGAGCGCAGCGCAAGCGAGGCATTTTAAGCTGTGGCTGTGCTTCTTCCCCTTGCGCTGAAGCGCTTAATCTTCTTTCGTTAATAACTTCCGTGTTTATTATTCGAACGACTTGAAATTTGGACAGTAGATTGGGAGTGACTAAAGTATTGCACATGCCAAATCCCAAAGGTATATCTTAAAAATTGTTCCTGTAAAACGGTTTTTATCGAATTGCGGGGGAACGGGGGAGATATCTCAAATCTAAAATAAACTTGACCTGCTCCCGCTATACACGAACCTACATTCCAAATTTGGTGTCTCTAGCTCTTATAGTTGCTGAGATCCTTGCGTTCATACATACGGACTGACAGACGGACAGACAGACGGACATGGCCAAATCGAAATCTCTTTTGATACTGATCAAGAATATATAAACTTTATAGGGTCGGAGATGTCTCCTTCTGCCTGTTACATACATTTGCACAGATTTAGTACCCCTTTTTTACCCATTTTATGGGTTCAGGGAGTAAAAAAAATAATCGCACTCATTTAACCTTGACCCCAATTTTCCGGCCGTGGCGACGCGGTACAATTTCCAACATCGGTTAGCACACTCTAAGATTATTTTTTGTAAAGTTTTGAAAATGAGTTTGAGCAAGAATAATACTACCTGACAAAAGCTTTCCACCTATTTTCAGCCTGTTGTGTGGACACCCAAAGAACCGAGATTTTTGTGCTTAGCTTTGAAAATTATTATGAAGTCATTCGCATGAGTTCCTGAGTTTTCCACTACTTTTCCGACCGTTTACAAAACCGGTGTCACATGTGTCAAATTAAATAATATGTAAAGCTTTGAAAATTACCTTAAGCCAATCGGACGATAATCAAAAAAGTTTCATACAACAGTTTTCCGCGGATTTTTGTCGACCTTGGGGTTAAATTGTTCAAAATCTTTGAGCACCGCCTAATATGTATATTTTTGTGTAGAACCTTCAAAATGAGTTTGAAGCTCATTGCATGAAATTTAAAAGTGTCGAGTGCCAGAGTTTCCCAAAAATTTTCCGACCGTGTGAGTGAATTGGCAAAACTGGCGGTTTCGAAAATGAATTTGAAGGTGATCAGACTAAAATTAGAATTACGCCCATAAAACTTTGAAAACCCTTAATTTCGCCCATAGGGTTGTATTATTCAAAATCGATGAAATATGTGTCAAATGAATTTTTGTGTGCATCTTGGAAAATGAGTTTGAAGCAGATTGGTTGTTAAACAAAAAACTTTCATACAAAAGTTTTTTGTGATTTTCCACGCTTGTGGATGGAATTTTGCAAAATTTTGTGAAATTTTGTCATATGTGGAAACTATTGAGAAAATTTCAGTATTCTAGCTTTTATGGTTTGGCTGTGCGATGATTGCCAATCAGTCACCAATCAGTCTGTCAGTCAGTACGAACTGTTTTACTTACAATATATAATATGTAATACCCCGGTCTTGCCGGCGAACAATTTAGATTAAAGTGCATTATGTTGAATTGACTACTTTTGTCAACCGTAAGAAATACAATAAAATAGCGTATTACAATTTTGGACATTCCCAAATAGTTGAGGCAAATTCTTAATGATTTGTTTGGGTGGGCGTAGTCACTTAAAATATTTTTGAAGTTTTTATTTTGGACGTTGATGTACCAAAACGGGCAGTACATTCAAGTGGCCCAAACGACACCAAGCACGGGCTTGTTAACGCGCGGACCCAGGCATAACGTGCGGTAACGAAGATCGCGAAAGTTGTGGAAGGGTGGGAAAAAGTCTGTAGTTAATGGTTTTTAAAACAAATGTTCCCATTGTTAAAACATAGCGCAACCCTACATTTATTGAAGTCTGTCCGTAAGTCCCGTGCACTGCGGAAATATGCAGCACTGTCAGCACAAATTCAAAAGTCTCAAACTTGGCGACAAACTTATTACATGTTGGTACTAACAAATATCAACCGACCGCCACATTTACGGAAAATCGATCATCTATCGATAATGCGAATGCAGCTGTTCCCATTTGCTACATAATAATAAAAATAATAATAATATTAATAATGGTATTATGTAGTCAATCGGCCCTGCAGCATTCTTTTTCTATTAACTAAAAAGGTACATAATTAATTAATAAACTTTAATGATTAAAATTAACCAAATCGTAGCATAACAAAAATAATTGACTCCAGCAGCAGCGCGCCATATACCGTAGATCGATAGCAAAGCATAGGCAGAAGTTGAGAGACAAAACCAATATGGCAATTTCAGTCGCACTTTTAAGTTTTAGGGCCGATAGAGCGGTAAATTGCGAGCTTTTTATTAAACGGGTTATTCACATTTTAATTTAAACTATTATTAACAATTTTCAAATTTCTGCGGTTCTATATCGAACAGTCTGGCAAAATGCAAAAAGACAAACAACAACCCGTCATATATGAGATCAAGTGCAATGGAAAAGAAGGTGAAAGATGCAACGGAGTATATATAGGAACAACAAAACGCGCGCTAGGCACAAGAATTGTAGAACATAAGGGAGACGCAAACAAAGGGAAAATGACAACAGTACTTGCGCAGCATATCACAACAACAGGACACACAGCTGATTTCGACAACACCAAAATATTAGACATTGGGAGGAGAGAACGCACGAGACTGACGCTAGAGAGCCTACGAATACAACAACAAGGGGAGAACACTGTAAACCACAAAGGCATTGAAAAGACAAACTTTATTTACGCGGCAGCAATAACAGTTGAGAAACAAAACTTGACGCGCAAAGACGATATAAATAAAACGACGATGGATAAACATAAACAAAAGTGCAATTTAGACGTAGGAACAATGACGACACTGTAAAAAATACTACAATAAGTTTAATGTATGTATTTTAATGTAAATCGAAATGTTTGTTAAAAATCTTTATATGTATGTAAATGTCTTTTATATGCATGTAAAACAAGACTCCCTGAGGAAGGCGTAAGAAACGCCGAAACGCGTAGGAGGAGAATTTTAATAAAGAATGTAATATACTTATTAAATTGAACTACGACGGCCTTATCAACTCGCTTTAGGATACACAAATAAAAACTCTGGTAAATGTTTGATGCTTTCCAACACTAAGACGATCAACTATCGTGTCGATATACACATATCGGTCAACTTTATTTGCATTCATTTCATTATTCATTGTGAATTCCGAAAGAATTGGCTTTCTAATTTTGAAACGCGTCGTTTAAGACCAAAGTCAGACATTTTGATGTAGTGGTGGCGCTATACTAAAGAATTGCCCGTAAAACATATGTCGAGCAGCAGCGTGGTATCTACCGTAGAAGCTAGGCAGAGTCTGAGAGACATAAGCAACATGGCAATTTCGGTCGCATTTATAAGTTTTAAAGAAAGAGGTTTTTTTCTATCTCTTTTGCGCTTTCACGTTGTTATGCAGCAACTGGCGCATACCGAGATTTTCATACAATTTTCAAATATAATTTTCTTATACTTCCCGATATATATTTAACCATTTTTTTTGCGACGGTTCCACCTATCTTTATAATAAGAAGGTACTGTAAAAATTGCAGGCTTCTATCTTCTAATGTTTGGGCTGCCCAAATGTCAGCAATCAGTCAGTCAGGTTGAACTCTTTTATACATATATATATAGATGTATTCTTTATCAGTATCAATAGCCGAGTCCGTTGGCTGACTGTCCTATGTCTATGCCTATGTATAAACACAAGCATCTCGGAAACTCTGAGATGTATACACCAAATTTGAAAAAAACGATTTATAAGGATAATTTAAAAGGTATTGCTTTGAATTTTGGCATGCATAATAATTGCATCTCTCTTGTTCTGATCAAGTCATTCGCTTAAAATGCATGGCTTGCACTGGCGCTTGTGTGTGTGCGTCTACGGGTACTAAGGGTCTCGTAGTCGGGTATACTCGACTAGAGCATTCTTACTTGTTAAATGTTAAAATTCTACTAATAAATACTTTATTCCTTCACAGTTGGAATGTGGGGTACATTGCATAGGGAGTGTGCCCCTTTATATTACAATCATGTAATATAAAGTTATCAGCAAATGGACAGAAATGGATCTTGAAGCAAGAAGCATTGTGTTGGTATTATAAATAAAAGCATCTGCAGGAGGAGGACACAACTTTTAGCAAATGAAACTTGGATGTCGCGAAAGTTGAAGAAAACAGCGTAGCTGCTCGTGCAACTTAAATGTCACTTAATATACAATTACAATATCAATTAAAAAAATCGGACCTAAACCAGCTAAAGTAGCGAATAGAGAAGCAGCACACACAAAAAGTTTTGTAAATTACAAGCAGCGTGAGTTTGAGCTGCGTGCCAGCTTGGGCTTGAAGCTGGTTGACTTAAGGGACCTGATTTGGGCAGCACCATCGCCATTTCTATCCTATTTGCCAATCCAAAATTCGGCGGTGTCCAAAAAATGACTTTGGTTAACAAGCTCAGCAAAAGCTTCTACTGGCTGCGTTGCTCGACATTGTGTGCGATTTTGTTTTATATGTTTTTCATTGGCCTTATATTGCATAGCACCACCCATAAGCTGCAGCTACACCGCCAGAGAGAGCAGAGCACAGTGTACCAAGCTCAAGCCCAAGCTCGGGCCAATTTATCGCTCAATGAGGACCGTAACAGTCGAAACCATCATCAGTCGATTGAGGAAATGAAGCAGCTACAACAAAAACAACATAAACAAAACGATCAGTTGAAGCAGTCGCACTTACTATCCCACAATTTTGATTTAGTTAATGAAGAACAGGCGAGGCCGCAGCAAAAGCGGCGGCGACAAAAATTGCCGATATATGCCAATGATGTACGAGCAGAAGACAAAGCAGTGACAACTGGCAGAAAGATTGTAGCGAGTAAATCGTCTCAGACACAAGCCAAAACAGTTTTATTAACAGACAGCCATGTAAACGAAAATCAAATTCTTGCAAAAGCTTTTAAACGGTAAGTTTGGGCAGACTTAAGGATGGGTGGATGTGGTCAGTCTATGGAAGACCTCCCTGGTTTATATGTGTGTTTAGTTGATGGAAAACTAAGTAAAAACGTTGCAGTTGGACGTACCCGACAGCAGAATACTCGGTTTCCAGTCCGGTATAATTTGGTTATTTGTGGGTTGTGAAAAGACGTGAAAAAAAGTTGTTAATTTGGTCGATCATGAAATTTTATAAACTCAGGGTATACACCAATGTGTGTATCAAGTTTGGTTGCTCTAGCTTCAAGGGTGTGGAAAAATATTGCATTCATAGGGATAGACGGACATTTCACAAACCCAATATACTCTTTTTTTTTGGATCCGAGTGTAAAAATGAGTGTTTATGTAGGTTATAGAAGCAAGCTCAGTTTGTATATCTTCTGCAAGCAACTCTTATGCCACGCACATGTACATACACAGATGCACAATATCTGTATGCATGTGTGCGTACAAAGAATTAGAATCGCCAAGCGATCGTGAAAAATGCTCACGCCTTGAACGATTTTTGCTAGGACAATATCGCACTTGTAAGTCGATGCATGTATACCCTGGAAATATTTTATAAGTTTTAAAAAATGTTCATACAGGTTTGCCTGTAGAAATAAAAAGACCTACTTTAATTTGTTATATTTTGGGTCATATGTACATTAATATTGAAAATGATGAGAATTCTTCAAATTAAAATAATTATACGTGTATACAATGGAATGGTATACAATGGAAAAAAGTTTGAATAGGATGCGATCGCGGGGATGCCATGCTTCACATCAGAGCCACACGATGCGCAGCGTACATTCGTACACACATACATACATACAGACAAAACGCGAGCGCGCTTCATATCATAGCCACCAGACCGAGAGCGAAGGCAGAGTGGCTCTGATGCCATACAAATACGCTCTCGCGTTCTCACGAGAACTCTTCACATCAGGGCCGCCCGACGGAATACGAAGTCTAAGTGGACCTGATCCACGGTTTAGAGACAGTAGGTTACGCCATGCGCATGTCCGTTAGTCGCCGTTACTCGGCGACCAACCTTGTGACGTCACAAGTCATGAAATTCAGCGCGCGCTTTTGAACTTGTTCGAAAATCACTGATTTTTATTACTATATCGGCGTGTGGGGCGGTAATTCCAGTCTGATTTTGAAAATCTTGTCAGAATATTGTAGGGAACTTCATACCGCTTCGATTGACTATGGTGAGGCTATGGTGCTCGGTAGGTGCCATACATATTGAGTAATACGTTTTTAAAGTTAGAAAATGTTGCCAGTCCGAATGTTTACATTCTAACTTATCGCTCAATTTTAAAGCTATGATTATGAAACTTGGCACAAGTCTTTATTTTCGATGCAGGCAGTACATATATGAACACCAGTAGCTCCCATGGGAATAATAGGTTGACAACTATGTTCTTGCATGAGAAACTTTTTTGTTTTCGAAGATAGCGTAACCAAACTCACGAAATTCATCACGAAAGTTTCATTACGTTTTACATATGCTGCCCAAACTTCATCAAAATCGGACTAATATAACTTATACCTGCATGAGAAACGGTCAGTCGAAATTTGAGTTGTTCTATGAAATCGCTGCAAAATTTATGGAAATTAGCCACTTTTGATGGCAATGCTATTTAACAAGTCAAACAAGTTGTTTTCAATTAATTTATAGTTAAATTTAGTTTTTTAGATATTACAAAGGTTGGATTACAAAAGTTGGATTCAGGTATTAATTCGGAAATACCAATCATACCTATTGTGAGTTGTTAGGCTGGGTTTCAAATATGTACAATTATCGGTGCTAAGTTTTATAATCATAGCTTTAAAATTGAGCGATAAGTTTGAATGCAAACAGACGGACTGGCAACATTTTCTCACTTTGACTGCGTATTATTTAATATGTATTGCACATAGAGGGGTCCAAAACATATCAATCGATGCATCTCGCAATTCTCTATATGATCCCAAGATGGATTTCACATCTGACTAAATTTGCAGTCACACAATAAGGTTGTCTAAAAAAAGTCGTTGATTTTCATACAGTTTTTAAACACGTTGGGTTATGTGACGTCACGCTCTCGCGTCGCCGAATAACGGCGACTAACGGACATGCGCATAGCGTACCCTACTGTCTCTCAACCGTGGGTCTAGTCTTACATTTGGGACTCAATCGGTCCTGTGTGCTCGAGTTTAATGAAAACAGTTGGTGCATGAAAGTCATGTGTACTGATAGAGGGTTTTTGTGATATTTTGAACAGTAAAGTTGTGCAGTTATAAAGTTACCACAATTAGTCGCAGAAGTATAGAAAAACTAAAAAGGTTACTGACGCAAGAAAGAAATCGCCATTGCGAAGTTCCAAGAAGATTATGCCGCCGAAAGTGAAAACTTCGAGATGACGCTATTCGCAGTAAGAAATGACAACGTTGGCGTAACAGCTGATGCAATTATTGACATTGAAAGTGAAACATTATGAACAAATAGAAAATCAAGTACAAATTTCAGCCAGCAGTTGTTATTGTTAATGTTTAGACGTTGCACGGTGCCAGTCTTAAAGGGGAAATTTTTAACGTAACGCTGAGGTATATGAACTAACAAACAAACAAAAGTATTTGCTAGCCAAAGCTAAAATGTGCGGTGCAGCTAAATTGTTTTTAGAATCAGAATGTGTGAACGACTATTATGAGTTAAAAGGCAAGCTGATTAAAGAAATTGAGTGCAGTTTGAATAGTGCCGATATTCATCAACTATTGCGAGATCGCAAAAAGAGAATGTCGGAATCATTTCATGAATACATTTTGCAAATGAAAAGACTAGCAAGTGCCGGGGATGTTGAGGAGGCAGCCGTGTTGCGCCATGCGTTTAAATGCGCCATGTACCGTTGCAAGTCCTATAAAGAGTTGAAAGAGGAGCTCGAGATTCACGAACTAGTTCATGAACACGAGAAAAAGAGCGGTAAATAAAAGTATGGGACAGAAATACAGTGACAAATAAAAAAGGATAAATTATTATTTTAATTGTGGCTCTCCGGAGCACAAAAGAATTGAGTGTAATGCAGATTCTATATGTTTCCATTGTAACGGGAAGGATATTGTACGAAAATCAATAACAAAGTGCACGTAATTTTGGATCTCAGTCGCATCAAAATTCAATAATGTAGAAACTTTGAGAAGTGCGCCCACAAAGCCGGTATGACACGACAATAGTAATAATCTTACACTGAAATTAACAAGTAAGAATGCTATAGTTGAGTATACCCAACTACAAAACTCCCTGAACCCAGGTCAAAAATTTCCGATTGCATGAAAGTACACTAACACATGCACACACACATACACATACGCAAAGACGTACACGCACGAGCTACAGAACAAGCTAAGCATTTTAAGTGGTGGCTGTGCTGCTTCTTCCCCCCTTCGCTGCAGCACTGAATCTTGTTTGTTGAATAACTTCCGTGTTTATTATTCGATCGACTTGAAATTCGGATATTAGATTAAGAGTAACTTAAATATTGTACATGCCAAATCCCAAATCTATATCTTGAAAATTATTACAGTAAAACATTTTTTATCGAATAGCGTGGGAATGGGGGGAATATCTCAAATCTAAATTAAACTTGACCTGCTCCCGCTATACACTTTTTAAATTTGGTGTCTCTAGCTCTTATAGTTGCTGAGATCCTTGCGTTCATACATACGGACGGACGGACGGACAGACGGACATGGCCAAATCGAATTCTATTTTGATACTGATCAAGAATTTATAAACTTTATAGGGTCGGAGATGTCTCCTTCTGCCTGTTACATACATTTGCACAGATTTTGTACCCCCGTTTTACCCAATTTATAGGTACAGGGAGTAAAAAAAAGAGAGTCTGATGTGTGTGAAAGGTGCAGCCAGCTATGTTCTATATGGATTTCTAGGCTAAAATTGCATGGTCACACTTATTGTCAAAGCGCACGCAAATAGTTAAACAAAGAGAAAATAAATGTATATTATAATGAAGAGGTGTGTGTCTTTTCACTTGATTCGGTGCGTGAAGCCGTTTATATGTGGGACCACAGGACCCATTGCACGAGATAAGGCACCAAAAAATGAATTTTAGGAAAAATTACCTGAGGACGTCAACCAAATATATGATTCTTCTTTATCTTGACGCATCAGCCAAGAGCAGAAATTTAATGTCTTATTCAGCTGCTTATAGCACTATGTTGTTCTCTCGCTCACACTAAAAACTTAATATTTCAAAATTAATATTAATGCAATTGTCATTATTATTGTCGTGTCATACGGCCATGAGCGGTTTGGGGAATACAAGCACAAAATCAATCAAAATTTTTTGTGCTAAAGTGGAGGTAAACCAATTGCATACTAAACATATATTTTTGATTGTGAAAAATTACAAGTAGCCTTGGGTCAGACCAAAAGACGATAGATGAGTACCCTATGAACGTTTAAGCTGTATTCGAGGATGCAGATAGTAATACAGCGCCGCTTGAGTATCGTTAAAAAATTAAAAAGCAGTTAATTCAGAACAGCTTTAAGTAGCCAGTAGCGTGTGTAGAATGCCCAATTCAACTGAGTATTACTCAGAATGGTGTAATAAAAGCCTTTTCGCCTCTGGCTGAGTCGATTATCAATTTAGGAAGCAGAAGCGATGAAAACCCAAGTTGTTTACGGCCATGGACTTAGAAATTGGACTTTCCATGTGTCGGTAGAAGAAAGCAGCAGAGCACTCACAGCATTTGTCACACGAGAGTTCCTCTTCGATTTCAATAAAGCACCATTTGGTTTCCGAAACTCGCCTGTAGCCTTCGTACGAATCAAAAACCAGATTTTCAAGAAGCTTATTAGCGATGGCACAATGCAGTTGAATATTGTTGTGTATGCTGCGACAGCTGACTGACTGTATGCTGAAGACGAAGAAAGTTTTAGAGACGGCAGCTATGTATAACTTAAAAGTGAAATCGAATAAATGTAGCTTTTTACAGCAGAGTATACATTTTCTGGGTCACACCTTAGAAAATGGGAAAATTTGGACAGGAGCAAAAAAAAACATCAGCTGTTAGTCGCTTTTCCACTCCGAAAAATATCAAAAATGTCCAGTCGCTCCTAGGTCTTACAGGATTCCATAGGAAGTTTATACAAGGCTATGTGGCAGTAGCACGGCCGGTCACGAATGTGTTAAAAAAAGATGTCAAGTTGAAGATTGGCTTTGAAGAATTGGAAGCCATTCAGAAATTTTAAATATCATTGACGAGTGAGTCGGTACTGCATATTTTCGCGCGAGACGCATTGACTGAGTTGCACTGACGAGTCCAAATAAGGTTTTGGATCAGTGCTGTTGCCGTGCATGAGAAAAAGCTCGATCGTAACTATCTATGAAGCAAGAGTCGAAGGCAGAGTCAAAAAGTATAGTTACCTGCTAGAAATTAAAGCTTGTTCAGCAGCGCTCATAATGTTGGTCACTTTACCGTTCGAAAGACTGATAAACATTCAGCAGGAGATTTATATGCCTCATATGGAGGAATTGTATTAGTTGTATAATTCACAGCAAAAAGTTGGATAGGCAAGAAGGCTTCTTGCATTGCATCGACAAGGGCGAGGTACCTCTCCACACGTTCCACGTAGTTCACTTGGCCCGATGAATGCAACATCGAAACAGTACAAATTTATTATGGCAGTTGTCGACGCATTTTCGAAGTTTGTTTGGCTTTTTCCAGTCAAATGAACCGGACACGAGGAGGTCCTAAATAAGATAAGCATTTGCAGAGTTTGCAAGTGCAAATATGGTAGAGAACGTGTGGTCAACTATAGGTTTTGCCAGAGGCAACGGTCAGGTTGAAAGGGTGAATCGCTCTATCCTTTCAATAATTGCAAAACTATCTACTGAGGAGCTGTCAAAATGGTTTAAGTTTGTGCCGCAAGTGCAGAGGGCCATCAACTCGCACATGCACACGTCAAATTATGCGTCCCCATTCGAGATAATGCGGCAGGACGAAAACTGGCGAGTGAGTTTTTGGCGCCTTACAAAATAGTTAAGCTCAAACGCAACGGTTGCTTTGATGTGAAGAAAGCAGCAGGCTTTGCAGGGTGGCAACGCAAATGTAGCTAACGACTTGGCAATGCGAGCAGCAGAGAACACAGTCAGGGAGCGTCGCAGAGAGTCGATCGATGGCGAAATATCTTAATTAAAATTCGTACCATTATAAGCATATTGTTAAACTCCCACGCGGGTTTGTAATAATAATAAACACTATTTATAATATAGTATTCTGGAGCTAATAAGTTCTGGTCTTACATATATTATAGTGGCCCGATCCGGCCGGTTCCAACATATGTACTGCCTGCATCAGAAGAAGCATCTGTAACAAGTTAAATCTCAATTGCACTAAAACTAAAAGACTAGATTGCATTAAAACAGACAGACAGACTGACATGGCTGAATTGACACGTGTATTAGGTATACTTCTTCGGCCTCAAAAATTTTGTTAAAAAAGAGTATATTGGGTTGGTACCAAATTTAGCACACAGACTGCTGTTGACTCCCTTGACAGATTTAACAAGCAACCAATCGAACAAAATCTATCTCTCAAACACCTGTAGATTCACCAAATTTTATATACAGACTTCTGTTTTGTTCACGTCTCCTTTGCACATCTCAAGTAACCAAATTATACTGGACTTGGAACCGAGTTTTCAGCTGTCGGGTACGTCCGACTGCAGTGTTCCTACTTGTTAAGGTTGCAGATGCCTCCTGCTGCCTGTTTGCACAGTTTTACTACCCCTTTTAATCATTTTATGGGTGAAGTGTGTGCAACTTAATATTTTGTTTGAATTGTGTTTTTTTTATAGAGCTGATCGCAATCATGACCGACGTTTGTCCATACAAGAGTTGGGACAGTACATAAATCGACGGATTGTCGATCATGTTGACATTGCCATAATGAATAATGTGAGAGAGTTTCGACGCATAGATATTGCACCCGCCGATGGGCTTATCTCATGGGATGAGTATCATCGGTTCTTTCTTCGTGAACATGGTATGACAGAAGCCGACATCGATGAACACGATGAGATCAGGCACACAACCCTGAATCGAAAGGAGCGCGAGGATTTGATGCGAGATAAAGCGCGTTGGTCGGAGGCTGCGAGAACGGATCTTTTTACGCTGACCATTGACGAGTACTTGAGCTTTAGGCATCCTGAATCCAGTGTATCTAATTTGCTAGAACTGGTGGATGATCTGTTGCGACAGTTTGATGAGGATGGCGACGATCAGTTGACGCTAGAAGAGTTCTCCGACCTGAATGTAGACAACGATGATGATTTACTACGAAAATCACTAATCTCCAAAACGTTGGTGCAGCGTCGCGAGGAGTTCAAGCGAATTATCGATAAAAATCATGATGGCAAGGCTGATCGCGGCGAGCTCCTAAACTATGTGAATCCGAAGACACCGCGCTATGCACTCCAGGAGGCAGCCACATTGTTCAGTTTGTGTGATGAGAACAAGGACGAGCTGCTAACACTTAAAGAGGTGCGGGTTAAAAAATCGTTCGATTCACCTAAAAACTTTTGTCTATCATTACAGATGACTGACAATGCTGAGATATTTTTGCAATCCAAAATGATCGACACGGCTAACAGTTTTCACACAGAGTTTTAATTACACTTTTTACGAGCTGCAATTGTCACATACACTTCACTTGCAACCGTCCCCCAGTTTAACAGTACACGATCGCGAATCACGATGTTTCTCTATTATAAAACTATATAATCATTGTGCATTTATAGTGATATTAATTTGTAAGTTTAATCTACTTAATAATAGGGTATCATATGCGTATTGGTAAGCAATTTAACAATAGACATAATTTTGGTAGAAATTTGTACTACGTAATCTTTAAGGTTATGAGACAATTTATTTGATGATTTTTACTTAATGCAAAGCAAATTTAAAAGGAATACTCATGTATGAAAAATATACGTCATTTTGAACCACTTAAGAAATGTGTTTCTTTATGAATGGAAATTATGAAGTGATATTAGCACAAAAGATTTGATTCACCGTAAATGAGAGTAATATAAACATAAGTGCAAAAGTTCAACAAAAAGTTTTGAAATTTTAAAAATTAACTGTAGTGGCTAGGAATTTTGATAAAAATATTTAAGCTTTATTGCGAGTTTTGAATTACAAATGTGCCTGTTTAGAGGAGTAATTAGTTCAAGAACAATGTATCTCTTCAGGTAGATTCACCAAATTTGAAATAAAGACTATGTTTTTCTCTCTTTTCCACCCCAAAATTATACCAAATTATACCGGACTTAAAAACGAGTATTCTACTGTCGGGTACGTCCGGCTGCAACGTTTTTACTTGTTTAGAGTTAAATAATAATGTGATTTAGTTAAGTTTTTTTCGATTATGTATTTGTTAGCGGTTTGTTGTGTTTTAAAGCGTATGGACAATGTGTTTATGTGTTAATGTATTATATGATAGTTAAGCTTTACTACAATTCAAGCGAATTTAGGAAGGCAAACGAAACAATCGAGATGCTGTCCGATTAAGCGAAAGTGCAATACGAAACTAAACTAGCAGTGGCTCTAAATTTATGCGCCAGCTGTTAAACAACAATGCAAGAATGAGTTAGAATAGCAAATCAAAACTGAGTGCAATGCGAGTCATATTGTGCGAGACGTGCCAAACAAACGATATTGCAATTTGATTGAAACTCAGGGCAAGATACCATGAATATATAAGTTAACATTAGAGTTTAGCTGCTGAACCGAACATGCTTTCCCCGTTAAATGGCTGAGCTTCAACAAAATCCATAAGGGGAAGCAGACAGCTTGTTAATTGCTCGATTGAATTTTCCAGTCGCTGTTTTGAGAATTGCTACGCGTGCGGTGTCATCCGATCCCCTTATCAATTCAACCACTCTTGCTAACGGCCATTTCAAAGGTGGTAAGTTCTCGTCCTTGATAAGGATGATGTCGTTGAGAGCCACACAAGGTTTTGGAGTTTGCCATTTGGAACGCTCTTGAAGGATATTTAAATATTCTTCTCGCCAACGAGCCAAAAAGATTCTTTTCGCCAACGAGACCAAAAGACTTGCTTGACACTCGTTGCCAGCTATCCAAATGATTAAAGTTAAGATGCGTTATATCAGGCTCAGTGAACGTAGTTTGTGGACAACCAAAAATAAAATAAGGCTGCTGTAAGAGTTCCGAGGTCTTCTGATCTTCTGAAATGGGAAGCAACGGTCTAGAATTAATGCCTGCCGTTATGTGGCGAGGGCACGGAGCTCTTCAAAACCCAGAACAGTAGTCTAACCAACCCAATAGAAATAATGCTTGGCCATTTTTAAAGCAGCCTCAAAAAACGACCACCAAAGTGAGGAGAGCGTGGTGGTATGAATCGCTAATCGATTGTATCAGCCAAGAAAAACTGGAACACAGCCCCTTGATGACAGCTGCAAATCAAAAGATTTTTCAGATCCAAAAGCTCGTTCTTGGCGCCGACAAATTTAGTGGCGTTGTAATCTGTAATCTGACGTGGCTTGCCGCTTAAGAGCATTGAGAAAGGCCACCGTAAACAGATCCTTGACCAACTCTAGATGGACGGCCTTAGTAGCAAAACAGGTTAACGCGCTAATGTTTTATTTTTATTTTATAGGAGCCTTATTTCGAGTGTCAGACTTATAGAAGAATGATCCGCAGAAGTCCACGCCGCTTATAACAAACGTTCGAGTTCCAACAAGTTGCTCTTTTGGCAGATCAGGTATTATGTGCTCCACCAAACTCGGCTTGCTCCGAAAACATCTTACGCGTTTGTTGAATCTCTTGCAAACTGTTTTTCGACCATCAATATTACTGCCAACAGGGTTCGTGGTTCAACATGGAAGATCTCATGAAAATAAATGACAAAAGCGGCTGTGACGGGTTGTTGTCTGGGCAGTAGAGTAGGATGCCGGGCCTCATAAGGTAGTGTTAACTTTTCAAGACGCCCACAAACGCGAATAATACCAAATTCATCTAGAAAAGGTAAAAGTGATGACAGGTCGCTGGAGCGCTTGACCTTTGATTGCACATTCTTTATATCATCCCAGAGGCAGTTTCTTTGAACGTTCCGTAAAAGTATCTGCGACCCAAAACGTGCGATGAGGGAGAACGTACTTGCAACGTCGCAAAGACTCTGACAAGAGTCATATGGCCCAATTAGATACACTCTTAAGTTGAGGATGACGCTGCAATTTCGTCTCAATCGATGTGAATCTGCGAAATGCCTATTGATAGGAATCGCCTAATTCATTAAGACTGCGTTTAAGAGGCAGTCGTACAGAGTATTCTGCTGTTGGCAGCCTTTTGATAGTCTTCATAAAATGCTCCTCGCAGTCAAACTCTTCTTTTGTTGCCTTGTCAAGCGGCTCCGGTAGGCTTTCTACCTCCTGAAATCGTCGAATTAAATATCAGTCTGGCTGTTGAGATTAGTTCAGATATCTGGCAATATACGATTGGCCATGAGAGAGGTACCGTTTTGCCGTTTACCACCACCTTCTACTATCCTTCCAAGGCGTCTTTTGTACGCGAGGCAATCCCGGTAGCAGCTTGATTTGTCCGACACATATGAGGTCATAAAACAGGCCAGCTTCGATCAACAGGTCTACTCGCTGCGGCTTGTCAAAGAACGAGTCGGCAAGACGAATATTTGGCGGAACACTCCAATGAGATGAGTTAAGAGCCATCAGCTATGACGGGAGCTACAATTGGGAATGTAGATTGACGGCAACAGTAATCCCATCAGTAGCGAAAGGAGAATTTCCGAAACCAGCAACTGCAGGTAGAGATCGAGATTGCCGGTGGCGTTGTTAGAACCTATAGCAAGATAGTAAAGAGTTAGTTATGAAGAAAAAGCTTATAGAATTTAAGGTTAATTTAAGGCATAAAACTAAAGAAGAAGAATAAAAGCAAGACAGTAGGGGTAATCTCCGACCCGATGGCGGAAGATTATTAGCCACACCGGCAAGCTGTGCCCCTGTTCAAAGCTGGGATCGGCCAGAGTTTTCCCGTAGGTGAGTTAGAATAGCAAGCTTAATAGAGGGAAGAGAGAGTTCAGAGGAGAAAATGTGAAAAACAGAATTGTACTGTGTGCATAGTACATGAAAAGGATTGTGTAAAACATAATCAGTAGTGCATGTAGGAAGAGCAGTAGTGCATGTTGATAAATCCAAGTACGCCCTTGGCAACATTAACAATAGAGGAAGTGTAAAGATTTAAATTAAACGTTTGAATATAATAAGTTATCGAGTTTCTCGTATATCGAGCATAATTTGAGATATTAAGATAGGAGTGGCGCTAAAGAGGAATAATTGTGAAAAGGAAAGGTTGTCGCGGACAGAGAAAATACGAAATTGAAACGTAATTTGGATTAATTGTCGAGAAATTTTCAGTTACTTATATTTAAGTTCATCATTATTTTATATTCAATAAACTGTTGAAATTCAAATTGTGGTTTTGGTCGCCGAACTTTAACATTTTTCAATTTCATTTTAATTGTACGTTTTCAATTGAAATCTACCCGCGACCGGAATTGTGATCTTGTGAAAATCGAGGTATATATACGGATGTCAACCGTATATACAAGCCAAGAGTTAAAAGTAAGAAGTGAGTGGGACTATATGTACGCATTGCCAAACGTACGTAGCCACCAAAGTCTAGACACGCCGATGTTTAGTGGCGCCACTGTCGCGCGCCATTATACAGAAATTCAGCATTAGGCAGAATATCATCAGAAACCGTTGCATCGAATTGGTGTGTGTATTGGTACATGTGTGTATGTCAAACAACATTGCCATACACGAAAATTGGAAGATTGCGAACGTTGTGAAATTCAGTGCTGGTTATAAGTGTGTTTTAGCTTCTTGTTAAATTTTCTGCATCCACCTGGCTAACCAAAGACAGCTGTGAGCAGGAGCATAGCCAGCCGCCAGGGCAAATAAAATACTCCCAACGGGTTGTCAGAGTGGTGCTTGCAAATTTAATAATTAACAGTACGATTAGCAGTTGATGAGTAGATATAATTTAAGAAGCAAAAAGAACAAAATGTCTTCTGAGAATGAATCAGATTCTATGGACAACACGGTGTGTGAAAAATTAGATAACAAAGTTGACAATATGAACGAAATCTTAACAGCTTTGAAAAGCCTGACTACAATTGTGCAGCAGAATCAAAGAGACATAGCGCGTATGAGCCAACGGAGTAAACCCGATCACCAAGATAGTGAACAACCAAGTTATTCCGGCGCCAGTATCAAACTTCCAGATCCAGACGCAGCTGGTAATTTTGTTAGTAATGTTAATAATAATTGTTTGTCTTTACAAACAGCAACAAACCACGTCGAAGGCCCTGCAAAGCTCTATGGCCTGCCGTCATTTTCGGGCGCAGCTGAGCAATGGCCGTTGTTCATTGCCAACTACAACGATACCACAAGCGAGTTTAATTACAACAACCGCCAAAATCTGATCCGACTACAAAAATGTCTGATTGGAGAAGCGAGGGAGGCTGTGGAAGCCATGTTAATATATCCAGAGGATGTGCCCAATGTTATCGAGGAACTAAAATTTAACTTTGGACGCCCGGAAATACTTGTGCGCTCACAAATCGCTAAAATAAAGGAATTTCCCAAAATTTCCTTTAACAAGCTTGATCAGGTAATAAATCTGTCTACAAAAGTGCGCGGTGTTGTGGCTTTCCTGTCCTCTGCCAATTGTCGTCAACACTTAGAAAATCCAACGCTTCTGGAAGAAATTGTATGCAAATTGCCGATTGACGCTCAGTTAAACTGGATCAGTCATGCAGATTCGATAGGTATAAGTCCTTCGGTAGCCAACTTTTCTGAATGGTTGAGCAAATTTGCCAGAGTGGTTAGCCGACTACCTCCAATTGAAAGTTCTACAAAGCAACGCAATCTTAAGGCTGTGCTACACACCAGTCGTATTGAGCCTGAATGTCCATTATGTGATAATAATCATCATGTAACTCAATGCAAGCTGTGGTATGAAAATACAGATGTTACTGCGCGTTGGGATATTGCCAAGTCTAACCAACTCTGTTTTGCCTGTCTATCAAAGGGACATAACATGTCAAATTGCCAAACTAGAAACAAATGTGATATAGACGGCTGCAAACGCGCCCATCACAAGTCTCTACATAACCCATTGTTTAAAGCTCAGGGCGAAAATGTAGAAAAAACGACGTCTATGCTTACTTGTAGTACTGTCAATGAGCCGATTAGTCAATTGTTTAAAATAGTTCCTGTTGTAATGTATGGTCCAAACGGCAAATTTGAATCCTTCGCTATGTTTGACGAGGGTAGTTCAATAACTTTGGTTGAAGAAAGGGTTGCAACCGAATTAGGACTGAACGGATGTCAGCAGCCTTTAAACTTGCAATGGTATGACAATAAGGTAGTTACAGAGATGTCAAAAAGAGTTTGTTTTGAAATTTCTGATGCTCAAAATACAGTTCGCTTTAACCTAAAAGGAACACAGACGGTGCAGAACTTAAACTTGCCAACTCAGTCCTTTCTAAAAAGTCAGTTTAAAAATTTAAGAAATTTGCCAATTAGTGAATATAACAATGCAAAACCAACGTTGTTAATTGGCCTAGATAATGTTCATTTGGGCTTATCGAAAACTGTTATTGGAGATGGTGTTACACAACCTGTTGCAATGAGGACAAAACTTGGATGGTTAGCATATGGGCCAACTAAAGATAGGCGTACAAATTCAGTGGTGACATACATAAAAACAAAGGGACTCCATGAGTTGGTCAAGGAGTATTTTGCAACTGAACATTTTGGCACTAACAATTTGGCCGTATTAGAATCTGAAGATGATACACGTGCTAGAAAGCTATTGTTACAAACTACGACGCAGAAAGAAAATTATTTCCAAATAGGTCTGCTCTGGAAAGAAAACATTCAGTTACCAAACAGTTATAATATGGCGGAAAAACGTCTTTTAGGTATTGAAAAGAAAATGAGCCGCAACATAGACTATGCAGAAAAATATAAACAAGAAATGCGTAAATATTTAGAGAAGGGATATGCTCGGAAATTATCATCAGACGAAATCTGCAAGTATACAAGTAGAACATGGTATCTACCACATTTTTCAGTGCAGACTGTTCATAAGCCAGATAAATTAAGAATCGTTTTTGACGCAGCGGCAACAGTAGATGGTGTATCTCTGAACTCGTCATTGTTAAAAGGCCCTGAACAAACTAATCCACTCCTTTCAATATTACTACAGTTTAGAAAAGGTGAAATTGGAGTGGCCGCTGACATCAGAGAAATGTTTTCACAGATACGAATCCAACCTGAGGATCAGTCTGCACAACGATTCCTGTGGCGCGACGGAGATGTCTCTCAGTCCATACAACATTTTGCTATGACAACCCTGATCTTCGGAGCAGTGTCTTCACCATATTGTGCAGAATATATAAAGAATAGAAATGCAGAGTGCTTCAGTGAAGAAATGCCTGAAGCCGTGGAAACTATTCTTAAACACCATTATGTAGACGATTTGGTTGTAAGTTTTAACAACAAGGAACACGCCATAAAAATCTGCAAAGAGATTGTCAAAATACATGCGCATGGTGGTTTTGAGTTGCGCAATTTTATATCAAATTCAATCTACAAGTTGCAATGCACGATAAGCCGATCGGGCAAAAGATGCTTAATTTGGAAGGGCAAGGTGCCGGCGACAAGATCCTGGGAATGTACTGGAACACATCTGAAGATGCCTTTGAATTTAGGACGAAATTTCACCGGATCGCCTCTGAAGTGATGCAAGGCAAACGCGTACCAACTAAGAGGGAATTGCTGGGTATTGTTATGGTGGTTTACGACCCATTCGGCCTTTTAGCAGATTTCCATATCTTTGCAAAAATCCTAATACAAAAAACTTGGAGTCATCAAATGGAATGGGATGAGGTATTGCCGAAAGAATTACAGAATTACAAATTGGAATTGTTGGTGGAAGGCATTACAGGAAATACATAACTTTCGGACGCCACGATGCTATTCACCCAATTTGAGACACAGCAAAATTGTAGAGTTGCACATGTTTGTTGATGCGAGTCAAGATGCATTTGCCGCCGTCGCCTACCTTCGTCTAACCTATAAAAGTGGAACTGAGGTAAAATTTGTTATGGGAAAAACACGTCTCGCACCTACCAAGCTTCTGTCGATTCCACGCTTAGAGCTGCAAGCTGCGGTATTAGGCGTACGATTGAACAAATTGATCAAGAAATAACAACAAGTAAATCTGCATGAGACCGTATATTGGAGTGACTCAAAGACGGTATTACAATGGATTCATTCTTCAGATCGGAAATTTAAGCCATATGTTGCGCACTGAGTTACAGAGATTTTATCAATAACTCACCCAAATCAATGGAGGTTTGTGCGGTCTAATGAAAATCCTGCGGATGCAGCCACTCGTCAAGTAACCAGTCCAAAAATTAGTCATAACAGCATGTGGCTGAATGGACCAACATTCCTAGAAACATCGCAAGACAAATGGCCTCAAATGATAATCCCAATGCCTGTTCTACCGTTTGAAGAAGAAGTCGTACACAAGACGGTTCTAAAGTGTCATGTAAGTGTATCATTCATTGATATTTCTAAATTTTCTTCTTTTTTAAAGTTAATACGAGTTGTTGCCTGGGTACTACGGGCTAAGAAAATTTGGCTATGTCATGAATCGAAAATAAGAAGTAGTCTAAAGGGTCCTTTATCATCAATGGAGTTGACAGACGCTGAAATTAGGTTGTGCAAGTTGGTACAACGAGACGCATTTGCTGATGAGGCCTCCAATTTAAGCAAGGGACTGCCTTTGCCAAAAGCTAGCCCTATATACAAGTTGTCGCCGTATATGGAAACCGATGGGTTACTGCGCTTAGCCGGGCGGATTGATGAAGCGACTTGTTTACCGTTCAGCGCACGTCGCCCAATATTGTTGCCAAGAAATCACTTGTTCTCATCTTTGGTTATGCAACACTTACATAAAAGTTCCATCATCAGAATGCTGCTGTTATAATAAACGAATGCCGTCAACAATATTGGATCCCTGATGCCAAATCTGTTTTGAAACGGGTACAACGAAGCTGTGCTCAATGCGTCTCTGATCGAGGTCAACCGTTAACGCCATTAATGGGTCAACTGCCAGCCGACAGATTAACACCGTATGTTAGACCATTTTCGTACTGTGGTGTTGACCTTTTTGGCCCAATAACTGTCTCAATTGGTCGTCGTCAAGAAAAACGCTGGGCAGTAATATTTACTTGCTTAACTATACGACCAACACATTTGGAGATTGCTGAGAATCTTTCCACGGATGCCTTCATTATTGCTCTGCGAAATTTCGTCAATCGTCGTGGAGTACCAGTCGTGATCAGAAGCGATAATGGAACAAACTTCATAGGTGCCCAAAAGGAATTAGCTGCGCAGGACCAATTGATAAATATCGAAGCGTTGATAAACGAAACGTCGCGTCAGAAAATTAAGTGGATTTTCAACTGCCCATCGAACCCCAGTTCAGGAGGCTGCTGGGAACGACTCATTCGCATTGTGAAGCTCTTGCTTGGGAAAACACTTCGTGATGTCGCTCCACGTGTTGAGACGTTACGTTCAGCGTTGATAGAAGCGGAGAATATTCTAAATTCGCGCCCGTTGACAGAATTACCACTGGACCATGTAGACGATGAACCTCTAACGCCCAACCATTTTTTATTAGGATGCGTTAACTCAACCCAAACGCCATATCCAGCGGAGAATATAATATGTCTGAGGAAACAATGGCGTATTGCGCAATCATTAAAGGATCGTTTGTGGAAACGATGGATAACTGAATATCTGCCTCAGCTCATGTGCCGCAGTAAGTGGTATGATAAAACAGACCCTGTAAAACTGGATGATGTCGTTATTGTTATGGATGAAACCACTCCTCGCGAAAAGTGGAAGCGAGGACGAGTTGTCAAACTACACGCTGCAAAGGATGGTCAAATACACAGGGTGGATGTTAAAACAGCAAGTACAACTTTAAGTCGCCCAATATCGAAGCTAATAATATTAAAATTTGATTGTGAATCTCGTATAGATTCACCTGGAGGGGGAATGTAAAGATTTAAATTAAACGTTTGAATGTTGATGTCGAGGTCAGTGTGACCGAATATAATAAGTTATCGAGTTTCTCGTATATCGAGCATAATTTGAGATATTAAGATAGGAGAAGATGGTCACATTGGAGTGGCGCTAAAGAGGAATAATTGTGAAAAGGAAAGGTTGTCGCGGACAGAGAAAATACGAAATTGAAACGTAATTTGGATTAATTGTCGAGAAATTTTCAGTTACTTATATTTAAGTTCATCATTATTTTATATTCAATAAACTGTTGAAATTCAAATTGTGGTTTTGGTCGCCGAACTTTAACAGGAAGTATGCAAGTTAAAGTTAAGTTTCGCATCAAAAGTAACACCCAAGTCTTTAACAGAGGTAATATGTTTTAAGGGAAAGTTATCAATAGTATAGTTACCAAGATAGGGTTTAGATCGACAGAAAGTCATAAACAGGCACTTACAGCAATTGAGAGGAAAGTGATTAGCCAAGCACCAAAGATTCATTGAATTTAAGTCACATTGAAGTAGATTAGTTTGGAGAGGATTGTTAAATGATAGAATAAGTTTAACATCATCTGCATACATGAGTATACGGGAGTGTAATAAGTTAGATGGAAGATCATTAATAAAAAGTTTGAAGAATAAAGGACCTAGGTGACTTCCTTGGGGTATACCAGAAGTTACAAAAACAGGCTTAGAAATTGTAGATATAAGTAGTACTTTTTGGGTTGTATTTTTTAAATAAGAAGAAATCCAAGACAGAAAAGAGATGGGAAAACAAATACAATTTAGTTAAAAAATCAAAAGATTATGGTTTACAGAGTCAAATGCTTTACTGAAGTCATAAATGAAATCAGTTTGTATTTTCTTTTGGAATGATTAATTTATGATATACTAGTTGGTAAAACGCCAGCGTTGCCCGGCGAAATATTTAGATTAAAATGCATTATGTTGAGTTTGACTACTTTCGTCAACCGTAAGAAATACACAAAACTAACGTATCACAGTTATCCCTCGCGTGGGAGTAGGAAACTATATAGTTGAGCCACGTGACTAATGTTTTTTGTAGCGCTATGAAAATGTCTTTGAAGCCGATCTAACTAAACAAATAATCCTGCTCATTTGTCCTTGACTTCCATTTCCCGCCCGTGGCGACGCGGAGTAGATTTTCCAAATAATTTGGCATTTGAAAACAAATTCAATGAATAATACTAAGAATCCAGACTGAAGCTTTTCAACTATTTTCCGCCCGTTGTATTGCCCGCAAAGTACCGAGTTTTTTTATTTATATTTGGAAATAATTATGAAGCTGAATTCCAGACTTCACCCCTTTCGGACCGTGGGCGTGCATTTTTCAAAACCGGTAGCACATGTGTCGAATTGTTTAAAGTGAGGTGCTTTGAAAATTAATTTCAAAATAATTCGATGAAATGAGTTTGAAGTCAATCGGACGACAATCAAAAAGTTGCATACAACGGTTTTCCACGAATTTTGCGAACTTGGGGGTAGATTTTCCAAAATCTTTGGGCACCGCGCCTATTATGAGTTTCTGTAGAACCTTGAAAATGAGCTTGAAGCCAATCGCATGAATATCAAAAATGTCAAATGCTAGAGTTATCGGTTAATTTTCCGACAATGGGGCTGAAATTTCCAAAATCGCTGATACAGGTGTCAAATTATTTAATGTGTAGAGCTTTGAAAATAAGTTTGAAGCCAATCGTACGATGATCAAAAAAGAATCATAGAACAGTTTTCTTAAAATTTTCCGACTTTGGAGGTAGATTTTCCAAAATCTTTGACCACCGCGCCTGTTTAGTTTACCTATAGAACAATGAAAACAAGTAAGAATGCTATAGTCGAGTAAACCCGACTACAAACTCCTGTACCCAGGTCAAAAATTTCCAATCGCATCTTCGTACACATACACACACATATACAGACACATATACACACACACATACAAAAAAGACGCACACACACGAGCGACAGCTCGAGCGCAGCGCAAGCGAGGCATTTTAAGTGGTGGCTGTGCTTCTTCTTCCCTTGCGCTGAAGTACTGAATCTTCTTTCGTTAATAACTTCCGTGTTTATTATCCGATCGACTTGAAATTTGGACAGTAGATTAGGAGTGACTAAAGTATTGTACATGCCAAACCCAAAGCTATACTTAAATTGTTCCTGTAAAACGGTTTTTATCGAATTGCGGGGGAACAGGGGGAGATATCTCAAATCTAAAATAAACTTGACCTGCTCCCGCTATACACGAACCTACATTCCAAATTTGGTGTCTCTAGCTCTT
This sequence comes from Hirtodrosophila confusa, assembly GCA_035043065.1. Taxonomy (NCBI): domain Eukaryota; kingdom Metazoa; phylum Arthropoda; class Insecta; order Diptera; family Drosophilidae; genus Hirtodrosophila; species Hirtodrosophila confusa. Next base: position 2,460,186 of record JAWNNI010000165.1, read on the forward strand.
ATAGTTGCTGAGATCCTTGCGTTCATACATACGGACGGACAGACGGACAGACAGACGGACATGGCAAAATCGAAATCTCTTTTGATACTGATCAAGATACTGATACTGTATAGGGTCGGAGATGTCTCCTTCAGTCTGTTACATACATTTGCACAGATGTAATACCCCCTTTTACCCATTTTATGGGTACAGGGAGAAAAATGTCGAATGCCAGAGTTTTCCCCTAATTTTCAGACCATGGGGCGAAAAATCGCTGATACACGTGTAAAATTATTTTATGTGTACAGCCTTGAAAATGAGTTTGAAGCCAATCGGACGATAATCAAAAAAGGATCATCCAACAGTTTTCCTCGAATTCTCTGATTTTGGGGGTAGATTTTCCAAAATCTTCGACCACTTCGCCAATTATTTTTTCGCATAGAACCTTGAAAATGACTTTGAAGACAATCGCATGAAAATTCAAAATGTCGAATGCTAGAGTTTTCCACCAATTTTCCGACCATAGGGCTAAATTTCCCAAAATCACTGATACACGTGTCGAATTATTTTACGTGAAGAGCTTTGAAAATGAATTAGAAGGTGATCGGACTAAAATTAGACTTTTGCCCATACAACCTTGAGACCCCCATTTTCCGGCCAGGGGGTTTCCAAAATCGGTGAAATATGTGTCAAATGAATTTTTATGTAGATCTTTGAAAATGAGTTTGAGGCCGATTGGATGGTAAACAAAAAAGTTTCATACAACAGTTTTCCGCGATTTTGCACGCTTGTGAGTGGAATTGTCAAAAATCCCGTCTTAGCCAGCACGAACTCTTTTATATATATAGATCAACTGCCCATAACTGTACTTTTTTCGTCGCAAACGCACTCAGGCACCGTTTCTGCACATTCCATAACGGCACTAATTCCCGTTGTGGTTTGTCAGCGCTTGCTGTGCGACTGCGCTATTGCTGCCTATTTCGTGAGAAAGAGGGTTAGTGTACGCAGGGGCTTAGTTAAAAATTATTTCCTAAGGGGTATTGGGGGGGTTTGCCAGAACTTAATAAAAATTTCCAATTTCAATGTAAACAAATTGTGTATACATTTACCCCCCTTCAATGAGAGCACAAAAAAAATTTTTCTCCCGCCCGTGTTTTGCACTTACTGCGTTTTAGATGGTTTGGTTTGCGTCGCACACGGTTTTAAGTCTATGATGTGGGCCGTTCGTATTTTCTTGTCCGCTTGTCCCCGGAGCTGGCATATAACCGGCGAGACAAAGTTTATTATTTGTTATGGCCCGCCGAATTTCGGAGCGAGTTTGGCTGCAAGCCCCCTCCGCGGCGTTGGAGAGGTAATGTTCTTTGCGCCATACCTAATCGCCTATTGGCGGTTTCCATGGCCGTCTCCGCAAGTTATAATGTCTTGCTTGGTCCTGGGCTGCTTTCTCCAAATTGCGACGTACTAGTTCGAAGATCTCTTTTAGTTTCCCTTCATTGTCTCTGGGCTTTGACGTTGCTTGTCCTGTGCCTACAGCTTCCTTGTCGTAGACGGCCCTGGGTACTCTGGGCTCGCGACCTTGTGTGACAAATGCTGCGCTGTAGCCTGTTGACGCTGAGATGCTAGTGTTAATTGCCAGTGTCAACTCGGGTAAGACGTCATCCCAATCCCGCTGATTTTCTCCGGTCTCTTGTGCGACCATAGTTTTAACGGATCGGTTCATACGCTCGGTTGGATTTTCTTGAGGCGTATAGGGGGCCGTGTATTGGTGTCGTACTCCCATTTCTTCTAAAAATGTCTTGAACGCCTTACTTGTGAATTTTGCTCCATTATCTGTGATGAGTACTTTTGGTACCCCGAATCTAGCAAGTATCCGTTCTCTGAACGCCTTTTGTAGGGATGCCGCCGTTGCACTTCTTAGCGGGACCAGTTCTGTCCATTTTGAGAATCGGTCAATAAAGAAGAGTAAGGTCGTGTTTCCGTATTTTGACCTCGGCAGTGGTCCTACAAAGTCTGCGCAGACAGTGGCCCATGGCTCCTCAGGGATTTGGGTGAGCATTTTACCTGCGGCTTGAAGTTGACTGGGTTTGTATCGTTGGCACGTCTCAGAGCACCGTACGTAGACTCGTACATCTCGGTAGAACCCTGGCCAATAGTACCGTGCGGCCACTCGAGCCTTGTTTTTGCGTATCCCCAAGTGTCCGGCTGTGACTGCGCCGTGGTTTTCATGTAGTTCTCGTTGTCTCTGTCGTTTTGGTACGCAAAGCTTCCAGGCCGCCACGTCTTCATCCCCTGCTCGTTGTGGGATGTGTCTATAGAGGTTTCCTGACTCTATAGTGTAGTCGGCGTATTTTTGGGGGTTATTTTGAGCTTTTGCCATTAGTTTCTCTATCCATTTGTCCGCTTCCTCGTCTTCTGAGTTTTTTTCTTGGCTCACCGCTCGGCCACATATCTCCTCCGCCAGTGGTTGTCGGGACAGAGCATCTGCTACCACATTGAGTTTCCCCTTACGATAAGTCACCTCGAAATCGTACTGTTGCAGCTCTAGTGCCCACCTCACGACTCTGCCCGCAGGACTTTCGATGGAATTGAGCCATTTCAGTGCCATGTGATCTGTGATGCCAGTAAAATGGTATCCTTCCAGATATGCCTCACTTTCCTGATTGCCCATACGATTGCCAGGCATTCCTGCTCCGTGGCCAAGTAGTTTTTCTCGGCTCTGTTTAGTGTCGTGCTGACGTATGATAAGACTTGTTCACCTTCCTTGGTCGTTTGGGTGAGGGTCGCTCCGAGTCCGTAGTTGCTGGCATCTGTCTGCAGGATGAAGTGGCTGTTGAAGTTCGGGCATGCTAGCCAGGGTGCTTTCGTGAGTTTTTCCTTCACGGTCTCAAACGCTTTTTGTTTTTCCTTATTCCACTCCCACTTGGTACCCTTTTTGAGTAGGGCTTTGAGTGGCTGAACCGTCGTAGCAAAGTCGGGTACAAATCTTCTATACCATGATGCGACTCCCAGGTATTGACGCAGTTCTTTGGCATTAGTGGGGGTTTTAGCTCGGCGATGGCAGCTACTTTGTCGGGTTCTGTGCGGATACCGTGTTCCGTTACCAGATGCCCCAGATATTTTAGTTCCTGCTTGAAGAAATCGCACTTATCGATATTGATCCTCAGGTTGGCCGCTCGAAGCCGTCGGAATACCTCCCGCAAGTTAATGACGTGCTCCTCGCGTGTTTTCCTGATGACGATGATGTCGTCCAGGTAGGCGAACGCATGTGGCATCATTTCCGGTCCTATCAGTCGGTCCAACGCTCGTTGAAATGTCGCCGGGGCTGAGTGAAGCCAGAGCCAACGAGGGCATCACTTTCCACTTGAAAAGTCCTCTTCCAGGGACGATGAACGCTGTTGACGGCCTGCTAGCCGTCCCCATTGGAATCTGCCAGTATCCGTCCTTCAGATCCAAGCTGGTAATGTAGTGGGCCTCCCTTAGCTGGTCTAAAATGTGGTGTACTCTTGGTAAGGGATACGCATCTTTGACTGAACGGCTATTTAACTGGCGAAAGTCGACGCACAGTCTCCATTTTCCCGTCTTCTTCCTTACTATTTGATGCACTGTGCTGGGGGATGTGCCTGACATTTTCCCAAACACAGCCAGTTCTTGTTGCAGGAATTGGTCGATCGCTGGATCCGAGTGTACAGGCTGTCTCTCTGTCTCGCTGGTGCCTGTTTCTTCTGTTGCGGTTCTGTCGGGTTCCTGTGCTCTTGGAGGTTTTGTCATGGCCACTGCTACCGAGAGTTTTTCTTGTAACCTTCCACTATGCCTGTGTCGGGCTGGAATTCTAACTAGGAGCCCGGCGCATTCCAAAACGGTGCCCATGCCTGCGAGAAATCCCATCCTAGCACTAACTCGTCGATGACCCCGGGTAGGATGAGCAGTGCCAGATCGATGTGTTGGTCCTAGAGCTTGATTTTGACTTCCAACTGTTCTGATACCACTCTGCTTCGCCCATCTGCTAGCCGCGCATGCTTTTGCGTGGCATTCCATTGTCCTTGGTGTCCCAGTTCCATAGCCAGTTTTTTGCTGACAAAACGGCTTGTCGCCCCAGTATCTATGGTCGCCTTGTAGTGGCCGGTTCCAATTTGCACTGTTGTCGACAGGTTAGCCCCCTCATCCTGTAGGGTGCCTATTAATGCTGAGGGCCAGATTCCCTGGGCATCCGCTCTCCCCTTGGTGGCGGATTCCGGCGACCGTTTCCCGATCGGCAACATTCTATGGTTCGGATACCAATTCGTCCACAAAACCATCAAAATATGAGCTGGTCGTTTCGGCATTCTGGGGCCCAATGTCCCTCTTGGACGCACCGCCGACAGGCGCTGGCGGGGTCTTGGATGTGAGTTCTGGCCTGTCCTGGTCGTGCTCTTGGCTCTAGTTGTGGTCCACTACTGATGCGTTCGTTACACCGGCAGTTTTGATTCCGAGGTTCTTGTTCTTCGCATGCCATTAGCCTGGTTCGGTTCGGGTGTGCGTATTGTCGCAGCCTTGCCCGATCCTGCTCTAGTTCCTCGAACTCCTCGGCCAGTTTTGTGAGTTCGGCCAGGCTAGAACTTTGGTACGGCCGTACGAATGCCCGTAGATCCGGGAGACTGTTATCGCTTATTTGTCTCAACTCCCTCGTCCTATCGTACTTCAGAGGCCTCATTAGGGTCTGCATCTCGACCATATATATTTTAAAGGTTCATCTATGCCCTGTCTTCTTCGGGTTACTTCCTCCTGTAATCGTGTGAAATAGTCCCGGGGTAGGAAGAAGACTAGAAAACTAGTCACAAAGGATGTCCATGACCGCCAATTTTGGCTATTGGCAATGTACCATTTAAGGGCCATGCCTTGAAGGAGAATCAGATCCAGGTTGAGTACATATGTCTCCGCCGACCACTCGACCTGCTCCAGGAGCTCCAGAGGCTTGGATTTGCCGTCGAAGCGGAAACCCCATTCCATCTTGGAGTCGTGCCGCTGCGCTGGTGGACTGAAAATCCAACCCCGCGAGATCTATCCCATTCCCTGTATGTTCTTCATCCACTCTAGGTGGCTGCATGTTTCTGCAATCTTTGCTGGTGATACGCAGCCATGCAAGCGGGCTTCTTCCAGTCGTAGTGCTTGTGACGGCGACCTTTCATTTTGCAAGACCCAGTCTCCAAGCTGCCTGCGCATGGCGTCAAGGTTGCCCGATACCGGGACTCCAAACTCCTCTCCGTAGCGAAGAACGTCATCCTTCTTCAAGTTGTAGACCGAGGCTCTGACCATTGTATGTTTTATTTCTCTTGTTTCAGGACGTTATTTTAGTGTCCTTTATCGCAAGGCCCCACGTTGGGCGCCAGTTGTAACGAATCAAATGTCCTGCCGGGCTTAACTCGGTCGGCCAGGATCCTTATCAACAAATTTGTATTTGGACACTTGCGTAATGACACTATGTTTCGATTAAATTTGATTTTTATTTGCTATCAATGTACTATGTGTAATTTGCTGTAGATTTAGGGTTGGTGTGTGGCTCCTGTGATGAACGCCGTAGCGTATTCGCTAAGAATTATCCACTCGATTTTGGCTCGTGGGGTAATTCCGCGTGACAAAGCTGCGCCTAGTTGTGAGTTGATGCGCACCCGAATAGCTGGCTTGGCAGTAGTGGTGGGATCCGGTAGGGATCCTGGCAGCTACTGATAGGATCCGGTAGGGATCCTGGCTGCTACTGATGGGATCCGGTTGGGATCCTTGCTGGAACTGTGGGGATCCGGTAGGGATCCTTGCTGGAACTGGTGGAATCCGGTAGGGCTCATTGCTGGAGCTGGTGGGATCCGGTAGGGATCCTTGCTGGAACTGCTGAGATCCGGTTGGGATCCTTGCTGGAACTGGTGGGATCCGGTAGGGATCCTTGTTGGGACTGGTGGGATCCGATAAAGATCCTTGCTGGAACTGGTGGGATCTGGTAGGGATCCTTGCTGGGACTGGTGGAATCCGATAGGGATCCTTGCTGGAACTGGTGGAATCCGGTAGGGATCCTTCCTGGGACTGGTGGAATCCTGCTCTCCTGTTACGCCAGGATTTGTCAGGGTTCTCCTGCTATTCGCGAGGATTTACCACTTGTCTCTCCTGCTACACCAGGACTTGTAACTGCGTGCCAAGATTCGCAGTGCTTCTCCTGTTACGCAAGGACTTGCCAGTGTTCTGATATTCGCACGGATTTATCACTTGACTCTCCTGCTACAAAGGATTTTGCACAGGACTCGGTTAGTTGGCTGATATATCCTTGCGCGGGACAAGAATATCTATGTATGTTGTTCGATGCTGCGACGTTGAAATTTGCTGTTGACTCCGTTGACTTGTCTTCTGTCTGACTCTCTGCGTGCGTGTTGCTATGCCCTTTTACATGTTTATCAACTGCCCATAACTGTACTTTTTTCATAGCAAACGCACTCAGGCACCGTTTCTGCCATTCCATAACGGCACCAAGTCCCGTTGTGGTTTGTCAGCGCTTGCTGTGCGACTGCGCTATTGCTGCCTATTTCGCTCAACGAACTGACTTGTGTTATACTTTCGGTTGTGTTAAACACCAGTGTTGGACTATAATTATAATTGTTTGTGCTCTATTTGTGTATTTAAAATATTTTGTGCCTAAACACAAAAACAAACTGCAGCCTAGCATTCTGTTTGATTTTGCAGTGGCATTGCTGTCTGCATATATTTTGTTTTGTGCTAACTCACTTCGCATTTTTTATCTCTCTCTTTTTTATCTCTCTCCCGCGCTTGCATTAGTTGTGTTGTTGGTGTTGGTCGCGGTGGTTTCTGTTAGCATTCCGTTCATGAATTTCGGTCATCGCGTCGGCGCTTTGTATTGTTATTGCGTTTGTAAGTACAAATCAGCGGTAGTTGTTTAACCCTAGGGTGCCCTCTGTTCTTTGTACAACTTTTTTGTTCAGTGCTTTTCTTTTTTATTTTTTATTTATCTTTCTTTATATTCTCTTTTCTTAAATTTTAATTCCTTTTTGCAAGTATGTTTTTCTGTTATAATAATAATTGCCAGGTTAGAGCAAACTCTAAGATGGGCTTTGTTTGCTGCTGGCTGTGTGATAATGTGTCACACGAAAAATGTGAGTGGCCTAAACGGCAAATTGTGGACCAGATTGAGTCAAAATCTGGCCTCAAGTGGACATGTGTATCCTTTAGGGATGTTGAAAGGGACATCGTGGGTTTCATGAGGCAGACTAAAAAAGTTTTTGGTGACATATTCGGGCGGCTTAAAAAACTGTTCGATGGTTTTTCTGACTTGGAGCACGAATTCAAAAGTATTCAAGTATTCAATTCAAGTATGAAACTTTTGAATGAGTCTCCAAAACGGAAGAAGTCTAATTTTTGGCTATCTTTTGGCCCCAATGAACTGCAGCTCCCCACACATGCTTCCACTACATCCGCAACTACTAAACAGTTAAAATTTATAAATTTATCGTCCCCCTCTCCTCATAATTCCATAATCAGAAGTGACGAGAATAGCATCGTACCCATGGATGTTGTTCCTTCTGACCCCGTAGAGCATTCTGATTCGCTGGCTATTAACACTGTTGATCCGGATCAACAGCCTAGTGATAATATGCCGGTCGAATCAACTGGTCTAGCAACCAATGCTGTGGCTCCAGCGGATGCAACTGCATTGGTTGCTAAGAAGACCCTTATAGGAATTCCACCACGGAAACAAATCTTTGTTTCCAGGCTTGCCCCTGATACTACATCTGATGATGTGAAGGCCTTTATACAGGCCAAATCTAAAGCCCACATTACGGTGGAAAAATTCAAATTCACGTATTCTCGGGAAATTTAGTCATTTAAGATAAGTGTTCCGGCAGAATATTTCAACAATATTTGTTGCAAAGAATTCTGGCCCGACCACTTAGTTATTAAGGAATATACGGTAAAAAGAAAAATCGGCCTCCGATGTCACTTCCTTCTTCCGGTGTTCTAACCCAACTCTTGTAGTATCTGATAGTTCAAAAAACAAACATCTTTCCTCTCACTTGGCTATCAGAATGTAAGAGGTCTTTGTAGTAAACTTAGTAATCTCTATCTAAGTAGGCTAACCTTTCCTTTCCATGTCGTTGCCTTTTCTGAAACATGGCTAAGGGCCGACATCCTTAATTCTGAAATCCTGTCTAACAAACTCTCCATTATTTATAGAAAAGATCGCACCCCTCGTCGGGGTGGTGGTGTTCTTATTGCTGTTGACGCTGATTTATCATCGGAGCTTGTGATAATTGATAATTGTATGGATATTGAATTTGTTGCTTAAAACTGTTTCCAGTATTTGCTTTTATATTACTTGTTCTTATATTCCACTTTCTTCTGATATTTCCCTTTATTCTTTGCATGCTTCTGCTACACAATCTGTCTCATATATAGTTTTTGATCGTGATTTTCTTGTAGTTCTTGGTGATTTTAATATCGCTGGAACTACCTGGATTTCAAGTCCGAAATTTTAGCGTGTTGACTCCCACACCTCAGCACGATTTTATTGAAAGTTTATTTGGGATGTCATTGTGTCAAATCAATGATATCCCAAATCCTTCACATAAAATGCTTGATCTTGTTTTTGTCTTGGATTCCTCCTTCTATTCTGTCTCCCGGACTATACCTATATCCATTCCTGAAGATCCTTATCACCCATCTTTGGAAGTGTTGATTGACTTACCAGCCAGGATGCCAAGCCTAGGCAGAAAATTTGCAGAGCGAGTTCGTCAATTTCGGAAAACCGATTTTTCTAAACTTGCTCTGCTCCTATCCCAGACTGACTGGTTCCAGCTGTACATGTGTAGAGATATGGATTGTGCAACCGAATATTTTTATTTAACTTTAAATTCATTAATTGATTCCTGTGTTCCACCCACGTAGGTCTAACAAACCTGCGTGGTTTACACGCGATTTAACTAACTTAAAAAATAGAAAGTCGAGATTGTACAAAAAGTTCAAGCAATCTGGCTCTTTCTTGGATTTTTCGCGCTATTTGATTGCCCGATCTAACTTCTCTGTACTTAATATACACTGTTATATCAACTACCTCAGAAGCTGTAGGTTACAGTTTCAGCGGGATCCTAAAAGGTTTTATAACTTCGTTAATGCGAAGCGTAGGTCATCAACACTTCCATCAATAGTATTTATCGAAAAAAGACAGCTGACTCAGATCAGGCTATTGCCGATCTTTTTGCCGAATTTTTTTCAAACGACTTATAGTTCACAACCTTATCATATGGTTTCGCCTTATCCTTATCATGTAAATAACTCCAATTGCATTTTTGGACATTTAATAACTGAAAGTTCACTTCTACGTGATGGAGTACCAAGCTGTGTGCTTAGGTACCGTGCTGAAGGTATTTTAAGCCACTATTTTTACTCTGTACCCATAAAATGGGTAAAAGGGGGTATTACATCTGTGCAAATGTATGTAACAGACAGAAGGAGACATCTCCGACCCTATAAAGTATATATATTCTTGATCAGTATCAAAGAGATTTCGATTTGGCCATGTCCGTCTGTCTGTCCGTCTGTCCGTCTGTCCGTATGAACGCGTCGATCTCAGCAACTACAAGAGCTAGATACACCAAATTTGAAATGTAGGTTCTGTATAGCATACGCAGATCAAGTTTGTTTCATATTTCAGATATCTCCCCCGTTCCCCCGCAAATCGATAAAAACCGTTTTACAGTAACAATTTTCAAGATACAGCTTTAAGATTTGGCATGTACAATACTTTAGTCTCTCTTAATCTACTGTCCAAATTTCAAGTCGATCGGATAATAAACACGGAAGTTATTCACGAAAGAAGATTCAGTAATGCAGCGAGAGGGGGAAGGAGAAGCACAGCCACCAATTAAAATGCCTCGCTTGCGCTGTCGCTTTTGCCGCCTGTGTGCGTGCGTCTTTGTGTATGTGTGTGTGTATGTGTAAGTGGACGTAGATGTGATTGAATGTTTTAGACCTGGGTACAGGGAGTTTCGTAGTCGGGTATACTCGACTATAACATTCTTACTTGTTTATTTTTAAACTGTCCGTGGAGTTGTGCTCATTCCCCAACATTTGGAAAGAATCATTTATTATTCCTCTCTATAAAAAAGGAAACAAGTCTAATGTTGAGAACTATAGAGGTATTTCTAAGTTGTCTGCTATTCCTAAGATTTTTGATAAATTAATAACTTCTCAACTTCAACTTTTATGTAGATCTATAATTTCACCCTGCCAGCATGGGTTTGTGAAATATAGATCTACTACCACTAACCTATTGGAATTCACTTCATTTGTCATCAAGGGATTTCAATCTAAACAGCAAACAGACGTTATTTCCACTGATTTCAGTAAGGCCTTTGACTCTGTTAATCATTCTCTTTTACTTCATAAACTTCACCTTCTGGGATTTCCAAATAACTTAATGCTTTGGATCTCCAATTATTTAACTCTTAGAACCCAAAAAGTGTATTTCAAAGGCTTAGTTTCTAGGTCTGTTCAAGTTACTTCCGGAGTTCCACAAGGAAGTCATCTTGGCCCCTTATTATTTACTCTGTTCATAAATGACCTCCCTTCTGTTGTAAATCACTCCCGGGTGCTGATGTATGACGATGATGTTAAAATTTGTCTGTCATCTACTGATTTCTTATCTGGTCAAAGGTTGCAAACTGATCTTGATAGTTTTCAAGCCTGGTGTCATTAAATTTATTAAATGTTAATTGTGGTAAATGTAACGTAATGTCCTTTTACAGGCGAATGCCCTTTCTTAATAATTATATTGTTAATGATAAGCCGCTTGCTCGAATTGAGTCGGTTGATGATTTGGGTATCCTCTTAGATCCCAAGCTTAAGTTTGACAAACATATCTTTTCCACCGCTAATCGTGCCTTTGGTGTCCTGGGTTCATTAAGCGTTGTACGATCCCTACATTACTAAAACTCTTTATACTTCTCTTGTGCGACCTATTCTTGAATATGGTTCTTGTATTTGGTGTCCCCAATACAAGGTTCATCAGGATAGATTAGAATCGGTACAAAAACAATTTCTGCTCTTTGCACTCCGGGGTCTTAACTGGAAAACTAATACTCGCTTGCCTTCTTATCGTAGTAGACTTTTATATAGTAGATCCATGCTGGGTGTAATTTTCTTACACAAACTAATTAATGGGGAAATTGATTCTTCTGAATTAATCCGCCAAATTAGTTTTGCAGTTCCGATCAGATGTTCTAGAAACTTTCTTCCACTATCTCTTCAAGCTTGTAGTTCTAATTATGCTATTCATGACCCCTTTCGAGTCTTATGCTCTAACTATAACAATCTTTTCCATCTAATAAGTAATGCTACTTCAATTTCTACACTTAAAACTTTACTCTTACGTTATTTATGTAATCCTTAGGAACTTTTGTATAATGTTATTGTTGTATTTGCATGTCCGCGATCTTTCGCTACCGTACGTTATGCGGCGTGCCCCTCGGTCGGTTGGGCGGGAGGTGGGTTGCATTTATGCTTGGGTCCGCGCGTTAACAAGCCCGTGCTTGGTGTCGTTGGGCCACTTGTATGTACTGTTCGTTAGTACATCAACGTCCAGAATTGATCCAATAAATCGGTGTAGTATTGCCCCGTGATCGTTCTTCCCGTCTGCAAAAAGTCGATGAGGATCACACCTTGCGAATCCCACAAAACGGTGGCCATGACCTTTCCGGCCGATGGGACAGTCTTTGCCTTCTTCGGAGCAGATTCGCTTGAAAAAGTCCACTGTTTCGACTGCTGCTTGGTCTCTTGTGTATAGTGGTGGATCCATGTTTCGTCCACGGTCACGAATCAGCGAAAAAAATCCGTTGGATTACGCTTCAAAAGGGCCAAACACTCTTTCGAAGTGGTCACGCGATTTCGCTTATTGTCCACATGCCCAAATGTCCGTGCACGATATTTTGCACACGTTCATATGAGATGCCCGTGGTCTCTACTATTTCGCGCAACTTCATTCGACGATCGGCTAACACGAGATTATGGACTTTGTCGACCATTTCCTCACTTGTGGCCGTTTTTGGACGTCCACTGCGTGGTTGATCCTTGGTGCTCGTACGGCCACGCTTGAACTCGCTCACCCAGAAACTGATAGTCGAAAATGAAGTTGTGGAGGTGCCATGAACTTTCTGCAAAATATCTCGTATCTCCGTCGCCGTTTTCCCATCCATCCAGAAATGTTTAATGACTGCACGAAATTCGTGTTTATCCATTTTTGCAAAAGTGCCTGACTTTCTTCACAAAACTGCCTAGTAAACAAGAACTGTACGGCATATTAATCTGAAAATTTGGCAGCTTTCCTAAAATAAGTTCACCTCATTATAACAATTTCGCGATACGCGCGCCATCTCTTGCCAATTCCGGAAACTTTTCAATCTACCCTCGTACATTTAAAACATATATCAAAATATGTGGACGACATATTATGTATTATAAAAGAAAAGGATGCACAAATTATTTTGGACGCGCTAAATAATCAACACAAAAGAATACAATTCACGATCGAAAAGGAAAATAACAACATAATTGCATATTTGGGAACAGAACTGGAGAACAACAAAGGCAGGATTTTATTCAAATGGTACACGAAAATGATTGCATTGTGACGTATAATGAACTTTATTTCTAACCAGCCGATAAGCCGAAAAGTAAATACAGCGAAAAACATTATACACAAAGCATATACGATTAGTGACGAAATACACAGACCAGAAATATATAAATAATTAAAAACATTATTTTTAAAAAATAGTTTTCCCGATAAACCCAAAACAAGAACACAGACAAAAACAAAGACATAGAAAAAGATGATACGCAATACATTAGTGTACCATACATAAATAATTTAACAAATCGGCAAACAATAACCAAAATAATTCCAGACGCACATTCCAAACACCTAACCACAAGAAAGCCGATTTCGACAACACCAAAATATTAGACATTGAGAGAAGAGAACGAACGAGAATGACGCTAGAGAGCCTACGAATACAACAACAAGGGAAGAACACTGTAAACCACAAAGAAGACATTGAAAAGACAAACTTTATTTACGCGGCAGCAATAGAAGTTGAGAAACAAAACTTGACGCGCAAAGACGATAGAAATAAAACGACGACGGATAAACATAAACAAAAGTGCAATTTAGACGTAGGAACAATGACGACACTGTAGGAAATACTACAATAAGTTTAATGTATGTATTTTAATGTAAATCGAAATGTTTGTTAAAATCTTTATATGTATGTCAATGTCTTTTATATATATTAAAATTATATTATTAATTAATTATTATTATAAAATTATTAAAATGAACTACATTGGCCTTTTCAACTCGCTTTAGGATACACAAATATTGACGCACAAAAGGGCCCAAACACAGAACACTTAATGTTAATTTGTACTAAATCTGCCCAACAGCACTCACATTCTATTACCTAAAAACGTTAAAAATGAATTACAAAACTTAACTGATTAAAATTAACCAAGTCGTAGTATAACAAAAATAATTGACTCCAGCAACAGCGCGCCATATACATATGTACGAAAAAATATGAAAAAACACAAGGAGAAAGTAAGATTTGTGTTAAGATGTTTTTATATCTGAGTAGCAATTCACTTGGACTATATTTAGCGAAAAGATGAAAACAATCGAACCTTCGGCTTAGAAGATATATGCAAAAATAGGCGATGACGTTACGTTACAAAAATGGAAGTTGGTTTCGATTGGAGTTGTAATAACGCAAAACTCAGCGAAGTGAGCAAGCCTTTTTGTATAATTTTTTATACTATGTTCCCGAAGGGACCTCCTCCAATTTGGGGAAAACCTGTATCTTCAAATTTTTAAAGCTATAGTCACCAAATTTGGCATACAGACTAATGTTGAGATTCCTGATAGATCTGCATCAAAATTTTATTATTTTATTATCACTTTATCTTACAAAACTTTGTTTAAGCTTTGCGCAGATGTACGGAGAGTAAAAGCTTATTTCGATAACGTTACGTTACAATAGAATATCATTAAAAGCAAATCATTGATATTTGTTTGCTTTGTGCATTTTTCTGTGGTTATTTGTTGATTTGGCATTATTTTTGAGATAAGAGTGCACCTGCGTCATTAATGTTAAAAAAAGAACATGATCTTAGAAACGAACAAAACTGAGCAAAACATGAGCTTCAACTTTAGAGGACGAATACTCGCCATTGCAACTGAGAAAAGCCTTGAACTCTTCGATTTCATAAATGTTGGATATTTCTCTTTAATAATCTATTTCAAAAGAAATTTTGGTATGAGTTTTAATTTTTCGGTCTGGGTGGACCTTCTTGTGGAAATGCCCATATGTCAATTTCAGTCGCACTTTGAAGTTTAAGGGTCGAGAGAGTGATAAGTCGCGATATTTATATTAAACGGGTTATTCATATTTTATTTTAAACTATTATTAACAAATCCAAATTTGTGCGGTTCTATATCGAACAGTCTGGAAACTCTGGTAAATGTTTGATGCTTTCCAACACTAAGACGACCAATTATCGTGTCGATATACGCAAATCGGTCAACTTTTTTCATTCATTTCATTATTTCGACAATAAAGTTGTATGATCCGACTGTTTTCAGGAGTACCACTATCAATTTGCCAGTTAGCAAGCGGCTGACTCAGGGATGAGTACGACCATCGATAAGTGAACTAGTCGGTTAAGAAAAATATTTATATTTTTAAACGGTGATACTACTACCTGGACAGTGCCCACCCTACCGTAAGTTGGCCGTCTCCTCACTGCCAACTTCCACTTATGCATCAGCACCTGTTTTAAAGCATCAGTGTCTCACCCTCTACTGTTCAAATCTTAGCACATTCTTATTTGCAGGTGCTCATTAAATCCTCCATTTATTGGTATGTGGAGCTGCCATCATATCTCTATGACTAACAAATTTAAATTAGACTAGCAAACTGCGGTATACATTACAAAATAATAAATAAATAAATAATAAATGCAAATAGATATATATGTATGTATTTAGTGAGACTACTGAGTTTAATTTTAAATGAAAAGTGCGTGTGTGAATAAATATATACATATGTGTGTGTGTGTACGGGAGTGAGTGTGTATAATAACACGAATATTGTTGTTTAAAAATCGCTTTTTTCCGATGCATATCTTATTATGTTTATTGTTTATAGGCAAAAGGCCTCTGGCTAAATGTGGGCCCGACGATGTAATTTTGCTGGCCAAAATGCAAAATGATGTAATTTTGCTGGCAAAAAAGCAAAATGATCGCCTGCCCAGAAAAAACAAGTTAGAACGATGCAGTCGGACCCATGATACAATAATTATAGTTATATTATCATGGGTCGCACCCGACCCGAGTGCAGAATAGTGATGTAAGAAAACATCGATTCATCGAACATAGATTATTTTTGGGCGATGTTTTGCGATGTTTTGGGTGATATCGATGTTTGATACAAAATCGGTCGTTTAATTTCACAATATTTGTTTCACTGCCGCACTTTTTGATTTTTGTGTTTGAAAAACAGAGGTCTTGCAAATGCCAAAGTAAGTATATAAATTAACAAGTAAGCAATGCTCTAGTCGAGTATACCTGACTACAAAAGTCTCTGTACCCAGGTCTAAGACTTCCAATCACATCTTCGTCCACTTGCACACATATACAAAGCCGCACATACACGAGCCACTGCGTAAGCGCGGCATTTTAAGTGGCGACTGTGCTCCTTCCGCCCTCTCTGCAGCACTGAATCTTCTTTTGTGAATAACTTCCGTGATTATATTGAAATTTGGACAGTAGATTAAGAGGAACTAAAGTATTATACTTGCATACCAAATTTCCAATTTTACCCATTTTACAGGGTACAGGGAGTAAAAATAGGCAAAAATATTGTTGTTTCCTTTTGATATTGTCACAAATTACAAATGTATTTATTCCAAAATAACGACAAAGACAAGCTTTTGCTGGAACAAAATTGATGCACACAGCGCAAAATGCAACATTTGTGGTAAAACCATTAGGACGGCGGGAAACACGACTAACATGAAGACCACTTGCGAGCTGTTCATAAAATTAATAAGGATAATGTCGAAGTGGTAGCTAATTCCGATCAAGAACTATCAAATAGCATTGCGGCGCAACGACAAGTTTCGATAATTAGTAGCTTCCAAAATATAACGGAGTTTGGAACCGAAGGCTCAAAAGCAAAGCAAATCAACGAAGCCCTTGTATATATGATCGCCAAAGATGTGCAACCATTTTCCATCGTAGAAAATCCAGGCTTTGTGCATTTAATGAATACCGCGCTACAAAATACCCTCGCGGTATATGATAACAAAATGGGTAGATGAAAAACACGAGCAAATGAGTGAAAAATGGCAGAAATTGCTAGAAGAGAATACGCTGACACTAACAACGGATGTATGGAGCGACCAGATGTCAATGCGGAGTTACTTGGGCATTACTGCTCATTTTCTGCTTGACCATGAAATTGTTTCCTTGACCAACGGAGTCTTGGAGTTAAGCGAGCGTCACACATCAATGTACCTTAGCAAAATGCTAGACAGTTGTTGCACAGATTGGCACATTGAAAAGCAGTTAGTGCGAGCCGTTGTAACAGACAATGCAGCAAATGTCGTCAAGGCTGTTGACCTAAGTTTCGGGCGGAAAAAGCACATACCGTGTTTTGCACATACTTTAAATCTAATTGCACGATCTGCTATCCAAAGGGACTCAATAAATGGATGCATTGCAAAAATCAAGGGAATTGTAACTTTTTTTTAATCAGAGTTACGTTGCCAGCGACAACTTAAGAAAGGTAACGGACAAGGTTTTGATTCAAGATGTTGCAACGAGGTGGAACAGCACATATATGGTTGTGCGTTTTTTGGAGCTTAAAAATTACGTTAACAATATTCTCTTAAGTGTCCGCAACGAACTATCGATGCTTAACGAAAATGAACTGGAGTTGCTGGAGTTCCAATGCGGCGCACCCTTGAGGAAGCAACTAAAATAATACGTGCACAGCCAGTATGGTAATTCCTATGGTAAATATTTCGAAAGAAAAATTGCTTAACGTTGATGACAACACGCCCGAGGCAAAAGACATTAAGGACTTCATAATGTAAGAAATTGATAAGCGTATGGGTTCAATTGAGCAGGTAATATCATCATTTATTTATAATTTCTTAAAATATTTTATTTTAAATGTACTGTTTTAGGTCTCAATTCTGGCAATGGCCACAGTGCAGGATCCAAGGTTTAAGAAATTGCATTTTAAAGAGCTTAAGGCATGCTCAAACTCAATTGTAAGAATCAAGTGTATGCTGAAGCCGGTGGCCAACGACAACAATATTAATGAAAACCTGTCAACAACAACTAAATCCAATTCTTCCTGGGACCACCATCACATATTGGCACAGTCTCATAAGCCAAATGGTGATATTGATGTTGAGATGAGCGCGTACCTGCGAATGCCATTAGCATCATTTGAAAGCAACCCGATACAAGTATGGGAAAGTATGCAAAACACATATCCCAATTTGTATAAAAAAGCGCTGCAATTTTTACCGGTAGTGGGATCATCAGTTCCCTCCGAACGGGTTTTTCGGCATCAAATATTTTAAGCAAAAAAAGAAACAGGCTAAGACCAGATCGACTAAGTCGTATTTTATTTTTGCAAAGTATTAACAAAAAATACTTTTTCTAATTTGAATGATTAAGACTGTTTCGAAAGCATAACATAAAAAATTTATGCCAAATTTGATTGAGGGTATACACCAACGTGTGTACCAAGTTTGGTTGCTCTAGCTTCAAGGGTGTGGAAAAAAATTGCGTTCATACGGACAGACGGACATTTCGCAAACCAAATATACTATTTTCCATCGGGAACATAGTATAAAAACAGGTATCAACCAAACTTGCCGCTGATGCTGACGATATGGTGCTGCCGCTGCTGGTGTTGGGGCTCCTGCTGCTGTTGTTGTCCCTGCGCTGCTGTAGCTGCGCCGTTGCTATCACTAGTGCAACTGCACCTGTTGACGCTGCGCTGGCGCTGCTATGACAGCTATTTCTGTCGCTAGTGCTGCCGCTGCTGTTGATTTAGCTGCTGCTAAAGGTGCTGCGGCTCCAGTTGCCGCCGTCGTGGTTGTGCGCTCTGGAGGCTGCGCCGTTGCTGGTGCTGCAATTGCAGCTACTTACGTTACAGTTACTGCCGCTGTTGTTGTCGCGCTGCGGCGCTGTGGCTGCAGCACTGGCCGCTGGTGTGGAGGTACCGGCTGCAGTTGTCGCAACAAGTGCTGAAGCTCCCACCGGGCTGGGCAAATGTTCCTTTCTTTCTTAGCCTGTTTTTCTGGCCACACGTGTGCACTTATCAAGTTCTGTTCCTCTTCCTCTTTCTTTTTTTCCTTCTTCCTTCCAGTTGCTCTTCCCTTTCCACTATCGAACCACCGGACACTTATCGATATTTCATAATTTTGTTTATCAATCTGGGCCGACCGTAACAATGTCTTGGTCCGCCGACAGAATTTGCTTTCTAATTGTGAGACGCGTCGTTTAAGACTAAAGTCAGAAATTTTGACGCAGTCTTTATATGGGAGCGCTACACTAAAGAATTAACCGCAAAACACATATTCTTTAAAATAACATAAATTGACAGTGTCCATTTAAATAGCACAGACATAACAGCTTTTATGTTAAATAAAAATAGTAAAAATAACATAAATAATTCCAGGCTCCCAATATACAAACAAATTTATAGTGTCCATTTAAATTACATATACAATTATACATATATACAATTATATAAAAATAATAATAAAAACAATTCCAGGTATGCATTCATTCATTTCACGATAAGAAAGTTAAATTGCCTTTGTAATCCAACCTCTAATGTAATGTCTAAGAAACTAAATAAAACTATAAATTAATTGAAAATATTTTGTTTGACTTGCTAAATAAAATTGCCTTAAAAAGTGGCTAAATTCTATAAATTTTGCAGCGTTTTTCATACAACTCCGACCGCTCCTAGGGCAGGTATAAGAAATATTAGTCAGATTTTGATGAAATTTGGCCAACACGTATAGAACAGAATGAAACTTAAATTTAATGAGTTTGGTTAGGGTATCTTAAAAAACAAAAAGTTTATCTTTTTTTTTTTTTTTTTATAAGACGATAAAATTAAAAAAAGCGTTTCATTATAAAAATAATTTTAAAACACATTTGGGACTGGCTTTGACGGTGAAAAACAACAAAAAAAAAAAGAAAATCCTTAATTTTATAATTGTCAGATAACAATCAAGTGACATGTCTGGACTGAGCCAACCGTGAGTGCTTGGCAGGGAGACTGCGCCTTGGTAGCTGCTCAAGGAAAGTGCGCTTGAGTCTCCTGATTCTTGGTTTCTCGACGTCGAATTTGAGTGCATTCGCCAGAGGGTTTACGTGATTTGCGTGTCTACCATTTTGTTTATCAGCGGTAGAGTTTATTATATCAATTAATGGGGCAATCCCAAGGTCTCTCATTATGTCCTTATTTCTCGCAAAAGGAAAGCCACCAGAAATTCGCCTTAAAATTTTACATAACAAGGATTGGACCCTTTTTAAGAGATATGGGGCCGCTGTACCCCATACTGAAACACCATACCTCCAAATGGGCTGAATCATCGACTTAAATAACAAAACCTTGCTAGCGAGGCGCAATTTGGACCTGGGTCGAAGGAGCCAATCCATGCGTTTGAACCTTGTATTAATTGTCCCTATAATTTTACATACATGTTGCTTCCAAGTCAAGCCTCTATCTAGACATAGCCCGAGGTATTTTTGCGAGGTCACCACCTTCATAACCACCCCATCTAAACATATAGCCGGGCAAGAATCACGCCTTTTTGTGAATGTCATCTGTACAGACTTATCCCGCGAGATACAGATATTCCACTGCTTTGCCCAGCTCTGAAATTTGTTAGTGAATTTCTGTAGACGTCGGCTTGCTGTTGCAGGGGAGGCGCTAAAGCAAATGGCGGTAGTGTCATCAGCATAGGTCGCCAATAAACTGCTATTGATAGGGGGCATCGGCATATCGCTTGTAAAAATGTTGTAGAGTGTAGGGCTCAAAGCGCTACCTTGCGGGACTCCGGCTCTGATCGGTCTGAAGGAGGAAAGACAACCATTTATTTGCACTGAGAAATATCTCCCCGAAAGCCACGACTTAATCAGCCTAAAGTGCGGTACAGACGTCACTCTCTTAAGCTTGAACAGCAGTCCGTCATGCCAGACTCTGTCAAATGCCTGTTGAATATCAAAGAAGACAGCCGCGCCATACTGTTTCTCGTCAAAACACTCCAAAATCCTATTAACCACTCTATGAAGCTGCTCCGTCGTTCCGTGATGAGGCCGAAAACCAAATTGATGGTCAGGAATAGATTCAGTATCTTCAAGTTCAACGCGTAATCTGGCGAGGATAATGCGCTCAAAGACTTTGCCGAAGGTAGGCAGTAGGCTAATCGGCCTATACGATTCTGGGGAGTCGACTGGTTTGCCTGGCTTGAGAATCATTGAAACTAAGGCCTTCTTCCAGACCTCCGGAAAGTAACCCATCTTTAGGCAGGCATTGAAAATCTTAAGCAAGAAACTAGTACCGCATACCGGAAGAGATTTGACAACACGTCCACTAATGCCGTCCAGACCAGGGACCTTCCTTGGCTTCAGTGCCTTTATCTCCCTTTCAAGCTCAATCATGGAAATGCTTGATGGTTCGTCATGATGATCCAATTCCCTCTGGAGGTCGTCAATGATGGAAGCCACACTGTCTACTGGCGCCAGACAAAACGGAAAGAACCGATTTTCCAATTCATCAGCAAAAAGCTCGGATTTCTCGAGATCAGAACGACACCAACCGTGATCACTCTGTATCGAGTGGTTAGCAGCTGGTTGTCGCTTAATATTGCGAGTGAGACGCCAAAGATTGTGCTCGTGTGGGGAATTAGGATCTGCTTGCTCCAGCATGTCGTCAAAATAGACTGCGCGAGCAGCATTCAAGGCCAGCCTAAGTGACGCCGCAAGTCTCTTCCATTCCCTATTATCTGCGGGGTTCCCAATCCGAACCCAGCGCCTTCGGATCCTTCTCTTCTCTCTTAAAAGTGCCCGAATCTTATCATTCATTGGAATGACAAGCCCTGAGGCCCGCGAGGAGCAAGCTCGACCCGAGGCCTGCAGAGCCGCCTCATTAATGATTGTCACAAGTGTATCCACAGCCGCGTCAACATCGTTATGAGTAGATAAGGGAGTATCCAAATTAATATGGTTGTCAACATATTGTCTAAAACGGCGAATATCAGAGCCCCCAGACAGAAGAGGTCTTCTTACATTCCTCAGAAAGGCTCCCGGGGCCATTGTGATGAGTAGAGGAAAGTGGTCAGAACTCAGCTCACAGCAACTCACAATGTTAATAGTTGAGGAAGGTAATCCACCAAAAATACCAAAATCCAACGCGTTAGGCCTCCGCAATCTATCGTATGGGAAGTAGGTGGCCGAGCCTGTTGCACAGATATTCCATGAGGAGGACATAATAGAGTCCCTGATCATACGTCCACGTGGACATGACCGATGACAGCCCCATAATTGATGTTTCGCATTCCAATCACCAGCGATTAAGAACCGAGGACCAAGGGATGAAATGATTCGGTTAAACTCAGCTGTTAGTGAATCCGGGGTAAGGGCAGGACGAAAGTACGCTGCAGCGACAATAAAATCGCCTGATACGCCTTTAATTTTAACGCCAACTACTTGGCCATAATTGAAACGGTGGAAGATCACAGGGTGATGGGAGATATTGCTTTTCAAGATAATGGCAGCTCCCGCGAAGCTGCAGTTGCCAGGTTGGTTAGCCGCATAAATGGAAAAACCATTCATCCGAAGATAAGAATTGCTGTTTAAGTGTGATTCCGAGATCAGCATCACATCCACCTCCTTCTCATTCATCCACGCGGCGAGCTCCAGGTGGTGGCGGATGAGCCCGTTCGCATTCCAGACTCCTATTTTGAGGGAAGTCATTGCAGAGCAGTGGTGACAGGAGTAGCACCAAGCTGCAGGTTGAATATATTCAATAATTTTGCCACTCCTTCTTGAAGTGCAAAAATCGAGTGGCTGATCGATTCACGCCAGTTTTGCAGCTGGACCAATTGTTTACTGATGAGATCGATGCGTTTCAGGAGCACCAATGGGTTCAAATCCGCACATGAGTTTGATACCACTGCGGAAGGCATGACTTGAGGAAGCACCTCATGGGGGGGAAGAATTGGCATAGCCGCACGATTTTTAAATTTTTCAACACATTCCTGTCTATACTTCGTTAAGTGATCCTGTGCAGGAGTTCGAGAGTCACGAGAAACAGCCACTGGAGGGGCCGGATGAGGATTCTTGGGAACAGCCTTGCGCTTTAACATGGGATTTACCACCGCAGATGAGGAAGGAGGCAAATTATCAGGACTACGCTTCGCCATATCAGCAAACGACAAGGCAGATATCGGAAGGGTGGTGGTAACTGGTTCAAGAATGCTACGCTTAGAGCGAGCTCCAGAAAAGCGTGCCTCGGCTTTTTTGAATTCAGGACAGCCCTTCCAGTTTGCAGTATGATCCTCACCGCAAAGAGCGCACTTGGCCGGCTGTTCTTTAGCCTTGGAACATTCAGCGGTCCTATGGCCTTGACCGCACTTTACACAACGAGGGTCCTTATGACAGTAAGATTGAGTGTGACCAAAGTTCAGACAGCGAAAGCATTGGGGCATAATAGGCTTAGCGCGAGGCGGCTCCACTTTAACAACCTCGTGGCACATACGCGTGATCTCGAAGACTGCCTTATTGTTTTCTTTTGGTTCGAGCTCAACAAAAAAGAGGTTCATCGGTTTCTTGTTTTTCCTGTCAATAACATTGGTACAGGTTCGCATCTTATGTCCTAAAAGGGCAAAGGCTTCAGCGATCTCTTCCTTAGTGGTAATGTGGTTCAGACCCTTGACCACACATCTAAAACCGCGATTCTCCTTGAGTTGCCACGAATGCCAAGATAGCTTAGGCTGAGTATCAAGCCATTTTGTGAAGGAACGATATGTGTCCGAAGATGAGCAGTTAATTCGTATAGAATTGTTCGGAAGATTCTTAATGGTAAAATTATTGCCACCAATCTTGATGAGATTATTTGTAAGCTTCCCGTAATCGCCAATTTCACTAATAATTATCGGGGGAGGCCGGAAACTTCGCGGTTGGGGGTCAACCGAGACAATCACTGGAGGCTGGGAGATAACGTCAGCGTCAAGGTCCATCATATCGTCCTCAGATTCTTGTTGCAGCAATGAGAAGCGATTACCAGAAGTTGGGGTCGAAGGACGTGGTATAGCATTGCGCTTAATGGTAGGCGATCTAGGGTGCGGAGATTTAGATGGAGACGGCAGAGGAGGGAAATCCGCCTCTTCTATGGTAACAGCACTCTCATTACCAGATTCACACGCATCCATTGATAAGGATGATAAAAATCCCACTCCAGAGGAAAAAGATGTCCAGAGACTTGCGTCAGAGTCAGAGAGTTGCTGATGAGCATTTTTTGGGACCTCATTTTTAGGCGAGTAGCACCCACGCTTTTGAGGTACTAACAGAGATTTATTTGGCAACTTGCCTGGGGACCTAGGCTTTTTCAGGGAACCTTCAGCCTTCGATATATCATTCACAGAAGCTCCTAAAGAATGATCCGAGTCATCACTGGATACATTATTCACATATCGTCTCAGATCAGCATCAAGTCGGCGGTTTGACGATCGGAGAGAAGTCCGATTACCTTCAATGCGAGCCTCCGTTACCACTACTTCAACAGACTTGGGCTTCCGGAACTCCTTAAGATTTTTCTTGGTAGGCATTAAATAGGATACCCCCCAAGCGGGGCAACCAAGGAGTGAACGGCCGGGCGATAACCTCTGCAATTAGGCTGCGAAGGTACAAATTTGGACAAAAGAACAAGACTCTGAAATAAAGAATCGAATTCAAGAAAAGAGAAAGATTGATGGCAACTAGAGAAAAAACAGAATTTGCTTTTCCGAACGCACGACAATAAAAGCTTAATTTCCACTTTTTATTTTTCCGAAAAAAAAATTGAGAAAAATTTTTGGAGAAAAAAATAGTTTATCTTACAAGAATATAGTTGTCAACCTATTATTCCCATGGAAGCTGTATGATATAATGATTCGATCCGACTGGTTTTCATATATGTACTGCCTGCATCGAAAATAAAGACTTGTGCAAAGTTTCACAATCATAGCTTTAAAATTGAGCGATAAATTAGAATGTAAACATTCGGACTGGCAACATTTTCTAACTTCAAATACTTATTACTTAATAAGTATGGCACCTACAGAGCGCTATAGCCTATCAATCGACGCGGTATGAATTTCCCTACAATATGCTGGCAATATTCAAAATCGGACTGGAATTACAGCCACACGAGCCGATATACTAAAAACAAGTAAGAATGCTATAGTCGAGTATACCCGACTACGAAACTCCCTGTACCCAGGTCTAAAACATTCAATCACATCTACGTCCACTTACACATACACACACACATACACAAAGACGCACGCACACAGGCGGCAAAAGCGACAGCGCAAGCGAGGCATTTTAATTGGTGGCTGTGCTTCCCTTCCCCCTCTCGATGCATTTCTGAATATTCTTTAGTGAATAACTTCCGTGTTTATTATCCGATCGACTTGAAATTTGGACAGTAGATCAAGAGAGACTAAAGTATTGTACATGCCAAATCTTAAAGCTGTATCTTGAAAAATGTTACTGTAAAACGGTTTTTATCGATTTGCGGGGGAACGGGGGAGATATCTGAAATATGAAACAAACTTGATCTGCGTATGGTATACAGGAACCTACATTTCAAATTTGGTGTCTCTAGTTCTTGTAGTTGCTGAGATCGACGCGTTCATCCGGACAGACGGACAGACGGACAGACAGACGGACATGGCCAAATCGAAATCTCTTTTGACACTGATCAAGAATATATATACTTTATAGGGTCGGAGATGTCTCCTTCTGCCTGTTACATACTTTTGCACAAATCCAATACCCCTTTTTACCCATTTTATGGGTACAGGGAGTAAAAAGTCAGTGATTTTCGAACAAGTTCAAAAGCGCGCGCAGAATTCCATGACTTGTGACGTCACAGGTTTGGTCGCCGAATAACGGCGACTAACGGACATGGGCATGGCGTAACCTACTGTCTCTCAATCGTGAAGTGGCAGGTCCCACCCGAAGCGGCAGGTCCCATCCGAACAAATACGAAGCGTATGGGACCTGCCGCGTTGAAAATGTTTGGTGCAAAACGTTCCCAAAACGCAGTCAAAGTCAGAAAATGTTGCCAGTCCGTCTGTTTGCATTCAAGCTTATCACTCAATTTTAAAGCTATGATTATGAAACTTGGCACAACTATCTGTTTTCAGTACAGGTAGTACATATGTATATGAAAACCAGCTGGATCTGATTACTATATTATATAGCTCCCATAGGAACACTAGGTTGACAACTATGTTTTTCTAAGAACAACTTTTTTGTTTATGAAGATAGCCTAACTAAATTCACAAAATTAAAGTTTTATATGTTTTACATATGCTGACAAATTTTCATTAAAATTGGACTGGAATTACAGCTACTAAAAAAAAGTCAGTGGTTTTCATACAAGCTCAAAAGCGCGCTCTCAGATTCATAACATGTGACGTACAAGTTAACAACAATTTTTCCCATAGTTGCAATGTACAAAACGTCCAGTGCAGACGCACCCAAATTCACTTGGCCAAAATCTAACACGCCTGCAGCACATCCGCCTCGTGCGCCGAATCATCAGCTTACGAAATCCGTGGGATCTTGCGTAACGATCGCCACCGTGGGACCCTCTTTTTGGCATTTGACACCATGAGTGGCAATGCACCCAAAAGCTACAGCGACAACGGCAGCAGCGGCAGCTGCGACAGCGACAACGTCAGCGGCGACAGCAGCAGCGGCAGCAGTAGGCTTTAAACTAAGTTAACGTTTTAGTTCCATTTTGTAACCCAGAATTAACGGATATATTTTTTTCGTTCTTTAATCAAAAATTTTTCTATTTACATGCGCAGTGAGAGCCAAAAGTTGCAGACTTCTTGTCGTAACCTAAGAGCTCTCTCAATCGTGGGCAGAGTCTGAGAGACATAAGCAATAAGGCGATTGCAGTCGCACTTATAAGTTTTAAGGCCGATAGAGAAATTTTTTATCTGTTTTGCACTTTCATGTTGTTATGCAGCAGCTGGCGCATACCGAGATTTTCATAAAATTTTCTGATACTTCGCGATATATATTTAACCATTTTTTTTTCGACAGTTCCACCTTACTTTATAATTAGAAGGTACTGTAAAAATTGCAGGCTTCTAGCCTCTACTGTTTGGGCTGCCCAAATGTCACCAGTCAGTCAGTCCACAGTGGGTCGGCCGGAGACAATCAGTCCCAAAAGCCATGAAATTTACCGGTCGCCGGTCGCCGGTGAAGTGGCCGGTTACGCGTGTGGCATTGAAGTGCCACTTCAAATCGGACGGTTACAAAAAAGTTCTATCGACATTGTTTTTACTCCCTGTACCCATAGAATGCGTAAAATGGGGGTATTGGATTTGTGCAAAATTATGTAACAGGCAGAAGGAGACATCTCCGAGCCTATAAAGTATATATATTCTTGATCAGTATCAAAAGATCTGTCCGTGTGTTCGTCGTCCGTCCGTCCGTCTGTCCGTCTGTCAGTCCGTATGTATGAACGCAAGGATCTCAGCAACTAGAAGAGCTAGAGACACCAAATTTGGAATGTAGGTTCGTGTATAACGGGAGCAGGTCAAGTTTAGATTTGAGATATCTCCTCCCGATCCCCCGAAATTCAATAAAAACTGTTTTTTACCAACATCTTTAAAGATATAGATTTGGGAATTGGCATGTATAATACATGCTCACTCTTAATCTACTGTCCAAATTTCAAGTCGATCGGATGATAAACACGGAAGTTATTCACGAAAGAAGATTCAGTGCTTCAGCGCAGGGTGAAGAAGAAGCACAACTTGAAATGCCTCGCTTGCGCTGCGCTCGAGCTATCGTTCGTGTCTGATTTTTTTAAGTGTAAAAAAATATGTAAAAATTTACATTAAAGACATTTTTATCTAAGCTATTTATTAGTAATAAGTAAATAATAGTAATAAGAATATAAAAATAAAATGAAAAAATTTAATAGTAGTCTTTTAAATGTTCACACCAGGGCTACTGGGAGATACCCCCAGAGCATCCACTGGTAGCACCCACCGTGCCGGTTACTTGGTCTCGAACGTCGTACCTATCGGTCACCGCCTATGACATGCCCATGTTAAAGTAACCACTAAAACGCATTGCTGGTGGTTTGCCTGGTGACCGGTGGTATACACTGAGACCGGTCCTGTGGGTGCCCACGTAGCCGCTACCCCGAATCACTGGGTCAGGTTGAACTCTTTTATATATATAGATATATAGCCCGATTGAGAGAGCTCATAGGTTATGACAAGACGACTGCAACTTTTGGCGCTCCCTGCGCATGTACGTCACAAGTCATGAAATTCAGCGCGCGCTTTTGAACTTGTTCGAAAATCACTGACTTTTTTTACAATATCGGCTCTTGCCAGAATATTTTAGGGAACTTTATACCACGTCGATTGATAGGATGGTTCTCTGTAGGTGCCATACATATTATGTAATACGAATTTAAAGTTAGAAAATGTTGCCAGGCCGAATGTTTACATTCTAACTTATCGCTCAATTTTAAAGCTATGATTATGAAACTTGGCACAAGTCTTTATTTTCAATGCAGGCAGTACATATATGAAAACCAGTCGGATCGAATCATTATATCATACAGATTCCATGGGAATAATAGGTTGACAACTATATTCTTGTAAGATAAACTTTTTTGTTTTTGAAGATAGCGTAACCAAACTCACAAAATTTAAGTTTCATTACGTTTTACATATGCTGCCCAAATTTCATAAAAATCGGACTAATATAACTTAATGATTTTCAAACAAGTTCAAAAGCGCGCGCTGAATTTCATGACTTGTGACGTCACACGGTTGGTCGCCGAATAACGTTGACTAACGGGCATGCGCATGGCGTAACCTACTGTCTTTAAACCGTGGATATATAGATATATAAATACTAGCTGGTAAAACGCCAGCTTGCCCGTTGAAATATATAGATTAAAATGCATGATGTTGAATTTGACTACTTTCGTCAATCGTAAGAAATACACAAAACTAACGTATCACAGTTTTCCCTTCAGTGGGGATAGGAAACTAAATAGTTGAGCCACGTGACTAATGTTTTTTGTGTAGGGCTATGAAAATGTCTTTGAAGCCGATCTAACTCAACAAATAATCCCACTTATTTGTCCTTGACTTCCAGATTTCTAGATTTTCCAAAATAATTTGGCATTTGAAAACCAATTCAACGAATAATACTAATAAGCGAGACTAAAGCTTTCCAACTATTTTCCGCCCGTTGTATTGCCCGCAAAGTACCGGGGTTTTTAAAATTTTTATTTGGAAATAATTATGAAGCTGAATTCCTGACTTCACCCTTTTCGGACCGTGGGCGTGCATTTTTCCAAACCGGTAGCACATGTGTCGAATATAATTCGAGGTGCTTTGAAAATTAGTATCAAAATATTTGTATGGTAAGCAGAAAAGTTTGAAAATGAGTTTGAAGTCAATTGGACGATAATCAAAAAAGTTGCATATAACAGTTTTCTGCGAATTTTCCGAGCTTGGGGGTAGATTTTCCAAAATTTTTGGGCACCGCGCCTATTATGAGTTTGTGTAGAACCTTGGAAATGAGTTTGAAGCCAATCTGGAATTCGCATGAAAATTAAAAATGTCGAATGCCAGAGTTTTCCACTAATTTTCCGACCATAGGGCTGAATTTCCCAAAATCGCTGATACACGTGTCGAATTATTTTACGTGAAGAGCTTTGAAAATGCATTTTCGTCTTTACAACCTTGAGAACCCCTATTTTCCGCCCATGAAGGTGGATTTTGTGTCAAATGAATTTTTGTGTAGATCTTTGAAAATGAGTTTGAAGCCGATTGGATGGTAAACAAAAAAGTTTCATACAACAGTTTTCCGCCACTTTCCACGCTTGTGGGTGGAATTTTCTTAAATCGCGTCTTAGCGTGCACTTTCATCATAGATGGAACCTACTGTGAGAATTTTAGCATCCTAGCTCTTACGGTTTGGGCTGTGCGATGATTGCCAATCAGTCAGTCAGTCAGTCAGCACGAACTCTTTTATAAATATAGATGGTGTCTGCTCTTCCCTAAGAAGTGTTTCGGCATCACTGTCTTCAAGCAAATTTAATAAAACTTTTTTGTGGAGAATACATATGATTGTTAATAAATAAATATGTCCCAAATTTGATTATTTAGTTTCAATGGTTTGGGAAAAAATCTCGTTCATACGGATGGACAGAAAGAAAGACATTGCACAAGCCCAATATATTTTATTTCTAATACATTTTTGGGAATCAGGGCATAATAATACATAATAACATTCCCCAGAGTTGCAGCAAAGAAAAATGCAAAAACAAAGCAACCATATTTTATATATTTCTGCTTTTAAAACACACACATTCAAAATAAAATGGATTTTAAAACTGGTACGTTAGATTTAGCGATTAGAAGTGTTGTCTAATAGCCTGTTTCCACTACAGCCAAAAAATGTCACATTTCAAAAATGTGGATGATGGTGTTTCCACGGTCAAATGTGCAATTTGTCATTTGCCCGAAATAAATCAGCTGTTCGGCTCGTTTTGATGAAAATTTTCACAAAAAGTGAAAAATATGGCAAATAATGGCAGAACTGTAAAAAGTCAAAGTTGCATATCAATAGGCATTTAGTTGCGATGTGTTCGTACGGTTTTGAACAATTGGAAGATGTCTGGGATGCGGAGATGGGAGAAATTTGCAATGAAATTGCGAGTGCGCACCTGTGAAGTGCACAAACTCAATGCTCCTAAAAGGCGGTGTACCTTGTCAAAATGGTGCCAGTACGAGGGTGCACCTCCGGATAAACCTTCCCTTTTAACCTCATCCTTACTAAATACAGGAACATTAAGATATAAGCATTTTACAATTTATTTTAAAAATTAATCTTGGCGCACAACTCGTCATTGTTTACATTTGCACCAGTTAATCGATAAACATCGTGAGTTCGATAAGAAAATACTAAAAAATGACGGGGCGAATGGCATCATATTAAAAATATGACGAATTTGTCACTTTTTTTCTTATGGGATTTTCTACAGGAAATATGTGACATTTTTCCAAAATCAAAAATATGACGAAAAATGTGGAAATATGATGTCGTGGAAACAGGCTATAATATCAGTTGACCGATTTTCCCTAACAATCGATAGGTTTTTTTTTTTAGATTTTGGTAAATCGAACAATATTTTTTGCATTTATTTCATAATTCCCGCAATAAATTCTTTCGCCGCCAAGGGAATTTTGTTTCCCATTTTTAAATGCGTCGTCCTAGACCAGAAGACCGCTAAACCAATGAATAACCTATTAAACTTGTACGGGATTAAAGTGTGGTTGGGTTCTAGGTCAATCGAAAGCAATATCGATAAGAACTAGTATTTTTTGGTATTAAGAGGCATAATAAAGAACAAATTTTTCGCATATGTACTAGCATTATTATTTTTGTTGTGGGTACGGTAGTGAAATAGTAGTTGTCATTTTTAACGTAAGAAACAACATATTTGGTACATCGCTCTGATTCAAATTATGCCTGTGTAATGCTAGAAAACATTTCCTTGTGTGTCATCAAATTCGAAATTGATTTGGAAGCCAGCGCAGGTAAATGACCTCGCACTCAAGCATCTAACAAAACCAAGTGTATCTAAAATGCCAATTTTGTATTTACCAACGTAGAACAAGAAGGCGCGGTCTCCACGGAGCATCCAACAAATCCACGCGTTCAAAAGGAACGCGAGCGGGATCGTGGACTACGCCTAGCTCGCAATATTACTATCGAGACGTACACGAATCAGCGGTGGACGCAAGACATAAGGTCTGAGACCGAAGCCAACAGAATGAACTGGGCCGCTGCACTTCAGCAACATACAAACAGCCCTACGGCAGGCAGTTCCCGTGAAACAACACCACGCAGTGGAGATGAATTACAAGTCACAAATGTGCAGACAGCCTCAAATTTTCCACATGAAATCGGTTACTTCTCGGGTAATCCAAATGTCGAAGTGACTAAAGGCATAATACGCTTGTACAAAAAAAAGTAAGTGTAACATACATAAGTATTCTAGCTTATCACAAACCCAAAATAATATTCATTTTAATCATAGAATACAATATTGCAGTCAACATACCCTATAATATCCTAGTCTCCGAAAAAATCTCACTCACTTTTACTTCACAGACTTCTACGAAAACTTTTATCGCACTGTACCCATTAAATAAGTAGAATGCGGTAAAAAAAATCTGTACCAATGTATGTAACAGGCAGAATAAGGCATTTTCGACCGCCTGTCTGTCAGATACAGACCGACAGACAGGCATAGATCGAGTCGGCTATTGATACTGATCGAGAATATATGTATATATTTAATATATATACTGTACCCATAAATTTTCACAGTAGGTTCCATCTATGATGAAAGTGCACACTAAGACTGGTTTTTAGAAAATTCTACCCACAAGCGTGGAAAATCGCGGAAAACTGTTGTATGAAACTATTTTGTTTACCATCCAATCGGCTTCAAACTCATTTTCAGAGATCTACAAAAAAATTAATTTGACACATATTTCACTGATTATGGAAAATCCACCCCCCTGTGTGGAAAATGGGGGTCTCAAGGTTGTATGGGCAAAAGTCTAATCTTAGTCCGATCACCTTCAAATTCATTTTCAAAGCTCTTCACGTAAAATAATTCGACATGTGTATCAGCGATTTTGAGAAATTCAACCACAGGGTCGGAAAATCGGTGGAAACTCTGGCATTCGACATTATTAGTGTTCATGCGATTGGCTTCAGACTCAGTTTCAAGGTTCTACACAAACACATAATAGGCGCGATGCCCAAAGATTTTGGAAAATCTACCCCCAAAGTCGGAAAATTCGTGGAAAACTGTTGTATGAAAATAAAAAGTTTGGTTGCTCTAGCTCAAAGAGAAAGGCGAAAAAAATTGCGTTCATACGGACAGACGGACAGACGGCCAGACGGACAGACGGACATTTCGCAAACCCAATATACCCAATATACCAATAAATGGAAGTCAAGGACAAATGAGTGGGATTATTTGTTTAGTTAGATCGGCTTCAAAGACATTTTCATAGCGCTACACAAAAAACATTAGTCACGTTCTCAACTATATAGTTTCCTACCCCCACGGGAAGGAAAACTGTGCTACGTTATTTTTGTGTATTTCTTACGATTGACGAAAGTAGTCAAATTCAACATAATGCATTTTAATCTAAATATTTCGCCGGGCAACGCTGGCGTTTTACCAGCTAGTTTATTCATATATATGTATATGTATATACATATGTACATATATCTATATATGTATATAAAACTCTTTAACCTGACTGACTGATTGGTGACTCACGGACAGCCCAAACGGTAGAAACTAGAAACCTGAAATTTGTACAGTTCCTATTATATTTAGTTCATATTGAATATTGTATGAAAATCTCGGTATGCCCCAGCTGCGTGAAAGTGCAAGTGCAAAATAGATCAAATATCTCTTGAATTGGTCTCTCGGCTTTAAACTTCCCAGTGGTTCGGTGTAACGGCTACTCGGGCACCCACAGTACCGGTCCTTAGTGTATACCACCGGTCACCAGGCAATCCACCAGCAATGCGTTTTAGCGGCTATTTTAACATTGGCATGTCTTAGGCGGGTGACCGATAGGTACGGCGTTCGCACACCAAGACACTTTACTATTACTTTTATTTTATTTTCTCTTATATTCTTAATTTTAATTTCATTTATTAATAAATCTTAATGTCTACATATGTATATTACTTCATTAAAAATGTCTTAAACGCTATAAATCTTACTTTTTTTTATTTTTATTATTTTTTGTTCTTTTTATTATTTTTTGTTCTTTTTACTCCTTGTAACCATAAAATGGGTAAAAGGGGGTACTAATTCTGTGCAAATGTATGTAACAGGCAGAAGGAGACATCTCCGACCCTATAAAGTATATATATTCTTAATCTGTGTCAAAAGAAATTTCGATTTGGCCATGTCCGTCTGTCTGTCCGTCCGTCCGTCTGTCCGTCCATATGTATGAACGCAAGGATCTCAGCAACTATAAGAGCTAGAGACACCAAATTTGGAATGTAGGCTCGTGGATAGCGGGAGCAGCTCAAGTTTATTTTAGATTTGAGATATTCCCCTCATTCCGCTGCTATTCGATAAAAACAGTAACAATTTCCAAGATATAGATTTGGGATTTGGCATATACAATACTTTTGTCACTCTTAATCTACTGTCCAAATTTCAAGTCGATCAGATAATAAACACGGAAGTTATTCAACAAACAAGATTCAGTACTGCAGCGCGGGGGGGAAGAAGAAGTACAGCCTCCACTTAAAATGCCTCGTTTGCAATGTGGCTGGTGCTGTCGCTTGCGTGTGTGCGTCTTTGTGTATGTGTTAGTGTACGAAGACGCGATCGGAAATTTTTGACCTGGGTACAGGGAGTTTTATAGTTGGGGATACTTGACTATAGCATTCTTACTTGTTTTTTGTACAAAAGTGGCCCACCCGAGAAGGTTCTCAGGGTTAGGCCTTCAGTGGACGCTGAAAATAAAAAATAAAAAATTGTGCATAAATATTTGGCAGTTTTCTTTATGGTTAAGGAGACATTATATAAATCTGTGGATTTATCTTCTTCCCCCGCACCCCATCCAAATTGTTCTCGGAGGTCAGCTCATCTAAAATTTGATTTTTTTGATGCAGATCTGTCGGGAATCTCAACATTAGTATGTCTGCTACATTTGGTGACTATATTTTTAAAAATGAGGAAGATACAGGTTTCCCCAGGACAGACGGACATTTCCCTTCGGGAACATAGTATAAAAACATTTTACAAAAAAAGTTCCGTAGGATTACATAAATAACGTAAGAGTAAAGTTTTAAGTGTAAGAATTGAAATTGTTATAGTTAGAGCATAAGATTCGAAAGGAGTTATGAATAGCATAATTAGAACAAGTTTGAAGAGAAAGTGGAAGAAAGTTTCTAGAACATCTGATCGGAACTGCAAAACTATTTTGGCTGATTAATTCAAAAGAATCAATTTCCCTATTAATTAGTTTGTGTAAGAAAATTACACCCAGCATGGTTCTACGATCAGAAAGAGAAGGCAAATTTATTAATAACGATAAGAAGGCAAGCGAGTATTAGTATTCCAGTTAAGACCCCGGAGTGCAAAGAGCAGAAATTGTTTTTGTACCGATTCTAATCTATCCTGATGAACCTTGTATTGGGGACACCAAATACAAGAACCATATTCAAGAATAGGTCGCACAAGAGAAGTATAAAGAGTTTTAGTAATGTAGGGATCGTTAAATTCCTTCGACCAACGCTTAATGAAACCCAGGACACCAAAGTCACGATTAGCGGTGGAAAAGATATGCTTGTCAAACTTAAGTTTGGGATCTAAAAGGATACCCAAATCATCAACCGACTCAATTCGAGCAAGCGGCTTACCATTAATAATATAATTATTAAGAAAGGGCATTCGCCTGTAAAAGGACATTACGTTACACTTACCACAATTAAGATTTAATAAATTTACTGACACCAGGCTTGAAAACTGTCAAGACCAGTGATCGCAAATAAAACTTATGATTTTAAAAAAATCAAACTTGAAAAAAATACCTAGAAATTCGGGAAAATTTTTGAAATACTTTTTTTAATGGGGTATCCTGGCAACAGAATAAAATTTTATTTTCAAGTTTTATTATAAAAATTGAAAATAAAAATTGAATGTAAATATCTTTTGAACCAAGTGGTGTATTACAAAAATGTAAAAATATTCTTGATCTATGATTCAACACCTTTCATATGATTTATCATATGTCCTTCAAGGACGAATATGAAGAAAATAGTGTGATCCTTCATATAATTTATATTTTTTAATTTTTATTATAAAAATCAACAAATAAATTTTTATTTGATCAGTTTTACTTTAAAATCATAATAATTACGGTCCCTGATTTAAACTGGCGCTTCGCTGCTACACGCGTAACCACCCAGTTCAGCACTGGGTTATAAGTGCAACTGAAATCGTCATATTGCTTATGTCTCTCAGCCTCTTGTTTATGCTTTGCTTTCTATGTTATTTAATTTAACTTGAATAATTAATTATGTTGGTTTTTAGTTAATTAAGTTTTTACAGTAGATGATGCCTGTGAGATCAGTGCTCTCGAGAAACCAAAAGGGTGCACCTTTAAGCACACCATTGAGAGGTGGTATTTATTTTATTTTCAATCTCGTCAAATGTTTGGCACTCCGAATAATGCGCTTTACAGTCGCGAAACTAGATTTAACACCACATTCCTCCTTGATTTTGGCATCAAACGCGATGAACTTGATGCATTTCTAGTGCTAAGTCTTCTGGCTGGTGATAATCTCGTGTATTGAATTTGGAGGTATGTTGAAGATTATTACTAACAACAATGTGGCTTCAACGCATTTGCTTTTAGCGATATCACGGAGAATTGGACCAGATTCGACATATCCTTTTATTTCACCCTTTTTGAAGTCATGTGATTGAGTACCGCAGACCATTTTACTAAATAATAGCTGTTAGTACTCTAAATTAATAATCACTAAAGAATTTAACTATCGCTGTTGATAACAAAGTCACGTCAAGGCTCTTGAACCTATTGAGTTGAGCCAAAAAAAATTTTGTTACGATTTTGAAAAACAAAATTAGCACTTGTGTTAGAGTCCGCAAACCTTTGATTCTTATTAACAACTGAATATTTTGTGTAACAAATTTTTTTGTCAAAATCGGCCAATTGTTTGAAGAGATATGGCCTATTTATTTTCATATAAATGGTGAATCTATTCAGCGGCAGTGTATATATTCGATCATAGAAAATGTATAATATACGAAATATAAGAGCAATCGAAGCAATAAGAACAATCGGATGAAAGCTGAGTTCTTGTTTGAAAAACTTATACTGATAGGCAAGGGCGAATTTTATACTTTTTATATGTTGCTTAATATTTTCTTTCGTGAATAACTTTCATGTTTAATACACGATCGACTTGATTTGATTGAATTGATTTTTTACAGCAGATTAAAAATGACCCCAGCATTATGCATGCCAAATCCCAAGGCTGTATCTTTAAAACTTTTTGTAAAACGTTTTTATCAATTTGCGGGGGTGCGGGGGATATATATATTCGGACGTTGATGTACTAAACGGGCAGTACATTCAAGTGGCCCAAACGACACCAAGCACGGGCTTGTTAACGCGCGGACCCAGGCAAAATGCAAACCCACCTCCCGCCCAACCGACCGAGGGGCGCGCCGCATAACGTGTGGTAACGAAGATCGCGAAACATATAAATACGAACAGACAAAATAAAAGTTCTACATAAATTAAACAATATACAAAAAACTATAGATTACACAGATAACATAAAATTTAAGTTCTAAGTACGGAAATAGAACTAGCATTACATATTAAATGATAAAGATTGTTATAATTAAAACATATGATACGAAGAGGGTTATGGATAGCATAGTTAGTGTTACAAACTTGAAGACAAAGGGGAAGAAAGTTTCTGGAATTTCTGATCGGAACTGCAAAACTAATCTGGCTAATTAATTCAGAAGAATCAATTTCGCCTTTAATTAGTTTGTGTAAAAAAATTACACCAAGCATGGTTCTACGATCAGAAAGAGAAGGAAGATTTATTAGTAAAAGTCTACTACGATAAGAAGGCAAGTGAGTATTAGGATTCCAGTTAAGACCCCGGAGTGCAAAGAGAAGAAATTGTTTTTGAACCGATTCTATTCTATCCTGATGAATCTTGTACTGGGGACACCAAATACAAGACCCATATTCAAGAATAGGTCGAACAAGCGAAGTATATAGAGTTTTAGTAATGTAAGGATCGTTAAATTCTTTAGACCAACGCTTAATGAAACCCAGGACACCAAAGGCACGATTAACGGTGGAAAAGATATGTTTGTCAAACTTAAGCTTGGAATCTAAAAGGATACCCAAATCATCAACCGACTCAATTCGAACAAGCGGCTTACCATTAAGAATATAACTGTTAAAAAAGGCATTCGCCTGTAAAAGGACATTACTTTACACTTACCACAATTAAGATTTAATAAATTTACCCGACACCAGGCTTGCAAACTGTCAAGATCAGTTTGCAACCTTTGACCAGATAAGAAATCAGTAGATGACAGACAAAGTTTAACATCATCGGCATACATCAGCACCCGAGAGTAATTTACGACAGAAGGAAGGTCATTGATGAAAAGAGTAAATAATAAGGGGCCAAGATGACTTCCTTGTGGTACTCCAGAAGTAACTTGAACAGACTTAGAGACAAAGCCTTTGAAATAAACCTTTTGGGTTCTAAAGTTAAATAGTTAGAAATCCAAAGAATTAAGTTATTTGGAAATCCTAGAAGATGAAGCTTGTGAAGTAAAAGAGAATGATTAACAGAATCAAAAGCCTTACTGAAATCAGTATAAATAACATCTGTTTGCATTTTAGATTGAAATCCCTTAATAATAAGAGAAGTAAATTCCAATAGGTTAGTGGTAGTAGATCTATATTTCACAAACCCATGCTGGCAGGGTGAAATTATAGATCTACATAAATGTTGAAGTTGAGAAGTTATTAATTTCTCAAAAATCTTAGGAATAGCAGACAACTTAGAAATACCTCTATAGTTCTCGACATTAGACTTGTTTCCTTTTTTATGGAGAGGAATAATAAATGATTCTTTCCAAATATTGGGGAAAGAACACAACTCCACGGACAATTTAAAAAGAACAAATAATGGCTTAAAAATAC
This sequence comes from Hirtodrosophila confusa, assembly GCA_035043065.1. Lineage (NCBI taxonomy): Eukaryota > Metazoa > Arthropoda > Insecta > Diptera > Drosophilidae > Hirtodrosophila > Hirtodrosophila confusa. The sequence goes on from JAWNNI010000165.1 coordinate 2,498,376, forward strand.
CTTCAGCACAGTACTTGAGCACACAGCCTGGTACACCATCAGGTCCCGGAGAAAATACGGGGTTTATAGACTTCAAATCACGTAGAAGCGAGCTTTCAGTGATTAAAGGCCCAAAAATGCAATTGGAGTTAATTACCTGATAAGGATAAGGCGAAAGCAATTGATAAGGTTGTGAACTGTAAGTCGTTTGAAAAAATTCGGCAAAAAGATCGGCGATAGCCTGATCTGAGTCAGCTGTCTTTTTTTCAAAAAATACAGTTGATGGAAATGTTGATGACCTACGCTTCGCATTAACGAAGTTATAAGTTTTCTATATGTATCTGAAATCTGAAACAAACATGATCTGCGTACGGTATACAGGAACGCGTTCACACAGACGGAAGGACGGGCAGACAGATGGATATAGCTAGATCGTCTCGGCCATTGAAAGTGATCAAGAATATATACAACTTATAGGGTCGGAGGTCTCTTTCTGTTCTGCTATACACATTTGTACATATCTAATAGGGGTATTTTTTACTCATTTTATGAGTACAGGAAGTAAAAATATCATCTGCCCCAAGCAATACTTTGATTACTTACAATTTTTTAAAATTTAACTGAAAACAAGGCGTGGGAATTCTCCTCCAACATGCAAGCCCAAATATTTTACATATAGCAACTAAACTAGATTTGGGCCATAAGATAACAATTATAAACACGTCCAGAACACAACAATCGTTTTCTACGAACGACCTATTCTCAACAACAGAAAATTTTAGTTCACCAATTTCACTCAGTAGTAGTTTATTACACACAGTTAGAAAAACACTGTTTGTAGATGTAGAGCTTCTTCGACATCTGTAATTTGCAGAATAGTATAATTAGGTATGTTGAGTGTCTGCTCAAAACGGAAACACTTTTGATGTTGTTTGGGCTTAAGTTTATTTCATATAACTTGTGTTGCTGCTTATTCTGCTACGAATTGTTCGTGATTACAGCAATCAAACGATTTCGTAGGAGTAGCGATAAAGCGAATAAAAGAATAAATATTATGAGTTATATTGTTTACTGTCAAATTTCTACCGAAGCACGATTGATTTTAAAATGTTTGTAAATCTGTATACCATGATGCAATGAACCTGGTGGTCCATTCCGAGAGAGCGTGTGCCATTGTGTGCCACGGCCTATAACAGTGTATATATATTATCACTTCAACAGCTGTCAAGCGACTGAAGCGTGGCACACAAATATTGAGAGACCACTGTCGAAATGGACCACCAGGTTCATTGCATCATGCTGTATATCTTTAATTTCATATTCTGTTAAAAAAATAACAAGAAAGAACGGCTTGCTTCGGAGTGCCGAAGCTGTATAAATTACTAGCTATATACTCCGGCCTTGCCCGGCGAAATATTGAAATGCACTTTGCATTAAGTTGAATTTGACTACTTTCGTCAACCGTAAGAAATACACAAAAATAGCGATCACAGTTTTCCCTCCCGTGGGGGTAGGAAACTAAATAGTTGAGCCACGTGACTAATGTTTTATGTGTAGGGCTTTTAGGCCGATCTAACTAAACAAATAATCCCACTCATTTCACCTTGACTTCTATTTCCCGCCCTTTCGACGCATAGGAGTAGATTTTACAAAATCATTTTGCATTTGAAGCCAATTCCAAGAATAACTCTCAAATTCTGGGATTGAAGCTTTCCAACTATTTTCCGCCCGTTGTATTGCCCGCAGAGTACCGACGTTTTTGTATTTATAAAAAACGAAAATGCTATTTAACGTGAGGTGCTTTGAAAATTAGTTTCAAAATAATTGGATGATCAACAGAAAAGTTTGAAAATAAGTCAATGAGTCAATCGGACGATAATCAATAAAGTTTCATACAACAGTTTTCCGAGAATTTGCCAACCTTGAGGGTAGATTTCCCAAAATCTTTGACCACCGCACTCATTATGTGTTTGTGTAGAAAATGAGTTTGAAGCCAATCGGATGAAAATTAATATTGTCGAATGCCAGAGTCTTCCACCAATTTTCCGACCAAGGGGCTGAAATTGCTAAAATCGGTGAGACATTTACGTGAAGGATTTTGAAAATTAATTTAAAGCCAATCGGACGATAATTAAAAAAGTTTCATACAACAGTTTTCCACAAATTTTCCGACCTTGGGGGTAGATTTTCCAAAATCTGTGAAATATTTGTCAAATTAATTTTTGTGTAGATCTTTGAAAATGAGTTTGAAGCCGATTGGATGGTAAACCAAATAGTTTCATACAACAGTTTTCCGCGATTTTCCACGCTTGTGGGTGGAATTTTTTAAAATCCCGTCTTTGTGTGCACTTTCATCATATATAGAATCTACTGTGAAAATTTCAGCATCCCAGCTCTTACGGTTTGGGCTATGCGATGATTGCCAGTCAGTCAGTCAGCACGAACTCTTTTGTATCTACAGATAGATAGATTTGGGATACCATTGATTTGACACAATGACATCCCAAATAAACTGTCAATAAAATCGTGCAGGTAGTTCCAGCAATATTAAAATCACCAAAAACTACAAGAAAACCACGATCAGAAAGCATAGAGGAGACAGAATTATTAAAAACAAGAAAGACGGATATCTTCGGGTGCCGAACCTATTACCCTAGCAGGAATGTTTTTTGGGGACCCAGATTTTGATAAAATTATAGGAAACTTTTTGAAGTATTATAAAACTCTCACTTAGTTTGAATGAAATATTTGTATAAACAAATAGTTTGATATAGTGCTTTAGTAGTCCAATTTTGACCAAATTTGGTCAGATTTTAAAAACTTTCTAGAGACTCTGTTTGGGAAAGTTTGGTAAGGATATCTTTATAAACCAAAAAGTTTTTCATACAAAAACATATTTGTCGACCGATCATTCCTATGGCAGCTATATGGTAAAGTGGTCCGATCCGGCCGGTTCCGACAAATGTACTGTCTGCACCAAAAAGAATGGTCTGTGCCAAGTTTCATTACGTAGCATTAAAACTGAGAGACTAGTTCGCATAGAAACAGACGGACAGACGGACATCTCTATATCGACTCGACTATTCATGCTGATTCAGAATATATATACTTTCTTGGGTCGGAAATGTCTCCTTCAGTCCATTACACATTTCGAGACATAATTATAATACGCTGCTAGGGTATAAAAAGGGATAGAACGTACAAAAAGCCATTAAATATGCAACCATTCTATCCACACGGATAAATGATCCACCGCATCATAAATGATCATAAATCAAGCTACATATGTATGTATGTGCATATAATGGAACACTGGTTCACACTGCCACCATCCACCATATACCAATTCAAACTTTGGCGTCAGCAGCCAATAACATTTGTAAAATATTAATTAAAATGAATTGCATTATTAAATTGGTTATTGTTGTTGCTGTTTGGCACCATAACAATGATTTAATTAATAAACTACTGACGGAACTCGACAAAACAGACGAAATTTAGTTTTTAGAGCAGCGATCAGACGACGACGCTTCTTGAAGTTCACATTTTGGTCATTTTGCAATTCTTGTAGAGATCGTTACTTTATAAAATATTCAATATGCTATTACTACTACTTCAATCTACCATAACTGTGTCAAAATTAAATGCTTTCTATAATAAATGTAATTTTGGTCATGGTTTGACCTCTATATGGATTTGCCATTTCAATTTTATTCATTTCTTGGAGTCCATATTGCGGCCATTATGCATGGTCTTGTTAATTCAGTCAGTCAGGTTTTACAAATGTATATATGTACGTACATATAGTATATATGATTCGGCCATTTCTCATTTGTTTTATACTCTTGCTCATGTTTTAGCTATTCATTTTGTTAACATTGTTTACATTGTTTACATTTTCGTAGTGAATATCAAATATTCAGTGTTGCATACGAAAACAATCGCCATAAAATCGAAAAGGCACGTGTGGGATAGGAACATCCAAATGAGATGGTGGGACTAATGGTCAAATTTCGGCACTATGGCTCATCATGCCAGATGATGGTGGATGGTATATGGTGGCTCAGTGTGAATAGCTGAGCTAGCGATGCACAACTAGGGCGCCAGTAGTTCGGCTTTTTTGCCGAAGTCGCTCTGGGGCGCTACGGTCAGCAAAGCATCTGGCCTCAGAAAAAGCGAGTTTCACATATCTATTTAATTGACTAGTTGGTGTTAAACCGATCGTAATTCTCTCGTTTTTACTCCCTGTACCCACAAAATGGGTAAAAGGAGGTACTAAATCTGTGCAACTGTATGTGACAGGCAGAAGCAGACGTCTTCGACCCTATAAAGTGTATATATTCTTGATCAGTATCAAAAGAGATTTCGATTTGGCCATGTCCGTCTGTCTGTCCGTCTGTATGAACGCGTCAATCTCAGCAACTATAAGAGCTCGAGACACCAAATTAGCAATGTAGGTTCCTGTATACCATACGCAGATAAAGTTTGTTTCCAATATCAGATGTCTCCCCCTCGCAAATCGATAAAATCCTTTTATACCAATAATTTTGAAGATATAGCTTTGGGATTTAGCATGTATATTACTTTGGTAATTTTTATACCCTAGCAGCATTAATTACTGAATACACATAGATACGGCAAAGTGCGATTTTTCTGAGGCCAAATGTATTGCTGACCGCACAACCCCAGACTCTTCGGCAAAAAAGCCGATCTCTCACAACCCCAGTCGGGTTGCCAGCTCGGCAAAACAAAAAAAAACGAGCTACTTACGCCTCTTTGAGCACGGCTTATGTCGCTTGCGCTCTTATTTCGTTTCTATGTGTGGGTTCAAGTACGCACATGCGCTTGCTTCTTAGTATGCGTGAGCAATGAAAAAATGCAACAGCGCATGGCAATATGAAATCTGAATTCAGAAATGGAAATGGAAGCGACCAAGCGCACAACACATGCCCTGTTATATGCACATAGGTTGATTTTGTCGGCGTTAGAATTCATGATGCTGTGGCGGTGTGGATAGAGTGCTTGTTTGAAAAGTGGCTTTTTGCAGGTTCAATCCCCAGTTGATCCATTTTTTTGATAATGCTTTACTTGCACTTAAGATTTTAAAATTTATATTTTCCGTATATTTTTCTCCTTCTGAGATACACCACTTCTCCATGAGCCATATTCTATTTTTTCTAAGCAGGATGAGCAGAAAATAATTCAATATATGTTTTCGATACTCACTGCAGCCATGAGTTTCAGAAAACCAATCTTTATAATTTGGGTCGCTCTTCGTATGCGAAATCAAAACAAAAGAGAAAATTGTCGCGCGCCAAACACTTGCATTGGCAACAACAACATATGCAAGTGTACACATTAAATACATCTCACATACTTTCGGTCAGCTGTGAGCTGCCACCGAAGAAGATAAAATTATTATGATTAGCCAATGTAATTTTTTAGATAATAACTGGTCTAAAAAATAATAATAACATTTAAAAACAAGTAAGAATGCTATAGTCGAGTATACCCGACTACGAAACTCCCTCTACCCAGGTCTAAAACATCCAATCACATCTAAGTCCACTTACCCATACACACACACATACACAAAGACGCACGCACACAGGCGGCAAAAGTGGCTGTGCTTCTTCTTCCCCCTCTCGCTGCATTACTGAATCTTCTATCGTGAATAACTTCCGTGTTTATTATCCGATCGACTTGAAATTTGGACAGTAGATTAAGAGAGACTAAAGTATTGTACATGCCAAATCTTAAAGCTATATCTTGAAAATTGTTACTGTAAAACGGTTTTAATCGATTTGCGGGGGAACGGGGGAGATATTTGAAATTGGAAACAAACTTGATCTGCGTATGGTATACGGGAACGTACATTCAAATTGGTGTCTCTAGCTTTTATAGTTGCTGAGATCGACGCGTTCATCCGGACAGACGGACAGACGGACGGACGGACAGACGGACAGACGGACAGACAGACGGACATGGCCAAATCAAAATCTCTTTTGATACTGATCAAGAATATATATACTTATAGGGTCGGAGATGTCTCCTTCTGCCTGTTACATACTTTTGCACAAATCCAATACCCCTTTTCCCATTTCATGGGTACAGGGAGTAAATATTAGAAAATCAAAAGAAAATAAGAAACAAGTAAGAACGTTGCAGTCGGACGCACCCGCCTGCAGAATACTATGTTCTCAGTCCTATATAATTTGATTATTTGTGTGTTCAGAAAGAGACGCGAAAAAAACTGCACATGTGTGGGAGATATAGATTTTTCTCATTTGCGGGGGAGGGGGGGGGTGGGGTCAAAATTTTTTTGATGCAGATTTGTCCAGAAAGTTATTATTAGTCTGTATGCCAAATTTGGTGACTCTACCTGTAAAGGTGTGGGAGATATAGATTTTTCTCCTTTGTGGAGGAGGGGGTGGGGGTCCAAAACCTTTTGATGCAGATTTTCCCAGGTGGTCAACATTAGTCTGTATGCCAAATTAGGTAACTCTATCTTTGAAAGTGTAGGAGATATATCCCTTGAAAAACTAGTTTTGGGGATATCCTATGCCGATTTGTGGGGGTGGGGGTGGGGGGCAAAATTTGATTTTTTATGCAGATCTGTCGGGAATCTCAACATTAGTCGTATGCCAAATTTGGTGACTATATCTTTAAAATTGGAAAGATACAGGTTTTCCCCAAATTGTGGGGGAGGGGGTGGGGGTGGGAGGTCGATCTCGACACTTCATAAATTGACGGTATACACCAACAAGTGTACCAAGTTTGGTTGCTCTAGCTTAAAGATAAAGGCAAAAAATTGCGTTCATACGGACAGACGGACATTTCGCAAACCCAATATACTATTTTCCCTTCGGGAACATAGTATAATAAATATTGCTTCCCATTATCAAAAAAATGGATCAACTGGGGATTGAACCTGCAAAAGCCTCTTTTCAAACAAGCACTCTATCACACCGCCACAGCATGTGTATGTGTTTTCAGTAATTAATGCTAGCAGGGTATTATAATTATGTCTCGAAATGTGTAATGCACTGAAGGAGATGTTTCCGACCCAACAATGTATATATATTCTTAATCAGCATGAATAGTCGAGTCGATATAGCGATGTCCGTCTGTCCGTCTGTTTCTATGCGAACTAGTCTCTCAGTTTAAAAACTATCATAATGAAACTTTGCACAGACCCTTCTTTTTGCTGCAGTCAGTACATATGTCAGAACCGGCCGGATCGGACCACTATAACATATAGCTGCCAAGGTATGATCGATCAACAAATATTTTTTTGTATGAATAACTTTTTTGTTTATTAAGATATCCTAACCAAACTTTCCCAAACAGAGTCTCTAGAGGGTTTATACAATCTGGCCAAATTTGGTCAAAATTGTTTAAAAAACATTGCTGCTAGGGTATATAGCTTCAGCACCCGAAGATAGCCGCTCTTTCTTGTTACTCTATTGTCTAAATTTTAAGACGATTGGATAATAAACACGGAAGTTATTCACAACAGAAGATTCAGTGCTGAAGCGCGGGGGAAGAAGCATCCAGCTACCACTTAAAATGCCTCGCTTGCGCTGTCGCTTGTGTGTGTGCGTATTTGCTTATATGTGTGTGTATGTGTAAGTGTATGAAGATGCGATAAGAAATTTTTGACCTGGGTACAGAGAGTATTGTAGTCGGGTATAATTGACTATTGCATTCTTACTTGTTACTTTTTGCAAACGAATTGAATTGGGAACAGACCTGCATATATGTACATAAGTAATAATAACAGATCTAAATCTATCAGTCCTGTTCCCCACTCGCCTCGTTTGGGATTGTACACATATTACGTAATCACTATTTCGCAAACCACAATTTTCGCAATATTTAATTCATCAATTTAATAAATTGATTTGCGCTTGCAGTGAGCGTAAGGCTATCAAGGAGGCGCCATCCAACCAGCTGTGCCTGCTGGCCGTGCCGGCGACGCTTAACTGCCACGACTTGCTCAACTTTATTGCACCGTGTCATGCTGAGATTAAGCATGTGCGCATTGTGCGGGATGGTAGTCCCAATCAGTTTATGGTGCTGTTGGAGTAAGTGAAGCCACCAGTGGGATATTAACATGAACATTGATGAATTAATTTGGCTTATGCAACAGATTTCGGTCGAACGAATCGGCGCTGGAATTCTATAAATCATACAATGGTATAGCATACAACTCGCTGGAACCAGATTCGTTATGCCACGCCGTTTGGGTGTCGGAGGTAGAGCGCGGCGAGCATGGTTTGCCGCCGCCGGGGCACACTGAGCTACCCACCTGCCCTGTGTGTCTAGAGCGCATGGATGAGAGCGTTGATGGAGTTTTAACCATTCTATGTAATCATGCTTTTCATGCCAGCTGCTTGATGAAATGGGGCGACTCCACCTGTCCGGTGTGTCGTCATGTCCAAACACCCGAACTAGTTGAGGACTCGGTATGTATGGAGTGCGAAGGTACCGATTCGCTATGGATTTGTTTGATTTGTGGCCATGTGGGTTGTGGTCGGTACCAGGGCGGCCATGCGTCAGCTCACTACAGAGCCACCAATCACACGTTTGCCATGCAGTTGGGCACCTCTAGTGTCTGGGACTATGCCGGCGACAACTTTGTGCATCGCTTGTTCCAAAACAAGTCTGATGGCAAGCTGGTGGCCTCTCAAACGGAGAAGGATGAGCGCGAAGAAAAAATTGACTCCATGCAAATGGAATTCACTTATTTGCTGACCTCACAGCTGGATACACAGCGCAAGTACTATGAGGAGCGTATTGAACAACTTGAGCAAAAGTGGCATGACTTCAAGTCCAATACAAATGAATCCATGACACAGATAAGCGAGCTGCAGCAGCTGCAACAGACCATGTTAAAGGAAAAGCTGAATCTGGAACGAAAACTGGGGCAACATATGACTAAGTAAGTATTGGATCAGCTATACCGCAGTTCAGAAATATGTCATTATAATTTGTCATTTTGAAGGCTTAAGGAGGTGCAAAAGCAGCTGACTGAGGAGCGAGAGCTGTCTAAAGCCTTGCAGAATAATCAGATCTCCTGGCATCTCAAATATAAGAATGTGGAACTTCAGTACAATGAGTTCAAGCACAGTCATGATAAGGAGGTCACCGATCTTAAAGAGCAACTGCGCGATGTTATGTTCTTTTTGGATACACAACAAAAAATGGCCGATACAGAGCTGTCGGGTGCTTCCATCACCGGTGTCAGCGACAAGGAGCCCGGGTCAAGCGCACGTCGTGGAAATCGTCGAAAGAAAAAGGAGTAAATAATTATAATGTTATATCATGTTAGTTGAATTGATTCTAAACGAAAACTGGTAGAAGCAAGATTTGTTCACATCGATGTGTCCAATGTCCAATGCCCAAAATGAATTAAGACCTTAACATCAACTCAATGTGATTCCCTTTATAAAAAAATAATTCCTAAGTATACAATAGATACATACTTTCAATATGAATGTATATACATTATTCAGACAAGGTATTAATATTAAATTAAAATAACTTATAAAAATTTAAACAAGTAAGAGCGTTGTAGTCGGAAGTAAAGATAGATCTCGACACTTCATAAATTACTACTACATCTGTACCATGTTTGGTTACTCTATATTCAAGGGTGTGCTGCGTTCGCATAAAATGGGTAAAAATGAGGTATCACATGGGTGTAAATATGTGTAACAGCCGGAAGGAGACATCGTCGACCTTAAAAATTATAAATATTCTTGATCAGTATAATTATAACATAATATTCGAAAAAGGTTATGGATACCATAATTAGTATTGCAGGCTTGAAGAGAAAGAGGAAGGAAGTTTTAGAACTTCTAAAACTGCGGTACTAATTTGGCTGTTTAATTCAGATGAATCAATTTTCTCATTAATTAATTTGTGTTAAAAATTAAGCATGGTTCTACGATCAGAAAGAGAGGGAAGATTTATTAGTAAAAGTTTACTATGGTAAGAAAGTAAGCGAGTATTAGGGTTCCAGTTAAGACCCCGGAGTGTAAAGAGCAGAAATTGTTTTTGTACCGATTCTATTCTATCCTGATGAAACTTGTATTGGGGACACCAAATACAAGACCCATATTCAAAAATAGGTCGAACGAGATAAGTATAAAGAGCTTTAGTAATGTTGGGATCGGTAAATTCTTTTGACCAACTCTTAATGAAACCCAGGACACCAAAGTCACGATTAGCAGCAGAAGAAATATGCTTGTCAAACTTAAGCTTAGAACCAGCGGCTTACCATTAAGAATATAATTATTTAACAAGTAACAATGCTACAGTTGAGTAAACCCGACTACAAAACCCCCTGTACACAGGTCAAATATTTCCAATCGCATCTTCGTACACTTACACATAGAGAAAAACGCAAACATACAAGTGACAGCGCAATGCTTTCATATTGCCGTGCGCTGTTGCATTTTTCATTGCTCACGCATACTAAGAAGCAAGCGCATGTGCGTACTTGGACCCACACATAGAAACGAAATGAGAGCGCAAGTGACATAAGACGTGCTCGTCGTTCTGGTGTCGATCCAAGACTAAATATTTGTTCGGAGTAGAGGCGTAAGTAGCTCGGCTTTTTTTTTGCCGAGCTGGCAACCCGACTGGGGTTGTGGGAATTCGGCTTTTTGCCGAAGAGTCTGGGGTTGTGCGGTCAGCAAAACATTTGGCCTCAGAAAAATCGCAGTTTGACACATCTATGTAATTGCGTTGTTAATGGTTTGACGTGTCTATGTATTCAGTAATTAATGGTTTTACCCTTTCGTTCCCAATGTCGATTACAAATCAGATCATCATACGATAGTTTTCTTACAATTCAATTGACAATTGATTAGATATAACGATAAGTCACGTTAAACAAGGTTGCCATCAAATTCAATATTAAAATTTCTAACTTAGCATGCTTAAATCGCTACAACATTCCCGCCACCGTGAATCTAATAGGGCTTGGATTCACTCAAATCGAGTTTAGCCATGACGCACGCTCGGTGACGTAGAACTCCCACAGCAGTCTTAACTAGGCTGGTTGCCCATCCTTTCCACTCATCACGTCAGTTACTCGGCCCCTTTTCCATGTTGATCGATGAGCAGTTCCATCGCAGAATAGTACCAGATCTCCCACGACTAGTGGCTCGATACCATTTTGTTCGACGGCAAAGCTCCGGTAAATATTCGTTCAACCATTTCTTCCAAAAACTATGTGAAAGCTGCTGCACTGCTCGCCAGCTCTTCATTGTTGGTTGGTACTCTTCTTCTTCTGGGTGTTGTGTCTGACTGGAATTATATGTGCCTAATAGAAAATGGTTAGGCGTTAATGGTTCATTAGTTGGCGAATCTAGAGTTATATGCGTAAGTGGCCTTGCATTAGCTATATTCTCCGCATCATACATCAAACCATACAGCACATCTTCCATCAAACTTCGGCCCAACTGTAAGGGAGCTTTCCAGCCGGGGTACAGATCTCAGCCTGTATGAGTCCAGCATTTGCAAAAAAATTGTAAGATGTGCTGGGACGCTGGGCGTAGGGAAAGGAAACGTTCTAGAGGAAATATATGTGTTAATACTACGGCCTCGTACAACTCTGCACGGGATAAGTGACCAGGAGCTGACCAGGATTCTACCGCTGGTTCTCTAATGGTCAAGTGGTCTTCGAACTACTGCTCTACGAATGCCCGGGATTACTCACACGGGCAGCAGGATAACCCTCGCTTTACACTACGGTTAGTGTCATCAATGCCGGGATTGTTCATACGGGCGGCGGGATATACCTCGCTCTACGGTTAGTATTAGTTTTTCTTATAAATGCCGGGATAGCTACACGGGCGTCGGGATATACCTCGCTCTACGGTTAGTGTTAGTTATTCAACGTTAAATGTGGAGATAAAGACAATCGTTTGGTTATTCTAGATTATCTTTATTCCAGTTTCTTACTGTTAATTTATCAAACGGCCCTTTTACTCACGCTCTTTACCCTGCGTGCTTCCGACGCACGTCTACTCACTTTTCTTGTCGCTCGCTAAGTGATCTACTCTGCCTGGCTCGGCCACGCGCGAGCCTGAAAAGTTCAATCCCATCACGAGCTTTCGCTCTCCACCTCAGAGCTTTCGCTATTCACCTCACAGCTTTGCTTTGACTGAAGCCGCGCTCTGGTGGCAGAATTGAGAACTGCATCAGCTGCGCGCGCCAGCTGTGGCAGATGATCGTTGCGTTTAAAATACAAACTCGTATGTTTAACGGCTTAAGGTTTATTATTTAATGCTAAGACTTATAACTACAGCGCGCCAGGCGCTGGCGCTCTGCGCATCTTGCGTGCCCTTACTCGTCTAGGTACTATTATAATTACTATTAATAACTAAATTAGAGTTTCTCGGTCGCCCGCGCTCCATGCGCTCCTTCCTACTACGCTTATCCTACTATTGTAAGGGGGGTTGCTCAAAGCCTCCTTACACCCCTCTTACTTCAGCCTCGAAACCGTCACCTCCCCGGCGGCATTGAAGGTGATGCTGTACACGTAGCTGCCCTTTGCACACGGAACCGGGTGCGCCGAGCCCTGCCGGCGTACCGCGCCAGTTCGGCACGGATCAGCTCCACCAGTCGTGGGCTCAGGATCCCTCCGCGGGGAAACACCCTCCAGCCCGGCGGTGTTGCGTCTTGCTGCTCGGTCCGGGAGAGGGGAAGAGGAACGGACCCGTCCTCAGATTCTGTCCACTCGCCGAGCGTCGACCCTGGCCCCGTTTCCCACCCCTCCATCCCGTCGAACAAGTCGAGGACATCTTCCCACCACTCCTTCTCGCCCGCCGGCACTTCACTTGGGTCCTGCGCTGCCTGTTGCTCTTCGGCGACCGCCTCTTCAGGAATAGCATAGCCCACTTCCGCTGCTTCGTCCAGCACCTCCTCCGTCACAGTTTCCTGGACCTCCTCGACCTCAGCGGGATCACAGGTCTCCCAGGCGCGGTACGGCACCAGCGATGGCATGGCCTCCTCCAACGACGCCGACGACGAGGAAAGGCGGCCGCAGCTACGGGCTTCCTCCCTTTGAGGGGGAGAACCCTCCTGGCGCCCGCGGGGAAAACGCGGCGCTCGTAGCTGCGGTCCGCGACGCTGGGATGGGCTCCGTCGGAGCTTTTTGGGCGGGGAGTTGGGTCGGACCCTTGCCCGGGATCGTCCACTTCCACTGCGGCGCCTCTTACTGTGACGCGTTTTGGCCACCCGGCGTCGATTCTGTGGGCGTTTGGCCGCCGGCTCCTCTTGTGATGTCGCTCGGGTGCGCTAGTTCGCCGCTCCAGTGGCCTCCGGGATGCGCGGGAGGAAGCGCAAGCTTACCCGCGGAAATACGCTTCCGGGATCCACCTGAAAGCGGTGAGCGGCGGCTCCGCGGAATGTGCCTGGCCGATCCTCCTCCAACGCGAGCGGTAGCTGCCCGTTCCGGTCGCTGATCACCCGCGCGTCCGACGCGGCTGGGAGCGTGGTGCCCGCCTGGCGACCAGCGTCGGCCTCCGGTGACCACGGCGCTGGGAACTTCGGCTCTGGCGAAGCAGCTAGTGGTGACGGCGATGGGGGCTCTACTCTCGCCTCCTCGTCGCTGCTGATTTCAATCACGTTTTCCATCTGTGGGATTTACTTATTCATTATCTCACGAGCGAACTTAATTAGTAATTCTCTCCCTAACAGTGCAGCTCACAAACTACGGAGTTATTATGTTACTTAGGTTAGCTTAAAAATACAAATAGGGTTAAATCTATAGACAGGTCGCGTTCTTACTCCCGCTGGCGTTAAGCTCCTCTTGGTCCTCTTCTTCTTCTATTTCTCCCTGAAAGAAAGGTTTAAGTTGCAATATATTGGCCACCCTTCCCTTGCGTTCGCCCTGTTTGGCGAGACGCACGACATTGGGGGAGACGAATTTGATAACGCGGTAGGAGCCGTCAAACTTCGGCGCCAATTTCGCTGCGACAGCTGATGCTGCCTAACAGAACCATCGCGCCTAGAGCATTCACGTCTTCGGAGATTGTAATGCCGCCCCTGGTCCTTAGAGGCACGCTGAAGATTGCTGTGGACGATATCAAAAATTTCTTTTAGCCTGTTAGCTCGTTCCCGGGGGTCAAGCGCATTAGTCGCCGACCCCGGCGTGACCTCGTCGTATAAAGCGGCGGGAAGACGCGGTTCTCTACCCTGCATCAAGAATGCTGGAGTGAACCCGGTCGAGTCAGCCACACTGGAGTTGACCGCAAGCGATATTTCAGGCAACAGTTCGTCCCACGAACTCTGATGGCCTTCAATAAATTGCGCTATCATGGTTTTCACAGTGCGGTTGGTCCTCTCAGTGGGATTTTCCTGCGAACAATAAGGGGCAGTATACTGAATTTCCACGCCCAAAGAACCCAAAAACGACTTGAAATTCTTGCTAGTGAATTGTACCCCATTATCACACACGAACTTCTTGGGCACCCCAAATTTGCTCAAGATTCGTTCTCTAAATGCTGTCTGCAGTTGACTCGCCGTAGCTTTCCGGAGGGGAACCAATTCCACCCACTTCGGAAACGCGTCATGAAATACTAACAACATCGAGTTGCCGTGTTTCGAACGCACGAAGTCGGCACACAATACTGCCATGGGCTCTGCCACCTGCCTTGTCAGCATTCGACCTGGCTTTCGCTGTTTCATCTTAAATACTTGGCGGCATCCCGAAACATGCCCGGCCAATAATACCTCTGGGCGAGTCTAGACACGGTTTTCCTCACGCCTTGGTGTCCGGCAGTGGGGGCGTCATGGCACTCCTGCAGCACCCTTCCCCGCTGATCGCTAGCAACACAAAGTTTCCATGGAATGTAATCCTCGTCATCTGGCCTATGACCCAAGTGTCGGTAGAATTGCCCATTTTCCTCGACAAAATCGGGATTCTTGTCTTGCTCTTCAGCGATCTTGACCCGCATACTCGCGATCCACTTGCAGGGGGTCTCGACCACCACTGCTTGTTGGAAAATCTCTAGGGGATGTCTGGATAACGCGTCAGCAACCACATTTAGCTTGCCCCAGCGGTACTGAACATCAAATTTAAACTGTTGCAGTTCCCAGCGCCCATCGTGCTATCCTACCAGAAGGACTTTCGATCGAGTTCAACCACTTGAGAGCGTCTGTGACCACTTCGAAGCGGTACCCTTCGAGGTAACACCTTAGCTTCCTGATCGACCATACAATCGCGAGACACTCCTTCTCAGTAGCGGAATAATTCTCCTCAGCCTTGAGCAACTTCCGGCTCGCATAGGCTATCACCCGCTCCTGCCCCTCTATTGTCTGCGTCAGTACCGCACCGAGTCCATAATTGCTCGCGTCGGTCTGCAACACAAATTTGGCCGAGAAGTCCGGGCACGCTAGAACAGGGGCAGTGGTCAGGCTCTCTTTCAACTGACACAGTGCCTCCTGTTCTTTCTCCCATGACCATTTCCTACCTTTTCTCAGAAGCGCTGTCATGGGTTGTACCAAGGTCGCAAAATTGGGCACAAATCACCGGTACCACGAAGCCATACCGAGACATTGGCGCAACTCTTTAACACAGGATGGGGCCTTTAGATTTCTGATCGCCTCCACCTTGTTAGGGTCCGTCCGAATGCCTTCCCCACTAATCACATGCCCAAGATAAACCAGCCGTTGCCAAAAGAAGCTGCACTTCTTTCTGTTCACCTTCAAGTTAGCGGCCCTCAAACGGCGGAAAACTTCCCTTAGATTGGCAACATGTTGTTCCCGGGTCGCTCCTATCACCACGATATCGTCTAGATACGCGAACGCGTGCGGCTCCATATCGGGCCCTATCACCGAATCTAACGCCCGCTGAAACGTCGCGCAGGCTGAGTGGAGACCAAATGGCATCACCCGCCATTGGAATAAACCCCTCCCGGGCACCGTAAACGCCGTGCACTCCTTGCTTTCGGCCGCCATGGGGATTTGCCAATACTCGCTCTTCAAATCTACAGTAGAAATGTAACGAGCATGGCGCAATCTTTCGAGGATGTGGTTAATTCGAGGGATCGGATAAGCATCCGGCACAGAGTGCGCATTGAGCTGCCGATAGTCTATACGCATGCGCCATTCCCCAGTCTTTTTCTTGACCAGGACTATTGGGGCGCTGTGTGGGCTACGCGACGGCTCAATGGCGCCCGCCTGGATTAGCTCCTCCACCTGCTCATCGATTACCTTTTGCATTGCCGGGTTCTTGGGATAATATCTCTGTTTCAACGGCTTGCTATCCTTCATTATTATCCTATGCTCGGCGATATGCGAGACTCCTTTCAGATTATCGAAGAGTGCCAGCTCTGATGACAAAAACTCCTGCAGTTCTGGTTCCAGATCTGCTGGCCACTCTGCCTCCGCTACGGGGGACTCACAGCTATTTTCCTCTTGGATGACCGACAACTCGAGCCGGGATGCCTCGCCTTGCGGGTAGACTTGGCTCTTACCCCTACTCACGGGCCCCCGATTCCCATCGGCAACCCCTGTTGAACCTGTGCAACACTCAGTCTGCTTCCGTCTTTTGCCCATCGCCCGACAATCCTCTGTCGACGAACTTGTGCGACGCAGACTGAGCCGCTTCTGCCGTTCTGCGGCAGCCTCTTCCCGGCCGGAATCGGCCCCTTCAATCTTTGAACAACGCCTGGTTTCCGTCCTACCCTCTACGACCACGCCCCCGGTTGCCAAGCGGGCGCTCCCCTCTCCGCGAGCGGGATGCCTTCTGTCGGCTCCTCGTTGCTGGGTGGTACGGCCAGCCATGCGGCCGGTACCACCACCGTCTCGAGGATCAATTCGGCGTTGCCGCATCGTATGGTAGTGCCCATGGCACAAAGAAAATCCATACCGAGGATGATGTGGTCCAGCATGGAGGGCATTGGCATGCTGGTCGTCTTGCCGGCCATGTTGACAGCCATCCTCAGTAGCTTATTAACCTCTAGAGTCGATCCGTCCGCTAGATGGATTCGAGTCTGCACATCCTGTGCCTCTCCCCGTATCGCCTACTTGCGCACGCAATCTTCACTCAAGAAACTGCGTGTCGCTCCAGTGTCGATCGTGGCAGACCTGACCTGCCCCCCAATCTCCACTGTAGCGACGATCCGGCCACCCTCTACGGTCAGGGGAGGATTTACTTTCGGGCGAATGTCGTTTCGGCGTCGACCTGATCCCTGTCCAGTAGACGCCGCTGACCGTTTCCCGCCTCCGATCGCCTGCAGCAGTGTGGCGTAGTGATTCCCTTTTTCCCAGACTGCCGACAAAACTCTACCCGCCTATTCGGGCATTCCCTGGCGAAATGGCCTTCTTGCCCACACCGGTGGCACGCCCTTCGCGGATCGAATCCTCTCCCGTCACCCTGGCTCATCATCCGGTTTGCCGCCTCTCCGTAGCCTGTCGCCAGCTGCGCGGGGATCTCACCTCCGGACGCAGCCGCCGGATGGCTACCGGATGGGGATCGAAATGGATTGAGATGCCTACTCTTAGGCTGGGCCACGGGGACTGGATCGGCTTGTGATTGCATCCGCACCACCTGACCAGCTGGTGCCCTTGCCGAGTATTTACAACTCCGCCTCCGCACACTCTCGAATTCCACTGCCAATTGCGTCAACTCGGCCAGCGTTGAGAAGTCGTGCGGCGTTCTCGTATACACGGTGCAACTCCTGTACCGTGTTATACCTCGCGTGGTGCATACGTGCCCTCAGGTCAATCACGCAGTCCTTAAACTCCTCACCACTGCGCTGCAGGCGGGCCCGAATTTCATCTTCCAACCGCTCAAAATAGCGAGGCGGCAGGTAGAATTCCAGAAATCCGCTCCTAAACGTCGACCATGAAACATCCCTCAACCCGCTGGTCATGAACCACCTGGCGGCCTTGCCGACAAACACTTCGCCCATCACCCGGGGCATAAGGTCTAGCTCGATACCATAAGTTACGGCCCGCTCCTCGAATACTTCCAAAAATTCGAGTGGGTCTACCAGACCATCATACCTCATTCCTTATTTACGGACCTGTTCCGGAACATAGAAGGAACACCTGGCATCTGGCTGGTGAAAAGCCCTGGGAACATAGATATCCCCAGGAGGACCGGCGAGCGATGGCACGGCTTCGGTGTCAATATCTACCATTCCCCGGACTCCCACCACCCGGATGTCGGGCACACACCGCGCACCAGGGACAGTTAACTTAAAGGCAGGAGTAGGGGCACGCTCGTACAGATGCGTACTCCTCAGGTCAGGCTCTGATGTTCTCCGGGGCTGGCCGCCCGCGCCGGTCAAACCGCCCTCACAGCGTGGCTCCAAAGTTTTGGCGTACTGCGCTTCCAATTCGGCCAGTCGCGCCCAAACTTGTGTATTATGGCCCCCCTTTTGAACAAATGTGCAGAGCCGCTTCCGCAGCTCATCTAAACGGCCCTCTTGGTCTAGCCCGAACACTTGGGCGATCGCCGCCAACTCCTCTTTGCGCCGCTGGTAAATTCAGCGCACGCCCACCCCCGGGTTTTGACACTCACCTGGATCCATCATTTTCAATTTTTGGGTCGATGGGCAATTTGGTTTTGCTTAATCTTCACCAAAAAACATTGCAACACCCAAAAAAAATTGTTTACTAATATTTTTCCTCGGGTGTTGGTGTTCACTGTAACTGTACTGGGAGGTATATTTATACTTTTTTTTTTTTTCCGGCCGTGTCTACTATTCTGGCCCACTGTACACCGTTTATTTTTGGCCAGGGCCTTCGGCCACTTGCAGCCTACTAACGCAATTACAATCTCGGCCTTTTCTGGCCACACTCACGATTCGGTCGTTTTGCCGCACGAAAACCGAATTTGTCCCACTGTTCTCGTTGATGCCGACGTCGACCGCGGCGCGAGAGTCTTTTTATGTAGAGTCTTTATTATGTATGCGCACACGTGTATGCGAGCTCGCGACGATCCGTTTTTACTGCCTGCCGGGCGCGCGCACTGTACTTTCGATCCCGTTATAACTGATATTTCTTTGTCTCTTCGCTGTGCATTGATTTTTTCCCACAAGCAATGCGCGCGTTTTGTATGTTTTAATTTCGCACAAACCGAACGGGCAGGGTATTGAGTAATAGACCTGGGTATGCCCGACTAGCGGCTGACCGGGTATGCCCGACTAGTGGCTACCCTGCATTACACATATATCAACTAGAACGATTTTTTGGGCACAATGACGGGTTTTTAAGCCGTGATTATGCCACGCCCCTTAGCGCCTCCAGCGTCCCTGCTCGGGCGCCACTTGTAAGGGAGTTTTCCAGCCGGGGTACAGATCTCAGCCTGTATGAGTCCAGCACTTGCGAGAAAATTTGTAAGATGTGTTGGGACGCTGGGCGTAGGGAAAGGAAACGTTCTAGAGGAAATATATGTGTTAATACTACTCTGCACGGGATAAGTGACCAGGAGCTGACCAGGATTCTACCGCTGGTGCTCTAATGGTCAAGTGGTCTACGAACGACTGCTCTACGAATGCCCGGGATTACTCACACGTCATTTTCAATTTTTTGTTCGATGGGCAATTTGGTTTTGCTTAATCTTCACCAAAAAAAATTAAACAAGAACCAAAAAACATTGCAACACCCAAAAAAAATTGTTTACTAATATTTTTCCTCGGGTGTTGGTGTTCACTGTAACTGTACTGGGAGGTATATTCATACTTTTTTTTTTTTTCCGGCCGTGTCTTTTATTCTGGCCCACTGTACACCGTTTATTTTTGGCCAGGGCCTTCGGCCACTTGCAGCCTACTAACGCAATTACAATCTCGGCCTTTTCTGGCCACACTCACGATTCGGTCGTTTTGCCGCACGAAAACCGAATTTGTCCCACTGTTCTCGTTGATGCCGACGTCGACCGCGGCGCGCGCACTTTTCTAGAGAGTCTTTTTTATGTATGCGCACACGTGTATGCGAGCTCGCGACGATCCGTTTTTGCTGCCTGCCGGGCGCGCGCACTGTACTTTCGATCCCGTTATAACTGATATTTCTTTGTCTCTTCGCTGTGCATTGATTTTTTCCCACAAGCAATGCGCGCGTTTTGTATGTTTTAATTTCGCACAAACCGAACGTGCAGGGTATTGAGTAATAGACCTGGGTATGCCCGACTAGCGGCTGACCGGGTATGCCCGACTAGTGGCTACCCTGCATTACACATATATCAACTAGAACGATTTTTTGGGCACAATGACGGGTTTTTAAGCCGTGATTATGCCACGCCCCTTAGCGCCTCCAGCGTCCCTGCTCGGGCGCCACTTGTAAGGGAGTTTTCCAGCCGGGGTACAGATCTCAGCCTGTATGAGTCCAGCACTTGCGAGAAAATTTGTAAGATGTGTTGGGACGCTGGGCGTAGGGAAAGGAAACGTTCTAGAGGAAATATATGTGTTAATACTACTCTGCACGGGATAAGTGACCAGGAGCTGACCAGGATTCTACCGCTGGTGCTCTAATGGTCAAGTGGTCTACGAACGACTGCTCTACGAATGCCCGGGATTACTCACACGTCATTTTCAATTTTTGGGTCGATGGGCAATTTGGTTTTGCTTAATATTCACCAAAAAAAATTAAACAAAAACCAAAAAACATTGCAACACCCAAAAAAAATTGTTTACTAATATTTTTCCTCGGGTGTTGGTGTTCACTGTAACTGTACTGGGAGGTATATTTATACTTTTTTTTTTTTTCCGGCCGTGTCTACTATTCTGGCCCACTGTACACCGTTTATTTTTGGCCAGGGCCTTCGGCCACTTGCAGCCTACTAACGCAATTACAATCTCGGCCTTTTCTGGCCACACTCACGATTCGGTCGTTTTGCCGCACGAAAACCGAATTTGTCCCACTGTTCTCGTTGATGCCGACGTCGACCGCGGCGCGCGCACTTTTCTAGAGAGTCTTTTTTATGTATGCGCACACGTGTATGCGAGCTCGCGACGATCCGTTTTTGCTGCCTGCCGGGCGCGCGCACTGTACTTTCGATCCCGTTATAACTGATATTTCTTTGTCTCTTCGCTGTGCATTGATTTTTTCCCACAAGCAATGCGCGTGTTTTGTATGTTTTAATTTCACACAAACCGAACGTGCAGGGTATTGAGTAATAGACCTGGGTATGCCCGACTAGCGGCTGACCGGGTATGCCCGACTAGTGGCTACCCTGCATTACACATATATCAACTAGAACGATTTTTTGGGCACAATGACGGGTTTTTAAGCCGTGATTATGCCACGCCCCTTAGCGCCTCCAGCGTCCCTGCTCGGGCGCCACTTGTAAGGGAGTTTTCCAGCCGGGGTACAGATCTCAGCCTGTATGAGTCCAGCACTTGCGAGAAAATTTGTAAGATGTGTTGGGACGCTGGGCGTAGGGAAAGGAAACGTTCTAGAGGAAATATATGTGTTAATACTACTCTGCACGGGATAAGTGACCAGGAGCTGACCAGGATTCTACCGCTGGTGCTCTAATGGTCAAGTGGTCTACGAACGACTGCTCTACGAATGCCCGGGATTACTCACACGGGCAGCAGGATAACCCTCGCTTTACACTACGGTTAGTGTCATCAATGCCGGGATTGCTCACACGGACGGCGGGATATACCTCGCTCTACGGTTAGTATTAGTTTTTCTTATAAATGCCGGGATAGCTACACGGGCGGCGGGATATACCTCGCTCTACGGTTAGTGTTAGTTATTCAACGTTAAATGTGGAGATAAAGACAATCGTTTGGTTATTCTAGATTATCTTTATTCCAGTTTCTTAATGTTAATTTATCAAACTACGCGTGCCCTGTTGCACTGCCGCCTAACGGCCCTTTTACTCACGCTCTTTACCCTGCGTGCTTCCGACGCACGTCTACTCACTTTTCTTGTCGCTCGCTAAGTGATCTACTCTGCCTGGCTCGGCCACGCGCGAGCCTGAAAAGTTTAATCCCATCACGAGCTTTCGCTCTCCACGTCAGAGCTTTCGCTATTCACCTCACAGCTTTGCTTTGACTGAAGCCGCGCTCTGGTGGCAGAATTGAGAACTGCATCAGCTGCGCGCGCCAGCTGTGGCAGATGATCGTTGCGTTTAAAATACAAACTCTTATGTTTAACGGCTTAAGGTTTATTATTTAATGCTAAGACTTATAACTACAGCGCGCCAGGCGCTGGCGCTCCTTGCGTGCCCTTACTCGTCTAGGTACTATAATAATTACTATTAATAACTAAATTAGAGTTTCTCGGTCGCCCGCGCTCCATGCGCTCCTTCCTACTAAGCTTATCCTACTATTGTAAAGGGGGTTGCTTAAAGCCTCCTTACACAACATAGCATGTCCCATTGTTCTCTTGACACTGCGCACGTTCCCAACAGCCACCAGCAAGCGGATTCATGGGGCAATTAAAGAACCACTCGATTTTCTCATTTGCTAACTCTGCTGCGATTTTAGTTTGGTCCATTTCAGTAAACAGACGCCTCAGCTCTCGATTCGCACCTACAAAATTGGTGCCATTGTCCGAGCGAATTCTTTTGGGTTTTCCACGACGCGCCATGAAATTTCGGATGACTCTAATGCAGGTATCAGCGCTCAGATCCCTAGCGATTTCCAGAGGAATCGCGCTCACCGTCAGGCAGGTAAAAATACAAATCCAACGTTTTTCAGTCGATCTTCCTATTATAACTGAAAAAGGTCCCATGTAATCGATACCAGCGTAGGTGAACGATCGTACAAACGTCGTCAATCTATCAGTGGGTAGCTGCCCCATCAATGGCGCACACGGGCGAGCTCTATTTGCTATAATGATACCCTAGCCTGGCAAGCTTGAAACCAATCTCGTCATTTATCGTTCGATCAGTTTGCTGGCGACGCTCTCCAAAATACTCGAAAGAGTATTTTTGCGTAGAGTGTTGCCAGTACTGGACGAGGCTGGTTTGATCGCTGATCATCAGTTTGTCTTCAGGTGCTGCCATGGAACTCCGGAACAATGCTACAGACTTGTCCAGCGTATTCTGGAGGCGTTTGAGGACCGGAAGTACTGCTCATGATCGTCGTCAAGCAGGCATTTGATCGGGTCTGGCACCCTGGACTGCTCTCGAAAATTACTTGGAACCTACCGCAGGCATACTACGCATTCCTCGCCTCATATCTGGCTGGGAGGAAATTTCAAGTAAGATGCGGTGATGCGATCTCAACTCTGTGGAGCATTGGAGCTGGAGTCCCTTAAGGCAGCATGCTCGGCCCGCTGCTCTATAACAATGCTGACACGCTGGAGGAGGTTCGCCAATTATGCAAGCGGAGCTGGACGCAGTCAATGAATGGCAGAGGCGGTGGAACATCGCGGTCAACAACGACAAATCTACAACCACCACTTTCGCATTAAGGCCGGGTAACTGCCCAGATGTCTACTTGGATGGGGTCATAATCCCAGTCGAGACTACGCCAAAATACCTTGGCATGTTTGGACCGGAGGCTAACCTGGAGGGCCCACTTGCTCATAAAGAGAAAGCAGGCGGAGAATAAACTAAAATCGTGTTACTGGCTAATTGGTCGCAGAAGCAGGCTCCAAACCCGATCAAAGCTGCTTGTTTACAAAGCAATAATTAGACTGCTAGATAACAGCACCACCACCAGGAGACTCCGAAGAGTGCACCCACTGGACCACCCCTGGAGCTAAGCAGAATGAAATTTTAAATCAAATTATTGTATTCAAAAATGAAATTAGAAACATATTGTAATCATAAATGAAATGTTAAAGATAGAGACAGTACCCAATGAAAAAATTTAATTGTTGTCTATGTAAGACAGATTTTAAATGAAGTTTAAAAGACAGTTTAAAAAATAAAAAATAAAATATGTTGCAAAGTCGGGATACTCGTCGCACTTGCGCACGGCGGTATCAAATAACGACGGCGAATTTCAGCTAGGATCGTGTTTTCATTTTGATGCTCCAGTCCTTGTGGTATTGCTCCACAATCAGCTTCGTCACGAAATATTGTTGTGGCATAATTATGGGTTGCTTGGTGTCTTCGTGTGCTGCGTTAGCGTCGAGGATCGGACATAGTTTCCATATTTTGCTTTTTTTCTTCTTTGTCTTCATTTCTTCAGTGTACTCTGACATTTGCACGTTCCGACACACAACCAATAGAGCATATTAAATTTCGCTCTCCTGCAGGTAACTAGTTCGCACGATCGGTTGATTGCTTACTCCCAAAATCCAGGCCACATCTCGGGTCAACTTCCTAAAAGATGAAAATCTTAATAATAGCTCTTCAATATTTTGTTGAACAACAAGTGCAAATTTCGTTCGCAACTCTAAATCTGTGCTTTGGTCACATAAACTGTGATTCGACCAGTCGTTTTCATCATTTAGCAGTATTTTCGCACTGTGCAGCCAAGTAGATTGCTTATTACTTCGGTCAATTTTCGTTCCGAAATCAGCTGGGTTTTCTTTTCCAGAAATCCAACGCTACTGGATTCTAGTATTTCGTTTACGCGGAGTGCCATATAAGGCTTGTATCTCCTGTGATCGGATTTGATCCACGCTAAGACGGTATTTGAGTCTGACCACATTATTACTCGTCTTGGAATAATATTGTGTTCTCCAGTATATGCTTGTAGGTCTAATCTCGGTACAGACGACTGCTTCATCGGTGCGCATTTAGTTTTTCCCCATAATAAAAGGCGTTTTCCATTGCCCTGCAATGCCAACAGTGGCATCAAAGAGACTGGGACGACGAATCTGGACAGTCAATATTTCATTCAATTTGTGCAGCCATTTTCCATACCAAATTGTCATCATTGTCAATGCATTCGTCCTGTTTATCCTGGGGATAATGTTGTATTTTGAATTACAGCACATAAACTGAATTCGTTTTTATTTGCCGTAACTAGCACTTGAACTAGGTAGGCAGCGGAGAATGAGTCAACAAAAAGAATTACCGCGGGTGGGGTTCTGTCTGAGACTATTTTATTGAGCAAACTTATGGTCTATTTATATGAATAACATTGGTATAAAAAGTGCTTATTGATTATGTGTGTTAAAGTGCATATTGATGTATTACTTAATTTAGGTCAGTGTAGTAAGCATTCTACTGTATGCGATCATTCGTATGCAGTAAGCAATAAGTGCATGTGCGCAGTCAGCAACTTTGTGGTTGTTGTCTTGCTAGCCTAAATATTGTTAAAGTGTCAATTGGACGTTTTTATATATTTAGTGTGTGTATTTCTTATGTATTATTCAAATATTAATGTTACATTTAGGTCAAAAGTGTTGTGATATATTTAGGTATTACGGTAGGTCTTAACATTCTCCCGGCCGTTGAATCGGTTATTCAACTATCACTTAACTCGAACGAGAAATTCCGTGGGGAGGGTTCTGGATGTCGAGGTTCCTTGGTGTCTTCTGGTGTTGGTGAGGTTGACCATGGTTTGCATAAAACCTTTCGGTTTTTCCAGATGGCTGCTATTACAAACAGTAGTGATATTAACAATCCCACATAAGCAGCTAAGTGGTGATGTTGGATGTTGTTGTCTTCACGAGGTAGGTTGAGCTGAAGGTTTGTCTTCAATTGCCTTTGAAGATCTGTGAGCTCATGGTCCACCATATCCATGCTGGAGGTTTGTTGCACGGTCGGTACTGTAGTAGTGGAATTGGTGGGATCTAGGTTGCCAAATCGTGCGTGTGAGATTTGAACTTTGCTAATTGTTGCCCCGAACGAAGTGATACTGATGTCTGCATTTCGAGCGGTGCATCCGGCGGACAATGTGAGAAGTCCGGTTCCATTCAGTTGTATGGTGGATGGAATATTGTTGCACACCGCCTTCAACTCCATTGTTTTGTTTGTAGCAAAGATCCACTTATTCGGCTGGTGGGTTCTGGACCAGGTAACCTTGCTTCTCATGTGTATCGTCTGGCAAACGGTCGTTGTTATGTTGTTGAATAACTGGAACTCGCATCGATTCTCGACACTAAAGGTTGCCTGGTGGTCAAAGCAAATATAGCTATTGCTTGGAAGCATGATACATCGTTGTAGGTCTTCAGGTGTGAGTCCCACAAACTGATCTCTATGGTTGTTGATCGCAATGATGGGCGTTTTTATGTCCACGATGCTCCAGCCCTCTGTATTTATGAACGGTATTGGCACGATGCTGAAGATTTCTAGTTCCGTTGTTGAAACTAAGGGCAGCGTGATTTTGAATATGACGTGTCCATTAGTTGTGGTGCCTTCAACTCGCATGATTCTATATATCTGGATCACATCAGCAGTGGAGACGGGTAGCATTTGATCTGGTTGAAGATGGTCCCGTATTTGGTCAAGTTGATTTCTTAATTGTTTGGGCGAGATTAATATTGGGCTGATTGCTCTATGTCGTATACCCGTTAACACGTCAACTATATCTGCTTGTATGCGTTCAAGACTTGCAGCGAGCAGTGTTAGTGAGGCAGTTAACATTATGCTGGCTTCCTGAAGGTGAGCTCCAGAATACTTTCCTTTTTCCTTATTTATGGTGTCGATATGCTGTTCCAATAGCTTAAGCCGTTTGTCTGTCGATGTCTTATCTCGTCTTATCACGTTGATTGTTGCATCAAGTATTGAGGTGTGATTTTTGAACAACTCCAGTAGGAAGACTTCGTTTGTTTTTACCGTTTCAATCGTTTCTGACATTTTTTCTGCATAGTTTGAGTCGAGTACCCCAAACATGCTGCTCGCGATATTTCCAACGAAGTCAAATGGGGATCTGCGTTGCCGTGAACTTCCCACTAATCGCCTTGAAGTTCTTCAAGTGTATGATGAAAGTGCTGATACATTGAGTTGCATGCTTCCTTGTTTTGTAGCTCCGGGCACATATATCCGAGTTGGGTTACTCCAGTTGAGAATGTTTTCATATCTTGATTATATGAATATAGGTCGTAATACGTTAGTATCGTCCACTCAGAAATCGCCATCTTCGATGTACCAATTTTTTCATAGAAAATTCCAGGCTTATTGGCAAATTGTGTAACTGCAATTGGCTCAGATAGCGCTAGTGGTAATATTAGCAGCATTGCTATTAGCATTGTTGTGACTGACGGCAGGGATAGTTTTCTCCTTTGTGTGGGAGGTTCGTTATCTTCGTTGAATTTGTCCTTGGTTGGGGCGGCGTTTGATAGCTTCTTCTTCTGGGAATAATGGCGCGAGTCGATTGATGGATCGTTTATATACTCCAGATGCTGTTTTCACGTCACAACTCGGATGTGATTATCTGATCCTGGATATGTTTTTATGATCCGTCCCAACGGCCACTGCATTGTTGGCAGGTTATCTTCCATGACTATCACCAGCAGACCTTCCTTTATGTCATGTGTTGAAGTTTTCCATTTGTGGCGATACTGAAGCTCTTGTAAATATTCCTGTGACCATTGTTTCCAAAATAAGTGTTTTATTCTGGAGACTTGCTCCCAGCGTTTCACCAGTGGTTTTCCACCTAAATCAATGTTTGCATCTGGTGGAGCAGTTAGTGGTTCTCCAATTAGGAAGTGTCCAGGGGTGAGTGCTGTTATGTCTGTTGGGTCATTTGACAACGGAGTGATTGGGCGTGAGTTGAGTACGGCTTCAATTTCGACTATCACTGTGTTGAGCTCTTCGAATGTTAGATTTGCAGTTGTGGTGGTGGTGAGCAGCAATCTTTTCGCTGATTTTACTGCTGCTTCCCATAGTCCGCCAAAAGATGGTGCGCGTGGTGGAATGAACTTAAAGTTCACTTGCCTTTTGCTGCAGTGCTCAATAATTTGCTTTGCAGACTTATCAGAATAGATGGCCCTTTCTAAGTCCTTAAATTGGTTATTGGCGCCGATGAAGTTTGTAGCATTGTCGCAGTGGATCGTTTGACATTTCCCACGACGACCCAAAAAGCGCCGAAGAGCTGCCAGAAATGCATCTGTCGTTAGATCGCTCACCAATTCCAGATGAACCGCCTTTGTGGCGAAGCAGCAGAAGACTGCTATATATGCTTTATCAGGCCTTTTTCCTCTTATCTTATGGTGGATCCAGAAAGGTCCGCAGTAATCTACGCCAGTGCTGAGAAAAGGTCGAGCCTGTGTGACTCGCTCAGCCGGTAAGTTTCCCATTATTTGCTGCATTAGCTTGGGTTTGGCTCTGGTGCATTTAACACAGCCATGTATTATATTCCTGGCCATGGTTTTATCCTTGAGAATCCATACTTGCTGCCGTGCAATCGCTCTTAAGGCTTGGGCGCCGCAATGCATGTTGTCGTGATGTAGTTCTCTCAGCAGCATTTTTACAATCGGATCATTGTATGGTAACAAGATCGGGTGTTTGGCGTCATATGGTAGTTCTGAGTGCTCCAATCTACCTCCGACGCGAATGAGACCATTTTCTAGACGTGGTGTCAATGAGCTGATAACGCTCTTTTTGTCGACAATGTTATGACGACGAAGATTTTTTAGATCGCTCGCGAACTCTGTCTGTTGTATGGTTCGCAAGATTATTGTTCGTGCGTTATCCAGTTCCATTGCACATAGGGCTGTGGTTGAGCTTCTCCGCTCCTTATAACAGAACCGCAACATGTAGGCTACGATCCGTTGCAATTTATGGAATGAATTGCTATGCTTGCAATTATATATCTCTTCTCCTTGCGTTGCTTGAGCGATTGCCATGCCCACATGTTTTGTCTTTCGTTCCAGATTGCTGGGTGGGACTATTGGAGACGTGATCCACCTTTCTCGTGGGCCATGGAGGAATAGAGGTCCATAAAGCCATTTGCTGTCGTTGGGTAGTTTCCTTGCGGTAGTTCCTCTGGAGAGCACATCAGCCGCATTATTTGTTGATGAGACGTGGTTCCATTGTGATGGCTGTGAGGAGGCTTGAATTTTGGCAATGCGGTTGGCCACGAAGGTATGATATGTTGAAGCTGAGGCGTTTATCCATGCTAGTACTACCGTGGAATCTGTCCAGAAGTATCCCTTCTCTGTTTCGGGGTTCAACCGAAGATCCTTTCGGACACGTTCAGTGAGTCCTGCGCCAAGTACTGCAGCGCAGAGTTCTAAGCGTGGCAACGACTGTTTTGCCGTTGGTGCAACTCGCGATTTTGAACACAGTAGTCGAACAGATATTTACTTGTTTTTATACGTGGCTCGTATATAAACTGCAGCTCCGTACGCCCTTTCTGATGCATCCACAAATGTGTGTATCTCCTTGCTTGACGGTGTTTTTCCATCGTAAACGTGCCTTGGAATCTGCATTTCATTCAGCTCTTGGATGTCTTCTCTGTAGGACTGCCATTCATTGCACAAATGTGTTGGCAATTTTTCATCCCAGTCAAATTTTTCTTCCCATAGATGCTGCATAAATATTTTTGCTCGTACAACGACAGGTGCAAATAGGCCCAATGGGTCGAATATTTGCGCTAACTCGGAGCACACAACTCGCTTGGTTATTTGTGTTGTTTGGCTGCCTTGGGTTCTTCCACGGAGCTGGTCCTTTTTGGGCATCCATATAAGACCCAGAGTTTTTACACAGTGATGGTCCAGTGATTCACCCAGATGAACATCATTGACAGTGTCTTCCTTTGGGATTCCCTTTAGGATTTGCTCATTATTTGAGCACCATTTTCGCAGCTTAAACCCTGAGGGAAGCAGTATTTTGTTTAGCTCCTTCTGAATTAGAACTGCTTCATGCGTTGAGTCTGCTCCTGTCAGGCAATCGTCCACATAGAAATCATTCTTTAATGCCGCTGATCCTAGTGGTAGCTTGTTGGCGTTTAATTTGGCAAGGTGATCTAAACTTTTGGTTGCCAGAAACGGAGCGGATGCTGTGCCATATGTGACAGTTTTTAGGCGGTAATACCTTAATTCTTCGTTGGGATTATTTCTCCAAACTATCATCTGATGGAATTGATTTTCTGGATTTATCCATATTTGCCGATACATTTTTTCTATGTCAGCCGTAAAGACATACTTATGCGTTCTAAATCGAAGAAGTATTGCCATCAGATCGCTTTGCACAGTTGGTCCAACTTGCAATATGTCGTTCAAGGACTTTCCCGTCGATGTCTTGCATGATGCGTCGAAGACCACTCTTAGTTTTGTGGTGCTGCTATCTGGCTTTAGCACACAATGATGAGGAATGAAGTAGTTCTTCGATGGGAGGAGTTCGCGAGGGACATGTTTCATGTGTCCCAATTGCTCGTATTCCTTCATGAAGTCTACATATCCCTTCCAAGTTTCTGCCTTTGTCCTTTTTTCCAACGAAATGAACCTTTTTTCTGCAATTTCCAACGAGGGCCCCAAGGCTGAAGAGTGTTCGGAAAACGGCAACTTTACTATGAACCGTCCATCAGCAGCGGTTTGCAGATTATCGATAAAATGTCTTTCACATCTTTTTTCACTCGGTGTTAGTTGCCTTTCAGTGTTTTCGAAGTTCTCGAGTGTCCAGAATCGTTCCATTATGGCATTTGTTTCTTCTCCTGTGGTAACTGCACAAATAGCTGCTGATTTATTTGAAGCCCTTATTTTTCCAGCCACAACCCATCCCAACTCGGTCTTTTGCATTATAGGACCAGTGGGTATTTTATGCTGTTGTTGGAGCAATAATGAATAATAATGCTCAGCGCCGATCAGCAGGTCTATTTTACCCGGCTTGTTGAACTGTGGGTCCGCCAACGGCATGTTGTCAGGTACATTCCAGCTTGCATTGTTTATGGCTTGGGATGGCTGATCGTTGATTATATGCGGTAATATGAAAGCTTCGAGTCGCATTGTGTAATCATTGTGCAACGATTTTACTAGCACATTGACTCGAGCCCTGCTTGTTTTTGGCTGTCCACCGATACCTTCAATTCGAAGTGTGGTATCGTGTCGTTTTAGTGACAGCAAAGATGCCAGCCTTTCTGAGATCACGTTAATTTGTGATCCAGAATCTAGCAGAGCCTTGAACGTGGCTTCTTGTCCATTGTTTCCTTTTACAGCTACCTTTGCTGTGGCGAGGAGATTGATGTTTTTAGAATTTGCAGATGCTACAATTTGGGTTTGTAGTTCCTTGGGTCCAGATTCCAAATGTAGCAGCGTGTTGTGCCTTTTGTCGCATTTGAAACATTTGAAGCGACTTGGGCACGCCTTTGCCATGTGGTCTCCTTTGAAGCAGTTGACGCACATTTTCTGGCGTTGCACCAAGTTTAAACGTTCAGGTATCGGTTTGGCGCGGAATTCGTCGCAACGAAATAGCAAGTGATTAGTTTTCTTGCAATAAGGGCACGCCTTTCCTGTGGTCGACGATGATGCGCAAGTTGCACCTTTCGATTCCTTTTTAGCATTACCATGTGGTTTGTTTCCGGTGGCCAAAACACGAACTCTTTGTTCAAGAAACTGGAGCATGGTGTCTAGTTTCTGAATTTCCTTTGAATTGCTCAATGATTGTTCATAGAGCGTTTTGTTTGTAGAATCCAGCTTGTTTCGTAGGACCGCTATTAGTATGGGGTCCCACGTTGCGATGTCCAAGCCGAGTCCCTTTAGAGATGCAAGAGACTCCAATGTGACTATGTATAATTCCTTTAATGATTTTACATTGTCATTGACAGCCTGTTGCATTAGAAATCGGTTTAATACCGTTGACGCAATGTCCTTCGGATTGTCGTAAGCGTCTACTAGGATGTGCCAGGCGTGAAGATAATTTTCTTCTTTTAAATCGATATGGCGTATCATCCTTTCTGCCTCGCCGATCACGCTGGTTTTTAGATACCACATTTTGCGGATCGTGGGCAGGTTGGTGTCGTGAACCATGCACACAAACATGTCATAAAACTGTGTCCATTTAAGGACGTCTCCGTCAAATTTCGGAATTGTTATTCGGGGCAGATTTAGATCATTAGTGCTTGGTGTGTTGGTTCTCAGCGACAAAGCGTTTTGTACAGCTGCTTCGGCCTTTAAGTACTCCTTCACATCATAGCCTTCTCCTTCTGGATCTCCGATCTCCTCGTAGATTCGAAAGTGAACCTCCTGGATCTGGGTCCACAGACCTTTTATGAAGTCGAATGACGTGTGCCCTATTGGGTGAGTATGTTGCATTGCGCGGTTCAATGATGCTATTATTGCTCGTTGTCGACGGCTCAGTGCGTTCAACTTTGATTCAATTGGTGTCTCTTGAACATGCCCATCATCCGTACATGCTGCCTTGCTTCCTGATTGCTCTGAATTCTCGGCAGCCTCATTGAGGATTTTCAGATACTTTACTACTGTGATTTTTATATCTTCATAAAAAACGAAGTATTTGTGATCATCAGATAGCTCGCCGCTTGATCTTATGATATCGTTATTCCTTTTTAGTGAATCCCATTTCTCAGTGAGAGCTGAGGTGTCGCCTGGTGGACACTTTGGTTCAGGAATGTATCTTGGACTGTGGAGAATCCGTTGTCCTTTGTCGCCTTGTTGGTTCAGGACTGTATTTTGGACTGTGGAGAATCCTTTGTCCTTTGTCGCCTTGTTGACAACTTCAGAATTGTATCTTGGATTGTAGAGAATCCTTTGTCCGTTGTCGCCTTGTTGACAACTTCAGAATTGTATCTTGGAGTGCGGAGACTCCTTTTTCGCCTAGTTGACAACTTCAGAGATGCATTGATCCCACGACGATCGATCGGAGAATGCTGAGATGTCGCCAAGTTGACAACTTCAGAGTGAGCGCAATACCAAATCTGTTGTTGTGTATTAGCTCGACTTTAGTTTTTTAACAAACGGCACCAACTGTGGTGAATGCCGTTGTTGTTTTCCAGAGGTGTCGCCTGATTGACGACTTCAGAACTGGATGCAATACCAGCTGTATTGTGTCAGCGGGCTCTGTGTTTTTCCGATGCTGAGGTGTCGCCTAGTTGACACTTTGGTTCAGGATCGGAACTGGACACAATGAGGAATCCTTTGTCGCCTTGTTGACAACTTCAGATATTCCAGAGTCGGGGTCACCAAAATGTTTATCCTGGGGATAATGTTGTATTTTGAATTACAGCACATAAACTGAATTCGTTTTTATTTGCCGTAACTAGCACTTGAACTAGGTAGGCAGCGGAGAATGAGTCAACAAAAAGAATTACCGCGGGTGGGGTTCTGTCTGAGACTATTTTATTGAGCAAACTTATGGTCTATTTATATGAATAACATTGGTATAAAAAGTGCTTATTCATTATGTGTGTTAAAGTGTATATTGATGTATTACTTAATTTAGGTCAGTGTAGTAAGCATTCTACTGTATGCGATCATTCGTATGCAGTAAGCAATAAGTGCATGTGCGCAGTCAGCAACTTTGTGGTTGTTGTCTTGCTAGCCTAAATATTGTTAAAGTGTCAATTGGACGTTTTTATATATTTAGTGTGTGTATTTCTTATGTATTATTCAAATATTAATGTTACATTTAGGTCAAAAGTGTTGTGATATATTTAGGTATTACGGTAGGTCTTAACACGTCCCATTCAGTTTTTTTCTCGTCATGTTGATTAAAGGAGTAGCTTGGCCATAATTGTATGTTCTGCCAAAATTTCAAACGGATCGAATATGGACATTACAATTTTCAGTACCTCTCTTTTCGTTGGAGTCCTATCGGGAGCCAACAACGATTTATTAATTTTAGCAAATGACAATTCAACCCGAACTCATCAGTCTGCGTATGCCAATGCATACCTATCACCTTTTGAAAATATCTCGAGACCTCTTTATCCAAGTTTACGATTCCAGCAGACTTGTTTTCGGCAAACGTTTAGTTAAAAATTCTAGAATTAGAAACGAATTGTCTTAGCTCGAAACCTCCCTCCTTGTGAAACATGATTACTTGCTTGGTAATCCTAACAGCTTCTTCTTCGCTGGAAAAACAGTGCACGTAATTGTCGACATAGTGGTTACCTATAATCGCGTCGGCTGTTTCCAGATATGCTTTGTGTTTTAACGCGTTACAATTCTTGACTTATTCTGCGGATGCCGACGAACACTTCGCTCCAAAAGTCAGCTGGTATATTTTCATTTCCTCATCAGGATTTGTTCGCCAAAGAAATCTTTGTGCACAACGATCTTCTTTACATATTTCAACTTGATGAAACATTTCTCTAATGTCTGCGCATATTCCAAATCTTCTTTGTCGAAATTTCATCAGTACGTGAGTCAACAGTTGTGTTGAGCCGAGCATTTAGAGAATTACGATTAAAATTACTCCCCAATTATATGCAACGCACCAGTTACATCGGCATCAGAACGCCAGTATTTTATTTCCTAAGAGAGACACAAACTATAAAAGTGTCTTCGCAAATTATATGTACGTACGCTTCGTTGTCTCTCTCAATCTCGGCTAACTCATATGTATCGTTTTCTTATCGATAACCCACGATTGCATGGTTGTATTCTTTCGAAGGCTCGTATGGTCATTAATTACTAAATACACATAGATACGTCAAAGTGCGATTTGTGCTGACCGCATAACCCCAGACTCTTCGGCAAAAAAGCCGAACTCCCACAACCACAGTCGGGTTGCCAGCTCAGCAAAAGCAAAAAAGCCGAGCTACTTACGCCTCTACTCCGAACAAATATTTAGTCTTGGATCGACACCAGAACGATGAGCACGGCTTATGTCGCTTGCGCTCTTATTTCGTTTCTATGTGTGGGTTCAAGTACGCACATGCGCTTGCTTCTTAGTATGCGTGAGCAATGAAAAAATGCAACAGCGCATGGCAATATCAAATCTGAATTCAGAAATGGAAATGGAAGCGACCAAGCGCACAACACATGCCCTGTTATATGCACATAGGTTGATTTTGTCGGCGTTAAAATTCATGATGCGGTGGCGGTGTGGATAGAGTGCTTGTTTGAAAAGCGGCTTTTTGCAGGTTCGATCCCCAGTTGATCCATTTTTTTGATAATGGGAATCAATATATATTTTTTATTTTCTTTTGATTTTCTAATAGTTTTGTATACATATATATACATATATAAAATGGTAGTTGCAATAACTCTTAATTAAATTAATCAAAACAAAAGAGAAAATTGTCGCGCGCCAAACACTTGCATTGGCAACAACAACATATGCAAGTGTACACATTAAATACATCTAACATACTTTCGGTCAGCTGTGAGCTGCCACCGAAGAAGATAAAATTATTATGATTAGCCAATGTAATTTATTAGATAATAACTGGTCTAAAAAAATAATAATAACATTTAAAAAATATTAGAAAATCAATAGAAAATAAACAATAAATATTGCTTCCCATTATCAAAAAAATGGATCAACTGGGGATTGAACCTGCAATAAGCCACTTTTCAAACAAGCACTCTATCCACACCGCCACAGCATCATGAATTCTAACGCCGACAAAATCAACCTATGTGCATATAACAGGGCATGTGTTGTGCTCTTGGTCGCTTCCATTTCCACTAACTAACTAACTAACTAAATATACCAGTTCAATTTAAATTCAAAATATTCCATAATTGCTAAATAAACGCTAATTTAATGGATTCGCTGCAAAATCCCCGCCACCGTGAATCGCGAGCTAGATGCTCGCGTCAGATTCACTAAAATCCAAACGGGCCAATATGCAGACCGGGCGGCGATATGTTCCGTCGGCCGTTTTCGCAGCTGCCATACGCACTTCCATCGCTTCCAGATGTCGATGCCGATTATTTTGCCCTTCTTCCAGGGAGATCGATGTACGGCCCCGTCATATATGAGAACAATATCTCCTTCCTTTAACGGTTTTGCTGGAGTGGAACCATTTTGTCCGACGACACAAGTCCGACAGATGCTCCTGATCCACTTACGCCAAAACGATTGTGCAAGTTGTTGCACCATACGCCACTCCTTTCTTGTCGGTTGAAACGATTCTTCTTGCGGATGTGGTGTCTGTCTGGAGTTAGAAGTATCTACAAGAAAGTGATTCGGAGTTATCGGGTCATCTGTTGGGCAATCTAGGGCAATGTGCGTGAATGGTCGGGAGTTTACTATGTGAACGGTCGCACATACGGCGAGACTCTATCTACTGGCAATTGTCCCAATAATGGTGGAGAAGGAAGAGATCTTGCTGTTTGGCAAATCGTGCAAGCGCGTGATACCCGTCGAACTTCCTCACGACAGTGTGAAATGTAGTAATCACGTCTTATCTCTGCCACAATGGTGTTCTCGTTCTGGTGTTTCCATTGAACATGGAAATGCTGGACGATCAATTTAGTGACATGGTTCTTCTGTGGCAATATGATCGGTTGTCTGGTATTCTCACATTGGATTCCATGCATTATTGTCTTTCTCATGACCAGCTCAGCTCGTTCAATTTCTGAAGCTTCTAGGAACTTCACGCGCTCCAGCACCCTAATCAACCCTGTAAACGATGAAAACTCTGAAACTGCCACGACTTGCTCAACTTTATTGCACCGTGTCATGCTGAGATTAAGCATGTGCGCATTGTGCAGGATGGTAGTCCCAATCAGTTTATGGTGCTGTTGGAGTAAGTGAAGCCACCAGTGGGATATTAACATGAACATTGATGAATTAATTTGGCTTATGCAACACATTTCGGTCGAACGAATCGGCGCTGGAATTCTATAAATCATACAATGGTATAGCATACATCTCGCTGGAACCAGATTCGTTATGCCACGCCGTTTGGGTGTCGGAGGTAGAGCGCGGCGAGCATGGTTTGCCGCCGCCGGGGAACACTGAGCTACCCACCTGCCCTGTGTGTCTAGAGCGCATGGATGAGAGCGTTGATGGAGTTTTAACCATTCTATGTAATCATGCTTTTCATGCCAGCTGCTTGATGAAATGGGGCGACTCCACCTGTCCGGTGTGTCGTCATGTCCAAACATCCGAACTAGTTGAGGACTCGGTATGTATGGAGTGCGAAGGTACCGATTCGCTATGGATTTGTTTGATTTGTGGCCATGTGGGTTGTGGTCGGTACCAGGGCGGCCATGCGTCAGCTCACTACAGAGCCACCAATCACACGTTTGCCATGCAGTTGGGCACCTCTAGTGTCTGGGACTATGCCGGCGACAACTTTGTTCGTTGTTGTTGTTGATACACAGCGCAAGTACTATGAGGAGCGTATTGAACAAATGAATCCAAGACACAGATAAGCGAGCTGCAGCAGCTGCAACAGACCATGTTAAAGGAAAAGCTGAATCTGGAACGAAAACTGGGGCAACATATGACTAAGTAAGTATTGGATCAGCTATACCGCAGTTCAGAAATATGTCATTATAATTTGTCATTTTGAAGGCTTAAGGAGGTGCAAAAGCAGCTGACTGAGGAGCGAGAGCTGTCTAAAGCCTTGCAGAATAATCAGATCTCCTGGCATCTCAAATATAAGAATGTGGAACTTCAGTACAATGAGTTCAAGCACAGTCATGATAAGGAGGTCACCGATCTTAAAGAGCAACTGCGCGATGTTATGTTCTTTTTGGATACACAACAAAAAATGGCCGATACAGAGCTGTCGGGTGCTTCCATCACCGGTGTCAGCGACAAGGAGCCCGGGACAAGCGCACGTCGTGGAAATCGTTGAAAGAAAAAGGAGTAAATAATTATAATGTTATATCATGTTAGTTGAATTGATTCTAAAGGAAAACTGGTAGAAGCAAGATTTGTTCACATCGATTTGTCCAATGTCCAATACCCAAAATGAATTAAGACCTTAACATCAACTCAATGTGATTCTCTTTATAAAAAAATAATTCCTAAGTATACAATAGATACATACTTTCAATATGAATGTATATACATTATTCAGACAAGGTATTAATATTCAATTAAAATAACTTATAAAAATTTTAACAAGTAAGAGCGTTGTAGTCGGAAGTAAAGATAGATCTCGACACTTCATAAACTACTACTACATCTGTACCATGTTTTTTTACTCTATATTCAAGGGTGTGCTGCGTTCATTGCACAAACCCAAATGCTCCCTGTATGCATAAAATGGGTAAAAATTAGGTATCACATGGGTGTAAATATGTGTAACAGCCGGAAGGAGACATCGTCGACCTTAAAAAGTATAAATATTCTTGATCAGTATAATTAGAACCTAAGATTCGAAAAAGGTTATGGATAGCATAATTAGTATTGCAGGTTTGAAGAGAAAGAGGAAGGAAGTTTTTAGAACTTCTAAACGGAACTGCAGTACTAATTTGGCTGTTTAATTCAGATGAATCAATTTCCTCATTAATTAATTTGTGTTAAAAATTAAGCATGGTTCTACGATCAGAAAGAGAGGGAAGATTAATTAGTAAAAGTTTACTATGGTAAGAAAGCAAGCGAGTATTAGGGTTCCAGTTAAGACCCCGGAGTGTAAAGAGCAGAAATTGTTTTTGTACCGATTCTATTCTATCCTGATGAACCTTGTATTGGGGACACCAAATACAAGACCCATATTCAAAAATAGGTCGAACGAGATAAGTATAAAGAGCTTTAGTAATGTTGGGATCGGTAAATTCTTTTGACCAACTCTTAATGAAACCCTGGACACCAATGGCACGATTAGCAGCAGAAGAAATATGCTTGTCAAACTTAAGCTTAGAACAAGCGGCTTACCATGAAGAATATAATTATTTAACAAGTAACAATGCTATAGTCGAGTATACCCGACTACAAAACTCCCTGTACCCAGGTCAAATATTTCCAATCTTATCTTCGTACACTTACACATACAGAAAAACGCACACATACAAGCGACAGCGCAAGCAAAGCATTGTAAGAGGTGGCTGTGCTTCTTCATGGCGCTTGGCCGCTTCCATTTCCATTTCTGAATTCAGATTTCATATTGCCATGCGCTGTTGCATTTTTTCATTGCTCACGCATACTAAGAAGCAAGCGCATGTGCGTACCACACATAGAAACGAAATAAGAGCGCAAGCGACATAAGCCGTGCTCATCGTTCTGGTGTCGATCGAAGACTAATTGTTCGGAGCCGGGGGGTTAGTAGCTTGGCTATTTTTGCAGAGCTGACAGATGCACGACTGGGGCGCTAGTAGTTCCGCTTTTTTGCCGAAGTCGCTCTGGGGCGATACGGTCAGCAAAGCATCTGGCCTCAGAAAAATGCTTCTTTGACGTATCTATGCATTCAGTAATTAATGGTTTTACCCTTTCGTTCCCAATGTCGATCACAAATCAGATCATCATACGATAGTTTTCTTACAATTCAATTGAAAATTGATTAGATATAACGATAAGTCACGTTAAACAAGGTTGCCATCAAATTCAATATTAAAATTTCTAACTTAGCATGCTTAAATCGTTACAACATCCTCGCCACCGTGAATATAATAGGGCTTGGATTCACTCAAATCGAGTTTAGCCATGACGCACGCTCGGTGACGTAGAACTCCCACAGCAGTCTTAACTGTGGCTGGTTGCCCATCCTTTCCACTCATCACGTCAGTTACTCGGCCCCTTTTCCATGTTGATCGATGAGCGGTTCCATCGCAGAATAGTACCAGATTTCCTACGACTAGTGGCTCGATACCATTTTGTTCGACGGCAAAGCTCCGGTAAATATTCGTTCAACCATTTCTTCCAAAAACTATGTGAAAGCTGCTGCACTGCTCGCCAGCTCTTCATTGTTGGTTGGTACGCTTCTTCTTCTGGGTGTTGTGTCTGACTGGAATTAGAAATGCCTAATAGCATAGCATGTCCCATTGTTCTCTTGACACTGCGCACAAGCCGTTCCCAACAGCCACCAGCAAGCGGATTCATGGGGCAATTAAAGAACCACTCGATTTTCTCATTTGCTAACTCTGCTGCGATTTTAGTTTGGTCCATTTCAGTAAACAGACGCCTCAGCTCTCGATTCGCACCTACAAAATTGGTGCCATTGTCCGAGCGAATTCTTTTGGGTTTTCCACGACGCGCCATGAAATTTCGGATGACTCTAATGCAGGTATCAGCGCTCAGATCCCTAGCGATTTCCAGATGAATCGCTCTCACCGTCAGGCAGGTAAAAATACAAATCCAACGTTTTTCAGTCGATCTTCCTATTATAACTGAAAAAGGTCCCATGTAATCGATACCAGCGTAGGTGAACGATCGTACAAACGTCGTCAATCTATCAGTGGGTAGCTGCCCCATCAATGGCGCACACGGGCGAGCTCTATTTGCTATAATGATACCCTAGCCTGGCAAGCTTGAAACCAATCTCGTCATTTATCGTTCGATCAGTTTGCTGGCGACGCTCTCCAAAATACTCGAAAGAGTATTTTTGCGTAGAGTGTTGCCAGTGGCTGGTTTGATCCCTGATCATCAGTTTGGCTTCAGGTGCTGCCATGGAACTCCGGAACAATGCTACAGACTTGTCCAGCGTATTCTGGAGGCGTTTGAGGACCGGAAGTACTGCTCATGATCGTCGTCAAGCAGGCATTTGATCGGGTCTGGCACCCTGGACTGCTCTCAAAAATTACTTGGAACCTACCGCAGGCATACTACGCATTCCTCGCCTCATATCTGGCTGGGAGAAAATTTCAAGTAAGATGGGGTGATGCGATCTCAACTCTGTGGAGCATTGGAGCTGGAGTCCCTTAAGGCAGCGTGCTGGGCCCGCTGCTCTATAACATATACACAGCAGATCTGCCAGTTATTGAGAACCCCGAGCTGCTAGTTGCCACCTACGCTGACGACACAGCCTTCTTGGCGAATGCTGACACGCTGGAGGAGGTTCGCCAATTATGCAAGCGGAGCTGGACGCAGTTAATGAATGGCAGAGGCGGTGGAACATCGCGGTCAACAACGACAAATCTACAACCACCACTTTCGCACTAAGGCCGGGTAACTGCCCAGATGTCTACTTGGATGGGGTCATAATCCCAGTCGAGACTACGCCAAAATACCGGAGGCTAACCTGGAGGGCCCACTTGCTCAAAAAGAGAAAGCAGGCGGAGAATAAACTAAAATCGTGTTACTGGCTAA
This sequence comes from Hirtodrosophila confusa, assembly GCA_035043065.1. NCBI lineage: Eukaryota > Metazoa > Arthropoda > Insecta > Diptera > Drosophilidae > Hirtodrosophila > Hirtodrosophila confusa. The sequence continues at coordinate 2,539,291 of JAWNNI010000165.1, forward strand.
TTGGTCGCAGAAGCAGGCTCCAAACCCGATCAAAGCTGCTTGTTTACAAAGCAATAATCAAGCCAGTTTGGACCTAAGGCATCCAGCTGTGAGGAACGACCTGCCGAAGCAACAGAAGAATAATGCAGACGTTCGAGAACAAAGCCCTGCGCATTGTCACTAACGCGCACATCTATCATGATAACGCCACCATCCACAACGTCCTCAAGATCCCGTGGGTCTCTGAGCTGATCGCCCAGAGCAGCTCCAATTACATTACACGCCTACACCAACACGCAAATAACCTAGCAATTAGACTGCTAGATAACAGCACCACCACCAGGAGACTCCGAAGAGTGCACCCACTGGACCACCCCTGGAGCTAAGCAGAATGAAATTTTAAATCAAATTATTGTATTACATCGGCATCAGAACGCCAGTATTTTATTTCCTAAGAGAGACACAAACTATAAAAGTGTCTTCGCAAATTATATGTACGTACGCTTCGTTGTCTCTCTCAATCTCGGCTAACTCATATGTATCGTTTTCTTATCGATAACCCACGATTGCATGGTTGTATTCTTTTCGAAGGCTCGTATGGTCATTAATTACTGAATACACATAGATACGTCAAAGTGCGATTTGTGCTGACCGCATAACCCCAGACTCTTCGGCAAAAAAGCCGAACTCCCACAACCCCAGTCGGGTTGCCAGCTCGGCAAAAAAAAAAGCCGAGCTACTTACGCCTCTACTCCGAACAAATATTAAGTCTTGGATCGACACCAGAACGATGAGCACGGCTTATGTCGCTTGCGCTCTTATTTCGTTTCTATGTGTGGGTTCAAGTACGCACATGCGCTTGCTTCTTAGTATGCGTGAGCAATGAAAAAATGCAACAGCGCATGGCAATATGAAATCTGAATTCAGAAATGGAAATGGAAGCGACCAAGCGCACAACACATGCCCTGTTATATGCACATAGATTGATTTTGTCGGCGTTAGAATTCATGATGCTGTGGCGGTGTGGATAGAGTGCTTGTTTGAAAAGTGGCTTATTGCAGGTTCAATCCCCAGTTGATCCATTTTTTTGATAATGGGAAGCAATATTTATTGTTTATTTTCTATTGATTTTCTAATATTTTTTAAATGTAACTAACTAACTAACTAAATATACCAGTTCAATTTAAATTAAAAATATTCCCTAATTGCTAAATAAACGCTAAATAAACCGGGCGGCGATATGTTCCGTCGGCCGTTTTCGCAGCTGCCATACGCACTTCCATCGCTTCCAGATGTCGATGCCGATTATCTTGCCCTTCTTCCAGGGAGATCGATGTACGGCCCCGTCATATATGAGAACAATATCTCCTTCCTTTAACGGTTTTGCTGGAGTGGAACCATTTTGTCCGACGACACAAGTCCGACAGATGCTCCTTGATGCACTTACGCCAAAACGATTGTGCAAGTTGTTGCACCATACGCCACTCCTTTCTTGTCGGTTGAAACGATTCTTCTTGCGGATGCGGTGTCTGTCTGGAGTTAGAAGTATCTACAAGAAAGTGATTCGGAGTTATCGGGTCATCTGTTGGGCAATCTAGGGCAATGTGCGTGAATGGTCGGGAGTTTACTATGTGAACGGTCGCACATACGGCGAGACTCTATCTACTGGCAATTGTCCCAATAATGGTGGAGAAGGAAGAGATCTTGCTGTTTGGCAAATCGTGCAAGCGCGTGATACCCGTCGAACTTCCTCACGACAGTGTGAAATGTAGTAATCACGTCTTATCTCTTCCACAATGGTGTTCTCGTTCTGGTGTTTCCATTGAACATGGAAATGCTGGACGATCAATTTAGTGACATGGTTCTTCTGTGGCAATATGATCGGTTGTCTGGTATTCTCACATTGGATTCCATGCATTATTGTCTTACTCATGACCAGCTCTGCTCGTTCAATTTCTGAAGCTTCTAGGAACTTCACGCGCTCCAGCACCCTAATCAACCCTGTAAACGATGAAAACTCTGAAACTGCCACGACTTGCTCAACTTTATTGCACCGTGTCATGCTGAGATTAAGCATGTGCGCATTGTGCAGGATGGTAGTCCCAATCAGTTTATGGTGCTGTTGGAAGCACCAGTGGGATATTAACATGAACATTGATGAATTAATTTGGCTTATGCAACACATTTCGGTCGAACGAATCGGCGCTGGAATTCTATAAATCATACAATGGTATAGCATACATCTCGCTGGAACCAGATTCGTTATGCCACGCCGTTTGGGTGTCGGAGGTAGAGCGCGGCGAGCATGGTTTGCCGCCGCCGGGGCACACTGAGCTACCCACCTGCCCTGTGTGTCTAGAGCGCATGGATGAGAGCGTTGATGGAGTTTTAACCATTCTATGTAATCATGCTTTTCATGCCAGCTGCTTGATGAAATGGGGCGACTCCACCTGTCCGGTGTGTCGTCATGTCCAAACATCCGAACTAGTTGAGGACTCGGTATGTATGGAGTGCGAAGGTACCGATTCGCTATGGATTTGTTTGATTTGTGGCCATGTGGGTTGTGGTCGGTACCAGGGCGGCCATGCGTCAGCTCACTACAGAGCCACCAATCACACGTTTGCCATGCAGTTGGGCACCTCTAGTGTCTGGGACTATGCCGGCGACAACTTTGTTCGTTGTTGTTGTTGATACACAGCGCAAGTACTATGAGGAGCGTATTGAACAAATGAATCCAAGACACAGATAAGCGAGCTGCAGCAGCTGCAACAGACCATGTTAAAGGAAAAGCTGAATCTGGAACGAAAACTGGGGCAACATATGACTAAGTAAGTATTGGATCAGCTATACCGCAGTTCAGAAATATGTCATTATAATTTGTCATTTTGAAGGCTTAAGGAGGTGCAAAAGCAGCTGACTGAGGAGCGAGAGCTGTCTAAAGCCTTGCATAATAATCAGATCTCCTGGCATCTCAAATATAAGAATGTGGAACTTCAGTACAATGAGTTCAAGCACAGTCATGATAAGGAGGTCACCGATCTTAAAGAGCAACTGCGCGATGTTATGTTCTTTTTGGATACACAACAAAAAATGGCCGATACAGAGCTGTCGGGTGCTTCCATCACCGGTGTCAGCGACAAGGAGCCCGGGACAAGCGCACGTCGTGGAAATCGTTGAAAGAAAAAGGAGTAAATAATTATAATGTTATATCATGTTAGTTGAATTGATTCTAAAGGAAAACTGGTAGAAGCAAGATCGGAGAATGCTGAGATGTCGCCAAGTTGACAACTTCAGAGTGAGCGCAATACCAAATCTGTTGTTGTGTATTAGCTCGACTTTAGTTTTTTAACAAACGGCACCAACTGTGGTGAATGCCGTTGTTGTTTTCCAGAGGTGTCGCCTGATTGACGACTTCAGAACTGGATGCAATACCAGCTGTATTGTGTCAGCGGGCTCTGTGTTTTTCCGATGCTGAGGTGTCGCCTAGTTGACACTTTGGTTCAGGATCGGAACTGGACACAATGAGGAATCCTTTGTCGCCTTGTTGACAACTTCAGATATTCCAGAGTCGGGGTCACCAAAATGTTTATCCTGGGGATAATGTTGTATTTTGAATTACAGCACATAAACTGAATTCGTTTTTATTTGCCGTAACTAGCACTTGAACTAGGTAGGCAGCGGAGAATGAGTCAACAAAAAGAATTACCGCGGGTGGGGTTCTGTCTGAGACTATTTTATTGAGCAAACTTATGGTCTATTTATATGAATAACATTGGTATAAAAAGTGCTTATTCATTATGTGTGTTAAAGTGTATATTGATGTATTACTTAATTTAGGTCAGTGTAGTAAGCATTATACTGTATGCGATCATTCGTATGCAGTAAGCAATAAGTGCATGTGCGCAGTCAGCAACTTTGTGGTTGTTGTCTTGCTAGCCTAAATATTGTTAAAGTGTCAATTGGACGTTTTTATATATTTAGTGTGTGTATTTCTTATGTATTATTCAAATATTAATGTTACATTTAGGTCAAAAGTGTTGTGATATATTTAGGTATTACGGTAGGTCTTAACACGTCCCATTCAGTTTTTTTCTCGTCATGTTGATTAAAGGAGTAGCTTGGCCATAATTGTATGTTCTGCCAAAATTTCAAACGGATCGAATATGGACATTACAATTTTCAGTACCTCTCTTTTCGTTGGAGTCCTATCGGGAGCCAACAACGATTTATTAATTTTAGCAAATGACAATTCAACCCGAACTCATCAGTCTGCGTATGCCAATGCATACCTATCACCTTTTGAAAATATCTCGAGACCTCTTTATCCAAGTTTACGATTCCAGCAGACTTGTTTTCGGCAAACGTTTAGTTAAAAATTCTAGAATTAGAAACGAATTGTCTTAGCTCGAAACCTCCCTCCTTGTGAAACATGATTACTTGCTTGGTAATCCTAACAGCTTCTTCTTCGCTGGAAAAACAGTGCACGTAATTGTCGACATAGTGGTTACCTATAATCGCGTCGGCTGTTTCCAGATATGCTTTGTGTTTTAACGCGTTACAATTCTTGACTTATTCTGCGGATGCCGACGACTTCGCTCCAAAAGTCAGCTGGTATATTTTCATTTCCTCATCAGGATTTGTTCGCCAAAGAAATCTTTGTGCACAACGATCTTCTTTACATATTTCAACTTGATGAAACATTTCTCTAATGTCTGCGCATATTCCAAATCTTCTTTGTCGAAATTTCATCAGTACGTGAGTCAACAGTTGTGTTGAGCCGAGCATTTAGAGAATTACGATTAAAATTACTCCCCAATTATATGCAACGCACCAGTTACATCGGCATCAGAACGCCAGTATTTTATTTCCTAAGAGAGACACAAACTATAAAAGTGTCTTCGCAAATTATATGTACGTACGCTTCGTTGTCTCTCTCAATCTCGGCTAACTCATATGTATCGTTTTCTTATCGATAACCCACGATTGCATGGTTGTATTCTTTTCGAAGGCTCGTATGGTCATTAATTACTGAATACACATAGATACGTCAAAGTGCGATTTGTGCTGACCGCATAACCCCAGACTCTTCGGCAAAAAAGCCGAACTCCCACAACCACAGTCGGGTTGCCAGCTCAGCAAAAGCAAAAAAGCCGAGCTACTTACGCCTCTACTCCGAACAAATATTTAGTCTTGGATCGACACCAGAACGATGAGCACGGCTTATGTCGCTTGCGCTCTTATTTCGTTTCTATGTGTGGGTTCAAGTACGCACATGCGCTTGCTTCTTAGTATGCGTGAGCAATGAAAAAAATGCAACAGCGCATGGCAATATCAAATCTGAATTCAGAAATGGAAATGGAAGCGACCAAGCGCACAACACATGCCCTGTTATATGCACATAGGTTGATTTTGTCGGCGTTAAAATTCATGATGCGGTGGCGGTGTGGATAGAGTGCTTGTTTGAAAAGCGGCTTTTTGCAGGTTCGATCCCCAGTTGATCCATTTTTTTGATAATGGGAATCAATATATATTTTTTATTTTCTTTTGATTTTCTAATAGTTTTGTATACATATATATACATATATAAAATGGTAGTTGCAATAACTCTAATTAAATTAATCAAAACAAAAGAGAAAATTGTCGCGCGCCAAACACTTGCATTGGCAACAACAACATATGCAAGTGTACACATTAAATACATCTAACATACTTTCGGTCAGCTGTGAGCTGCCACCGAAGAAGATAAAATTATTATGATTAGCCAATGTAATTTATTAGATAATAACTGGTCTAAAAATAATAATAACATTTAAAAAATATTAGAAAATCAATAGAAAATAAACAATAAATATTGCTTCCCATTATCAAAAAAATGGATCAACTGGGGATTGAACCTGCAATAAGCCACTTTTCAAACAAGCACTCTATCCACACCGCCACAGCATCATGAATTCTAACGCCGACAAAATCAACCTATGTGCATATAACAGGGCATGTGTTGTGCTCTTGGTCGCTTCCATTTCCACTAACTAACTAACTAACTAAATATACCAGTTCAATTTAAATTCAAAATATTCCATAATTGCTAAATAAACGCTAATTTAATGGATTCGCTGCAAAATCCCCGCCACCGTGAATCGCGAGCTAGATGCTCGCGTCAGATTCACTAAAATCCAAACGGGCCAATATGCAGACCGGGCGGCGATATGTTCCGTCGGCCGTTTTCGCAGCTGCCATACGCACTTCCATCGCTTCCAGATGTCGATGCCGATTATTTTGCCCTTCTTCCAGGGAGATCGATGTACGGCCCCGTCATATATGAGAACAATATCTCCTTCCTTTAACGGTTTTGCTGGAGTGGAACCATTTTGTCCGACGACACAAGTCCGACAGATGCTCCTGATCCACTTACGCCAAAACGATTGTGCAAGTTGTTGCACCATACGCCACTCCTTTCTTGTCGGTTGAAACGATTCTTCTTGCGGATGTGGTGTCTGTCTGGAGTTAGAAGTATCTACAAGAAAGTGATTCGGAGTTATCGGGTCATCTGTTGGGCAATCTAGGGCAATGTGCGTGAATGGTCGGGAGTTTACTATGTGAACGGTCGCACATACGGCGAGACTCTATCTACTGGCAATTGTCCCAATAATGGTGGAGAAGGAAGAGATCTTGCTGTTTGGCAAATCGTGCAAGCGCGTGATACCCGTCGAACTTCCTCACGACAGTGTGAAATGTAGTAATCACGTCTTATCTCTGCCACAATGGTGTTCTCGTTCTGGTGTTTCCATTGAACATGGAAATGCTGGACGATCAATTTAGTGACATGGTTCTTCTGTGGCAATATGATCGGTTGTCTGGTATTCTCACATTGGATTCCATGCATTATTGTCTTTCTCATGACCAGCTCTGCTCGTTCAATTTCTGAAGCTTCTAGGAACTTCACGCGCTCCAGCACCCTAATCAACCCTGTAAACGATGAAAACTCTGAAACTGCCACGACTTGCTCAACTTTATTGCACCGTGTCATGCTGAGATTAAGCATGTGCGCATTGTGCAGGATGGTAGTCCCAATCAGTTTATGGTGCTGTTGGAGTAAGTGAAGCCACCAGTGGGATATTAACATGAACATTGATGAATTAATTTGGCTTATGCAACACATTTCGGTCGAACGAATCGGCGCTGGAATTCTATAAATCATACAATGGTATAGCATACATCTCGCTGGAACCAGATTCGTTATGCCACGCCGTTTGGGTGTCGGAGGTAGAGCGCGGCGAGCATGGTTTGCCGCCGCCGGGGCACACTGAGCTACCCACCTGCCCTGTGTGTCTAGAGCGCATGGATGAGAGCGTTGATGGAGTTTTAACCATTCTATGTAATCATGCTTTTCATGCCAGCTGCTTGATGAAATGGGGCGACTCCACCTGTCCGGTGTGTCGTCATGTCCAAACATCCGAACTAGTTGAGGACTCGGTATGTATGGAGTGCGAAGGTACCGATTCGCTATGGATTTGTTTGATTTGTGGCCATGTGGGTTGTGGTCGGTACCAGGGCGGCCATGCGTCAGCTCACTACAGAGCCACCAATCACACGTTTGCCATGCAGTTGGGCACCTCTAGTGTCTGGGACTATGCCGGCGACAACTTTGTTCGTTGTTGTTGTTGATACACAGCGCAAGTACTATGAGGAGCGTATTGAACAAATGAATCCAAGACACAGATAAGCGAGCTGCAGCAGCTGCAACAGACCATGTTAAAGGAAAAGCTGAATCTGGAACGAAAACTGGGGCAACATATGACTAAGTAAGTATTGGATCAGCTATACCGCAGTTCAGAAATATGTCATTATAATTTGTCATTTTGAAGGCTTAAGGAGGTGCAAAAGCAGCTGACTGAGGAGCGAGAGCTGTCTAAAGCCTTGCAGAATAATCAGATCTCCTGGCATCTCAAATATAAGAATGTGGAACTTCAGTACAATGAGTTCAAGCACAGTCATGATAAGGAGGTCACCGATCTTAAAGAGCAACTGCGCGATGTTATGTTCTTTTTGGATACACAACAAAAAATGGCCGATACAGAGCTGTCGGGTGCTTCCATCACCGGTGTCAGCGACAAGGAGCCCGGGTCAAGCGCACGTCGTGGAAATCGTCGAAAGAAAAAGGAGTAAATAATTATAATGTTATATCATGTTAGTTGAATTGATTCTAAACGAAAACTGGTAGAAGCAAGATTTGTTCACATCGATGTGTCCAATGTCCAATGCCCAAAATGAATTAAGACCTTAACATCAACTCAATGTGATTCTCTTTATAAAAAAATAATTCCTAAGTATACAATAGATACATACTTTCAATATGAATGTATATACATTATTCAGACAAGGTATTAATATTCAATTAAAATAACTTATAAAAATTTTAACAAGTAAGAGCGTTGTAGTCGGAAGTAAAGATAGATCTCGACACTTCATAAACTACTACTACATCTGTACCATGTTTTTTTACTCTATATTCAAGGGTGTGCTGCGTTCATTGCACAAACCCAAATGCTCCCTGTATGCATAAAATGGGTAAAAATTAGGTATCACATGGGTGTAAATATGTGTAACAGCCGGAAGGAGACATCGTCGACCTTAAAAAGTATAAATATTCTTGATCAGTATAATTAGAACCTAAGATTCGAAAAAGGTTATGGATAGCATAATTAGTATTGCAGGTTTGAAGAGAAAGAGGAAGGAAGTTTTTAGAACTTCTAAACGGAACTGCAGTACTAATTTGGCTGTTTAATTCAGATGAATCAATTTCCTCATTAATTAATTTGTGTTAAAAATTAAGCATGGTTCTACGATCAGAAAGAGAGGGAAGATTAATTAGTAAAAGTTTACTATGGTAAGAAAGTAAGCGAGTATTAGGGTTCCAGTTAAGACCCCGGAGTGTAAAGAGCAGAAATTGTTTTTGTACCGATTCTATTCTATCCTGATGAACCTTGTATTGGGGACACCAAATACAAGACCCATATTCAAAAATAGGTCGAACGAGATAAGTATAAAGAGCTTTAGTAATGTTGGGATCGGTAAATTCTTTTGACCAACTCTTAATGAAACCCAGGACACCAATGGCACGATTAGCAGCAGAAGAAATATGCTTGTCAAACTTAAGCTTAGAACAAGCGGCTTACCATGAAGAATATAATTATTTAACAAGTAACAATGCTATAGTCGAGTATACCCGACTACAAAACTCCCTGTACCCAGGTAAAATATTTCCAATCTTATCTTCGTACACTTACACATACAGAAAAACGCACACATACAAGCGACAGCGCAAGCAAAGCATTGTAAGAGGTGGCTGTGCTTCTTCATGGCGCTTGGCCGCTTCCATTTCCATTTCTGAATTCAGATTTCATATTGCCATGCGCTGTTGCATTTTTTCATTGCTCACGCATACTAAGAAGCAAGCGCATGTGCGTACTTCCCACACATAGAAACGAAATAAGAGCGCAAGCGACATAAGCCGTGCTCATCGTTCTGGTGTCGATCGAAGACTAATTGTTCGGAGCCGGGGGGTTAGTAGCTTGGCTATTTTTGCAGAGCTGACAGATGCACGACTGGGGCGCTAGTAGTTCCGCTTTTTTGCCGAAGTCGCTCTGGGGCGATACGGTCAGCAAAGCATCTGGCCTCAGAAAAATGCTTGTTTGACGTATCTATGCATTCAGTAATTAATGGTTTTACCCTTTCGTTCCCAATGTCGATCACAAATCAGATCATCATACGATAGTTTTCTTACAATTCAATTGAAAATTGATTAGATATAACGATAAGTCACGTTAAACAAGGTTGCCATCAAATTCAATATTAAAATTTCTAACTTAGCATGCTTAAATCGTTACAACATCCTCGCCACCGTGAATATAATAGGGCTTGGATTCACTCAAATCGAGTTTAGCCATGACGCACGCTCGGTGACGTAGAACTCCCACAGCAGTCTTAACTGTGGCTGGTTGCCCATCCTTTCCACTCATCACGTCAGTTACTCGGCCCCTTTTCCATGTTGATCGATGAGCGGTTCCATCGCAGAATAGTACCAGATTTCCTACGACTAGTGGCTCGATACCATTTTGTTCGACGGCAAAGCTCCGGTAAATATTCGTTCAACCATTTCTTCCAAAAACTATGTGAAAGCTGCTGCACTGCTCGCCAGCTCTTCATTGTTGGTTGGTACGCTTCTTCTTCTGGGTGTTGTGTCTGACTGGAATTAGAAATGCCTAATAGCATAGCATGTCCCATTGTTCTCTTGACACTGCGCACAAGCCGTTCCCAACAGCCACCAGCAAGCGGATTCATGGGGCAATTAAAGAACCACTCGATTTTCTCATTTGCTAACTCTGCTGCGATTTTAGTTTGGTCCATTTCAGTAAACAGACGCCTCAGCTCTCGATTCGCACCTACAAAATTGGTGCCATTGTCCGAGCGAATTCTTTTGGGTTTTCCACGACGCGCCATGAAATTTCGGATGACTCTAATGCAGGTATCAGCGCTCAGATCCCTAGCGATTTCCAGATGAATCGCTCTCACCGTCAGGCAGGTAAAAATACAAATCCAACGTTTTTCAGTCGATCTTCCTATTATAACTGAAAAAGGTCCCATGTAATCGATACCAGCGTAGGTGCACGATCGTACAAACGTCGTCAATCTATCAGTGGGTAGCTGCCCCATCAATGGCGCACACGGGCGAGCTCTATTTGCTATAATGATACCCTAGCCTGGCAAGCTTGAAACCAATCTCGTCATTTATCGTTCGATCAGTTTGCTGGCGACGCTCTCCAAAATACTCGAAAGAGTATTTTTGCGTAGAGTGTTGCCAGTGGCTGGTTTGATCCCTGATCATCAGTTTGGCTTCAGGTGCTGCCATGGAACTCCGGAACAATGCTACAGACTTGTCCAGCGTATTCTGGAGGCGTTTGAGGACCGGAAGTACTGCTCATGATCGTCGTCAAGCAGGCACTTGATCGGGTCTGGCACCCTGGACTGCTCTCAAAAATTACTTGGAACCTACCGCAGGCATACTACGCATTCCTCGCCTCATATCTGGCTGGGAGAAAATTTCAAGTAAGATGGGGTGATGCGATCTCAACTCTGTGGAGCATTGGAGCTGGAGTCCCTTAAGGCAGCGTGCTGGGCCCGCTGCTCTATAACATATACACAGCAGATCTGCCAGTTATTGAGAACCCCGAGCTGCTAGTTGCCACCTACGCTGACGACACAGCCTTCTTGGCGAATGCTGACACGCTGGAGGAGGTTCGCCAATTATGCAAGCGGAGCTGGACGCAGTTAATGAATGGCAGAGGCGGTGGAACATCGCGGTCAACAACGACAAATCTACAACCACCACTTTCGCACTAAGGCCGGGTAACTGCCCAGATGTCTACTTGGATGGGGTCATAATCCCAGTCGAGACTACGCCAAAATACCGGAGGCTAACCTGGAGGGCCCACTTGCTCAAAAAGAGAAAGCAGGCGGAGAATAAACTAAAATCGTGTTACTGGCTAATTGGTCGCAGAAGCAGGCTCCAAACCCGATCAAAGCTGCTTGTTTACAAAGCAATAATCAAGCCAGTTTGGACCTAAGGCATCCAGCTGTGAGGAACGACCTGCCGAAGCAACAGAAGAATAATGCAGACGTTCGAGAACAAAGCCCTGCGCATTGTCACTAACGCGCACATCTATCATGATAACGCCACCATCCACAACGTCCTCAAGATCCCGTGGGTCTCTGAGCTGATCGCCCAGAGCAGCTCCAATTACATTACACGCCTACACCAACACGCAAATAACCTAGCAATTAGACTGCTAGATAACAGCACCACCACCAGGAGACTCCGAAGAGTGCACCCACTGGACCACCCCTGGAGCTAAGCAGAATGAAATTTTAAATCAAATTATTGTATTACATCGGCATCAGAACGCCAGTATTTTATTTCCTAAGAGAGACACAAACTATAAAAGTGTCTTCGCAAATTATATGTACGTACGCTTCGTTGTCTCTCTCAATCTCGGCTAACTCATATGTATCGTTTTCTTATCGATAACCCACGATTGCATGGTTGTATTCTTTTCGAAGGCTCGTATGGTCATTAATTACTGAATACACATAGATACGTCAAAGTGCGATTTGTGCTGACCGCATAACCCCAGACTCTTCGGCAAAAAAGCCGAACTCCCACAACCCCAGTCGGGTTGCCAGCTCGGCAAAAAAAAAGCCGAGCTACTTACGCCTCTACTCCGAACAAATATTAAGTCTTGGATCGACACCAGAACGATGAGCACGGCTTATGTCGCTTGCGCTCTTATTTCGTTTCTATGTGTGGGTTCAAGTACGCACATGCGCTTGCTTCTTAGTATGCGTGAGCAATGAAAAAAATGCAACAGCGCATGGCAATATCAAATCTGAATTCAGAAATGGAAATGGAAGCGACCAAGCGCACAACACATGCCCTGTTATATGCACATAGATTGATTTTGTCGGCGTTAGAATTCATGATGCTGTGGCGGTGTGGATAGAGTGCTTGTTTGAAAAGTGGCTTATTGCAGGTTCAATCCCCAGTTGATCCATTTTTTTGATAATGGGAAGCAATATTTATTGTTTATTTTCTATTGATTTTCTAATATTTTTTAAATGTAACTAACTAACTAACTAAATATACCAGTTCAATTTAAATTCAAAATATTCCCTAATTGCTAAATAAACGCTAAATAAACCGGGCGGCGATATGTTCCGTCGGCCGTTTTCGCAGCTGCCATACGCACTTCCATCGCTTCCAGATGTCGATGCCGATTATCTTGCCCTTCTTCCAGGGAGATCGATGTACGGCCCCGTCATATATGAGAACAATATCTCCTTCCTTTAACGGTTTTGCTGGAGTGGAACCATTTTGTCCGACGACACAAGTCCGACAGATGCTCCTTGATGCACTTACGCCAAAACGATTGTGCAAGTTGTTGCACCATACGCCACTCCTTTCTTGTCGGTTGAAACGATTCTTCTTGCGGATGCGGTGTCTGTCTGGAGTTAGAAGTATCTACAAGAAAGTGATTCGGAGTTATCGGGTCATCTGTTGGGCAATCTAGGGCAATGTGCGTGAATGGTCGGGAGTTTACTATGTGAACGGTCGCACATACGGCGAGACTCTATCTACTGGCAATTGTCCCAATAATGGTGGAGAAGGAAGAGATCTTGCTGTTTGGCAAATCGTGCAAGCGCGTGATACCCGTCGAACTTCCTCACGACAGTGTGAAATGTAGTAATCACGTCTTATCTCTTCCACAATGGTGTTCTCGTTCTGGTGTTTCCATTGAACATGGAAATGCTGGACGATCAATTTAGTGACATGGTTCTTCTGTGGCAATATGATCGGTTGTCTGGTATTCTCACATTGGATTCCATGCATTATTGTCTTACTCATGACCAGCTCTGCTCGTTCAATTTCTGAAGCTTCTAGGAACTTCACGCGCTCCAGCACCCTAATCAACCCTGTAAACGATGAAAACTCTGAAACTGCCACGACTTGCTCAACTTTATTGCACCGTGTCATGCTGAGATAAAGCATGTGCGCATTGTGCAGGATGGTAGTCCCAATCAGTTTATGGTGCTGTTGGAAGCACCAGTGGGATATTAACATGAACATTGATGAATTAATTTGGCTTATGCAACACATTTCGGTCGAACGAATCGGCGCTGGAATTCTATAAATCATACAATGGTATAGCATACATCTCGCTGGAACCAGATTCGTTATGCCACGCCGTTTGGGTGTCGGAGGTAGAGCGCGGCGAGCATGGTTTGCCGCCGCCGGGGCACACTGAGCTACCCACCTGCCCTGTGTGTCTAGAGCGCATGGATGAGAGCGTTGATGGAGTTTTAACCATTCTATGTAATCATGCTTTTCATGCCAGCTGCTTGATGAAATGGGGCGACTCCACCTGTCCGGTGTGTCGTCATGTCCAAACATCCGAACTAGTTGAGGACTCGGTATGTATGGAGTGCGAAGGTACCGATTCGCTATGGATTTGTTTGATTTGTGGCCATGTGGGTTGTGGTCGGTACCAGGGCGGCCATGCGTCAGCTCACTACAGAGCCACCAATCACACGTTTGCCATGCAGTTGGGCACCTCTAGTGTCTGGGACTATGCCGGCGACAACTTTGTTCGTTGTTGTTGTTGATACACAGCGCAAGTACTATGAGGAGCGTATTGAACAAATGAATCCAAGACACAGATAAGCGAGCTGCAGCAGCTGCAACAGACCATGTTAAAGGAAAAGCTGAATCTGGAACGAAAACTGGGGCAACATATGACTAAGTAAGTATTGGATCAGCTATACCGCAGTTCAGAAATATGTCATTATAATTTGTCATTTTGAAGGCTTAAGGAGGTGCAAAAGCAGCTGACTGAGGAGCGAGAGCTGTCTAAAGCCTTGCAGAATAATCAGATCTCCTGGCATCTCAAATATAAGAATGTGGAACTTCAGTACAATGAGTTCAAGCACAGTCATGATAAGGAGGTCACCGATCTTAAAGAGCAACTGCGCGATGTTATGTTCTTTTTGGATACACAACAAAAAATGGCCGATACAGAGCTGTCGGGTGCTTCCATCACCGGTGTCAGCGACAAGGAGCCCGGGACAAGCGCACGTCGTGGAAATCGTTGAAAGAAAAAGGAGTAAATAATTATAATGTTATATCATGTTAGTTGAATTGATTCTAAAGGAAAACTGGTAGAAGCAAGATTTGTTCACATCGATTTGTCCAATGTCCAATACCCAAAATGAATTAAGACCTTAACATCAACTCAATGTGATTCTCTTTATAAAAAAATAATTCCTAAGTATACAATAGATACATACTTTCAATATGAATGTATATACATTATTAAGACAAGGTATTAATATTCAATTAAAATAACTTATAAAAATTTTAACAAGTAAGAGCGTTGTAGTCGGAAGTAAAGATAGATCTCGACACTTCATAAACTACTACTACATCTGTACCATGTTTTTTTACTCTATATTCAAGGGTGTGCTGCGTTCATTGCACAAACCCAAATGCTCCCTGTATGCATAAAATGGGTAAAAATTAGGTATCACATGGGTGTAAATATGTGTAACAGCCGGAAGGAGACATCGTCGACCTTAAAAAGTATAAATATTCTTGATCAGTATAATTAGAACCTAAGATTCGAAAAAGGTTATGGATAGCATAATTAGTATTGCAGGCTTGAAGAGAAAGAGGAAGGAAGTTTTTAGAACTTCTAAACGGAACTGCAGTACTAATTTGGCTGTTTAATTCAGATGAATCAGTTTCCTCATTAATTAATTTGTGTTAAAAATTAAGCATGGTTCTACGATCAGAAAGAGAGGGAAGATTTATTAGTAAAAGTTTACTATGGTAAGAAAGTAAGCGAGTATTAGGGTTCCAGTTAAGACCCCGGAGTGTAAAGAGCAGAAATTGTTTTTGTACCGATTCTATTCTATCCTGATGAACCTTGTATTGGGGACACCAAATACAAGACCCATATTCAAAAATAGGTCGAACGAGATAAGTATAAAGAGCTTTAGTAATGTTGGGATCGGTAAATTCTTTTGACCAACTCTTAATGAAACCCAGGACACCAATGGCACGATTAGCAGCAGAAGAAATATGCTTGTCAAACTTAAGCTTAGAACAAGCGGCTTACCATGAAGAATATAATTATTTAACAAGTAACAATGCTATAGTCGAGTATACCCGACTACAAAACTCCCTGTACCCAGGTAAAATATTTCCAATCTTATCTTCGTACACTTACACATACAGAAAAACGCACACATACAAGCGACAGCGCAAGCAAAGCATTGTAAGTGGTGGCTGTGCTTCTTCATGGCGCTTGGCCGCTTCCATTTCCATTTCTGAATTCAGATTTCATATTGCCATGCGCTGTTGCATTTTTTCATTGCTCACGCATACTAAGAAGCAAGCGCATGTGCGTACCACACATAGAAACGAAATAAGAGCGCAAGCGACATAAGCCGTGCTCATCGTTCTGGTGTCGATCGAAGACTAATTGTTCGGAGCCGGGGGGTTAGTAGCTTGGCTATTTTTGCAGAGCTGACAGATGCACGACTGGGGCGCTAGTAGTTCCGCTTTTTTGCCGAAGTCGCTCTGGGGCGATACGGTCAGCAAAGCATCTGGCCTCAGAAAAATGCTTGTTTGACGTATCTATGCATTCAGTAATTAATGGTTTTACCCTTTCGTTCCCAATGTCGATCACAAATCAGATCATCATACGATAGTTTTCTTACAATTCAATTGAAAATTGATTAGATATAACGATAAGTCACGTTAAACAAGGTTGCCATCAAATTCAATATTAAAATTTCTAACTTAGCATGCTTAAATCGCTACAACATCCTCGCCACCGTCAATATAATAGGGCTTGGATTCACTCAAATCGAGTTTAGCCATGACGCACGCTCGGTGACGTAGAACTCCCACAGCAGTCTTAACTGTGGCTGGTTGCCCATCCTTTCCACTCATCACGTCAGTTACTCGGCCCCTTTTCCATGTTGATCGATGAGCGGTTCCATCGCAGAATAGTACCAGATTTCCCACGACTAGTGGCTCGATACCATTTTGTTCGACGGCAAAGCTCCGGTAAATATTCGTTCAACCATTTCTTCCAAAAACTATGTGAAAGCTGCTGCACTGCTCGCCAGCTCTTCATTGTTGGTTGGTACGCTTCTTCTTCTGGGTGTTGTGTCTGACTGGAATTAGAAATGCCTAATAGCATAGCATGTCCCATTGTTCTCTTGACACTGCGCACAAGCCGTTCCCAACAGCCACCAGCAAGCGGATTCATGGGGCAATTAAAGAACCACTCGATTTTCTCATTTGCTAACTCTGCTGCGATTTTAGTTTGGTCCATTTCAGTAAACAGACGCCTCAGCTCTCGATTCGCACCTACAAAATTGGTGCCATTGTCCGAGCGAATTCTTTTGGGTTTTCCACGACGCGCCATGAAATTTCGGATGACTCTAATGCAGGTATCAGCGCTCAGATCCCTAGCGATTTCCAGATGAATCGCTCTCACCGTCAGGCAGGTAAAAATACAAATCCAACGTTTTTCAGTCGATCTTCCTATTATAACTGAAAAAGGTCCCATGTAATCGATACCAGCGTAGGTGAACGATCGTACAAACGTCGTCAATCTATCAGTGGGTAGCTGCCCCATCAATGGCGCACACGGGCGAGCTCTATTTGCTATAATGATACCCTAGCCTGGCAAGCTTGAAACCAATCTCGTCATTTATCGTTCGATCAGTTTGCTGGCGACGCTCTCCAAAATACTCGAAAGAGTATTTTTGCGTAGAGTGTTGCCAGTGGCTGGTTTGATCATCAGTTTGGCTTCAGGTGCTGCCATGGAACTCCGGAACAATGCTACAGACTTGTCCAGCGTATTCTGGAGGCGTTTGAGGACCGGAAGTACTGCTCATGATCGTCGTCAAGCAGGCATTTGATCGGGTCTGGCACCCTGGACTGCTCTCAAAAATTACTTGGAACCTACCGCAGGCATACTACGCATTCCTCGCCTCATATCTGGCTGGGAGAAAATTTCAAGTAAGATGCGGTGATGCGATCTCAACTCTGTGGAGCATTGGAGCTGGAGTCCCTTAAGGCAGCGTGCTGGGCCCGCTGCTCTATAACATATACACAGCAGATCTGCCAGTTATTGAGAACCCCGAGCTGCTAGTTGCCACCTACGCTGACGACACAGCCTTCTTGGCGAATGCTGACACGCTGGAGGAGGTTCGCCAATTATGCAAGCGGAGCTGGACGCAGTTAATGAATGGCAGAGGCGGTGGAACATCGCGGTCAACAACGACAAATCTACAACCACCACTTTCGCACTAAGGCCGGGTAACTGCCCAGATGTCTACTTGGATGGGGTCATAATCCCAGTCGAGACTACGCCAAAATACCGGAGGCTAACCTGGAGGGCCCACTTGCTCAAAAAGAGAAAGCAGGCGGAGAATAAACTAAAATCGTGTTACTGGCTAATTGGTCGCAGAAGCAGGCTCCAAACCCGATCAAAGCTGCTTGTTTACAAAGCAATAATCAAGCCAGTTTGGACCTAAGGCATCCAGCTGTGAGGAACGACCTGCCGAAGCAACAGAAGAATAATGCAGACGTTCGAGAACAAAGCCCTGCGCATTGTCACTAACGCGCACATCTATCATGATAACGCCACCATCCACAACGTCCTCAAGATCCCGTGGGTCTCTGAGCTGATCGCCCAGAGCAGCTCCAATTACATTACACGCCTACACCAACACGCAAATAACCTAGCAATTAGACTGCTAGATAACAGCACCACCACCAGGAGACTCCGAAGAGTGCACCCACTGGACCACCCCTGGAGCTAAGCAGAATGAAATTTTAAATCAAATTATTGTATTCAAAAATGAAATTAGAAACATATTGTAATCATAAATGAAATGTTAAAGATAGAGACAGTACCCAATAAAAAAATTTAATTATTGTCTATGTAAGACAGATTTTAAATAAAGTTTAAAAGACAGTTTAAAAAATAAAATATGTGGCAAAGTCGGGATACTCGTCGCACTTGCGCACGGCGGTATCAAATAACGACGGCGAATTTCAGCTAGGATCGTGTTTTCATTTTGATGCTTCCAGTCCTTGTGGTATTGATCCACAATCAGCTTCGTCACGAAATATTGTTGTGGCATAATTATGGGTTGCTTGGTGTCTTCGTGTGCTGCGTTAGCGTCGAGGATCGGACATAGTTTCCATATTTTGCTTTTTTTCTTCTTTGTCTTCATTTCTTCAGTGTACTCTGACATTTGCACGTTCCGACACACAACCAATAGAGCATATTAAATTTCGCTCTCCTGCAGGTAACTAGTTCGCACGATCGGTTGATTGCTTACTCCCAAAATCCAGGCCACATCTCGGGTCAACTTCCTAAAAGATGAAAATCTTAATAATAGCTCTTCAATATTTTGTTGAACAACAAGTGCAAATTTCGTTCGCAACTCTAAATCTGTGCTTTGGTCACATAAACTGTGATTCGACCAGTCGTTTTCATCATTTAGCAGTATTTTCGCATTCTGCAGCCAAGTAGATCGCTTATTACTTCGGTCAATTTTCGTTCCGAAGTCAGCTGGGTTTTCTTTTCCAGAAATTCAAGTCCACTCATCAACGCTACTGGATTCTAGTATTTCTTTTACGCGGAGTGCCATATAAGGCTTGTATCTCCTGTGATCGGATTTGATCCACGCTAAGACGGTATTTGAGTCAGACCACGTTATTACTTGTTTTGGAATAATATTGTGTTCCTCCAGTATATGCTTGTAGGTCTAATCTCGGTACAGACGACTGCTTCATCGGTGCGCATTTAGTTTTTTCCCATAATAAAAGGCGTTTTCCATTGCCCTGCAATGCCAACAGTGGCATCAAAGAGACTGGGACGACGAATCTGGACAGTCAATATTTCATTCAATTTGTGCAGCCATTTTCCATACCAAATTGTCATCATTGTCAATGCATTCGTCCCATTCAGTTTTTTTCTCGTCATGTTGATTAAAGGAGTAGCTTGGCCATAATTGTATGTTCTGCCAAAATTTCAAACGGGTCGAATATGGACATTCAAATTTTCAGTACCTCTCTTTTCGTTGGAGTCCTATCGGGAGCAAACAACGATTTATTAATTTTAGCAAATGACAATTCAACCCGAATTCATCAGTCTGCGTATGCCAATGCATACCTATCACCTTTTGAAAGTATTTCGAGACCTCTTTATCCAAGTTTACGATTCCAGCAGACTTGTTTTCGGCAAACGTTTAGTTAAAAATTCTAGAATTAGAAACGGATTGTCTTAGCTTGAAACCTCCCTCCTTGTGAAAAATGATTACTTGCTTGGTAATCCTAACAGCTTCTTCTTCGCTGGAAAAACAGTGCACGTAATTGTCGACATAGTGGCTACCTATAATCGCGTCGGCTGTTTCCAGATATGCTTTGTGTTTTAACGCGTTACAATTCTTGACTTATTCTGCGGATGCCGACGAACACTTCGCTCCAAAAGTCAGCTGGTATATTTTCATTTCCTCATCAGGATTTGTTCGCCAAAGAAATCTTTGTGCACAACGATCTTCTTTACATATTTCAGCTTGATGAAACATTTCTCTAATGTCTGCGCATATTCCAAATCTTCTTTGTCGAAATTTCATCAGTACGTGAGTCAACAGTTGTGTTGAGCCGAGCATTTAGAGAATTACGATTAAAATTACTCCCCAATTATATGCAACGCACCAGTTACATCGGCATCAGAACGCCAGTATTTTATTTCCTAAGAGAGACACAAACTATAAAAGTGTCTTCGCAAATTATATGTACGTACGCTTCGTTGTCTCTCTCAATCTCGGCTAACTCATATGTATCGTTTTCTTATCGATAACCCACGATTGCATGGTTGTATTCTTTTCGAAGGCTCGTATGGTGTTACATAAACTAAATTAACCAGTTCAATTTAAATTCAAAATATTCCATATTTGCTAAATAAACGCTAATTTAATGGATTCGCTGCAAAATCCCCGCCACCGTGAATCTAGCTCGCGTCAGATTCACTAAAATCCAAACGGGCCAATATGCAGACCGGGCGGCGATATGTTCCGTCGGCCGTTTTCGCAGCTGCCATACGCACTTCCATCCCTTCCAGATGTCGATGCCGATTATTTTGCCCTTCTTCCAGGGAGATCGATGTACGGCCACGTCATATATGAGAACAATATCTCCTTCCTTTAACGGTTTTGCTGGAGTGGAACCATTTTGTCCGACGACACAAGTCCGACAGATGCTCCTTGATCCACTTACGCCAAAACGATTGTGCAAGTTGTTGCACCATACGCCACTCCTTTCTTGTCGGTTGAAACGATTCTTCTTGCGGATGCGGTGTCTGTCTGGAATTAGAAGTATCTACAAGAAAGTGATTCGAAGTTATCGGGTCATCTGTTCGGCAATCTAGTGCTCTGCTCGTTCAATTTCTGAAGCATCTAGGAACTTCACGCGCTCTTTGTGGTGACGCCACCGCAACATCCATGCCAGCACCCTAATCAACCTTGTAAACGATGAAAACCTCTGAAATATATTTTCTGCGTCTTACGTTAATGACAGTACAAATTTCACGTCGTGTCCTTCTAGTATCAGCTTTCGTAGTCGAGTAGCCATCACAGCAGCTTGTAACTCAAGTCTCCTGTCTTTATTCGCCAATATCCAACTGCTGCATAGGCCATCTCACACGCATCTGAGAATACGTGGAGTTCCAATGTGCCGTTGCAGAATTTAGTTCCGTAACATCTTGGAATTCGTATGTCGTTAACATTATCCAAGCGTGTTAGCCAGAGTCTCTATGTCTCATTATCCTCGTTACTAATTTGACCCCAGTCAATTTTCTTCTGCCAAATGGATTGAAGCAATAGTTTTGCGATCAATGCGTGCTCCGCTGCAATACCGAACGGATCAAATACCGACATGACTACTCGCAATACCTCTCTTTTTGTTTGCACGTTATTTCCATAGAACAACGACTTGTCTATCTTGCAAAACGATAGTTTGAAATCCAAATCCAAATCCAAACTCATCGTTCTATGTATGCCATTGCATGCCCAAGACCTTCTGAAAATGCGAAGTGTCGTCTCTGTCCAGATTCAGAACTTCACTATAACCACCTTCAGCGAATACTGCGTTGAATTGCTCTGAATTTGATTAAAATTTTCTCATCAAAAAGCCGCCTCTACGATGTATCTCTATGATTTGATGTATTATCCTTATAGCATCGTCTTCGCAAGATCAAACCAATGTACTAAATCATGTACATAATGATTTCTTATTATGGCATCAGCAGCTTCATGGTACGTATCTTTATATACGATTGCATTTTTGTTTTCACGTGTTGCGCTGAAGGTCATTACCTGCATTTCGAAAGTCTTCATGGCGTCAAGCGAGTCCGTTCTGAACACGTTGGGCACAGCGGTCTTCTGGCCTTATCTTTACTTGGTGGAACATCTCTGCGATGTCGGCACAGACTCCTATGCGCCTTTGACGGAATCTCATCAGCACATGTGTTAGGGATTGGCATTTATCAAGTCCAGTAATTAACATCCAGTTCAGCGAAGCTTCGTCAACTTCTGCTGCCGCATCAAACACAATTCTTAACTTGCCTGGTTTGTTAGGGTTTATGACGCCAAAATGAGGTAGATACCAGTTCCTCGGTGAGCAAATCTCAATTTCGTCCATAGAAAGCTGCCTCATGTAGCCTTTCCTTTCATAGTCCAACATCATGTTGCTGTACTGCCGCTCGTACTCTGGTTCATGCTTAAATTTTCTCTCCAGCGCTAGTTGTCTGCTTATTGCCATATCCTTGCTGTCCGGGAGTACCACGGCGTCGTATTTCCAAAGTACTCCTGTCTCAAAACGGTCCCCGATGCACTTAGTAGTATGTTCCATCAATTGTCTTGCTCTTTCAATATCACGTCCTTCAACGTGATTCTTTGCCTCGTTTACGCCCATTTCTGCCTTGGTGATGTAGTCAAGCACCAACTGATCGATGTGGTCATCACAAGCTTCCTGTGCCAAATAAACTCCCTTGGAATTATTCCGTAATTCAGCTTAGCTGTCACATTTCCCGTAGACGATCCATCCTAGCTTTGTTTCCGCTACTGCAGGACCATTTCGACCCATTGATCTCGCAGTTTTTGGTAAACATAAATGCATATTGTCGAGTCCAATCAGGAGTTCTGGTGTATATTCTGTATATTCTTTAACTGGAATGGATTTAAAATACCGGTAGTTAAATTTTTAACTGGACATGTTTACTGTTTGTTTTGGCAGCTGCAGGTTCTTTATTGTGCGGACTTTTAGGTTGTATACCTTATCATCTGGTCCTGATATACCTACAGTGACTCGAGCCGTGGAATGGCATTCGATACACTTTCCATTTGCATGCAACTTTACCGGCAAGACCTTAAACAAAGTCTTGGAATCCGTTTTTTCCGTGTTTTCAACAGTTAAAACAGAGTTTGTCAGCTCTAACTATTTTCCACCTTTCATCATACTCTTGCCCGATAAATGTGTCGCATTTGCCAACACCATGCTGCTTACATATTTCCTGTAGAAAACCCCATAAGAAAAAAAATTACAAATTCGTCATATTTTTAAAATGATGCCATTCGCCCCGGCATTTTTTAGTATTTTATTATCGAACTCACGATGTTTATCGATTAACTGGTGCAAAGGTAAACAATGACAAGTTGTGCGCCAAAATTAATTTTTAAAATAAATAGTAAAATGCTTATATCTTAATGTTCCTGTATTTAGTAAGGATGAGGTTAAAAGGGAAGGTTTATCCGGAGGTGCACCCTCGAACTGGCAACATTTTGACAAGGTACACCGCCTTTTAGGAGCATTGAAGTTTGTGCACTTCACAGGTGCGCACTCGTTGCAAATTTCTCCCATCTCCGCATCCCAGACATCTTTCAATTGTTCAAAACCGTACGAACACATCGCAACTAAATGCCTATTTATATGCAACTTTGACTTTTTACAGTTCTGCCATTATTTGCCGTATTTTTCACTTTTTGTGAAAATTTTCATCAAAACAAGCCGAACAGCCGATTTATTTCGGGCAAATGACAAATTGCACATATGACCGTGGAAACACCATCATCCACATTTTTGAAATGTGACATTTTTTGGCTGTAGTGGAAACAGGCTATAACCCTGCGTCTTGTATTTCTTTAGCCATTTGTTACAGACACACCCTGAAATCCTTAATTGACGGGTATCCATTCTGTGTATTTGAGTATGTGTGTATTAAATTCTGCCTTTCACTGTATGCATACTCCTGCGTAGTCATGAAGTACGCTTCCTTAAACATTGGCCATTTGGGGTGCCGGCAAATTCCGGAAGATCATACAATAAACGTGTTTGTTCTCGGCAAGGTGTTGCCACGCGCCCGGTAGACGTTGATTTGTCGCATTTGTTGTTGCACCTGCCAATGTCTCAATCTCACAGTTCATTCTCAGCGGTTGAGACTCATACATTCCTAGCATTTCCGATTGAAATTTTTTCGGCATATTTAAGAACCGACGCAGCATTATCATCTACATCGCTCTTTTTTGCCTGTGATCTAGCTTGCACCATCAAACAGACAACCCTTTTCCAAATCAACAATCAATAGGCACTTACCTATTCCGATCGTTTTCTGTATGTATACCCAAGCGTTCACGCTTACATGCACACACACATACGCATCAATCGTATTTCACCACAATTTATCCGCTAACACAAGTCCCATCAGGAACGAAGCGAAATAAAAGATGTTGAGCCGAGCCTTTTAGAATTACGATTAATAATACTCCCCAACTATATGCAACGCACTAGTTACATCGGTATCAGAACACAAGTATTTTATTTCCTAAGAGAGATACAAATTATAAAAATGTCTTCGCAAATTATATGTACGTACGCTTCGTCTCTCTCAATCTCGACTAACTCAATGTATCGTTTTCTTATCGATAACTCACGTTCGCATGGTTGTATTCTTTTCCAAGGCTTTCTTTTATATAAACTAAATTAACCAGTTCAATTTAAATTCAAAATATTCCATAACTGCTAAATACACACTAATTTAATGGATTCGCTGCAACAAGTTGTACATTATCAGGGCCAATCATCAACGCCGAGTTAAACGAAATTGCGTCGATTTCTGCAGCTGCATCAAAGACGATTCGAAGCTTTCCAGGCTTGTTCGGATTGACAACTCCAAAGTGAGGCAGAATCCAATCTCTTTCCAACCTATCCTTTAGCGCATCTCCTGATACCAGTTCCATGTATCCGTTCCTTTCGTAATCAGCCATAAATCGGCAGCATTCTTTATGATACTCTGTTTCGCGCTGAAATGTCCGT
Source organism: Hirtodrosophila confusa (assembly GCA_035043065.1). Taxonomy (NCBI): domain Eukaryota; kingdom Metazoa; phylum Arthropoda; class Insecta; order Diptera; family Drosophilidae; genus Hirtodrosophila; species Hirtodrosophila confusa. Next base: position 2,564,282 of record JAWNNI010000165.1, read on the forward strand.
TCCAGGGACAGCTGCCTTTTGAATGTCATTTCCTTGCTCTCTGGTAGAACGATGTCGTCATGTCTCCAGAACAATCCAGTTTCATACCATTTTCCAACATGGTTCGTTGTCTCTCTTAGGAGCTTGTTCGATCGTTCTTATGCAAACGTTCGTACTCCCATTTCTGAATCTACAATATAATCTTCTATTAGTTTGTCGAATACTAAATAATTTTCGGGGTTAATAAAGAAAATTCCATTGGCTTCCTGCGTATTTTCAGTTGGACATGTTCCATAACACACACATCCGAGCTTTGTGGCAGCACCAATCGGACCATCATATACAATCGAACGTGCAGATTCTGGAACCGCTAAGTGTGCGTTGTCCAAACCAATCAGGATTTCGGAAACGACGTTGGCATAGCTGCGACATCAAAATGTCGATATTTGGAACGCAAGCTCGATATGTTAACAGATTGCTTCGGCAACTGTAGATTCCTTATTGTTCGAACACCTTTCAATATATGAACTACTTCTTTTCGACTGTCTGTCAAAACGGCTTGTGCACTCGGAAACCTTTCTGTTCCCGAACCACTGCAAGGTGAGATTCTCTTTGGAGCCTCTCAAGCCCAGTTCCTCAGCTAGTATTTCGTTCATCAACGAACCGCTGACCCGTCGCGACGTGTCGTCCAAAAACACATAGCAGGAAATAGTTTCCCATTTGCATGTAGGTTTACTGGCAAGATTTTGAATAATACTGTAGAGTCGGCCACTTGAGAAGCTGTTCCTGTAAATCGCTGTGTGCTGTCAACTGCAGGTACTACTAAAGGCTTGTGTAATAATTTGTTGATTTTCTTGGCGCAGCCCTCCGTTTTCGCATTTGTGTTTAAATTTACATTCTTGTACACGGTGGCTAGGTCTCAAACAGTTAAAGCACAGCTTGTTTTCTCTAACAGCCTTCCATTTCATGTCAATGTCAAGTTTTATGAATTGATCACATTTCTCCAAATTATGACGACCATTGCAGACGAGGCAGCTTCTCTCCTTGAAATCCACTTCGATTGCATGGAAAATTCTCGATTTCTGGTTTTTCAATTTTGTTACCACGTTATCATCAACCAAGCCAGCATTTAAGATATCCTCAGCCATAACTTGGAGCCATTTACTGAAATTCTTGATATTTTCGTGTCCTCTGCAATTTTGACGATAGCGAGCCCACGCTAAACGTTGTTGCTGTGGCAGTTTGGACACTAGTTCTTTCATCAGCGTCGATAATCTAGAAGTTCTAGTAGCATTCCCTCTTTTATATCCGGTGATTTAAGCACACGAGCAATTTGAGTTTTTATTAATTGCTCAGGCCTAACAAAGTTTTGTTTAAGAACCTGCATGATGTCGGGAACATTGCGACTATCGATCAGCAAACATTCCACAACTTCGCGTGCCTTGCCTTTGACAGCCTTTTGCAGTCGTATTAAATTCTGCCTCTCGCTGTATCTATACTCGCTCGTCGTCATTGTAAAAGTTTCCTTAAACATAGGCCATGTTTCAGGAGTTCCGTCAAATACTGCCAATTCATAAAGCTTTGCACCTGAATCGTACTGCCGTGTTTCTTCCAATAGTGCAGCTGCTTGTCCGTCCGTATTCATTGATGAGCCTGCGGCGATCTCGTTCCCACATGCACGATGCACTGTATTTGCGACATGTTGGTATGTTGCTGCTGCTGTTTAAGGAGTCGTATCTGCTACGTTCCTGTTGGTACTGTCTGCATGGAGTAGATCCATTTTTGGCGCCAAAACAGCGTCGTCTGCGCCTTCGTTTTCCGCCTGTCCATTTTCCTTGTCCGTCTGTATGAACGCGTCAACCTCAGCAACTATAAGAGATAGAGACACCAAATTAGGAATGTAGGTTCCTGTATACAATACGCAGATCAAGTTTGTTTCATATTTCATATATCTCCCCCGTTCCCCCGCAAATCGATAAAAACCGTTTTACAGTAACAATAACTATAGCATTCTTACTTGTTTGTTCAAAAATTCTTACAAGAATTCGAACGTTAACAAAGAAACACGACCCAAAATATTTAGTTGTCTTTCAGTTAAAAATTTATGACACAAAATGTGTCCATTTGTCCTATAGTGCAGCGCAAGCTACAACAAAAACCAATATCATCTGCTGAGAGCGCATTCAATATTACGCTCTCAATGTTAGAAATCGGGAGCGAGAGCGCGCCAATCACTGCAGAGCGAAAAGCCACCTAAGCAACCGAGAGCGTGCCAAGCGAAAAGCCACGGCAAATATCTCGTTCTTCATTCATTGAATGGGCGTTAGACATCTTGTTATTTAAAATGTCTTTGGTCCGTGTGTATCTTACGAGCGATGACTTCGTATATATTTTCACGAAAGCATTGCATGCAGAAAATACTTTGATAAACAGGCAGGGTTTCTGATATGCACGGGCTTAGCCTTCTAAATCAGAAGTGAACTAATTTATTTCTCACGCAGATATTGCTACTTTAGTTTGCAGAACCGTCGTTGTACTTCATATTTCGGGTGAAATTACTAACTGAGAAGGCATTCAACGTGGAACCACATTCTTTCATTTCTTAGTGGGTGTGTGCGTCTTCTCCAAGATGGCGTCGTCTTGTATATATGTATGTGTGTATGTATTTCACACTTGCGACAAAATTATGACGGTGTGCTGATCTAGCCGTATATTTTATTTATATATTATTGAGTTGATTGATTAAAATAAAATGAGTGAATAAGTGAAGTACGCAGGCTGCTCGTTGAATTCCCGAGCTTTCGTCGAAATATGCGTTACTGAGAAAGATCTGATAAACGTTTTAATGGCTCATGGTTTCATTGCAGACAATGTGTTCTACAGCCAGTGCATATTTGGGCATTATAAAGGGGCACCTTTATTTCCGCTGCCAAAAAAACAGAACCATCATTAAAAACAAAAGAAAAGTTGAGGAAGCCTTCAACTTCGTGCAAAGCGTGCGGAGAAATATTTTTTTTCGGGGGCGTGTCTCGATATTAAGGAAGCATGATATTTTCTGCATTTGTAACTCAATTCGATGAAGAGCCTCACGAAATTTTATTTGGACGAGAATGGTTGGACCGTAGTGAATTGGCGAAACTACCTGCGTGAGGTTTTCATTGATTGGGCTGCCAACCACAACTGTGGAAAATTAGGAGGCGCCGGAAAATTAGGAGGGCGAAAAATAATTGCGGAAGAATTGTTAAGGACCAGTGTGTATTCGGCATATACGGGGACAAATTGTATATAGTACCCGTTGAAAACCGTACTAAAGAGACCTTACTGGCAATTATAAAGGAAGAAATACAAGATGGCTCTGCTGCAGACAACTAAAGGGCTTATGATTGTCTATGATTCAGTAAACTTCGTGGGGTATTCGGCATCTTTTTTTCATGCGTCAATACCCAAAACACTGTGAATGACATCATGAAATTTTTGCAGCAATTGTAAAATGGTACAATTCCCCTAAGTAGCGAGAGTGAAATGACAACTCCGATGTAAGTTTTCATGCATAATATCTATATACTATTTTATGTACATATCGGAGTATTATCGAGCACTCCAAAAAGTGCAGCGAGTCTCAGCGTGTGTGTTGGACTCCTTTATTTCCACAGAACAACCGCCAGTTATCTCTGCTTGCAGAGTTGCAACAGACGCTCCGGTCTATGTTGCCATATCTCTCACTCAACAACACCTGAGCACTAAGAAAATGGTCTTATAGAGCTGCCAGATCTTTGGAACAAAAGTCACTAAAAATTTTCAACGCGGCAGGTCCCCAGGCGCTTCGTATTTGTTCGGGGGCAAGATGGACTTATACAAGGTGACGTATTCCGTTTGGCTGCCCTCTTTTCGCTGTGTTATTTTTCAGTACGACAGCGAACTTTGTGGCGAGCGGTTCTGTTGCGGATGATTTCATGAATTTGTTGTTTTTGCTTTATCGTTTTTAGGCAGCAAACAAAATCCTATGCTAGGCACATGTACACATACGCAATCGCATGAAAATTAAAAATGTCGAATTCCGAGTATTCCACCGATTTTCCGACCATAGGGCTGAATTTCCCGAAATCGCTGATACACGTGTCAAATTATTTAAAGTGAGGTGCTTTGAAAATGAATTTAAAGCCAATCGGACGATAATCAAAAAAGTTTCATACAACAGTTTTCCTCGAATTTTCCGACCCTGAAGGTAGATTTTCCAAAATCTTTGACCACCACGTATATTCTGTGCTTGTGTAGAACTTTGAAAATGAGTTTGAAGCCAATCGCCGTAGATCGATTGCAAAGCTAGGCAGAGTCTGTGAGACATAAGCAATATGGTGATTTCAGTCGCACTTATAAGTTTTAAGGCCGAGAGAGCGATTCAAGAGAGATTTTTATCTCTTTGCACTTCCACGTTGTTATGTAGCAGCTGGCGCATACCGAGATTTTCATAACATTTTCAAATACAATTTTCTTATACTTCCCGATATATATTTAACAATTTTTTTCGGCAGTTCCACCTAATTTTAAAATAAGAAGGTACTGTAAAAAATGCAGGCTTCTAGCTTCTACCGTTTGGGCTGCCCAAATGTCACCAATCAGTCAGTCGGTCAGTCAGTCAGTCAGTCAGTCAGTCAGTCAGTCAGTCAGTCAGTCAGTCAGTCAGTCAGTCAGTCAGTCAGGATGAACTCTTTTATATATATAGATATCGAGTGTTCATTTTTATTATTTTTACTCATAAAATGGTTTAAAAGGGGGTACTAAATCTGTGTAAATGTATGTAACAGGCAGAAGGAGACATCTCCTACCGTATAAAGTATATATATTCGTGATCAGTATCAAAAGAGAATTCGATTTGGCCATGTCCGTCTGTCCGTCCGTCTGTCCGTCCGTATGTATGAACGCAAGGATCTCAGCAACTATAAGAGCTAGAGACACCAAATTTAAAATGTAGGTTCGTGTATAGCGGGAGCAGGTCAAGTTTATTTTATGATTTGAGATATTCCCCCCCATTCCCCTGCTATTCGATAAAAACAGTTTTACAATAACAATTTCCAAGATATAGATTTGGCATGTACAATACTTTTGTCACTCTTAATCTACTGTCCAAATTTCAAATCGATCAAATAATAAACACGGAAGTTATTCACGAAAGAAGATTCAGTGCTTCAGCATTATTATTAAGAGAGACTAAAGTATTGTACGTGTCAAATCTTAAAGCTATATCTTGAAAATTGTTGCTGTACAACGGTTTTAATCGATTTGCGGGGGAACGGGGGAGATATCTGAAATATGAAACAAACTTGATCTGCGTATGCTATACAGGAACCTACATTCCAAATTTGGTGTCTCTAGCTTTTATAGTTGCTGAGATCGACGCGTTCATCCGGACAGACGGACAGACAGACGGACATGGCCAAATCGAAATCTCTTTTGACACTGATCAAGAATATATATACTTTATAGGGTCGGAGATGTCTCCTTCTGCCTGTTACATACTTTTGCACAAATCCAATACCCCCTTTTTACCCATTTTATGGGTACAGGAGTAATGACAACTTAAATGATTGGAAACTTTTGACCTGGGTACAGGGAGTTTCGTAGTCGGGTATACTCCACTAAAGCATTCTTACTTGTTTCTTTTTGAAATGGACCAGAATTCAAATTCAAATTCAAATAAAATAAAAGAAATTATATTTCAGTATTTTACATTGTAAGTAAAAATTTTCTTACAATGGCTACTGTTGGACACAGTCCAAAAAAACAAGCCTCTGGCAACCAGACGGGTACTGTCATGCAAGGCGAACATTTTTGCAATCTTTCTACTAAAATTATTTTAGAAATCGAAAAGTGTGGTGTAACTCCTTGTGACCACATTTTTCATATGAGCTACATTACAACGCATATAGAATTAAATAAAGAATGCTATGTATGTAAAAAGCTTATGCATGTACGCGATGTAAAACGAGTAAAAGTGGGTTTGGGTGAGAAAATGGCGTCAGGAGGATTAGTGCAAACCCCAGGCGCTGTACAGAAAGAGCATAATACCAGAAGTCAGACACGTAGGAAGCAGCCTCAAAAACTTAAAACTCCTCGTGCTGCTAGACTTGCGGGTAACACCCATTTATATGATGGAAGCAACCCTAACTCGAGAGACCATGCCAATGTCTCAACAGCAGTTAATTATGATGTCCTTTTTGAACGTTTAGAAAGCGTCATTGATAGAAAACTTGTAGCATTGTCTGTTAATATAGGTCAGGCAAATGTACTATTGAGATAGACCCACCGGAATTCAGGACGCAAAATAGCCGAACAGGTGAATGTACAAAAAGATCCTGTACTTTAAGCCCGGAAAAAGTTACCAATATGATCCAAAATTGTAACTTAAAGTTTGACGGATCCGCAAAGGGCATTCCAGTTGATGAATATTTATACAGAGTTCGCTAATTTGCCCATGATTGTCTTAGCAGTGATTTTGGAGCCGTTTGCAAAAATTTGCATATCCTGTTAGCAGGCAAAGCAAGTACTGGCAATACCGCAACGAGGTAGTGCTAATTTTTGTGCGGCGCTTAAGCGTCAATATGGCGATTTCCGAACGGATGACGAGATCGAAGAGGAGATGAAAGCGCGAAAACAGGAAGTCGGAGAGTCTTTTGACTAATATTATGATGACGTCATGGGCATTGCGACTAGGTTACAGGTTCCTCTAGAAGAATCACGCTTGATCAAACTTCTCGTTAGGAATTTGCGTATGAAGATATTTCATCGGAAGGTCAGTTAAGGAAAATGTGTTGCATTCTAGAGAATTTATTAGCAGAACAAGCTCTCCTTCGAACACAAAAGAAGATTTATGGTAATTATGGAAATAAGCAGAATATTGCAGTGCTCGATGAGAGCAATGGTTTTAATTTTGAGGAACTCACAGAGACCGTCGAGGCTGAGGTAGATGCTGTGCAGAAGCTAAAACGAATTTTAACCTGCTGGAATTGTGATCAGGAGGGACATTGCTGGGACATGTGCATAATGCAAAGAAAGGTGTTTTTTTTGGGTGCGGGGCAATGGAAATTTATAAACCTCAGTGTCCTACATGCCTCAAAAAGAACACGGAAAACTTCCGAAAGGGTCCATTCGTGTCGAATCGAATGGTCCCAAAGTAAATGATGGTGTCGATTCTGCTGTTTCCAAAGCATGCCAACAATTGGAAATTGAAGCGCCTAGAGCTCGGATATGCCTAGATTTGAATTGAATAGATATATTTATAGTAGTAAGAATAACCACATTTCAACCACATTACGTCCACTTAAGCCATATCATGAACGCTTAGCAGAGTATGAAGTTACTCGAAAAAGCATTTTTTATGAAGTTAATGCAGTGTATGCAAGAAAATCAACGCTGCGCGCGATAAAATTTTGGCAAGAAGTCAAACGTACACACAACTTGCTAATTTCTTCAATCGTTAGTTGTAAATTGGATGGTCGATTTTACGCACCAGTGAAATTTTTAGATTTGGCACTTTCCGATTGGTCGAAGTATTCCGAATTTAAACGAATATCTTCTAGCGTAAAAACAGCAGATGGCAAGTGTCACGCAGTCTTAGGTTATATTAACACCCCTATAATATACAATAAGATCAGTCAAACATTAAAATTCTTTGACTTTTGAAAAGTTTTTATACTATGTTCCCGAAGGGAAAATAGTATATTGGGTTTGCGAAATGTCCGTCTGTCCGTATCAACGCAATTGTTTTGCCTTTATCTTTGAGCTAGAGCAACCAAACTTGGTACACATGTTGGTGTATATCGTCAATTTATGAAGTGTCGAGATCGACCAACAAAAAATTTATGCAGTCGGGTGCGTCCGACATTTTTCAATATTATTCATTTCAGTTGGTTTTGCATTGCATATGTAGCACTTTACAGACGAAGTTTGGATCAATGCATTACAAACTTTGCCGTCCACCATTGTCAGTTGCAAACTATGATTAATAAAACTTTTCCGGTTAGTTGCTGACCTAAATTCAGTGGGAATCAGTTCATATATTTTTCTTTTAAAATACATTTCTTCATCTATGGTCAACTGAGCAGTTTCTTTTTTGAATTTAAATCTGATGGGACGACAGTAGCGGGTAGACGATAGACGAGGATTTTTCCATATTATTTTATTTTCCGGTGAATTTGGTGATTGTGTAATCAGTTGTAGGGGGACGTGCGACGTCACAAATAAGTGATTTTCGTCCAAATTATGCTCCTCGACTTTTTGCTTGTACTCGCTTTGTCCTGAACTGCCATCAAAACCCCATTTTTCAATTAATGTAAGGCAAGTTAGGGACTCATCAAATTCATTAATTACATCGCTTTGTAACTCCAGAATTCTAGAAGCGGTGTGGTCCAATAAATTTTGGAGCTCAACCTCAGCGTGAGTTACACTTATTGAAATTTGCTCAGGGTAACTTTTCTTTTTTTCCTTTAACATAGTTTCGTAGCATGGAAAAAAATTAGCATCAATTTTACTATTGACAAAGCTTCTAAGCAATAAATATTGATGCTTTGTTAATCCTGCTTCTGTTTAAAGTGATATAACTTCACAAGCTTTTGCTGGCAAAGTCGATGAATTTGTTTGAGAACAAGCAAATCGCAAATCAACAGCAGCATGCTCATCGATTTCTGCTAGTTCTGCAATCCGTCTCCGCTTTGTTCTGTTTGAACACTCTGGGAAGTTTAATCTTGGGCGACCTCGATCTTGGCTTTAGTGCAATGCTTGTGGGCTTAATTGTATGCAGTCGTTTTTTTAAAGCCATTCCGAATATTTTTGCAGAACATTCGACTTTGTCCGGTTGCCTTTACTCCACATCTCTCTTATTTTTTTAATAATGGGAGCGAGTACTTTGTTAACGTCATAAAGCTGAAATCCATATTCTTCAGTTTCCAATTTGTTATGTATATAGTAGAAAACATTTTTAACTTTTCAGCATATGAACCTTTAAATGAGCACCACATATCCAAAATAGTAATACGTGAAAGTTCACACTGACACAATGCGCCTATTAGAAAAACCAAATGTATGTATGAAGAAATTAAGAATGATGTTATAACAAAAAGAGTCTTACATAAACAAATATCAAAACAAAACAGAAACACACAATATAACAATAAGTAATACACAAAAACAAAAGCACAAAGAGAAACATAAAGAACAACACAACAGCTGCAGTTTCGCGAAAATACGACGGTAAAATAAAGTAAAGGTCGCTGTACTTAATTAAATATAATACAAAGACGGGCACAAACAGGCGTCTTAAATTAAAAGTATAAGATACTAAAACAATAACTCTTATTATGAATTAAGTCCCACCTTCGGGACAGATCCGGATCACAACTTAAACTTTAGTTAAACTGACACAAGTTTGGTTAGAAATACACAAACAATAACACTGGAAAACAATTCATATTAAAACAAAGCATAACACATAAATACATCAAAACAGCTATAACTTAAAGTATTTACCTTTATTAACAATATTCATTTTAATTTATTTTAATATTTAACGATTTAAGATTTTTAATGAAATTTGTAAGAGCGGGTTCAGTTTCACGTGTCGATCACTGCACATTCAACGAGCTTTAATTCCCGTTTTTGAGAGCTTTTGCAAAATATGTACGTTTGGTATAGTGCAAAAACGAATTTACGGTTAAGTTCTGTATACTTTTAAGAATTAGCGATGACACTTTGGCGGCAAATTTAAAAATTTTGTATTTTTATTTTTGGCCAATGAAATCAACCACAATGCATTGTCTTGATCGTCCGGTTTGCCCTTTCGGTTGGGTTCTGTTGCGGTGTGTATGACGCCGTATGTTCCAACTCCATGCCTTCTGTCTTGCAGAAAGTTCGAAACGCCTTACTCGTGAACTGTGTCCCGTTGAAGCATATGAACTTCCTTGGCATTCCGAACCGGCACAGTATTTGGTCCCGAAACGACTTTTCCAGTTGGGCCGTAGAAGCTTTTCTTAAGGGTACCAGCTCTACCCATTTGGAGAAGAAGTCGAAGAACACGAGCAGCGTCGTGTTTCCCTGCTTGGAACGCGGTAATGGTCCCATGAAGTCGGCGCAAAGGATGTCAAACGGGCCCTGTGCCTGTCGGGTATACATTTGTCCGGCTGGTCGGGCTTGGCTTACCTTGAATTTCTGGCACTTCTCGCATCGTCGGAAGTATCGCGCGACGTCTCGGAAAAGTCCTGGGTAGATCTGCCCATTTTCTTCGATGAACTCGGAGAACTTCTCCGGCTGTACCAACATTCGCTTTTGTAGCCGTTGTATCCTCGGGCACTTCGTAGTATCTTCCTGAGTTCGTTGGAGGGCTTCCAATGGTTGCCGAGAGAGCGCACCAGCCACTACATTCTGACTGCCGCGTCGGTAGACAATATTGAATTTGTATTGCTGAAGTTCCAGCCCCCAGCGAGCGATGCGTCCTGTCGGGTTGTCGATCGTGTTGAGTCACTTTAAGACCAGATGGTCCGTGATAATCTCAAAGTGGTATCCTTCCAAGTAGAAGCGTAGTTTCCGAATGGCCCAAACGATGGCTAGGCATTCCTTTTCGGTCGCTGAGTAATATTCTTCCGCTTTGAGAAGGCGGCGACTAGCGTTTGCTATCACTCATTCGCCTCCTTCTAGATTCTGTGTCAATTCTGCGCCCAGCTCATAGTCACTAGCATCGGTTTGCAGTGAGAAGGTCTCGGCGAAGTCGGGACACGCTAGTATCGGGGCCTGGGTTAACTTCGTCTTCGAGTCCTCGAACGCCGCCTGCTGCTCCTCGCTCCACTCCCACTTCAAACCCTTCCTTAGCAGGCTGTCATCGGCTGCACGATGGTTGCAAAGTTCGGCACGAACCGGCGATACAACGATGCCATACCCAAACAACGCCTCAGTTCTTTCGTTGTTGTTGGTGGGAGCAGCTTCCGTATTGCCGCGATCTTGTCCGGGTCGGTGTGGATGCCCTTTTACTAATGACGTGACCTAGGTAGACTAGCCTCCTTCGGATGAAACTGCACTTTTTCTCGTTTAACTTCAGGTTGGCCTTGCGCAACCGGCGGAAGATCTCGCGCAGGTTGCTCACGTGCTCCTCCAGGGTGTCATCCAAATATGCGAAGGCGTGTGGTTCAAACTCTGGGCCGATAACGCTGTCCAATGCTCGCTGGAAAGTGGCCGGAGTGGAGTGTAACCTAAACGGCATAACCTTCCATTGAAAGAGACCCCATCCTGGCACCGTAAGCGCTGTGTATTCGCAGCTACTTTTGGCCATTGGAATCTGCCAGTATCCAATCTTTAATTCCATTGTCGAAATGTACTTCGCGTTTCTTAGCTTTTCTAGGGTGTAGTTTATCCTGGGGAGAGGGTACGCATCTGGCACGGATCGAGCTTTCAGGGCCCGGTAGTCCACGCACATTCGCATTTCCCCCCGTCTTTTTACCAACGAGAACAATGGGCGCGCTGTGTGGACTCATGGAAGGTTCGATCCGACCATCCTGCAGTAACTCGTCGACTTGGTCTTTGATAATCTTCTGCATCGCCGGGTTCTTTAAAAAGTACCTCTGCTTGACCGGCTTGTCATCTGTCATGAGAATCATGTGTTGAGCGATGACAGGGGTATGTCAATCCTTTGAACTGACCCAGAAATGTCTTGACCCAGGGCACGAGTGGGGGTTCTGAATGTTGCTCGTATGAGATGGCCACCAATGCCGTCGCCGTCACGGTTGCTAAGCCAATCGGATCGCTGTCTCCCAGCGCCTCTCGAGCATCTTGCTCTGACACGGGCGTTAGACGAGGTCGGCCACTCCTGGCGGCCTTCCAAAACGGATTGCTATTTTGGGCAACCGTGGAGTCTTCCAAGGGCTCGGACACATGTGCAGGGTACGCCCTGGTCGGTCGTGGGTACTCCCAGTTCCTTGTTGACGGGTTCCTTTCATCTACCCTGGCCTGCGCGATCTCTACGAGGCTGGCTGGCTGTGCCCCGCGATGTCATATTGGGCGCAACACTAGCCTGCTCGGTCTCTACGAAGCTGGCAGGCTGCGTAGTTCGCCGGGATTGTGTCCTGCGATGTCATATTGGGCGCAACACTAGCCTGCTTGGTCTCTACGAAGCTGGCAGGCTGCGTGTTCGCCGGGGTTGTGTCCTGCGATGTCATCTTCGGTGCAACACTGGCCTGCGGGAATCAGGTCCTGGTGAAGGGGTCGGCGAGCGGTTGTCCCTGGGGCTCGGCGCATCTCCGTAGCTTGGTTCCAATTCCCCCAGCCACGTCCCAATCGCGTCAGGGTGTTCACCCCTAGAGACGAACGCTGAGATCCTTCCACGCAACTCTTCCACCGAACCGGTAGTTCCGAGTCCGAACTCCTGCGCTAGCTGCTGCAGTTCATCCTTACGACGGAATGCGAATCTTACTCCCGTTTTCCCGCGTTTGTTAATCCTGAACTTGGATTGCGTCTTTATTTTGCCGGCGCGAGTATTGCTCAGAGTGACTTGAGGATCTTGCAATTATCACTGATTCACGCCAGCAACGATGCAGGATTTTAATGAACGATTAGTGTCCTTGCTCACTGACCGTGACGGATCCTTAGCGAGGATCTTGTTTGCTTTTATTCGCGGTGCCGCACTGATTGACCAAGATCCTTTTCGACGATCTTAACTGGCAAAGGACCCGGTTGTTGCTCTTGCAGGACTATCGGTTAGTATGGTTCAAGGCTTCACTGTGTTGTGTGAGGTCACGCGTGGTTTATTTCCCGATGTGTATGCTTGCCTCGATGGCATTGACTGTCCCGTCCTCGTCAAGGTGCACTCCTTATATTAGCCCCGCACCGCTGGGTTCTGCCGCTGCTGCTGTGCTCGTGCGCTGCGCTGACGTTGACGCTGTCTTGCACTGCGTCGGCGTTCGGCTCTGTCGCTGTGATCGGGTCCGGTGCTGTACTCTTTTTTTTCTCATCCCACTCGTTCGATGGGTTAGTTGTAAACTAGCCTCTACTGTACTCCCAAAACGAATGTCGGGCAAGCTCCCAAGTGCGGATGACGAGAGAGAAAACAAAAACTATCATTGTCTCTGTCTGCCAGCGTTAGAAAAAACAACAAAACTTTGTTCGAAATGTCTGTTAGACGCGTACTCTCACGTAGATTGTGAGAGGGGAGGGAGGGGGGGGGGGAAGGGACGGCTTTGCGGCGAGACACGTGCTTCAGGCTTTGCGTTCGCTCTCGCATGGCGGGCGTGATGAGAGAAAAAAACAAATTATAACTTGGGAGGAAGGAGCCGAGACAACACCACCGGGCCCACCCAACACACACACTGAGACTCTCGAATGTGTGCATTGGGGTTACCTGGGGTGGCCCAGGTGGGGCACTCTGTTGGCCTGTTCCCCGCCAGGGGAAAGCTGAGACTGACGGGAGAGGGGACAAAGAGGGGAGAAAGACAGAGATTATACCACCAGGTCCACCCAGTGCACATACTGAGACTCTCTAATGTGTACACTGGGGCACCTAGGATGACCCAGGTGGGAGACAGGGCCAGCAGAGCGCGTTGAGAAGTCTCTGAAGCACTCTGTTGGCCTGTTCCCCGCCAGGGGACAGCTGAAGAGAAAAGAGAGGGGGGGAAGGGCATAGTTCACACCGCCAGATTTCCCCAACACGCACTGAGACTCTCTTATGCATGTGGGGGGAACTCCGATGGTGGCCCAAATGGGGAAAACAGGGCCGATAGAGTATGCTGAGACTCTCTAACATACCCACTGGTTCTGCAACCCCGACCGGGCGGAACGCACAACACTAATTAGAAATGGGGTAGAAGCGAGATTTTCTGGTTTTCTGGTCTTCTATTTAAACATTTGAACATTAAATTTCCCTAACCGCACCAAGAACTCTTCCTGACTCGCTCATTTAAGCATGGCCAGCTTACCCCTTGTTGGAATCCTCCTCTCGACGTGACTCCGGCTGTTATGGTCGTGTTGCGCGCGGTTTTAATTCAATTGTCACCCTGTTTTTTACACAGGTCCCGTTACCGTAGGTGTGTACCCGGTCTCTGTTTTTCGGTTTTCGGCCTCTTGCTGCTCAAGCGCTGCCCGAACGCTCGCCCTTTTCCCCAGATACCTTTTCCATTTCTTGCCTGTGCCCTAATTCCTGGGCAACGGGTGTGTGTGAGCGAGTGCGTATGTTGTTATGGTGTTTGTTTGTTGGCTGCTGTGAGCGCGTTCCCCTGTGGTGAGTCTGCGTAATGCGCGCGCTCTCCGTGCATTCTCCCTCTGTGCTGCTTGTGTTGATCGTGTGCGTGTGGCTGTGTGTTCTCTCGGCTTGGCGCGCGTTATTGTCAGTGTTGTCCGTGTCGAACAGTGATGTTCTGTTCTGGTCAAATTAAGTACTATAGGTTTTCATACTTAATATATATTTGTACTGCATTGTTCTTCACTTATAACTCTAAATTTCATGTTGATTAAACAATAAAAAATAAAAATAACAGAAAATGTGGGGGAACGCTCTACGCTTCTTCACAAAGTTCTAAAACGGATTTCAGAGCAATTTCGAAAAGCGAATCTTGTGCTAAATATCAGTAAGAGTAAATTTTGTGTGACGCAGACAAAATATTAGGGGTATGTAATCGGACATGGCGTCATTGCAACTGATACGGATAAGGTCAAATCTATTCTAGCATGGCCAATTCCAAAAAGCCTGCAACAATTGAGGGGTTTTCTAGTGCTAGTAGGATGGTATAGAAGATTTATTCCAAATTTTTCGGACTTAGCGTACCCAATTACACAATTAATATCAAATAAGACAAAATTTCAGTGGACAGACGAAGCACAGGTCGCTTTTGAGAGAATTTTGAGAATTAAAAATTATATTAGCATCCGCACCTGTTTTGCAAAACCCTGATTTTGCTCGGAAATTCTATTTACACTGCGATTCGAGCGACTATGGGATTGGAGAGGTATTGACTCAGAGAGATGAAAACAATGTAGAAAAGCCAATTGCTTATATGAGCAAAAAGCTAAATTCAGCTCAAAGAAACTACAGCGTTACCGAACGCGAGTGTCTGGCAGCATTGTTGGCTATAGAAAAATGTAGATGTTATCTTGAATTGCAAGATTTTGAAGTTATTACTACGTCAAGGGAACTTGAAAGGTCGAGTTGCGAGGTGGGCTATGCAATTGTAGGGTTACCGATTTTCAATCAGCCATCGCAATGGCAGAGATCATGTTGTACCAGGTGCGTTGTCACGACTTCATGAGGCGGATGTATCTGCATTAGAAAGCATTGGTCCAATAGTCGATTTGCAATCATCGTGTTTTCAAGACCCTGAATATATGGAGTTACAGAATCGTGTGCTATCAGCTGACGCTAAATATCCGGTATAGGTAATAGATAAATTTGTCTATATCCGCACAGAGCATGACGATGGCACAGAACCATATAAGCAATCGATGTGGAAACTTTGGATTCCACAGAATTTGACCAATGACGTGGTTAGACAGGCACATGACAGTGCAATATCTGCTCATGGGGGCATGAGTAAAACCATAGAGTTGGTTCGGCGAAACGTCTACTGGCCTGGGATGGTCAAGCAGATTAGAGAGTATATACGAGCGTGCAACATTGTAAAACAACAAAAGCTCCGAATTGTACTTTGCGGCCACCATTGGGTAATAAAGCAATATCTTGCAGACCTTTTCAGCGGTTGTATGTTGACTTGTTAGGACCGTATCCGAGGAGCAAAAGTGGTCACATTGGGTTACTCATTGCACTGGATCATTTTTCGAAGTTTCATTGGCTTTGCCCGTTACGAAAATTTAGCTCGTTAAGTATAATTGAATACTTGCAAAACCAAATATTCTTTGCTTATGGAGTACCAGAAATTATCATTATTATTATCATTTTTAGAGTTGTATGGTGTCAAGCATTCTTTGACTGCACTATATTCACCTCAGTCAAACGCATCAGAGCGCGTCAATCGAACAAAAATCTCTGCTATTCGAGCGTATCTACAAGACTATCAACACGAGTGGGATAAGAACATTCACGCGATCAGCCGTGCTATTCGAAATTCGTTGCATCAAAGTATAGGTATTTCACCTTATCATGCTCTTTATGGCCTCAATATGATGCCGCATGGATCACAATATCAAGTGCTGCGTAAATTAAATTTACTTGAAGAGTCACCTTTACCCTTTAATAGAGATGATCGGTTGAGAATAATTCGAGATGACGTACAACAAAATATTGCAAATGCATATCAACAACAGGCAAAACAATATAACTTGCGTTCTAAAGAAGTTAGCTATCAATTTGACCAAGAGGTATTTCAGACGCAACTTTGTCCAAAGCAACTTCGAAAAAAATATATCGGCGAAGCTATGTCCATATTTTGTCAAAGCACGAGTAAAAGAAAAAATAGGAACCTCATCATATGTGTTAGAAGATTTGCAAGGAAACCTTGTTGGCAAAGTACATGCCAAAGATATACGCGAATTAATCTTAAATTTTTAAAAAAATTTTTCAGGCCAATCCGCCCTTTTTTAAACATGGCTGATTATCCAGCTTTGTAGTGTACATTTTGTCAGGGCGAAAGAATTTAGTATGGCAAGACATTATTTAATTTTATCGCATGCGATTTACGACATAAAATGTCGCACGCGATAGAAAGGTTCTCAGAGCTGAGTGATAGCTCGAATGTAGCTTAGAATGTGACTGAGCTTTCTTAGAGAGAGTAGGGAAATGTTGCTGCGACTAAAGCAAGCAGCGTTGCCAACTTTAAGGAAAGTTAGGCAAATGTTGGGTGGGGGCAGGTATAAAAGCCTGTGTCTGGGCATTTTCAGCATCTTTGCTGCTCGAGAAAAAAAATAAAAGCACCTCCACGTCGCCTAGTCTTCGAATGTAGCGTGGGAGGTTATAAACGCGCGATTGCCTTAAACTAATTGTACTAAATGTGGAGCACAGAGTGTTTTAAAAAAACCCCATTAGTGGAGCGCTTGCGCTTATTAAAGTGTCCCGATTGCTAATCAATCCGCGCATGCGCATATCCGGCGACCACAAGATTAGGCATTTGCTATTTGTCTAACCCAGGTTCTGCCATCGAGAGCAGATAATTTCCTTGCAGCAGGGCGCATAATCGCAGATAGATGCCGCACAAAATATTGTGCTAGATTTTAGGTACTAAAAAGCGTTAATTTCTCTTTAATCGCAGCATTGCATCTGGAGGACCTAAATCCATGCAGAAGTAACAAGAATTTTGGCTTCTCGGCATCCAACAGTTCTTTTCTTGCCCACCTGTACGCCCGGAGTTCACTTTAAGAGTGCAGAAAAGGGGAGAATTTGAAGTCGTCGGGGAGAGAAATTTGGCTTTACGTTGGTCAGGCAGAGCTTGCAGAAGCAGTGCCATTATTGAAATCGTCGGGGAGAGGCTGCAGCCTCACGTATTTTTTACTCCCTGTACCCATAAAATGGGTAAAAAAGGGGTATTACATCTGTGCAAATGTATGTAACAGACAGAAGGAAACATCTTCGACCCTATAAAGTATATATATTCTTGATCAGTATCAAAAGAGATTTCGATTTGGCCATGTCCGTCTGTCTGTCCGTCTGTCCGTATGAACGCGTCGATCTCAGCAACTACAAGAGCTAGAGACACCAAATTTGGAATGTAGGTTCCTGTATACCATACGCAGATCAACTTTGTTTCATATTTCAGATATCTCCCCCCGTTCCCCCGCAAATCGATTAAAACCGTTTTACAATAACAATTTTCAAGATATAGCTTTAATATTTGGCATGTACAATACTTTTGTCTCTTCTTATCTACTGTCCAAATTTTAAGACGATCGGATTATAAACACGGAAGTTTTTCACGAAAGAAGATTCAGTAATGCAGCGAGAGGGGGGAAGAAGAAGCACAGCCACCAATTCAAATGCCTCGCTTGCGCTGTCGGTTTTGCCGCCTGTATGTGTGCGTCTTTGTGTATGTGTGTATGTATGTTTAAGTGGACGTAGATGTGATTGGATGTTTTTTTAGGGAGTTTCGTAGTCGGGTATACCCGACTATAGCATTCTTACTTGTTATTTATAGTTATTTTTAATATATATATATTTTTACTCCCTGTACCCATAAAATGGGTAAAAAGGGGGTATTGGATTTGTGCAAAAGTATGTAACAGGCAGAAGGAGACATCTCCGACCCTATAAAGTATATATATTCTTGATCAGTATCAAAAGAGATTTCGATTTGGCCATGTCCGTCTGTCTTTCCGTCTGTCCGTCTGTCTGTCCGTATGTATGAACGCAAGGATCTCAGCAACTATAATAGCTAGAGACACCAAATTTTGAATGTAGCTTCGTGTATAGCGGGAGCAGGTCAAGTTTATTTTGGATCCGAGATATTCCCCCCATTGCCCCGCTATTCAATAAAAACGTTTTACAGCCACAGTTTTATAGATATAGCTTTGGGATTTGGCATGTATAATACATTTGTCATTCTTGATATACTGTCCAAATTTCAAGTCGATCGGATAATAAACACGGAAGTTATTCAACAAACAAGATTCAGTACTGCAGGCTTGGCAAGCAGCAACATGAAGGCTTCAGCATATGTATGTACATATGGGCGAGCGAGCGCGAAGCGCGTGCATTTTTTATTAAGTACTTAAGGCTTAACCATGTGTGCGAGCGAGCGCGAAAGTGCAGCGGGTCTTGTACTCGTGACGTCACGACATACCAAAACACGCGGCATCAGCTGATGCACATGTCGCTTTTAAGCAACACAAGCCCATATGGTTTCATAATTGCTTATCGGTACGCAAACCATACGATAAATTTTAAGCACCTGATCTGCTTGACATTTTTCTTTGTGAGACATGCGCCATCTGCATGACTTTATTTTCTTGAAACATATTGTTATCAATGCTCTGCATAGTGCAGACTATGCATCAAAATTCAAAAATTGACTGTTGGCGCGCAGCCAATTGGCCTCTTCGATAAAATATCGATAAGTATCAGCTCTTCGATCAGTCTCGCTCATCTCTGCATTGTGCTGCTAGTATTTCTTTCACTCTACCGTCGTTCGTCATCGTCATCGTTCGTCATCGAGTTCCGATTTTGATAAATTTGCGATTTTCAACGTTTAACTAATAATATAAAGTTTTGTGAATTACAAAAGTGATATAGTGTTATATATCGTTAGCGACTTTCATTGTGTCTTTGCTCCAAATTTATTCAAGACAAAACTGTTCAACCAATAATATTTTGGCGGCTAATTTTGTGCGTGAAAAAAGTGCGATAACAAAAGTGATTTACATACATATCTATGTACATGTGTGATTGCAGTCTGCAGCACTGTTAGTCATCAACTTTGCCTGTGTGACCGTAGTGCATGTCTATACATGCACACTATGCCCGTTTGCATTCTGCTGCTAGTAACAGAACCCCTCCCCACTTCTAACTCTATAAGTGCAAAATTTGTAACGGTTCGCGAATGCGCGCATTTTCTTAGGAGCTAGGAAGTCTAATTGGATCTTTTGGTTGGAAAAATCGCAAGTTTACAAATTTCGTTGTATTTAATAGTCTTTTTAAAGACTACTTGAATTTATTACTTATATTACTATTTTTACTCCCTGTACCCATAAAATGGGTAAAAAGGGGGTATTGGATTTGTGCAAAAGTATGTAACAGGCAGAAGGAGACATCTCCGACCCTATAAAGTATATATATTCTTGATCAGTGTCAAAAGAGATTTCGATTTGGCCATGTCCGTCTGTCTGTCCGTCTGTCCGTCTGTCCGGATGAACGCGTCGATCTCAGCAACTATAAAAGCTAGAGACACCAAATTTGGAATGTAGGTTCCTGTATACCATACGCAGATCAAGTTTGTTTCATATTTCAGATATCTCCCCCCGTTCCCCCGCAAATCGATTAAAACCGTTTTACAGTAACAATTTTCAAGATATAGCTTTAAGATTTGGCACGTACAATACTTTAGTCTCTCTTAATATACTGTCAAAATTTCAAGTCGATCGGATAATAAACACGGAAGCTATTTACGAAAGAAGATTCAGTGCTGCAGCAATGGGAAGAAGAAGCACAGCCACCATTTAAAATGCTTCGCTTGCGCTGTGGCTCGTGTGTGCGCGCCCTTGTGTATGTTTGTGTGTGTATGTGTAAGCTTACGAAGATACGATTGGAAATTTTTGACCTGGGTACAGGGAGTTTCGTAGTCGGGTATACTCGACTATAGCATTCTTACTTGTTTTTAAAAAGAAATAAGTGGAAAAGTGCGTAAGGAAATAAGGTAAAATTCTAGGAATTAACAATTGTAAAAAAAAAAAATTTCTCAGAGCTCACAGCGTAGCTGAAGTGAAGGTGCAAACAAATGTGTGTGAAATAATAAATATATAAAACAATCAAGAACACAAGAAACGTAAGGGAAAGAAAAGTTAAATTTAAATGACAGACAATTAGAAAAACAAAACAAATAAGTAACAATCAGGAACTGAAATGGAAAAGTTAATAAAAGTGCTTTAAAAACCAACAAACATTTATCCCAAAAATAAACCGAAATACAAGTGAAAGCAACACGACACGTTAAAAATACCCTGTAAACCCGGGATCGTCGAGAAGGCCTTCATCGAACATCTTGTGAGTCTCAAACAAACATAATTTTGTGTTATTTGTTTGGGCCCTTTTGTGCGTCAATATTTGTGTTTCCTAATGCGAGTTTTAAGGCCGTTGTTGTTCATTTTAATAAATATGTATTACATTTATTTATTAAAATTCTTCTCCTACGCGTTTCGGCGTTTGTTACGCCTTCCTCAGGGAGTCTGGTTTTTACATGTATATAAAAAAGACATTTACATACATATAACAATTTAACAAACATATTTAGTTCCATTACAATACATACATTAAAACTTATTGTAGTATTTCCTACAGTGTCGTCATTGTTCCTATGTCTAAATTGCACTTTTGTTTATCCATCGTCAACTTTTGTTTCTCGTCTTTGCGCGTCCAGTTTTGTTTGCCAACTGCTATTGCTGCCGCGTAAATAAAGTTTGTCTTTTCAATGTCTTCTTTGTGGTTTACTGTGTTCTCCCTTGTTGTTGTATCCGTAGGCTCTCTAGCGTCAGTCTCGTTCGTTCTCTCCTCTCAATGTCTAATATTTTGGTGTTGTCAAAATCAGCTGTGTGACCTGTTGTTGTAATATGTTGCGCAAGTGCTGTTGTCATTTTTCCCTTATTCGCGTCTCCTTTATGTTCGGCAATTCTCGTGCCAAGCGCCCGCTTTGTTGTTCCTATGTATATCCCGTTGCATCTTTCGCCTTCTTTCCCGTTGCATTTGATTTCGTATATTACGTGTTGTTGTTTGTCTTTGGATATTTTGTCTTTTGTGTTCGTAAATAAACTTCTTGTATTTGTGTGTGCTTTGTATGCAAACATTAGGTGTTTGGAGTGTGCGTCGGGTATTATGTAACAGGCAAAAGGAGACATCTCCGACCCTATAAAGTATATATAAGTTAACAACCTTTAAACCTAAACTACAATCTAAACGCTGGTTCAGCGTCTACACAACTTCCTGCACACGCCAAGTAAACAATTCTAAGAAGCTCGCCAACATAGCGGCAGTTGTGGACAACACATTGCAACATCGTCCAATTCTACTGATGCAGCTAATTCCACAACGTTGCCAACATAGGCTGCGCCGCAACCACAGTTGCAGTCATAAACAATGCATTGCCCAAAACTGCTGACGCTACCAATTTCCCCAACGCCGCCAACGCAGCCGCTGCCCCGCTGCCGCCGTCAACCAAGCCGTTGCCGCCGTCTACCGAGCCGCTGCCGCCGTCACCACAAGCTGCGTCGCTGCCAGCAGCGCCAAGCCGCTGCCTCCGTTTTGATCGTTACCCACAGCTAGCTAGGGTCCCAATTATTCTTTTATAATTTAGTCTTAAGTTTGTAATAAACCAATACAATCCGATTGGACTAATAAAGTTTAAATTTTTTATAAATAAACAAGTAAGAATGCTATAGTCGAGTATACCCGACTACGAAACTCCCTGTACCCAGGTCAAATATTTCCGATCGCATCTTCGTTAACTTACACATACATACACAGATACGCACACGCACGAGCCACAGCGCAAGCCAGGCACTTTAAGTTGTGACTGTGCTTCTTCTTCCCCTTGCTGCAGCACTGAATCTTCTTTCGTGAATAACTTAGGTGTTTATTATCCGATCGACTTGAAATTTGGACAGTAGATTAAGAGGGACTAAAGTATTGGACATGCCAAATCTTAAAGCTATATCTTGAAAATTGTAACTGTAAAACGGTTTTTATCGAATAGCGGGGGAACGGGGGAGATATCTCAAATCTAAATAAACTTGACCTGCTCCCGCTATACACGAACCTACATTCCAAATTTGGTGTCTCTAGCTTTTATAGTTGCTGAGATCCTTGCGTTCATACATACGGACAGACAGACGGACAGACAGACGGACATGGCCAAATCGAAATCTCTTTTGATACTGATCAAGAATATATATACTTTATAGGGTCGGAGATGTCTCCTTCTGCCTGTTACATACTTTTGCACAAATCCAATACCCCCTTTTTACCCATTTTATGGGTACAGGGAGTAAAAACTTATAAGAATTTAATTGGCGCCCGAGCAGGACCAACGAAACACGATAGAACAAAACGTTTCTAAGTGTTTGCGTTTCGAAAAAATAGCAAAAAGCCTATACGTCGCGACCCTTCGTTGGCTCCTTTTTTCTTTAAAAACCCAAGAATCGCGGATCGATAAAATAGCAAAAAGACTATACGTCGTGAACCTTCGTCGTGTTTAAAGAAAAAATATTTTTCAAAAACCGAAAGACTCCCGCGAATTAAATTTTGTGGTCGGCGAAAAATATAAAATTTCCGGTAGTAGAACTTAATTGTTTCCTACCCATCGGTGGATCACACATTCTGTCAGGCTCGTCCGCAGAATATCTTCGCAGAGTGCTGGTTGCAGGATCCTTAGTAGAAACCAAAAGGGACTAAACAGGATGACATCCAGACCGCCAGGAAGAGTGGCCATATCAACAATATTAACGTAAGCTAGTGAATAAGCCAATACAACAACAAAAAATAATCATAAAACGAAAATTATAACGTAAGTAACACTAATAAGTGAAAAGTTAAATAAGGAAAAATAATAAGTGACAATAGTTGCCCAACAAACAACATAAACACACACACACACATAAAACTGAAATCTAAGCCACAAGCAAAATAAAGGCGAATACAAATTAAACACAAACACACACAAAAGATATCTCAAACAGTGGGGCAACATTGTCGAAACATTTAATGAAAATATTTTAGTTATTGCAATGCCGTATTAGAAATCAAATAAATAAACTTTAAAAATAAATAATTATTTGGAAAAATTAATTAAGTAATTAATTAAATAATTAATTAAACAACAAAAAATATAAAAAATTGTATATCCCATGTTTAAATATTTGAACTATAAAACTTAATGGCAAATCAGAATAATCTCGTTAGACTACCTTTGCTTAATTTGGAAGAACAAGAACAAGAAAACGACCGCCAGTTACGAGTGCAACAAAGACAAGTTCAAAGACAGCAAGAACATCAACAGCGTAGAAATATGGACAACTAAGCAGAACTAGCTACTTTTATTACCGGTATAGTGACTCAAGTTATAAGTGAACAAGTACCAAACATAGTGAGACAAATAAACAATCCGAACCAAAACTTTCTCAATGTTCCAGACCAAGGGATTAATCCAGAATACAATTTAAATTTAGCCGACCTAGATAGAGTCCCGGACGTGACCCCTCGCAGTTCAGTTCTTGGAAAAAGGGAGTAGATAGGATACTCAGAAACTATGTGGGACTATAATGTACCCCAAAATATTTCGGTATAATACACACCATACGAAACAAACTCTGCACTACGCAGATAAACGTGACTTAAGCACTTTGGAGTATCAAATGACAACTATTGTGCAAGGTAGTAACCAATCAGTAGAAGAGTTCCATCAGACAGTCTATAAGCGTTTGTCCTTGATCCTTAACAAGATTGGATGCATGGAACTACCCCGAGAATCTGACTTACTTATGACCAAACTTTACAGGGACAAAGCGTTGGACACTTTTATCCGAGGCCTTCGCGGTGATCTCCCACGTCTTCTGGGTATGAAGGAACCAAACGATCTACCTGAGGCTTTACACCTTTGCCTGAAAATCGAAAACCAAAGTTTCCGATCGTATCATGCAGCCGCTAGGGTACAACCAATTCCATTTAGATCGTCTGGGCAAAAACCAATGCCAATGCCTAGAGTGCAAACATTGCCTAACACACAGGGTTTCCGACCACAACATGCCATGCCCCAACGAAACCAACAATATTCCAAGTATCCTCAAAATTATTACAACCAACAGCAGCAACCTACAGCGGCCCCACGCTAGAACGTACCAAGTCACCAACAACAGCCAATTGCACCACCTCGCCCCTCGGCACGTAAACCTCAGCCACGACCAGAACCTATGGACGTGGACCCCAGTATCAGAACTAGACAGATAAATTACATAAACCGAACTAACTTCGAGGCCGGCAAACGACCCCCAGCAACCACAAGTAACATGCCACAATTTGACAAAAGACAACGCAACTTTAATATAGAAACCAACGAGAACGAAACAGACGAAACAGTAGAAGAATATCACGAACATGGCGGATACGAACAATCCACAGACTCTACACAAACAGAATATACCGACTTACATTTTTTAGGGTAACTAGCTCCTCGTTACCCTACATTGAAGCTAGAGTGAGGGGCGGACAAATCTTAAAAATACTAATTGACACAGGGTCTAACCTTAACTACATAAAACCTACTTTAGTTACCAACCCTATACCGAACATAAAACCTTTCGAAGTCATATCCGTGGGAGGTAATATCAAAATTACAAACCACAAAATAGCCAATTTATTCAATATCACGGACATACCCATAAAATTCTTCTTGCTCCCTACACTTAAATCATTTGACGCCATTCTGGGTAATGACAGTTTAAAAGAGCTAAATGCCATAATTTACACCAACGAAAACTGCATATGATGCATGATTAATAACCAAGTTAGGATAGCAATAAAAGAAAAGAAAATAGAAGCAGTTAATAACATAAGCCCCCGAACAGACCATCTGACAGTACAACAAAGATCAGAATGGCACAAGTTACTTTCGAATTACTCACAGCTATTCGCCAAACCCGAAGAAAAACTTACCTATACAACTAATGTTACCGCGGAAATAAGAACAAATTCAGAAACCCCAATATTCTCAAAATTCTACCAATATCCGATGTCTTTTAAAGATGAAGTTAACAAACAAATTTCTCAACTACTAGAGGACGGTATTATTCGACCGTCCAGGTCCCCGTATAACTCACCCGTGTGGGTTGTACCAAAAAAACTAGACGCCTCAAAAGAAAGAAAATACTGAGTTGTAATAGATTATAGGAAACTCAATAAAGTAACAGTCGCCGACAAATACCCAATACCCGAGATAAACGAAGTACTCGCTCAATTAGGCAACAACAACATTTTTCCGTACTCGACCACCAAATAAAATTTAAAAGAGTCCGATATCGAGAAAAACAGCATTCTCAATCAATAATGCAAAATATGAGTTCACACGGCTCCCCTTTGGGCTGAAAAATGCACCCTCAATTTTCCAACGTGCCCTAGATGATAACCTTCGTGATCATATAGGAAAAATTTGCTACATCTATATAGATGATATCGTAATCTTCAGTAAAAATAAAGAATCCCACCTCAAAAACATAGAAACCATATTCGACGCTTTGCAAAAGGCTAACATAAAATGTCAGCTAGATAAGTGCGAGTTTTTTAAGACCAAGGTAGAATTTTTGGGATTCGTCATTTCCGACGAAGGAGTAGAAACCAACCCAGAAAAAGTTTCAGCAATAGCTCAATATCCCCGTCCGAAAACAGTCCGAGAACTGAGAGCTTTCCTAGGTCTTTCGGGTTACTATAGAAGGTTCATTCAAGATTATGCGAAACTTGCTAAACCTTTAACTTCAATGCTAAAAGGCGTGGATGGACACGTTAGCAAAAAAACTTCACTCACGAAAACAGTTAACTTCAATCAAGAGGCGGCCGAAGCATTCCGAAAAATAAAAAACTCATTAATATCCAATGAGGTAATCTTACGATACCCCGACTTTAGTAAAGAATTTCATCTCACTACAGACGCATCTAACTTTGCAATAGGTGCCATTTTGTCCCAAAACAATCAACCGATATCTTTTATATCTAGAACCCTTTCCAAGGCAGAAGAAAATTATGCAGCTAACGAAAAAGAAATGTTAGCCATAATATGGGCCCAAGGCACTGACCAGCAGCCTTTAACCCATTCACTCAGTAGCTGGAACGGCAATCCAAGAATAAAGAGATGGAAGGGCCATCTAGAAGAATACGACTATGAATTGTTATATAAACCAGGAAAAGATAACATTGTAGCAGATGCCTTGTCCCGAATTGTCAATCCAAATGAATTAAACTCAGTCAGTACCCAACATAGCGACGAAAGTTCTAGCCACAATCTAATCCCCAGTATGGAAGTACCAATTAACGTCTTCAAAAATCAAATATTCATTCACACAACAGACTCTTCTGACTACAAATTTAGTCTACCCTTCCCAACATTTCACAGACACGAAATACGAAGACAAACATATGACGTAGACGAACTGACGACAATTCTTAAAAAACACCTTAATCCCTCAGTAATCAACGGGACTTACACGACAGAGGACATAATGGGCAAAATCCAGTTAATTTAGCCGAACACTTCAGCAATTTTAAAGTCAGATTTACACAGAGAATGGTAGAAGAACTAACAGACGAAACACAACAGGAGGAAGAAATCCTTAAAACACATATGAGAGCCCATCGCAATGCCATAGAAAATAAGGCTCAATTAATCGAAAGGTTATATTTCCCAAAAATTAAACAAAAGATTGAAAGACTAGTGAAACAATGTACAGCTTGCAAAGAACAGAAATCCGACAGATATCCAACGAACCCCAAACTCAAAGAAACTCCAATTCCACAATATCCTGGTCATATAATTCATATAGACATCTACTCAACAGAAGGAAAGCTCGTCCTAACAGCCATTGACAAGTTTTCCAAGTTAGCACAAGGAAGGGTTATAAAGTCAAAATCAATCGAAGACATAAGGAAACCCCTAAGAGACTTAATTTTCTATTTTGGTATCCCCAAATACCTCGTCATGGACAGCGAGAAATCATTAAATTCAGCTTCAATTAAATTCATGCTCATAGACCAACTTCAAATTGAAAATTTCACAACACCTCCGTACCGGGAAAATTGAAAGATTCCACTTCACATTTTCTGAGATCATACGACTTATAAAAAAAGATAAAATTCATAGAACCTTCCAAGAGCTTATAGACAGAGCCATTTACGAATATAACTACACCTTTCATTCCGTCACAAATAAACGACCACTAGAAGTATTTTTCGGAAGAACTGTGACTACCAGCCCAGAACAATACGAAAGGTCTAGACAAGACAACATCGACAAACTTCGGCAAAAACAAAATAAGGACATAGAATATCATAACAAAAATAGGAAGACTTTACGAACATACAAACCAGGCGACGAAATATTTGTCAAAATTAGCACTAGATTAGGATGGAAATTATCAGCTAGATTCAAAAAGGAAATCGTAAAAGACGACCACGACACAACAATTACCACAGAAACAAACAGAACAGTACACAAGAGTAACATAAACAAGTAAGAATGCTATAGTCGAGTATATCCGACTACGAAAGTCCCTGTACCCAGGTCTAAAACATCCAATCACATCTAAGTCCACTTACCCATACACACACACATACACAAAGACGCACGCACACAGGCGGCAAAAGTGGCTGTGCTTCTTCTTCCCATCTCTCGCTGCATTACTGAATCTTCTTTCGTGAATAACTTCCGTGTTTATTATCCGATCGGATTGAAATTTGGACAGTAGATTAAGAGAGACTAAAGTATTGTACATGCCAAATCTTAAAGCTATATCTTGAAAACTGTTACTGTAAAACGGTTTTAATCGATTTGCGGGGGAACGGGGGAGATATCTGAAATATGAAATAAACTTGATCTGCGTATGCTATACAGGAACCTACATTCCAAATTTGGTGTCTCTAGCTTTTATAGTTGCTGAGATCGACGCGTTCATCCGGACAGACGGACAGACAGACGGACATGGCCAAATCGAAATCTCTTTTGACACTGATCAAGAATATATATACTTTATAGGGTCGGAGATGTCTCCTTCTGCCTGTTACATACTTTTGCACAAATCCAATACCCCCTTTTTACCCATTTTATGGGTACAGGGAGTAAAAATGACTAATTTTAGATTGTTGTTAACATGGACCATACACGGGACGAATGGACTACTGGACATTACCAACTACACGGATGCACAGACAGTAACAATTTACAAAGGACTAGGGAAAATACGTACTACAACAACAAGAATCATCCATGTGATAGATTTAAACAAAATAGAGAAAGCATTAGATCAACTAAAATTCTATACAGAACAAGTAAGAATGCTATAGTCGAGTATACCCGACTACGAAACTCCCTGTACCCAGGTCTAAAACATCCAATCACATCTAAGTCCACTTACCCATACACACACACATACACAAAGACGCACGCACACAGGCGGCAAAAGTGGCTGTGCTTATTCTTCCCCTCTCGCTGCATTACTGAATCTTCTATCGTGAATAACTTCCGTGTTTATTATCCGATCGACTTGAAATTTGGACAGTAGATTAAGAGAGACTAAAGTATTGTACATGCCGAATCTTAAAGCTATATCTTGAAAATTGTTACTGTAAAACGGTTTTAATCGATTTGCGGGGGAACGGGGGAGATATTTGAAATTGGAAACAAACTTGATCTGCGTATGGTATACAGGAACCTACATTCAAAATTTGGTGTCTCTAGCTTTTATAGTTGCTGAGATCGACGCGTTCATCCGGACAGACGGACAGACGGACGGACGGACAGACGGACAGACAGACGGACATGGCCAAATCAAAATCTCTTTTGATACTGATCAAGAATATATATACTTTATAGGGTCGGAGATGTCTCCTTCTGCCTGTTACATACTTTTGCACAAATCCAATACCCCCTTTTACCCATTTTATGGGTACAGGGAGTAACAAGACCTAAAATTCAGCAGTCTCTACCATACATTACACCATGAAATAATCCAGACTTACTCTACTTTCCACACCATTACTTCCTCCTCCAATAAAAGAACCACTAGGGCTATCAACATGTTAGGAACTGCATGGAAGTATGTAGCGGGTAGTCCCGATCATGACGATTTCATTCAATTAGAGGAACATATAAATAAAGTAATTTCAAATAACAACAAGCAAGTAATCGATAACATTCAGTTGGAACAAAGATTAAATAGCCTAACCAAAATTACTAATAGCTTAACGAACACTATAAAAAGCGACGACACATTCAATAACGAGATTGCCATAAGTCTTCAAAATCAGATAAGATTAATTAAAGAAGAAGTCGTAAATATTAAATACGCCATACAATGGGCAAAATTGAATTTAATTAACACATTTTTCTCGGAGAAAACGAGATATACGAAATCGATAAAATCTTTAATGCTGGAAACATGCCCTCTCTATCAATTGAAGAGATATTAGAATTTTCTGATGTATCAATACTACATAACAAAACAACACTACTTTATGTAATTAATATACCAAATCTAGAATCGACAGAATATGAAAACATTTTTGTAAAACCAATAATTAAAAATAATATAATTGTCAATTTGAAATATAAAGAAATTCTGTCAAGTAACAAAAAAATGTATGGAATAATTAAGAATTACAAAACTATAACAATGTTAAAATCTGTAAGAAAAATGAAATTGTAAACCTTAGCAATAGTAAATGTTTGCCTAGGCTCCTAAAGGGAGAAAAATCGCTGTGTGGGTTCAGCAACGCTGATCATATCGAGAAACTAGAAGAAATCGGCTCCGGATTGGTAATGCTCAACAACTTCAACGGCACCTTAACACAGCAAAACAACGCAAGACACTTGGAAGGGGCGTACCTCATCAGTTTTTGGAACGAGTCAATTTTAATAAACGGAAAAGAATTCAATAATATGGAAACTACAATAATAAAAACGGGAACACCCATAATACAATTCATTCCAGAAGAAATGGGGCGATTAAGTATACTGTCTCTCGAAGCTTTAGAAAACCTGCACATCAACAACACTGAACGTCTGGAAGAATTACAAACGCACTCCGCATTGAACAGAATTTCCCTTATAACCTGGTTCTGTATTTCAACGATAATCTTCAGCATTTTATACTACTGTAAAATGAGACAGCACAAAGTTGTATTGCAACTAAACCACAAACCAACTACTAAAAACAATGAAAATAATCAACATATCCCACCAGTTAAATCATTCAACAATATTCCATTATTTAAAAATAAATAATTAATTTAAAAAAAAAATATAAAAAAAAGCAAACAAACTTCGCCACTTGAGGACAAGCGCCATTTAAAGGGGGAGGAGTTAACAACCTTTAAACCTAAACTACAACCTAAACGCTGGTTCAGCGTCTACACAACTTCCTGCACACGCCAAGTAAACAATTCTAAGAAGCTCGCCAACATAGCGGCAGTTATGGACAACACATTGCAATATCACCCAATTCTACTGATGCAGCTAATTCCACAACGCTGCCAACATAGGCTGCGCCGCAACCACAGTTGCAGTCATAAACAATGCTGCCCCGCTGCCGCCGTCAACCAAGCCGTTGCCGCCGTCAACCGAGCCGCTGCCGCCGTCAACACAAGCTGCGTCGCTGCCAGCAGCGCCAAGCCGCTGCCTCCGTTTTGATCGTTACCCACAGCTAGCTAGGGTCCCAATTATTCTTTTATAATTACTCCCTGTACCCATAAAATGGGTAAAAAGGGGGTATTGGATTTGTGCAAAAGTATGTAACAGGCAGAAGGAGACATCTCCGACCCTATAAAGTATATATATTCTTGATCAGTATCAAAAGAGATTTCGATTTGGCCATGTCCGTCTGTCTGTCCGTCTGTCCGTCTGTCCGTCTGTCTGTCTGTCCGTCTGTCCGTCTGTCCGTCTGTCTGTCTGTCCGGATCGCACTAGAAAAACCCTCTTAAATAAAATAAACATAATCATAGAATTTAAAAATAAAACCTTCGGTAATTGTAAATGCGTAACCTTAAGGAAATTGAAGTAAATGAATTTAACCATGAACCGTCTAAGTTATGAATTTTTCTGAGCAAGGGGAAATAAAAGTTATCTCGTGCTAAAGTCTTAGAATTTTCCTGGAAGTGATGTGATGTAAGAGACGTGAGAGTTGGAGCATTTTTGGGAGTTTTTATTTACCACTATGCGCGCAAGAACACTCAACGGTAGGGAGGGTTGTGACGTGCTGCTGCAATACCAGCTTTGCAGCCAACAACAGCAATTGCCAAGAGCTGCTGCGCTTTAGGCATTGCTGCTGTTTACTCCCTGTACCCATAAAATGGGTAAAAAGGGGGTATTGGATTTGTGCAAAAGTATGTAACAGGCAGAAGGAGACATCTCCGACCCTATAAAGTATATATATTCTTGATCAGTGTCAAAAGAGATTTCGATTTGGCCATGTCCGTCTGTCTGTCCGTCTGTCCGGATGAACGCGTCGATCTCAGCAACTATAAAAGCTAGAGACACCAAATTTGTAATGTAGGTTCCTGTATAGCATACGCAGATCAAGTTTGTTTCATATTTCAGATATCTCCCCCGTTCCCCCGCAAATCGATTAAAACCGTTTTACAGTAACAATTTTCAAGATATAGCTTTAAGATTTGGCATGTACAATACTTTAGTCTCTCTTAATCTACTGTCCAAATTTCAATCCGATCGGATAATAAACACGGAAGTTATTCACGAAAGAAGATTCAGTAATGCAGCGAGAGGGGGAAGAAGCACAGCCACCAATTAAATTGCTCTCGCTTGCGCTGTCGCTTTTGCCGCCTGTGTGTGTGTGTCTTTGTGTATGCATGTGTAAGTGGACGTAGATGTGATTGGATGTTGTAGACCTGGGTACAGGGAGTTTCGTAGTCGGGTATACTCGACTATAGCATTCTTACTTGTTTCTTTTAGCTTTATTGCAGCTTAAGTTTTCTTATGAGTATAATTAATGCTATTAAGGCACGGAATATTTCTTTAATATGTAGCTTGAGGTTGAAGTCGGATTGGGTCAAGAACCCCCCCACAGGCTGTTCTGCTAGCCGTGTCCCAAACGACCTTCGTCGCTGTCAATAGCACTCAAGTTAGGCCATATATGGAAATTTTGCGGAGGATAACCATATGCGTGTTACGCGAGGCCAGGATAGCGTTGACTATCCTCAGTATATCCGTATGCGATCTGCCTCCGCAGGAAGCAACACACCAGAGCGTAGTATGGGTATATTACAGGAAGCTTACATACATCTATAGATATACATACGCGCGCTAATCTCGCATTGCATTTGGGTTTTGAATTGTGTGCAGATTGTTATCAATCAGGGACCGTAATCATTATAAGTTATATTATAACAAGTAAGAATGCTATAGTCGAGTATACCCGACTACGAAACTCCCTGTACCCAGGGCAAAAATACACACACACATACACAAAAGACGCACTCACATATGGGCGAGCGAGCGCGAAGCGCGTGCATTTTCTATTAAGTACTTAAGGCTTAACCATGTGTGCGAGCGAGCGCGAAAGTGCAGCGGGTCTTGTACTCGTGACGTCACGACATACCAAAACACACGGCATCAGCTGATGCACATGTCGCTTTTAAGCAACACAAGCCCATATGGTTTCATAATTGCTTATCGGTACGCAAACCATACGATAAATTTTAAGCACCTGATCTGCTTGACATTTTTCTTTGTGAGACATGCGCCATCTGCATGACTTTATTTTCTTGAAACATATTGTTATCAATGCTCTGCATAGTGCAGACTATGCATCAAAATTCAAAAATTGACTGT
The DNA here is from genome assembly GCA_035043065.1 of Hirtodrosophila confusa. Classification (NCBI taxonomy): domain Eukaryota; kingdom Metazoa; phylum Arthropoda; class Insecta; order Diptera; family Drosophilidae; genus Hirtodrosophila; species Hirtodrosophila confusa. The sequence continues at coordinate 2,597,479 of JAWNNI010000165.1, forward strand.
TGGCGCGCAGCCAATTGGCCTCTTCGATAAAATATCGATAAGTATCAGCTCTTCGATCAGTCTCGCTCATCTCTGCATTGTGCTGCTAGTATTTCTTTCACTCTACCGTCGTTCGTCATCGTCATCGTTCGTCATCGAGTTCCGATTTTGATAAATTTGCGATTTTCAACGTTTAACTAATAATATAAAGTTTTGTGAATTACAAAAGTGATATAGTGTTATATATCGTTAGCGACTTTCATTGTGTCTTTGCTCCAAATTTATTCAAGACAAAACTGTTCAACCAATAATATTTTGGCGGCTAATTTTGTGCGTGAAAAAAGTGCGATAACAAAAGTGATTTACATACATATCTATGTACATGTGTGATTGCAGTCTGCAGCACTGTTAGTCATCAACTTTGCCTGTGTGACCGTAGTGCATGTCTATACATGCACACTATGCCCGTTTGCATTCTGCTGCTAGTAACAGAACCCCTCCCCCCTTCTAACTCTATAAGTGCAAAATTTGTAACGGTTCGCGAATGCGCGCATTTTCTTAGGAGCTAGGAAGTCTAATTGGATCTTTTGGTTGGAAAAATCGCAAGTTTACAAATTTCGTTGTATTTAATAGTCTTTTTAAAGACTACTTGAATTTATTACTTATATTACTATTTTTACTCCCTGTACCCATAAAATGGGTAAAAGGGGGTATTGGATTTGTGCAAAAGTATGTAACAGGCAGAAGGAGACATCTCCGACCCTATAAAGTATATATATTCTTGATCAGTGTCAAAAGAGATTTCGATTTGGCCATGTCCGTCTGTCTGTCCGTCTGTCCGGATGAACGCGTCGATCTCAGCAACTATAAAAGCTAGAGACACCAAATTTGGAATGTAGGTTCCTGTATACCATACGCAGATCAAGTTTGTTTCATATTTCAGATATCTCCCCCGTTCCCCCGCAAATCGATTAAAACCGTTTTACAGCAACAATTTTCAAGAAATAGCTTTAAGATTTGGCACGTACAATACTTTAGTCTCTCTTAATATACTGTCCAAATTTCAAGTCGATCGGATAATAAATACGGAAGTTATTCACGAAAGAAGATTCAGTGCTGCAGCAAGGGGAAGAAGAAGCACAGCCACCATTTAAAATGCTTCGCTTGCGCTGTGGCTCGTGTGTGCGCGCCCTTGTGTATGTATGTGTGTGTATGTGTAAGCTTACGAAGATACGATTGGAAATTTTTGACCTGGGTACAGGGAGTTTCGTAGTCGGGTATACTCGACTATAGCATTCTTACTTGTTTTTTTTTGCCGAGCTGGCAACCCGACTGGGGTTGTGCGGTCAGAAAAACATTTGGCATCAGAAAAATCGCACTTTGACGTATCTATGTGTATTCAGTAATTAATGGTATTATCACCTTTTATGGTTATTTCGAAAATCTAACTTGTAACTCAACCGCCAAATAGGGCATTGGGTTTTTAGTCAAACGCCACATTCCTCACAAACACATACAAATTAACTCTCCCTTGCTTTGCGATGCGTTGCAACTTGATCTGAACACAAAAATCACAATAATCAATTGCTCCTCCTTTCCAAAATTTCACGGCAAGCGAATTTGTAGCTCCAATTCTCTTCATTCATACTGCAAGTATCCTCAACAGAGACTTCAACGGGTGGAGCCCACTCTGGGGATCGCCTATTTTGAAAGCTCGCGGAAGAAAAATTGAAAGCATTATAGACACGACTAACCTCATCATCTTAAATGACTGATCAGCAACCCATTTTTCATCTCATAACACTTTCACTCATGTCAATTTAACAATGGATTCCGAGATCACAGATCAAACACAAATGTGAATGGTCAATTGCAGACAGTCTGTATGGAAGTGACCATTACCCTATATCAACAAAAATCCCTACCAAATTCAAACCTTAAAAAATTATTCCATGCATTAAATACAAAACAGACCTTTATGAACAAATTTACTAAAGTTTTACCAACTTTCGAACAAACTCCAGACGATCTCGATCTCGACACTTCATAAATTGACGATATATACCAACATGTGTACCAAGTTTTGTCTAGCTCAAAGATAAAGGCAAAAAAATTGCGTTCATACTGACAGACGGGCATTTCGCAAACCCAATATACTATTTTCCCTTCGGGAACATAGTATAAAAAGCAAAAAGAGAATCACTAGCTGCTTTTACGTAAAACATGATACCGGCACTGCTCATTTGTTTCGGCAAACTATTCGAGAAAATTTTAGCACATTCTTACTGGTTTTTAAATCTAATAAGTATCATATTATAAAATAAACTATACAAATAAATTTATTCGATGTACTGTTTTATGTCGTTTTTCATACCATTTATTTAACTAAAGCATTATTGCCCTTTAATTTGCCGATTCTACATACAACTGAGGTAATAATATAGATCAAATATAAAAAGAATGTTGAAATAATTGTAGCTGAAAGAATGTATTCCTCAGATAGCATATTTGGCAAGCGACGCTGGTGTATTAACGTGGCCGTATAAACTATTAGAGGTATCATATATATCAGACTCCCTAAGTCGACAACGAGCATGAGGTTAGGCTTGCTCAATAGGTACACGATAATGTTGAGCAATATATAAACAATGATAAATACTATTGTTAGAACCAGCATACCATAATAGCCGGGCAAAACAACTAAGGGCATGAATGCTCCCACGAGGTACATCAATATATTAACCACTAGAACTATGAGCACTATGATGCCGGCATACAACATTTCCAGATTGTTCCAATTATAGCATATAATGCACAACGTCGCGCACTCCACAGCCACAATGCCAAGCGTCCAGTTAATGGGAAACTTGTTGAAAAGCTCAGTGAAAACCAAAAGAGTCAAGCACACCAGCGCGATCACCAGCCACATGAAACTCGGAATTGGCACAGCATAAATCAGGTCAAATTTTATCGCCCTGATAACCGCCAGCTGCACCAAGCCAGCCGTTATAAACAGGGCCGCTACAAAGTAGATCCTTTGCAGACGTAACACCTCGAAATGCGGTTGCGGTGACGTTTCCGATGATTTATTAATCTGCACCCTGCCTGGCGTTATACTGACCAGTGCTGGTTGCATGGTAGCTTACGCCCACCTCTTCTCTTTAAGAACACATACAAATATAAGAATTTGCTTTATTTGACATGGTTCTCAAAGTATCTCAAATATAAAAAAAATTGTTTAAGAATCTCATATCTATAGGTATGTGGTCCTGGGTTGGTGTTATCTATATACATACATACAGATATAAAATTCTGAGTCCACACTCATTGACTGATTGACTGACTGACTGATCATCGCACAGCCGAACTGGTAAGAGCTAGGAGACTGACATTTTTATACAACATCACTTTCGGGGTCAAAGTTCAATTATTGCTTGGTATGAAAAACTTTTTTGTTTCTTAACCTATCTCAATTAAACCAGATTGTTTATTTGTGACGGTATGTTACATCCCGACTAAATTTGGTCAAAATCCAATGACAAGATGCAAAAAACATTTGTAAAGTGATTAATTGAGAACACAAATATGGAAGAAATAAAATATGGCGTAATATTTGAGATCCGAAAAAAGTTTATCTGCGTCAGCTATACACAAACCGACATTCCAAATTTTGTGTCTCTAGTTCTTATAGTTGCTGAGATCGAAGCGTTCATACATACAGACATAACCAAAACGAATTTTCTTTTGTAACTAATCAAGAATATACATACATATATATTTTATACAAAGTCGCCGACTATCACTCATCGAATACAGACGTCAACGCCGATTAGCTCGCTTATCCCAACATATTTCGTAAAAGTTACATTTGCGTCAACTTTCTTATCTCTCTGGGTGCACGTTTATAGATCGACTGCCCGAGAAATAATAAATTCGCCAACCATGGCCCCTGGGCCACCAAATATTGGAGAACATCGTTTTTCTCCATTAAGTGACTCTTAAGAGTAAAAAGAAAAGGCAATAGCAACCCAAAACCTAAAATACATCACACTATCCGCAAAAAATTTGGAAAATCCACTAATGGAAAAGCTTTGCCGTTCACCGGGCCATAAATATTGTTAGTAAAGATCTTTCGCTCTCCTCACTTCGCGACTGCAGTCTTTTAATGCTGGTCAAGAGCATGGATATCGCTGATAAATTTCTCAAAGCAAAGGAGCTTACAAGCATTCGCGAAATTTCGTGCAAGCTGCACGAATCGCTTAACAACGTAAAAGGCACTATATATGCACCGTACCTCAACAATATTCCCGAATAAGAAATTTTAGATTAACTTAAATCAGAACACGTATCCTCAATATACATATTTAACAAGATGATCGATGGGACACCCAAACCTTCTGGAGTAGTTTTGGTCACGTTTGATCTTTATGCTCTTCCAAAGAAACTTAGTATGGAACACAGTTAGAGTAAGAGAATACATCCCAAACCCAATGCGCTGCAAAACGTGTCAAATGCTAAGTCACACCGCCAAACACTGCGCCCCCCGCTTTCCAGAACTGCAGTCAACTCAACTCAACTTTACCGTCCCCTCCCAGCTTAACAAGCTTCAGATAAGCTTGGAGCATTTTTCTCCAAGTAATCTCGCGATAAACGTGTGACAAAAGAAAAAAAAAACTTTCAAACAACCTTCACCAAAATACGAAAAACTCTCAACACAAATTCGGCAAATTTCTTGCCCACTACCACTTTCAAAAATACAACTTTTTCCAGCACAAGTGATTCTGATTCAGCAGACGATCCAATGGAGGAAGCTGATTTATAATCAGTTTTCTCTATTGTTCACTCCTGTTACACTATAATATCAATATTTTTTTCATTATAATGTCTATTAAAATAATTCAATGGAACATGAATGGATTTATCAATAATTATCACGAACTCACAATTTTTATTAAAGACACCAACCTGATATTATACGTATGTGCACAGGAAAGTCACATTCCACACAATACAAAATGTATTATCAACCCAAAACCATTTTATGGTTATTTAAAAAATCGAACTTGTAACTCAACCGCCAAACAAGGCATTGGGTTTTAAGTCACACGCCACATTCCTCACATACAAATTAACTCTCCCGTGCTTTGCGATGCGTTGCAACTTGATCTGAACACAAAAATCACAATAATCAATTGCTCCTCCTTGCCAAAATTTTACGGCAAGCGAATTTATAGCTCCAATTCTCTTCATTAATATTGCAATAATCCTCAACGGAGACTTCAACGGGTTGAGCCCGCTCTGGGGATCGCCTATTTTGAAAGCTTGCGGAAGAAAAATTGAAAGCGTTATAGACACAACTAACCTCACTAACAATGGTAACCGCACTCACAGATAAGAATGGTCAATTGCCGACAGTTTGTATGGAAGTGACCATTAACCTATATCAACAAAAATCCCTACCCAATTCAAACCTGAAACCAGTAAGAACGTTGCAATCGGACGCACCCGACTGCAGACTATGTTTCCAGTCCTATATAATTTGGTTATTTGTGGGATCGGAAAGAACCCTGTATAGGTGTGGGAGATATATATTTTGATCGTTTGTAGTCCCCTATGAGTGAACACTAAACAGAAAATTATCCCATCTCGCTCATACTAATCATGTGATACACGCAACAGTATCAATACGCACACTGTCTGCACAATCACTTGGGCTAACAACTCATTCATGATCATGACTCGAGTATCCAGTCGAGTCATAATCGAAAGCAAGTGTGAGTCCGAATCACAGAAAATGATTTACATGCACAGAGCAGCAAAAGCAGACAGCATCGCTGTCTCTCTCATTCCAGCCTTCAAATTCAAGCAACAGTCGATATTGGCGAAATAGCTACTGTGCACACTGTGAACACTATCAACACTATCAACACTGTGGACACTGTGATAAACAAGAATTAATCTGTAAAAAAATAATGCTTGTAAATCGTTTAGCGAGTACACAACGAAGAGAGTGAGAACAGACACTACAGACACGCTCGCACGATCAAACAGATGTTCGTAACAGTGTGAGAGCGCATCATACGAAATGACTCGAGTCACACAACTGTTCAGCTTCGAGTCAATGCGTCCGAAAAATGAATGTATCATAAGCAATTGAAATTATCATTTGAGGAACACACATTCGTCGTTTTGAACGTGTGCATAGTGTTATTTCTGACTGTTAACACGATTTAGTGTGCACTTGTGCAGGGCTCTAGTGGGGGGTCCAAAAATGTTGGGTGCAGATTTGTCCAGGGGGTCAACATAAGTATGTATGTAAGATTAGAACTAATTAGCTCCAAAACATTATATTATAAATGATTTTATTATTATTATATGCCCGCGTGGGAGTTTAACAAATTAATGAATACAACTTTTGATTTTTACTCCCTGTACCCATAAAATGGGTAAAAAGGGGGTATTACATCTGTGCAAATGTATGTAACAGACGGAAGGAGACATCTCCGACCCTATAAAGTATATATATTCTTGATCAGTATCAAAAGAGATTTCGATTTGGCCATGTCCGTCTGTCTGTCCGTCTGTCCGTATGAACGCGTCGATCTCAGCAACTACAAGAGCTAGACACACCAAATTTGGAATGTAGGTTCCTGTATACCATACGCAGATCAAGTTTCATATTTCAGATATCTCCCCCCGTTCCCCCGCAAATCGATTAAAACCGTTTTACAGTAACAAGATTTTAAGATTTGGCATGTACAATACTTTAGTCCCTCTTAATCTACTGTCCGAATTTTACGTCGATCGGATAATAAACACGGAAGTTATTCACGAAAGAAGATTCAGTGCTGCAGCAAGGGGAAGAAGAAGCACAGCCACCAATTAAAATGCCTCGCTTGCGCTGTCGCTTTTGCCGCCTGTGTGCGTGCGTCTTTGTGTATGTGTGTGTGTAAGTGGACGTAGATGTGATTGGATGTTTTAGACCTGGGTACTGGGAGTTTCGTAGTCGGGTACACTCGACTATAGCATTCTTAATTGCCTGGGCTGCCAGCTGACCTGAGCGTTACCATCTTACACTCGGCCCTCCTGATCCTCTTCATCCGACCCGGATGATAACAGCTCTTCGGTTTCGGCTATGAACTTCCACAGTTTGATGTTGTCACAGCTTGTTGCTGTTGTATTTGGTCCTTCAACGTTTGCTGCTGCTTTTCCACATCGAAGCGGCCGTTGCGTTTGAGCTTTACTATTTTGTAAGGGCCCAAAAACTCACTCGCCAGTTTTCGTCCTGCGACGATCTGAGTACGTTTTATGGCGACCAGATCGCCCAGCTTGTATACACGGGACGCCTCTTCTTATCGTAGGCTGCATTATAATTCGTCTGTGCCTTCTGTATGTTCCGCTTGGCTTCGGTTCTCAACTGTTGGCGCTCTTCGTTGAATCGGTCGACGAGTTCCTGATTCAGCAGTTCCAGCAGAAGATCTTGAGTTGACGCGTGCATGTGCGAGTTGATGGCCCTCTGCACTTGCGGCACAAACTTAAACCATTTTGACGGCTCCTCTGTCGATAGCTTCGAAGTTATTGAAAGGATAGAGCGATTCACCCTTTCAACCTGACCATTGCCTCTGGCCACACCTGTAGTTGACCACACGTGCTCTACCATATTTGCACTTGCAAACTCTGCAAATGCACCTCTGTCACTCACCACTAGCTTATCTTCTTCAGCACCTCTTCGTGTTCGGTTGATTTGACTGGAAACAGCCAAACAAACTTCGAAAATGCGTCGACGACCGCCAGAGTAAATTTGTATTGTTTTGATGTTGCATCCATCGGGCCAAGATGATCGACGTGCAACGTGTGGAGAGGTACCTCGCCCTTATCGATGCAATGCAAGAAGCCTTCTTGCTTACCCAACTTCTTGCTGTGAATTATACAACTAATTCAGTTAGATATACATTTTACCACCTTACCCTCTAGATGAGGAATAGAGAACTGCTGCTGAATGTTATGCATCGTCTTGCGAACGGCAAAGTGACCCACTTCGTGAGCGCTGCTGATCAACTTCCGTTCGATTTTCTTTGGCACAACCAACAGTTCGTTGCCACCCATTTGCTTGAAGAGCAGACCGCCCTTCATCTTGTAGTCACCGCATGGACCCTCTTGCAGTATCTGGACTACTGCTTTTATATGCTCGTCATCTTGCTGCGCCTTTCTTAATCGTGCAGATAACTCCGTTGAAACTCGTATTATGAAGACATCTTGTGGATAGCGACTTAGATGATCGACGTGTCTAATTTTAGCTCCTGCGCGGTGCTCCATATCTGGGGTGATACTTTGTATGTACAGCACCCACTGATAAACGTCTCTGGGGATGTCTTCTTTTGTTGTTGACTGTTTAAAGGCTGCGCAGTCCGTTACCAATTTAAAACGAGTCCCGAGCAGGTAGTGGCGGAACTTCTTTAGAGCTAGATAAGCAGCTTTAATTTCTAGCGGGTAACTGTGCTTTTTTGACTCTGCCTCCGACGCTTTCTTACTCCAAAAATACACGGGGAAGAGCCTTGCATCATGCCACTGCAACAGCACTGCTCCAAATCCATCTTTGGACTCGTCAGTGTGCAACTCAGTAAGTGCGTCTCGAGCGTAAATATGCAGTACCGGCTCACACGTCAACGACATTTTCAATTTCTGAATTGCTTCTAATTCTTCGGGGCCAATCTTGAACTTTACATCTTTTTTTAATAAATTCGTGAGCGGCCGTGCTAATGCCGCGTAGCCTTGTATAAACTTTCTAAAGAATCCTGTGAGAGCTAGGAACGACTGGACATCTTTGATATTTTTCGGAGTGGAAAAGCGACTAACAGCTGTTGTTTTTTGTGCTCCTGGCCAAATTTTCCCATTTTCTACGGTGTGACCCAGAAAATTTATACTCTTCTGTAAAAAGCTACATTTCTTCCATTTTATTTTTAGTTTATACATAGCTGCCGTCTCTACAACTTTCCTCGTCTTCAGTATACACTCGTCAGCTGTTGCAGCATACACAACAATGTCGTCCATATATAACTGCATTGTGTCATCGTTAATGAGCTTCTGGAAAACATGGTTTACGAATCGTATGAAGGCTGCAGGCGAATTTCGGAAACCAAATGGTGCTTTATTGAACTCAAAGAGTCCCTCTCGTGTGACGAATGCTGTGAGAGCTCCGCTACTTTCCTCTACAGGTACATGGAAAAATCCGTTTTCTAAGTCCATGACCGTAAACAACTTGGCAGAAACTGATCCTGCAATACCATGCTGTTCAACTTACGGAAGTCGATGCACACCCTTAGCGTTTGATCCTTTTTCTTGACCACGACGACTCGGCTCACTACGTGCGAGGAAGATTCACATACGATGCCTTTCTCTTACCACTCGTTGACTTGGTTTTTTACCGCTTCTGCTTCCTGGTTTCATAATCGACTCGGCAACTGGCGAAAAGGCTTTATTACTCCGTCCTGCGTAATACTCAGTTGAATTGGGCATTTTGCACACGCTACTGGCGTATTGAAGCTGCTCTGAATTATATGCTCAATTTTTCCACGGTACTCAGGCGACGCTACAATATTATCTGCATCCTCGATTACGGCTAAAACGTTCATAGGGTACTCCTCTATCGACTTTTGGTCTGACTCAAGGCTTTGAAACGAAAAAAAACTTGCAATGTGGCACAATCAAAAATTTATGTTCGGTTTGCATCCGGTCGACTTCTACTTTAGCTTACTTTAAAAATCCAATTGGTTTTGTGCTTATGTTTCCCAAGCCTCGTAATGTGGATGCGCTTCTCAAAGTTTTTACGTTCTTTAACTTTTTCAGCACGGTTTCATTCACAATTGTTACGTCAGAGCCTGTATCTACAAGGCATTCAACCTCTACACCGTTTATACGAACAGTGTTGAATCTACTGCGATCCAAAATTACGTGCACTTTGTTATTGTTTTACGTACAATTTCGTGATATATGTCCACTCTTATAACAACGGAAACATTTTGTCTCTGCATTACAGTCAACTCGTTTGTGCTCCGGCGAGCCGCAATTAAAACAAAACTCTTTCTTTTTGCAGCACTTGACTCTTTATTTAGAGACGCCACTGTATTTTTGTCGCCGTACTTTTTCTCAGCGCTCTTTTTTTCATGTTCATGAACTAGTTCGTAAATCTCGAACTCCTCTTCCTCGCTAGAGGCACCAAATTAAAAAAGTAGGTTCGTGTATAGCGGGAGCAGGTCAAGTTTATTTTAGATTTGAGATATTCCCCCCATTCCCCCGCTATTCGATAAAAACTGTTTTACAGTAACAATTTTCAAGATATAGATTTGGGATTTAACATGTACAATACTTAAGTTACTTTTAATCTAATATTCGAATTTCAAGTCGATCGAATAATAAACACGGAAGTTATTCAACAAACAAGATTCAGTGCTGCAGCGAAGGGGGGAAGAAGCAGCACAGCCACCACTTAAAATGCTTCACTTACGCTGTACTCGTGCGTGTACGTCTTTGTGTATGTGTATGTGTGTGTGTATGTGTTAGTGTACGAAAATGCAATCGGAAATTTTTCACCTGGGTACAGGGAGTTTTGTAGTTGGGTATACTCAACTATAGCATTCTTACTTGTTCTTTTTGCGATCGCGCAATAGTTGATGAATATCGGCACTGTTTCGACTCCACACAAATTCTTCGATCAGTTTGCCTTTTAAATCATAGTAGTCGTTCACACATTCTGATTCTAAAAACAATTTAGCTTCACCGCACATTTTAGCTCTGGCTTGCACTTACTTTTGTTTGTTTGTTAATTCATATGCCTCAGCGTTACGTTCAAAATTTTCAAGCCACTTTAACACTGGCACCGTGCAACCGTCAAAGTCGTTAACGATCTTTTCAAAACTACTGGCCGAAATTTTCATTTGATTTTCTCTTTGTTCGTCAATTTCCACTTTCAAGGTCATTAATTGTATCAGCTGCTACAACTTTACACCGATGTCGTCATTTTTGCTGCGCTTAGCGCCATCTCTACATTTTCTTGCGAAATTGCCATTCTCCTACTTCATTATTTTCTTCCACGGAATCGGCCAATGCATTTTTTGCCGGTCCGATTTTGACCAATTTGGCCAGATTGTATAAACTCTCTAGAGACTCGGATTGGGAAAGTTTGGGAATACCTTAATAAACAAAAGAGTTTTTCATACAAAAACATAAATGTTGATCGATCATTCCTATGGCAGCTATATGTTATAGTGGTCCGATGCGGCCGGTTCCGACGTATGTACTGCCTGCAGCGAAAAGAAGGGTCTGTGCCAAGTTTCATTATGATAGCTTTAAAACTGAGAGACTAGTTCGCATAGAAACAGACGGACAGACGGACATCGCTATATCGACTCGGCTATTCATGCTGATTCAGAATATATATACTTTGTTGGGTCGGAAATGTCTCATTCAGTCCATTACACATTTCGAGACAAAATTATAACACCCTGCTAGGGTATAAAAACGTAGCACTGTACAAAAGCCTTCAGAAAAGCTGCCAATTCTTCATTTCCACAAACCAAAATAACTTACCATAGACATAAGACATACGGCATGGTGGAACTCTGAACTAAACCGACTACTACAGAAACAAGCTCTTTGGAAACCATACAAACGCCTTATGGGCATTCAAAAAGCACAAGGCTGTCTTTAAATTCCAACCTAAAGAAGTAAGAATGTTTTAGTCGAGTACACTCGACTACGAGACTCCCTGTACCCAGAGTTGTCGATGACGAACGATGACGATGACGAACGACGGTAGAGTGAAAGAAATACTAGCAGCACAATGCAGAGATGAGCGAGACTGATCGAAGAGCTGATACTTATCGATATTTTATCGAAGAGGCCAATTGGCTGCGCGCCAACAGTCAATTTTTGAATTTTGATGCATAGTCTGCACTATGCAGAGCATTGATAACAATATGTTTCAAGAAAATAAAGTCATGCAGATGGCGCATGTCTCGCAAAGAAAAATGTCAAGCAGATCAGGTGCTTAAAATTTATCGTATGGTTTGCGTACCGATAAGCAATTATGAAACCATATGGGCTTGTGTTGCTTAAAAGCGACATGTGCATCAGCTGATGCCGTGTGTTTTGGTATGTCGTGACGTCACGAGTACAAGACCCGCTGCACTTTCGCGCTCGCTCGCACACATGGTTAAGCCTTAAGTACTTAATAGAAAATGCACGCGCTTCGCGCTCGCTCGCCCGTATGTACATACATATGCTGAAGCCTTCATGTTGCTGCTTGCCAAGCCTGCAGTACTGAATCTTGTTTGTTGAATAACTTCCGTGCTTATTATCCGATCAACTTGAAATTTGGACAGTATATCAAGAATGACAAATGTATTATACATGCCAAATCCCAAAGCTATATCTATAAAACTGTGGCTGTAAAACGTTTTTATTGAATAGCGGGGCAATGGGGGGAATATCTCGGATCCAAAATAAACTTGACCTGCTCCCGCTATACACGAAGCTACATTCAAAATTTTGTGTCTCTAGCTATTATAGTTGCTGAGATCCTTGCGTTCATACATACGGACAGACAGACGGACAGACGGACAGACAGACGGACATGGCCAAATCGAAATCTCTTTTGATACTGATCAAGAATATATATACTTTATAGGGTCGGAGATGTCTCCTTAAGCCTGTTACATACTTTTGCACAAATCCAAAACCCCCTTTTTACCCATTTTATGGGTACAGGGAGTAAAAAGCAAAAGAGAATCACTAGCTGCTTTTACGTAAAACATTTCCCCGCAATCTACCACAAATCTACCACAGCTTTAGACCTATTGCACTGCTCATTTGTTTCAGCAAACTATTCGAGAAAATTTTAGCTCGCAGACCTATGTGGTTTATAAAAAGAAACTGGCTAAAATCACACAACCAAGTAGCATTCTACCGGCACCACAGCACGATGGACGCACTCTTACAATTGCATCACTTCGTGTCGGATGCTCTTTCAACAAAAAATTTTTCTCATTTTTAGGGATAGATTTTGAAAAAGCATTCGATCGCGTGGGGCTTCATGCCGTCAGCTCAAGCTCTGTGGAATCGGCTCGAAGATCTTTAATTCGGTAAAGATCTTTATGACTCGTCACTCATTTCGAGTTAGAGTAACCAATGTTCTTTCCGAGTCCTACACTTTGCATAACGGTATCCCTCAAGGTTCCCCTATCTCGTTAGTATTGCACTATTGCACATCGGCACCACAGCACGATGGACGCACTCTTACAATTGCATCACTTCGTGTCGGATGCTCTTTCAACAAAAAATTTTTCTCATTTTTAGGGATAGATTTTGAAAAAGCATTCGATCGCGTGGGGCTTCATGCCGTCAGCTCAAGCTCTGTGGAATCGGCTCGAAGATCTTTAATTCGGTAAAGATCTTTATGACTCGTCACTCATTTCGAGTTAGAGTAAACAATGTTCTTTCCGAGTCCTACACTTTGCATAACGGTATCCCTCAAGGTTCCCCTATCTCGTTAGTATTGTTCATAATTGCTTTTGAAAATTAAATAATATTGTTCTACGCCATATAAATGTTCAACTCTCTATGTACGCAGAGAACGCCGTAATTTACACAAAAACAAAAGATTTAAATAAATTAAAAGTCACATTTACAAACACCTTAAAAAACATTAACGATAGGGGAACCTCGTCGGGTGCCACACTCGCTACAGACAAATGTAAAATTTTACAGATATGCAGAAAGAACTCCTGCCAACCTCTCAATCTAACATTCAATACCATTTCAATAGATAATGTTGATAAATTATAAATACTTGTCATCGTTTTTGACAATAGATTTAAATTCAGAAAACACTGTATAAACTTAAGATCCAGCGTAGATAAAAACTATTATATAATAAGGTTCCCCAGTTCTAAATTATCAAAAATTCACATAAACACACTTGTAAACATTATTAGGGATCTAGTGCTCGCCAAAATTGATTACGGATTGCCGATTGCGGAACTCCGCCGCATACATAAGAAAAGTGTAAGTCCCATTTCACACAGCAGTTCGCCGAAGTATAAACGCCTTTCTAACCTCGCCAATAAAATGCATCCTGGCCGAAGCCTGCCTGCCAACATTAAAGCAAAGACTGTTTAAGACTACCATCAAACTAAAAAAAAAACTGCAACACGCATAATAAAACACTACATAAGACCAAAGACAATATAATCAACAAGATATCCAACGAGGAACAAAAAAATGGCACAAGGGAACGCTTGTTTTTCGTGAAACCGCTCTCTGGGCTCGAAATGGTCGCGCGATCGGCCGCACCAAGGTGGATTTACTATAAGGTGACGTGTTCCGCTGAGAGCGCTGTCTTAAATGCTCTCAGTTAGAGAGCGCGTGAGAGGATTGGAAAGAGAAAGCGACATTTTTAAGGTTTCTGTACTGTTCGTTTTCTGCGTAAAAACGATAAAACAAAAACAACAAATTCATGAAATCATCCGCAACAGAACCGCTCGCCACAAAGTTAGCTGTCGTACTGAAAAATAAGATAGCGAAAAGAGGGCAGCCAAGTGGAATAAGTCACCTTGTACAAGTCCATCTTGGGCCGCACTACTTTGAAAGCATAAAATGCTAAAAATAGAATGCGCTCTCAGCCTCACCACGTATTGATAAAAATGTGCACACATTTCAAAACCCAAATGCAATGCGAGATTGGCGCGCGTATGCATATCTACGCACTCGATCTTTTTCAAAGTTGCTTTGTCTCACTCTACGATTCGGTGGCATCTTGAAAGCAGCCAGCGGGTTTCACAATTAAATTTCAGTTTGAGTCCAAGTTTCATGTTCTTTTGATGTCGGCACTGACATATTTGTACCCTGGATATATTAAATTGATTCTATTACTATTGTCATGCCGTCCGATTAATTGTGTTTTTTTTAAACGGTCTATGTTTTGCTTTGTAGTGTAGATAACACTAGGGTATTATGCGTATTACACTACATTTGAAATTTCAGACAATAGAATCTTCCTTGGCACTGTAGGAAAAATTGAAGTTTTTCTGGCATGAGACAAATTTTGTACCGAGTATCAATAATTGGATTTTAATTTCAATAAAAGGATGGTGTCACGGCCATTTTTTGTTCAAAAATTCTTACAAGAATTCGAACGTTAACAAGGAAACACGACCTAAAATATTTAGTTATCTTTCAGTTCAAAATTTGTGACAAAAAAGTGTGTCCATTTATCCTATAGTGCAGAGCAAGCTACAACAAAAACGAATACCACCTGCTGAGAGCGCATTCAATCTTACGCTCTCAGAGTAAGAAACCGAGAGCGAGAGCGCGCCAAGCACTGCAGAGTGAAAAGCCACCTAAGCAACCGAGAGCGACAGCGCGCCAAGCGAAAAGCCACCTGAAAAACCACACCAAAAATTTCGTTGTTCATTCATTTGTATGGGCGTTGGATATCTTGTTGATTATATTGTCTTTGATAAGACCTTCTACAACGCCATGAAGGCAAAACGTAAATAAAAGGTTCTATCAACAAGTCGACCCTGCGATTTTTGCCAATTTTTGCAACCACCTCAGTATCCCTGCATCCCCGCAAATCACACGAAAACTCGTTTACCCGCCATGGCAACTTTGCAACTCATCCTTCAACATGCATCTGCATCAGTTCAAAAAATCCAATACCCCCTTTTTACCCATTTTATGGGTACAGGGAGTAAAAAGGATAACAGAAAGTGGTGTTTTTGAAGCAGTCAAGCAAACTCCACAACTCCAGACGGCTATAACAGACGCATGAAAAAGCAACAGCCACTCAGGCTTCGCTGTAGTCGACTCCAATAATACCATGATTTCGGGTGGAATAATCCCCGAGCAATGCTCGGTTATCACCGTAGAAGCCCTCGCCGTTCAAAAAGTTGTGATATTGCACACCAGACAAAGGCAATTTCGAAATATGCACCGATAGCTTATCCCACCATCACAGCAGTCAAAAACATAATCTGCCACAACAAAGCTGGAAGAAGAAACTTATGCATCCAACATCTGAGAAAGCTGGTGCTCTTCTGGGTTCCAAGGAACTACCGGCAACGAGCAAGCGGAAAAAGCAGCTAACCATGTCACTTTGGCATCAACCCTCACGGCTCTGGCATCCACTATCCATCGGACACCTACAAACAAAAATGGACCACTTTCGTTCGCTTACGAATTGGGCACACGCAATTGACTCACGATCATCTTCTCACGAAGAAATCACAGCAACAGTGCCCAAGCGGGGCCATCCTTTCCGTCGACTACCTACTGAATCACTGTAATTTATTGGCGAGCATTAGAAGCAAAATATTCCCAAACAAAAAACCCTCAGACTGTTTAAAAGAACCCTCACATGTAAACATTAATCTAATATACGAATTCATTATCCCATGAAATACAATAACCTTATATAATACTGTTAAATTATTAACTTAGATTCGTAGGCCTCAGTAGCTAGTACTCGTAACTCATATTTTGGGTATAACATTGCATATCGTATTTAAATTAATAAA
The DNA here is from genome assembly GCA_035043065.1 of Hirtodrosophila confusa. Lineage (NCBI taxonomy): Eukaryota > Metazoa > Arthropoda > Insecta > Diptera > Drosophilidae > Hirtodrosophila > Hirtodrosophila confusa. The sequence goes on from JAWNNI010000165.1 coordinate 2,614,032, forward strand.
TTAAATAAATAAATAAATAAACTTTATAGCGTCGGAGATTTCTCCTTGCACAGATATAGTACCCCCTTTTTACCCATTTTATGGGAGTAACGGCTATCTTCGGAGTGCCGAAGCTATATACCCTAGCAGCAATGTTCTTTATACAAAACTCAATTCTCGTCTGATTGTTTCTATGGGAGCTATGTGGTCCGATTTTGATAAAATAATAGGTAACTATATGAAGTATAATAAAACTCTCTATTAGTTTGGATGTAATATTTGTATAAACTCTCTCTTTGTTTTGTATTCCGTTGGTGATTTCGGTCGACGCGCCCGCGCTTTAATATTTTCTAATTGGTGTTGTTGTGCGTAAGTACAAATCAGCGTCAACAAATTTAACCCTAGGGTGCCTTCTTTTTTATTTTGTACTTTCTATTTCTTGTGCAGTGGTTCCTGTTTATTTTATTTTTTCTCTATTTATATTTTTCTTTTAATAAAATGTTTGTCTGCTATACTAAAAATTGCCAGGTTAGAGCAAACTCTAAGATGGGATTTGTTTGCTACTGGCTGTGTGATAATGTATCACACGAAAAATGTGCTGGCCTTAACGGCAGAATTGTGGACCAGATTGAGTCAAAATCTAGCCTCAAGTGGACATGTATATCCTGTAGGGATGTTGAAAGGGACGTTATGCGTTTTATGAGGCAGACTAAGAAAAGCTTTGGTGACATTTTCGGGCGGTTTAAAAAACTGTTCGATGGTTTTTCCGACTTGGAGAACGAATTTAAAAGTATGAAACAAAACGGAAGAAGGCTAATTTTAGGCTGTCTATTGGCCCCAATGAACTGCAGCTCCCTACACATGCTTCCACTACATCCGTAACTACTAAACAGTTAGAATTGATAAATTTATCGTCCCCCTCTCCTCATAGTTTAATAATCAGAAGTGACGAGAATAGCATCGTACCCATGGATGTTGTTCCTTCTGATCCCGTAGAGCATTCTGATTCGCTGGCTATTAACACTGTTGTTTCAGATCAAAACTCTAGTGATAATATACCAATCGAATCAACTGGTCTAGTAACCAATGCTGTGGCTCCATTGGATGCAACTGCTTTGGCTACCAAGAAGACCCTTATAGGTATTCCACCACGGAAAAAAATCTTTTTTTCTAGGCTTGCCCCTGATACTACATCTGATGATGTGAAGGCCTTTATACAGGCTAAATCTAAAGCCCACATTACGGTGGAAAAGTTCAAATTCACGTATTCTAGGGAAATATCGTCATTTAAGATAAGTGTTCCGGCAGAGTATTTCAACAACATTTGTTGCAAAGAATTCTGGCCCGACCACTTAGTTGTTAAGGAATATACGGCAAAAAAGAAAAATCGGCCTCCGATTTCACTTCCTTCCTCCGGTGGTAGTTCTAACCCACATATTGTAGTATCTGATAGCAGGGACCGTAATCATTATAAGTTATATATTAAAAATTACATGGTAATGATTACATTTCAATTGTTTGCGTTTTTCCTTAATGATAATCATTAATTTTGAGTAATTGAATAAGACTTGGCCATAATCATTATTGTTGATCAAAAAAAATAAAATTCAAAAATAATGATTATCAATGATTTTTATTTTTTTCGCTCAATATAAAACTCAACAGTAATTTACGGCTTCTGTGTTAGATTTATCCCCAATATTCTTGCATATCCTTGTAAAGGGACCACAAAGCTAGCCCCCAGGATTTTTTCATAATTTTTTTTTTTTTTTTTTTATTTATTTATTTTTTTTCGGTTTTGGTCAGATTATGTTTGTTCAATTATTATTTAATTTAACAAAAAGCAATTCGTACATTTACACATGCACATACACAAAGACGCACACACACAAGCGACAGCACAAGCGCCAGCACAAGCGAGGCATTTTAAGAGTGACTAATGTATTGTACATGTCAAATCCCAAGGCTATATCCTTAGAAGTGTGGCTGTAAGACGTTTCAATTGAATAGCGGGGGAGAAATATCTCCGATCCAAAGTAAACTTGACTGATCAAGAATATATATACTTTATAGGGTCGGAGATGTCTCCTTCTGTCTGTTACATACTTTTGCACAAATCCAATACCCCCTTTGTACTTATTTTATGGGTACAGGGAATAAAAACGTTGCACTCGAACGTATCCGACAGCAGAATACTCTGTTCACAGTCTGGTATAATTTGCTTATTTGTGGGTTCAAAAACAGTAGTCTGTATATAAAATTTTATGACTATATCTTGACATTTTATAAATTGAGGATATACACCAACATGTGCGCCAAGTTGGTTGCTCTAGTTTCAAGGGTGTGCGTTCATACGGACAGACGGACAGATGGACATTTCGCAATCGCAATATACTCTTTTGCCCTTTGGGAACAGAGTATAAAAATAGATAAAAACAATGCAAGACCGTAGTCAAGCGCAGGCGATCTTCGTATCCCTCCTTCAGGTACGACTGTGAATAGCTTTCCTTATCTTTTATTTCTTATTGATACATTATCATTGCAGAAATTGCTTTTTGTTAAATTAAATAATAATTCAACAAACATAATCTGACCAAAACCGAAAAAAAAATAAATAAATAAAAAAAAAAAAATAAAAATTATGAAAAAATTCTGGGGGTAGCTTTGTGGTCCCTTTACAAGGATATGCATGAATATTGGGGATAAATCTAACACAGAAGCCGTAAATTACTGTTGAGTTTTATATTGAGCGAAAAAAATAAAAATCATTGATAATCGTTATTTTTGAATTTTATTTTTTTTGATCAACAATAATGATTATGGCCAAGTCTTATTCAATTACTCAAAATTAATGATTATTATTGAAGAATAACGTCAAAAATGTGAAGTTTAAAAATCATAGCGGAAATGCAGAGAGTGTACAATAGTAAAGATTTTTTGTATGAACCACTTTTTTCTACGTCCATTATAAGTGGGTGATTTTTTTATTTAAAAAAAATAAAATAATCATTATTTACGGTCCCTGTCTGATAGTTCAAAAAACTAACATCCTCCCCTCTCATTGGGCTATCAGAATGTAAGAGGTCTTTGTAGTAAACTTAGTAATCTTTATCTAAATAGCCTAACTTTTCCTTTCCAAATCGTTGCCTTTTCTGAAACATGGCTAAGGCCCGACATTGTTAATTCTGAAATTCTTTCTAATAAATTCTCTATATATAGAAAAGATCGCACTACTCGTCGTGGTGGTGGTGTACTTATTGCTGTTGACGTTGATTTGTCATCTGAGATATTACCGATAGCTCTGTAGATATTGAATTTATTGCTGTTAAAGTTAGTTTTTGTGGTGTTTGTTTTTTTATTACTTGTTCATATATACCACCTTCTTCAGATTTCTCTGTTTATTCTTCGCATGCTTCTGCTATACATTCTGTCTCATCTATGCTTTCTGATCGTGATTTTCTTGTAGTTCTTGGTGATTTTAATATTGCCGGAACTACCTGGATTTCTAGTCCTGACTCCAGCGTGTTGACACCCACGGCTCAGCATGATTTTACTGATAGTTTATTTGGGATGTCATTGTGTCAAATCAATGGTATCCCAAATTCTTTACATAAAATGGTTGATCTTATTTTTGTCTTGGATTCCTCCTTCTATTCTGTCTCCCGGACTATACCTATATCCATTCCCGAAGATCCTTATCACCCATCTTTGGAACAGTTGATTGACTTACCAGCCTGGATGCCAAGCCCAGGCAGAAAATTTGCAGAGCGAGTTCGTCAATTTCGGAAAACCGATTTTTCTAAACTTGCTCTGCTCCTATCCCAGACTGACTGGTTCCAGCTGTACATGTGTAGAGATATGGATTGTGCAATCGAATATTTTTATTTAACTTTAAATTCGTTAATTGATTCCTGTGTTCCATTTTGTAACCCACGTAGGTCTAACAAACCTGCGTGGTTTACACGGGATTTAACTAACTTAAAAATAGAAAGTCGAGATTGTACAAAAAGTTCAAGGAATCTGGCTCTTTCTTGGATTTTTCGCGCTATTTGATTGCCCGATCTAACTTCTCTGTACTTAATATACACTGTTATATCAACTACCTCAGAAGCTGTAGGTTACAGTTTCAGCGGGATCCTAAAAGGTTTTATAACTTCGTTAATGCGAAGCGTAGGTCATCAACACTTCCATCAACAGTATTTATCGAAAAAAAGACAGCTGACTCAGATCAGGCTATTGCCGATCTTTTTGTCGAATTTTTTCAAACGACTTATAGTTCACAACCTTATCATATGGTTTCGCCTTATCCTTATCATGTAAATAACTCCAATTGCATTTTTTGACCTTTAATAACTGAAAGTTCGCTTCTACGTGATGGAGTACCAAGCTGTGTGCTTAGGTACCGTGCTGAAGGTATTTTAAGCCACTATTTTACTCCCTGTACCCATAAAATGGGTAAAAGGGGGTATTACATCTGTGCAAATGTATGTAACAGACAGAAGGAGACATCTCCGACCCTATAAAGTATATATTCTTGATCAGTATCAAAAGAGATTTCGATTTGGCCATGTCCGTCTGTCTGTCCGTCTGTCCGTCTGTCCGTATGAACGCGTCGATCTCAGCAACTACAAGAGCTAGAGACACCAAATTTGAAATGTAGGTTCCTGTATAGCATACGCAGATCAAGTTTGTTTCATATTTCAGATATCTCCCCCGTTCCCCCGCAAATCGATTAAAACCGTTTTACAGTAACAATTTTCAAGATATAGCTTTAAGTACAATACTTTAGTCTCTCTTAATCTACTGTCCAAATTTCATTTCGATCGGATAATAAACACGGAAGTTATTCACGAAAGAAGATTCAGTAATGCAGCGAGAGGGGAAGAAGAAGCACAGCCACTTTTGCCGCCTGTGTGCGTGCGTCTTTGTGTATGTGTGTGTTTATGGGTAAGTGGACTTAGATGTGATTGGATGTTTAAGACCTGGGTACAGGGAGTTTCGTAGTCGGGTATACTCGACTATAGCATTCTTACTTGTTTATTTTTAAACTGTCCGTGGAGTTGTGCTCATTCCCCAACATTTGGAAAGAATCATTTATTATTCCTCTCCATAAAAAGTCTAATGTTGAGAACTATAGAGGTATTTCTAAGTTGTCTGCTATTCCTAAGATTTTTGATAAATTAATAACTTCTCAACTTCAACATTTATGTAGATCTATAATTTCACCCTGCCAGCATGGGTTTGTGAAATATAGATCTACTACCACTAACCTATTGGAATTCACTTCATTTGTCATCAAGGGATTTCAATCTAAACAGCAAACAGACGTTATTTACACTAATTTCAGTAAGGCCTTTGACTCTGTTAATCATTCTCTTTTACTTCATAAGCTTCACCTTCTGGGATTTCCAAATAACTTAATGCTTTGGATCTCCAATTATTTAACTCTTAGAACCCAAAAAGTGTATTTCAAAGGCTTAGTTTCTAGGTCTGTTCAAGTTACTTCCGGAGTTCCACAAGGAAGTCATCTTGGCCCCTTATTATTTACTCTGTTCATAAATGACCTTCCTTCTGTTGTAAATCACTCCCGGGTGCTGATGTATGACGATGATGTTAAAATTTGTCTGTCATCTACTGATTTCTTATCTGGTCAAAGGTTGCAAACTGATCTTGATAGTTTTCAAGCCTGGTGTCATTAAATTTATTAAATGTTAATTGTCGTAAGTGTAACGTAATGTCCTTTAACAGGCGAATGCCCTTTCTTAATAATTATATTGTTAATGATAAGCCGCTTGCTCGGTTGATGATTTGGGTATCCTCTTAGATCCCAAGCTTAAGTTTGACAAACATATCTTTTCCACCGCTAATCGTGCCTTTGGTGTCCTGGGTTCATTAAGCGTTGTACGATCCCTACATTACTAAAACTCTTTATACTTCTCTTGTGCGACCTATTCTTGAATATGGTTCTTGTATTTGGTGTCCCCAATACAAGGTTCATCAGGATAGATTAGAATCGGTACAAAAACAATTTCTGCTCTTTGCACTCCGGGGTCTTAACTGGAAAACTAATACTCGCTTGCCTTCTTATCGTAGTAGACTTTTATTAATAAATTTGCCTTCTCTTTCTGATCGTAGATCCATGCTGGGTGTAATTTTCTTACACAAACTAATTAATGGGGAAATTGATTCTTCTGAATTAATCAGCCAAATTAGTTTTGCAGTTCCGATCAGATGTTCTAGAAACTTTCTACCACTATCTCTTCAAGCTTGTAGTTCTAATTATGCTATTCATAACCCCTTTCGAGTCTTATGCTCTAACTATAACAATCTTTTCCATCTAATAAGTAATGCTACTTCAATTTCTACACTTAAAACTTTACTCTTACGGTATTTATGTAATCCTTAGGAACTTTTGTATAATGTTATTGTTGTATTTGCATGTCCGCGATCTTTCGCTACCGTACGTTATGCGGCGTGCCCTTCTTATGGCACATTCATGTTATAGTGCTCTGATCCGGCCAGTTCCGACATATGTACTACCTGCAGCAAAAATAAGGGTCTGTGCCAATTTTCATTACGGTAGCTTTGAAACTCTATATCTATAACGCTATATCGACTCGGTTATTGATGAGGATTCAGAATATATATATTTTTTTGGGTCAGAAACGTCCCCTCCAGTGCATTATTATTATAATACTCTCTGCTAGGGTTATAATAATTTAAGAGTGTGCAAACCGATGTTGGAAATTGTAGCACCACCCATCGGCACGGGAGGGAAATGGGGCCAATGTCAAATTTTTGTCCACACCTGTGAAGCTAGAGCAACCAAACTTGGTACACATTTTAGTGTATACCCTCCATTTATGAACTGTTTTCTTCGTGTCTCTTTCCGAACCCACAAGTAAGCAAATTATACCGGACTGGGAACAGAGTATTTTGCTGTCGGATAAGTCCGACTGCAACGTTCTTACTTGTTTAAGATTGGCTTCAATGTAATTTTCATAGCCCAACACAAAATGTCATTTGGCATGTGGGTCAACTATTTAGGCACATCTACTACATTTAATTGTGATACGCCATATTTCGTACGATTAACAAAAGTAGTCAAGTTCAACGTTATGCATTTTAATCTATATATTTCACCGGGCAACGCTAGGGTATTATTAGCTATTTTGAAATATTTGTATTTATGGTCCTATTTTACTTAACTGAATACAACATTCAGTATACTGTCTATAGACATATTCGACCTAAGTGGGCTTTTGCTGTCAAATCTGTTTGTACAATGTTACCAAAGATGAAGTAATGAGGCAAATAAAATACATAGCTCCAGTCGCTTGTCCAGTCCTCCAACGTGCACACCTCATAAGCACCAAATCAAAACCTCAACGTCGGAAATAGAACACATTCGATCAAGTCGAATGGCCACATTTGCAACTGTTCACCTACGTGGTGTTGTACATGCATGTCCACAATATACATAAATACAGTCATCCATATTACCAGTACTTTTGAGAATCATAGCGAGAAAATTTAGGACAATCCACTAATGCCAGGTGGCAGAAAGCGAAGTACAGTACAGCGAAGACAAGATAATCGAGAATACAGTGCGCGGTCACGACCGAAGTGAATTTATCGGAGTGAGTTTTCCTGTTTCTCATTTTGTTTGCCTTTCAATACTTCGCAGGCACGTGGCACAAAGATTCAGGAAAATCTATCCCCACTGGCAGTTGCATCTTTCTACGATTGACACAGGCAGGCAAATTTCGCATAACCAATTCCATTGAAAATACTTCGCCAGGCAATGCTGGAGCAATACTAGAACTTTATATAGATTGCTATTATTTTTATCAAAATTGGACCACAATAATAATAATAATAATAATAATAATAATAATAATAATAATAATAATAATAATAATAATAATAATAATAATAATAATAATATATACCTGCCATAGAAAACAATTCGTCAGGTGTATACTACATATATGTATCTACGGTAGGCCGAAGATAGACGTTTTGCCCTGTTTTGTATACATTTTCGCTCAACTTGACAATTCTCCATTTTTTATGGCAACAGCGTATAATAAAGCAAACACACATTGATGGATATGCGTATGTAGTTGGTATCTCGATTTTATTATAAAGGACCCAGCGGGAAATCGCCCGAGCGCTCCGTTTTGTAATTGATGAAATAATCAATGCTTTCCGGCAGTTTTGTGTGCATTGAAGAAATTACCGCTGCTTAACCGTCAGAATTGTGCGGTGCCTAACCACCCGATGAATTCTGCGCTGCTCAACCGTCAGAATTGTGAGGTGTCTGGCCACCCGATGAATTCTGCGCTGCTGAACCGTCAGAATTGTAAGATGCCATGCATGTACACCAGCAATAAAGTGCAAAGTGAAAGAAAAATTCAAAAAGTTATTCAACAAACAAGATTCAGTGCTGCAGCGCGGGGGGATGAAGCACAGCCACCATTTAAAATGCCTCGCTTGCGCTGTGCTTCGTGTGTCCTCATCATTGTGTATGTGTGTGTGTATGTGTAAGTGTACGAAGACGCGATCGGAAATTTTTGACCTGGGTACAGAGAGTTTTGTAGTCGGGTATACTCGACCATAGCATTCTTACTTGTTGTAAAAGTAATCTACAATGTGGACAGCAATGTAATCACACACAATACAATGTAAATACATACAATACATTTTTTAAACAAGTAAGAATGCTATAGTCGAGTATACCCGACTACGAAACTCCCTGTACCCAGGTCTTAAACATCCAATCACATCTAAGTCCACTTACCCATACACACACATATACACAAAGACGCACGCACACAGGCGGCAAAAGTGGCTGTGCTTCTTCTTCCCCCTCTCGCTGCATTACTGAATCTTCTTTCGTGAATAACTTCCGTGTTTATTATCCGATCGACTTGAAATTTGGACAGTAGATTAAGAGAGACTAAAGTATTGTACATGCCAAATCTTAAAGCTATATCTTGAAAATTGTTACTGTAAAACGGTTTTAATCGATTTGCGGGGGAACGGGGGAGATATCTGAAATATGAAACAAACTTGATCTACGTATGCTATACAGGAACCTACATTTCAAATTTGGTGTCTCTAGCTCTTGTAGTTGCTGAGATCGACGCGTTCATACGGACAGACGGACAGACAGACGGACATGGCCAAATCGAAATCTCTTTTGATACTGATCAAGAATATATATACTTTATAGGGTCGGAGATGTCTCCTTCTGTCTGTTACATACATTTGCACAGATGTAATACCCCCTTTTTACCCATTTTATGGGTACAGGGAGTAAAAAGCAGCGAACTTGTAAGCGATTACTTTTTTGTTCACAGTAAGCAGCATTGTGGACGCACCTGCTAGGATTTGCGGCCATGCTGTTACAAAAATAAGCTACGATGTAATCATCGTTTACAAGGCAAGGAAGCGCTTCCAGCTTCTAAGTAAGCATCACGTAATCGCTTACTGCAGCGCGCGATTTCCCGCTGGGGAGAGGTACATACATATGTATGTATATATGCATGTACTACGTGTATATAGAAAAATCGTGTGTGTCATGTGTGTAGGTGGTGGTATTCGCGCGTTTAAAAGTGCTTAAGTGGGCAGTCATAATCTTAAATGTGCAAATATACAAATGTATGTACATATATGACAGCAAGCACACAGCCAAAAAAATACATACTTTTATGTACATACATACATATGTATATATCATACATATATATATAAGAATGCTATAGCCGAGTATACCCGACTACAAAACTCTCTGTACCCAGGTCAAATATTCCCGATCGCGTCTTCGCACACTTACACATACACAAAGATGAAGACACACGAGCCACAGCGCAAGCGAGGCATTTTAAATGGTGGCTGTGCTTCTTCCCCCCGCGCTGTAGCACTAAATCTTGTTTGTTGAATAACTTCCGTGTTTATTATCTGCTCGATTTGAAATTTGGACCGTAGATTAAGAGTGACTTAAGTATTGTACATGTTAAATCCCAAATCTATATCTTGAAAATTGCTCCTGTAAAACGGTTTTTATCGAATTAAATTTGGTGTCTCTAGCTCTTATAGTTGCTGAGATCGACTCGTTCATACGGATAGACGGACATGGCCAAATCGAAATCTCTTTTGATACTGATCAAGAATATATATACTTTATAGGGTCGGAGATGTCTCCTTCTGTCTGTTACATACATTTGCACAGATGTAATACCCCTTTTTACCCATTTTATGGGTACAGGGAGTAAAAATAAGACAAGAATAACATAAAATGACAAATTTCAGAGTGTCTGTCCGTCTGTCCGTCTGTCCGTATGAACGCGTCGATCTCAGCAACTACAAGAGCTAGAGACACCAAATTTGAAATGTAGGTTCCTGTATACCATACGCAGATCAAGTTTGTTTCATATTTCAGATATCTCCCCCCGTTCCCCCGCAAATCGATTAAAACCGTTGTACAGTAACAATTTTCAAGATATAGCTTTAAGATTTGGCACGTACAATACTTTAGTCTCTCTTAATATACTGTCAAAATTTCAAGTCGATCGGATAATAAACACGGAAGTTATTCACGAAAGAAGATTCAGTGATGCAGCGAGAGGAGGGAAGAAGAAGCACCGCCACCAATTAAATTGCTGTCGCTTTTGCCGCCAGTGTGTGTGTGCGTCTTTGTGTATGTGTGTATGTATGTGCAAGTGGACGTAGATATGATTGAATGTTTTAGACCTGGGTACAGGGAGTTACGTAGTCGGGTACACTCGACTATAGCATTCTTACTTGTTATTTTTATTATTGTTATAATTTTAGTTAGTTTCTTTTGTTTTATCTATAAGTTATACATTATTTTATATAACTGTAAGAAAAAAATAATGCAAAAAAGTGCCTATGTTAATAATTTTTTAAGTTTAAGTTGAATTTGTGTGCCTTATTTAATTTTGCAAACAATTAGTTGACATACTGTATGTATGTATGTATGTATGTACATATGTATCTTGAAGTATGAGAAAATTGTGTTTGAAAATCTCGGTATGCGCCAGATCAAGATAGACTTATAAAAGGTGACGTATTTCGCTTGGCTGCCCTCTTTTCGCTGTCTTATTTTTCAGTTCGACAGCGAACTTTGTAGCGAGCGGTTCTGTTGCGGAAGATTTCATGAATTTGTTGTTTTTGCTTTATCGTTTTTAGGCAGCAAACGAACAGTACAGATTCTGTACTACAGAAACCTTAAAAATGTCGCTATCTCATTCCAATCCTCTCACGCGCTCTCTAGCTGCGAGCATTTAAGACAGCGCTCTCAGCGGAATACGTCACCTTGTATAAGTCCATCTTGCGCCAGATGCTGCATAACAACGTGAAAGTGCAAAATAGATACAAAAAAACTCTTTTGAATCGCTCTCTCGGCTTTAAAACTTATAAGTGCGACTGAAATCGCCATATTGCTTATGTCTCTCGATCTTCGCTTGATGACGCGGTGCTGCTTGACATTATATGTTTTGCGGGTAATTCTTTAGTATAGCGGCCCCATATAAAGACTGCTTCAAAATGTCTGACTTTGATCTTAAACGACGCGTATCAACATTAGAAGGCAAATTCCGGCGGCGGAGCACTACTTTATTGTCGAAATAATGAAATAAATGCAACTAAAAGTTGACCGATATTCGATTAATGTGGCGGCCTGTAGGTATTTGTGAATGTGAATACTTTGCCGCCAAATTTGGGACTTTTGAATTTTTGCTAACTGCGGTGCAGATTCCCGCGGTCGTGCTACGTGCTAACAAAGAAAATAATTGTTTTAAAAAATTTCACTTGAATTATGTACAGACTTTTTCCCATACTTTCGCTATTTTATGGATTTCACTATTATATGTACTTCCAACTTCATCAAACATTTTTTTTCAAAATCTATGACCACCCGTCGCTACGGGCGAAAGTCAAATGAGTGAGATTATTTGTTAGTCTACCTGCACGAGAGGGAAAATAGTGATACGCCAGTTTTGTGTGTCTTTTGCAGCTGATGAAAGTAGTCAAATTTAACATAATGCACTTTATTCTAAATATTGCTCCGGGCAAGGCCGGGTTATTATCAGCTAGTATGTATATAAAGACATAGAGAGTCAGAGAAGCACACGCATTTGCAGACTTTAGCTGAACAAATACCAAGACAATTCACAAACATCCATTTGTAGTTGAGCTCAGTGTAACTGCCCACTGTCCTTGTCCATGTCCTCTATACTGATTTACAGGTCATTCATCATATCAACACGCAGCGAGAAATTTATTTGCCGCAGCCGCAGTCTAAACACAACCTGAAGGCAATGTGTAAGTGCAAACAGCAATAACAATGCTGCCAGCAATTTAGAGAGCACAAACAGCGCGTTTTAAATTTCTCTCCCTTTCTCCATCTCTGGTATATAAATGTTTCCTCTGAAGGCTTAAGCAACATGCTGACAGCCATTTGTTACAGACTTCTCTCAACAGGTTGAGTAAATGTTGCTAAGCGCTACAAGACTACGTATCTGTGCGCCTGTGTTGATGTTGCCTCGCTCTTTGCGTTGCCACATTCGTACTCACAGTAGACACTTGTAGTATGTAATGCGCACAGTCATCGGTAGCATTCAGAGCGACAAGGTTCACGAATAGCGGTTAAAAATTCCTTCGTGATTATCGAGTATCCGAGGAGAGTGTATTGGTTCCTAAGCCCTAGCAGTAACAACAAGCAACGTCAAAACAAAACAAAAAATAAGATTTAGTTCACAAATACATACAAAAGAACAGATGTGAATCGAAAAATTAATTAAATAAAAGTTTTTGAGTTATTATCAATGTTTAAAGCAATGTGTATTGTATAAAATAATGTAAATCAAATATAATAATAAAATAATGTAAATCAAATATAAATTATAAAAAATTAAATTAAATTCCACTTTTTATGATATCAATTTAATTGCTAAACTTTCTAAGTAATTATACTATATAGAGTGAAAGAAAATCTGATTGTGATACATAAATTTTACAAAATTAATTAATTTATACAATAAAAATTAAATAAAAAATTCCGGGCTCATAATTTTTAAATAATTACTTTCAATAATTTTAGTGACGAATAAAACTTTTAATTTATGGCTATGGGCAGGATTGACGTTTTATTTTATTTTTATTTTTAGTAAACGCATATTAAATGGATGTCTACAAAATAAGATTGTGATATATTTTTATGAATTCAACAAAATGTGTATAAAATATTTGTATCAAAATAAAACATTACAAAATCGAATAGTTGAATATGGTATGTGAATCGGAAATTAAATACTTACAATCAAAATACATTGTTTGACAACTTAAAAAACTGTAAAATAAAGTAATTCCCTTAAGTACTCTACAATTTAACAATTTAAAGGGCAAACGTGGCAAAATAAATTATAGAGATATTACGCCGCGTATACGCAATATCTCAAATTTGGTGTCACAGACGTCGAAGTTCTTTTTCTGCGCTACCCATGCAACTTGTTGTTCGCCACGCCCACGCCTACGCCCATAGACAGATAGCAGCGTCTGCTTTAATAATCGCACCCTCGGCTCCCACACTTATAATTCTCAAACTGGGAGCATGAAAGTTAACTTAAGGTCTTAAGACCATGGTGAATAATTAAGCCCGCAAATTGTGATGTGCATTTCTTGCTTCTGCTCCACCATGTGCAAGGTCAGCCACAAAAATTCTATGGAATGACAGTAAAATAAGTTGCTGCCAACCGCATGCGTTCATTACGCAACCGAGCGACCAACGCTTATCGCCCATTCATACGCCCCGAATTGCGTATCGCGTACCCCATACAGAAGAAATGTCGGATATTGTGGATACGGAACTGCTGGTAAACTGCACAGTTCTTGCCGTGCGACGCTTTGAGCTGAACAACATTGTGAACACGACGTTATTGAATAGCCTCAACCGCACCGAGGTGGTCAGCCTGCTATCCGTCATCATCGAGAATCGAGATAATCTCGATAGCATTAATGACGCAAAGTAAGCGTGTATACCAAAAGACATTACAAGTCATCGACATCTTTGAAATTTTGCTCACGTTTATGTTATTTTATGGCTTTTATTTAATTTACCCCCTATTATAGTCTTTAATTTGCACTGAATTCCCAGAACGCTTTTAGTCAAAGTGAAATGCAGTTTAAAAGGAGGGGACACTTGAATAACCCTATGCAAATTATAGGATAGCGTGGCCTTTATTTTGTTGAATGTTGTTCAGCTGGTTTCGTTGCCAACAGCAAATAATTACGATGGAAATGTTAAAGAGTCTAAAGGCTTGTGAGAAGGAAAAAGCATTAGAAAGAAGAGTTGAAGAGCCAAACTGATGGAGTGCAAGTTTCAGTATTTAAACTCGGTTCAAAAAAAAATGTTTTGAAAAAGAGTATATTGGGTTTGTAAAATGTACTTCTGTCTGTCCGTATGAACGCAATAGACACATAGACCATCTGGTCCATAATTGAACTTTGCGACGTCTAAGATTCTTTGAAGATAATAATTAAGGTCCGCGATACACGCTCCAGGGAAGTGAAGGCATGGGATCCCAGATGGTTGAGTCTGCTTGTCATAAGCGCTGGGCAAGTACAGAGGAAGTGTTCTAGGGTTTCCCCCGGCTCCCTGCAGTTGTCGTCATTTGTGATGCCAAGCTTCTCGCAGGGGCCGCTGTCATACAGTATCCCGTTAGAACACCTAGCAGCGTCCTACAGTCCTTTCGTGAGAGCGAAAGGATATAGCGGGATTATTTGGCGTTTCGCGCGTTCTACATGTCGTCGCAGCTCTCCATCTGCGGCTGACTGTCCGTTGAGCTTGTTCTTCGAGTTCTGTATAAATCTTGTAGGTAAATTGGTAGATTCTCTACGCTACCAATCATCATATCCGTTTTGTGGTCAAGGTTCGTCCCAGGGGTCATGTAGTCCGTGCTACTTAATCATTTCCTGCCGATCTGGCAGTTTCCTAGGCTCTGATGAGCCTTATTTCCTGTTGCCCCTGAGCGTTGTGCGCTTTTCTCAGCTATTAGTCTCGCGTGTATGTCCAGGGGGCCCACATTTTGTATATTCTCGAGGGCTTTCGTTGAAGTTGATCTCAGTGCCCCTGTAATGCACAGTAGTGCCTGTTTCTATGCCTTCTCCATCAGCCTTAAGTATGTCATATTAGTATGTCAAGTAAGAATGCTAAAGTCGAGTATACCCGACTACAAAAGTCCCTGTACCCAGGTCAAAAATTTTATCTTCGACATTCAGAAGCTACCCATTTTGTCTTGCTAAAATTTAACTTATTTAAACTGGGTATAAGCCAAGAGAAATATTGCTGATAAAGGCAAGCAACTACCAGTAAATACAAGTAAAAGCCGGAGATATTTAAAAACGAATATTTGCAAATAGCTTTTTCTTAAAACTGCACAAAGCGTGCAACGATAAATAATTAAATTCAGGACGAAGTTTTTTTCGACAATCCCACACCAAACTTTGACAAGCAAACAAGTTATCAGCAATAATAACAAGTAACAGTAAATAAGTGTCAGGAGAAAACTTTAGTGAAACACGCACAGGTTACCTAAGATTCAAGATTTACCATGTAGCAGGTTTGCGGTTGGCTGTATGTGTGCAGAAGAGTTTGATGTTCATTATGAGGACTGGTCAGCTTCGTGATATGTGGAGTTAAGCTCATTATGCATGTGGGATGGGCTTAAGCGCGAATATCTTGGTCGACAAATGACAATAACCTTAAAGTTGTCAGCCCCCTACAGCACAAGAAGTTGGCTTAAGGCGTATCGCTGGATTATGCCCAACAGTGAGTACTTTTGATGAGGTATGAGAGAGAACAATATCTTAGCTGACCTTTTTTATAGTTTTTTATGCTTATGACATTTCATACTATTATTGATTTTTACTCCCTGTACCCATAAAATGGGTAAAAAGGGGGTACTAAATCTGTGCAAATGTATGTAACAGGCAGAAGGAGACATCTCCGACCCTATAAAGTATATATATTCTTGATCAGTATCAGAAGAGATTTCGATTTGGCCATGTCCGTCTGTCTGTCCGTCTGTCCGTCCGTATGTATGAACGCAAGGATCTCAGCAACTATAAGAGCTAAAGACACCAAATTTGGAATGTAGGTTCGTGTATAGCGGGAGCAGGTCAAGTTTATTTTAGATTTGAGATATCTCCCCCGTTCCCCTGCAATTCGATAAAAACCGTTTTACAGTTACAATTTTCAAGATATAGCTTTAAGATTTGGCATGTCTAATACTTTAGTCACTCCTAATCTACTGTCCAAATTTCAAGTCGTTCGGATAATAAACACGGAAGTTATTAACGAAAGAAGATTCAGTGCTTCAGCGCAAGGGGAAGAAGAAGCACAGCCACCAATTAAATTGCCTCGCTTGCGCTGCGCTCGAGCTATCGCTCGTGTGTGTGCGTCTTTTGTGTATGTGTGTGTGTATATGTGTCTGTATGTGTGTGTATGTGTACGTAGATGCGATTGGAAATTTTTGACCTGGGTACAGGGAGTTTTGTAGTCGGGTTTACTCGACTATAGCATTCTTACTTGCTTACATTATTTTTTTTAAATCTAACGAATATTTCACTTAACGGCGGAGAACCATGTTATCTTAAACCTATGTTTTTGGTTATTCTTGTATACAAATTTTTCCATCGCGAAGTTTTTCCAAACACATGCAGTCTTTAATTCGCTTTTTTACAGCGAGTAAACACATCAATAAGGCATACGATAGTTGGTATTCAGCATGGGGTGGTTGTTGTAATTTCAACTTCGTAAAACGCTCGGGTTCTGTTTCATGGTTCGGTTTCCGAATTTGACGTTGGGAAGGAAGAGCGGCATGCAATGCGGCGTTCGCTGACCAATGCATGCCAGAACAAGTAAGAATGCTATAGTCGAGTATACCCGACTACGAAACTCCCTGTACCCAGGTCTAAAAAATCCAATCACATCTAAGTCCACTTACCCATACACACACACATACACAAAGACGCACGCACACAGGCGGCAAAAGTGGCTGTTCTTCTTCTTCCCCCTCTCGCTGCATTACTGAATCTTCTATCGTGAATAACTTCCGTGTTTATTATCCGATCGACTTGAAATTTGGACAGTAGATTAAGAGAGACTAAAGTATTGTACATGCCAAATCTTAAAGCTATATCTTGAAAATTGTTACTGTAAAACGGTTTTAATCGATTTGCGGGGGAACGGGGGAGATATTTGAAATTGGAAACAAACTTGATCTGCGTATGGTATACAGGAACCTACATTCCAAATTTGGTGTCTCTAGCTCTGGTAGTTGCTGAGATCGACGCGTTCATCCGGACAGACGGACAGACGGACGGACGGACAGACAGACAGACGGACAGACAGACGGACATGGCCAAATCAAAATCTCTTTTGATACTGATCAAGAATATATATACTTTATAGGGTCGGAGATGTCTCCTTCTGCCTGTTACATACTTTTGCACAAATCCAATACCCCCTTTTTACCCATTTTATGGGTACAGGGAGTAAAAGGCATTCAATCGGTTGCAACTTTTATATGCCATGCAGCGTTTGCTGCTGAATGCATGGCGTCAAAGAATGCCTTATGGTTGCAACTTCTATATGCCATGCAGGCATTCTAATTTTATGGCGTTCCAAATGAAATGCTTTTCCAAAATTGACACCTTAAATACATACATATAAGGTTGTAATTTTATTTTTTATTAACTTTTATTCTGACAATTACAATATTATCTATCAAAAATGTATATAACTTATTTTTAAAGGTCTTCTTGATATTTTTCTTTGTTACGGCATCGTTGTTGTTGTCATCAGCCATTTTTTGCGTTTTTCCCTTGCTTGTCTTACGTTTGAGTGCATTCTGATTTTTGCCATGCTGTGGAAACACAAATACAAATATATATAAAATTAGTTTTTTTTATTAAACAGTATATGGGATATAGGTATTTATTAGTAGTGTGTACTTACATTATGAACGCAATCTGATCATCAAATAATTTTAAGTTATTCAATTGCAGCTTCGGAGTAGTTTTATCAATCTTGCCTTTTTTATCGACATGTTCGCTTCGAATTTATCTACTAATTACTTGTAACATTACGTCTAAAGCAGGCAACGTCTCATGATATGCGCGGGTCTAGCCTTCCAAAATAGTGCGAAGTGAACTAATTAAATCTGCAGGCAATTGCTGCCGGTTTTGCATGCAGATAATTTTTGTGTATCTTACGAGCGATGACTTCGTATTTATTTTCACGAAAGCATTGGCATGCTAAATCCAAGAGCAGGCAACGTCTCATGATATGCGTGGGCTTGGTCTTCCAAAATAGTGCGAAGAGAACTAATTAATTACAAACATAGTTATACTTCATATTTCGGAGGCGAAATTAGCAACTGAGAAGGCATACAAAGTGGAACCACATTCTCCCATTTCTGATAGGGTGGCTCAACTGGGACGGTAGTAGTTCGGCTTTTTTGCCGAAGTGGCTCCGGGGCGCTACGGAAAAGCATCTGGCCTCAGAAAAATGCTAGTTTGACATATCTATGTAATTCCTTAGTTGATAATATTACTCTCTGTCTATCTCTTTGCGTAGGGACTTTCTCACAGAATGCTTATTTCCATCGCCAACGCGTCCATACGAGTTGCCATGGGAACAGAAAACGATATGGGCCATCGTATTTGGCCTGATGATGTTTGTAGCCATTGCGGGCAATGGAATTGTGCTCTGGATTGTAACAGGTAAGTTCTTGATAGACAAACATTAGCAGCAATTGCTGCGATTGGTGGTGTTCTTAACGGAACTTTTGAAATTGCCGCACTGATTGGTTGCATTGCCCTCAACTATTATCCTGAGTTTGTGTCTTTGCTGTCATATTTTAATTTTTGGCCATTTCTCGTTTGTCTGCAGGCCATCGTAGCATGCGTACGGTCACAAATTATTTCTTATTGAACCTAAGCATCGCTGACCTTCTGATGTCCTCATTGAACTGTGTCTTTAATTTTATATTTATGTTGAATTCGGATTGGCCATTTGGTTCGATTTATTGCACCATCAATAATTTCGTGGCCAACGTAACGGTTTCAACATCGGTTTTCACCCTGGTTGCCATCTCCTTTGACAGGTGAGTTGAATATTTTATTTTGACATCCATTTTCGTATCCGCATCCGCATTTTTCCTATCTCTGTAGATACATTGCTATCGTACACCCTCTCAAGCGCCGCACGTCACGCCGAAAAGTGCGATTCATTCTGGTGCTGATCTGGGCACTGAGCTGCGTCCTCTCAGCGCCTTGTTTGCTCTACTCTAATATCATGACAAAGCAGTAAGTGAAGTGGTTGAGAAATCTAAGCTTATATTTGTTTTAAAATTAAAATTATCATTTAGTTTCTCTTTTCTACACCATGATGATTATTCTCCATGCGATGATCTCATCGCGCGAGCTGAATTTTTTTATTGATGAGCCATCTTTTGAGGTTTGGGAAGAGATAATGGTCCGAGGGAGCCAAATCGGGCGAATAAGGTGCATGGGGGAAGCAATTGGAGGCCTAACTCGTTGATTTTCGCTAAGGGCTGTATCGCGCTGAAATTTGACATGTCTTCCTAAATCTTCCGGCTTGGCTGTGCGATGATTGCCAATCAGTCAATCAGTCAGCATGAACTCTTTTATACTATACTAGCATTAATTACTGAATACATTTTGTATTTAGTAATTAATGATACTAGCTTATACCCGCGGCGTTGCTCGCATTTGCTATCTATATTGAATTTAATTTCATTAAATTTCAATTCTTATAATTATTTATTATTTATAGCTGGAAATATTCAAATAAAAGTGCATTATCTTAAATTTTACTACTTTCGTCAACCGTAAGAAATACACAAAAATAGCGTATCACAGTTTTCCCTCCCGTGGGGGTAGGAAACTATATAGTTGAGCCACGTGACCAATGTTTTTTGTGTAGGGCTATGAAAATGTCTTTGAAGCCGTTCTAACTAAACAAATAATCCCACTAATTTGTCCTTGACTTCAATTTCCGGCCGTGGCGACGAGGAGTAGATTTTTGAAAATCATTTGTCATTTTAAAACCAATTCAACGAATAATACTAAAAATCCATACCAAAGCTTTCCAACTATTTTCCGCCCGTTGTATTGCCCGCAAAGTACCGAGGTTTTTTTATTATTTATGTTTGGAAATTATTATGAAGCTGAATTCCAGACTTCACCCTTTTCGGACCGTGGGCGTGCATTTTGCAAAACCGGTAGCATGTGTCGAATTATATATGTGAGGTGCTTTGAAAATTAGTTTCAAAATAATTGGATGATAAAGTGAAATGTTTGAAAATGAGTTTGAAGCCAATCAGACGTTAATCAAAAAAGTTTCATACAACAGTTTTCCTCGAATTTTCCGACCTTGAAGGTAGATTTTCTAAAATCTTTGACCACCACGTCTATTCTATGCTTGTGTAGAACTTTGAAAATGAGTTTGAAGGCAATCGCATGAAAATTAAAAATATCGAATGCCAGAGCTTTCCTCCAATTTTCCGAGCATAGGGTTGAATTGCTCAAAATCGCTGATACACGTATCGAATTATTTTACGTAAAGAGCTTTGAAAATAAATTTAAATGTGATCGGACTAAAATTAGACTTCCGCCCCTACAACCTTGAGACCCCCACTTTCCGCTCAGGGGGTGGATTTTCCAAAATCGAAATATGTGTCAAATGAATTTTCGTGTAAATCTTTGAAAATGAGTTTGAAGCCGATTGGATGGTAAACAAAAAAGTTTCATACAACAGTTTTCCGCGATATTCCACGCTTGTGGGTGGAATTTTCCAAAATCCCGTCTTATTGTGCTTTTCATCATAAGTAGATGGAACCTACTGTGAAAATTTCAGCATCCTAGCTCTTACGGCTTTGGCTGTGCGATGATTGCCAATCAGTCAGCCAGTCAGCATGAACTCTTTTATATATATATAGATATAGATAAAATCATGTTATTATTACGATTAATGTGATATTTGTTGTAGACATTTGTTAGTACCAACATTTGCCGCCAAATTCGGGACTTTTGAATTGAAAAAATACAGTCCAGGTTTTCGCAGTTCACGGATTTTACGCAAACAGAATGCGATAAGTGTGGGGTATCCCTGTGTTTTAACAATGGAAATAATTGTTTTCAAAATGTTCACTTGAATTAAGTACAGACTTCTTCCCCCCCTTCCGCTATTGTCCTGATTTTAGTATTATTCTTCCACCTTCATCAAAAATATTTTATAGAAGTACTTACCGATTTTGGAAAATCGACACCCACCCGTCGCCACGGGCGTGAAATGGGGGTCAGATTCAAATGAGTCAGATTATTTGTTTAGTTAGATTGGCTTAAAAGTCATTGTCATAGCCTAGGCAACAAATCATTAGGATGTCTACAACCACGGGTGGGAAAATTGTGATAAGCTATTGTTGTATATTCACTGCAATCTAAATATTATTATATATGTATGTATGTGTATAGCGCAAAGTGGCAAGGAAGTTTCTGTTTCGCTTTTTTAAATATTTATAAATAGTTTAATAACTTAAACTTTTTGCCTTTGTATCATTTATATATACATTTATACATTTAAAGAGGAAACCAACTAAATTTGAAAGTTATATGGAGCAGAGGGATACGGATTTTTAGTTGTGACTTTGCTTTATATATATGTATATGTAGATTGTATATGTATTTTGTTCGCCAGTCTGCATGAAATGCAGCAATGAACATCTGACAGTCAACTGCCCTCACAAGCAGGACAAGGAGTTTCCACCAAAGTGCACCCACTGCGAAGAAGGACACCCTGGCAACTACAAAGGTTGCAAGATTTACCAGCAACTACTAAAGCATATCGGTACCTACACTCGGATCACTTGCCACCTGATAAGGTGGCAGCACTTCCGGCCCATCAATTCGGCTTTCGAAAACAACATGGTACTCCGGAACAGGTACACCGAGTATCAAACCATATCCTCAGCGCCTTAGAGAATAAGAAATACTGCGCTTCGGTGTTCCTAGACATAAAACAAGCCTTCGATAAAGTTTGGCATGAAGGTTTGCTATACAAGTTATGCCAGCTCATTTATTCATGGTAGTGATTTACGTCAGACATGCCATCTCCAGCGACAGACAGTTGTACCGAAATCTTAGTAGCTATGTACTTATGCCGATGACACCGCCATCTTCTCTACTTCGGCTTGCAACTACACAGCCACAGATAACCTGTAAGAATTCCTAAAAACGGTAGAATCCTGGGCGATCACCATATTCATGTTTACAACTACATACCGCCTAATATTTAGCAGCAATAACAGATTTATAGCTTTCATAAGGCTTATTACTATTATAAATAAATGCATCTTAAAAAAATAAAAATAAATATGTATTTTGAATGATAGCTTTACGATTATCAGGCATTGCTCTTAGATATTTGAGCATTTTCTATTCATATTTTTTTAATGCTGGAGCTTACCCCTTTTCTTGCAATTTAAGACATTTAATATTAAATATAGCATTTTGATGATTTCAACATCAGTTCCAGTAATTTGAGCCAAAACTTAAAATGTTTAAAAAATTTCCGAGATGAGTTTCCTTCATTGCTGTTTGCGTACTCAACTTTCAGACATAAAACACATTTTGTATATTTTTGTCCGGATATTTTTATTGCTTCCTATACCCATAAAACGGGTTCTTAAATTTTATTTATTCTGGCATTACGTAAGTTCAAGTGTCGGTCGAATGAAGGCAAGTGCTATTGATAATTATGGATTACTGTTCTCGCATTGGGGTCACCTGCAAACCGAAAGCAGACGTTCGAGTATTTTTACTCCCTGTACCCATAAAATGGGTAAAAAGGGGGTATTGGATTTGTGCAAAAGTATGTAACAGGCAGAAGGAGACATCTCCGACCCTATAAAGTATATATATTCTTGATCAGTATCAAAAGAGATTTCGATTTGGCCATGTCCGTCTGTCTGTCCGTCTGTCTGTCCGTATGTATGAACGCAAGGATCTCAGCAACTATAATAGCTACAGACACCAAATTTTGAATGTAGCTTCGTGTATAGCGGGAGCAGGTCAAGTTTATTTTGGATCCGAGATATTCCCCCCCATTGCCCCGCTATTCAATAAAAACGTTTTACAGCCACAGTTTTATAGATATAGCTTTGGGATTTGGCATGTATAATACATTGGTCATTCTTGATATACTGTCCAAATTTCAAGTCGATCGGATAATAAACACGGAAGTTATTCACGAAAGAAGATTCAGAAATGCAGCGAGAGGAGGGAAGAAGAAGCACAGCCACCAATTAAATTGCCTCGCTTGCGCTGTCGCTTTTGCCGCCAGTGTGTCTGTGCGTCTTTGTGTATGTGTGTATGTATGTGCAAGTTGGACGTAGATGTGATTGAATGTTTTAGACCTGGGTACAGGGAGTTACGTAGTCGGGTATACTCGACTATAGCATTCTTACTTGTTACTCCCTGTACCCATAAAATGGGAAAAGGGGGTATTGGATTTGTGCAAAAGTATGTAACAGGCAGAAGGAGACATCTCCGACCCTATAAAGTATATATATTCTTGATCAGTATCAAAAGAGATTTTGATTTGGCCATGTCCGTCTGTCTGTCCGTCGTCCGTCCGTCCGTCTGTCCGTCTGTCCGTCTGTCCGGATGAACGCGTCGATCTCAGCAACTATAAGAGCTAGAGACACAAAATTTGGAATGTAGGTTCCTGTATACCATACGCAGATCAAGTTTGTTTCCAATTTCAAATATCTCCCCCCGTTCCCCCGCAAATCGATTAAAACCGTTTTACAGTAACAATTTTCAAGATATAGCTTTAAGATTTGGCATGTACAATACTTTAGTCTCTCTTAATCTACTGTCCAAATTTCAAGTCGATCGGATAATAAACACGGAAGTTATTCACGATAGAAGATTCAGTAATGCAGCGAGAGGGGGGAAGAAGAAGCACAGCCACTTTTGCCGCCTGTGTGCGTGCGTCTTTGTGTATGTGTGTGTGTATGGGTAAGTGGACTTAGATGTGATTGGATGTTTTAGACCTGGGTACAGGGAGTTTCGTAGTCGGGTATACTCGACTATAGCATTCTTACTTGTTTTTTTTTAATTTTTAGCATTAATGTTGTTGACACAACGAACTGCAATTATCATAATTAAGAGCAGCCAAAGTTGTGTGTCGTGTATTGCACCTTCGCTTTTTGTGTAACCTCCACTCAAGAAGTAGGCAACACAAACTTTAGGCCACTCATGAGCAGACAATAACAAAGCGCTTCCGCTTCCTTATTCGTTGAAGAATTTTCTCTTACAGCTAACCAGTTGGGTAAAAAGAGTTGAATGTATCGCTGGGCTGTCGCCGCAAAATATAATTATGCAAATCAGAAGCTTGCATTACATATTCATACCAAACATATGCGAAAAATTAGTCTACACATAAATACTGTAATAATGAGGGTGCTTGCTAAATTGATCTCATTCAATGCCACAAAAATACGTCGTAAGACTCCATTCTGCTTTAATTGTTAGTTCAATGTTGCTTTGCTCAAAAGTTAGCCAACATAACATACATAACAACAACATACTTAGATTACTTGCCATGTGACTGGACCAAAAATATGTACTAACCCCAACTGCTGAATTATGTGCGTAAATTGTCTGTAATTGAGCATGAGTCCTGTGTGATAATCAAATCGATATTGTATTTCCCCTCACTAATTGAGTAAATTACGTGTGTGTGCAAATTGCAAAACATACAATTAAATGTGAAATTAACACTTCCAAAGTAAATGAATGATGCAGATTGTTTTGCAAAGGCCCTAATTAATTTTGCAAATTTATTTCTCTAGAAATACAATCATCTTCTATTGAAATTATTCATAAGCAGCAAGATATTCTGGGAAAATTTAAAGGTGATGTTTCCTTTTAGACCCTATATAAATTTTAAGAGATCTTTTTACTCCCTGTACCCATAAAATGGGTAAAAGGGGGTATTGGATTTGTGCAAAAGTATGTAACAGGCAGAAGGAGACATCTCCGACCCTATAAAGTATATATATTCTTGATCAGTATCAAAAGAGATTTCGATTTGGCCATGTCCGTCTGTCTGTCTGTCCGGATGAACGCGTCGATCTCAGCAACTATAATAGCTAGAGACACCAAATTTGGAATGTAGGTTCCTGTATAGCATACGCAGATCAAGTTTGTTTCATATTTCAGATATCTCCCCCGTTCCCCCGCAAATCGATTAAAATTGTTTTACAGTAACAATTTTCAAGATATAGCTTTAAGATTTGGCATGTACAATACTTTAGTCTCTCTTAATCTACTGTCCAAATTTCAAGTCGATCGGATAATAAACACGGAAGTTATTCACGAAAGAAGATTCAGTAATGCAGCGAGAGGGGGAAGAAGAAGCACAGCCACTTTTGCCGCCTGTGTGCGTGCGTCTTTGTGTATGTGTGTGTGTATGGGTAAGTGGACTTCGATGTGATTGGATGTTTTAGACCTGGGTACAGGGAGTTTCGTAGTCGGGTATACTCGACTATAGCATTCTTACTTGTTATACTATGTTCCCGAAGGGAAAATAGTATATTGGGTTTGCGAAATGTCCGTCTGTCCCTCTGTCCGTCTGTCCGTATGAACGCAATTTTTTGCCTTTATCTTTGAGCTAGAGCAACCAAACTTGGTACACCTGTTGGTGTATACCGTCAATTTATTAAGTGTCAAGATTTGGCATACAGACTAATGTTGACCACCTGGATAAATCCGCATCAAAAAATTTTTGACCCGCCCACCCTCCCCGCAAAGGAGAAAAATTTATATCTCTCACACCTTTACAGGTAGAGTCACCAAATTTAGCATACAGACTAATCTTAACTTTCTGGACAAATTTGCATCAAAAAATTTGACCCCCACCCTCCCCCGCAAATGAGAAAAATCTATATCTCCCACACCTGTACAGGTAGAGTCACCAAATTTGGCATACAGACTAATGTTGACCCCTGGACAAATCTGCATCAACAATTTTTGGACACCCTCACCCCCTCCCCACAAAGGAGCAAAATCTATATCTTCCACACCTGCGCACTTTTTTTCGCGTCTCTTTCTGAACACACAAATAACCAAATTATATAGGACTGGGAACATAGTATTCTGCAGTCGGGTGCGTCCGACTGCAACGTTCTTACTTGTTAGTTTTCAATTTCTGAAAAATAAAACCAGTAGGAATGCTCTAGTCGAATATACCCGACTATGAAACTCCCTGTACCCAGGTCTAAAATTTCCAACCCCATAATGCTTAAAAGGCATTACGCATCTTTAGATTAAGAAACGTGTGGGGTCTAGCAGTGTTGCATAAATATTTCAGTACAAGTTGCTTATTAGGCTTTCTGTATCTTAGTACGTTACTTTCTGCTTGAAAAACTTGTTTGTTTAGGTTAGGCGTGCTTTCCGATGATGATAGAGTTGAGGACCACATAGACCGAAACACCGTAGACCGTTAAAGATTTCTTTACAGTTAAATTTAAAGCAATTAAAGACAGCGACATAATGTAAAAAACCTTATAATTACTTTTCAGCTATTACAATGGAAAATCTCGCACAGTTTGCTTTATGTTGTGGCCCGATGGACGTTATCCCACATCCATGACGGATTATGTGTATGTATATAACTTATTTTCACAAATCTACCTAACTTTGACGGTCCCTAGCTACAATCTGACTATATTGGTATTGACCTACGGAATACCCATGATTGTAATGCTGATTTGCTACTCATTAATGGGCCGAGTCCTCTGGGGCAGCCGTTCAATTGGTGAGAACACAGATCGCCAGTTGGAATCGATGAAATCAAAGCGGAAAGTGGTTCGCATGTTCATAGCGATTGTATCGATATTTGCTATTTGCTGGTTGCCTTATCACTTATTCTTCATCTATGCCTATCACAACAATCAAGTGGCATCCACGAAATACGTTCAGCATATGTATCTGGGTTTCTACTGGCTGGCCATGTCAAACGCAATGGTGAATCCGCTTATATATTACTGGATGAACAAGAGGTAAGGAGGAGCAAAGAGTATTGCACAAGTAAGAATGCTCTAGACAAGAATACCCGACTACAAGGCCTGACATTCCCAAACACATCATCGTACACACACTCCAACATAGCAAGCAGTTCAACAGAGCAAGCAAGCAGGGCATTTCAGCAGTACTGAAACTTGTTTCTTAACTTCTGTGCTTATTACACGATCGACTTAAAAATTGGGCAACAGAGCAAGAGGAACAAAATAATCATGCACATGTGTGTGCAGTGCAACGACAGTGCAGGAAAGCAGAGTGTTTTAAGAGCCTGTTTTGCAGATGCTCCCTCTGCTCGGTAGTAGGAATATTGATCAGAAAACAAGCCGAGTCGATCTAACCATTTCAGTCTATTTTTACTCCCTGTACCCATAAAATGGGTAAAAGGGTGGTATTACATCTGTGCAAATGTATGTAACAGGCAGAAGGAGACATCTCCGACCCTATAAAGTATATATATTCTTGATCAGTATCAAAAGAGATTTCGATTTGGCCATGTCCGTCTGCCCGTCCGTCTGTCCGTCTGTCCGTCTGTCCGTATGAACGCGTCGATCTCAGCAACTACCAGAGCTAGAGACACCAAATTTGGAATGTAGGTTCCTGTATACCATACGCAGATCAAGTTTGTTTCATATTTCAGATATCTTCTCCCGTTCCCCGCAATCGATTAAAACCGTTTTACAGTAACAATTTTCAAGATATAGCTTTAAGATTTGGCATGTACAATACTTTAGTCTCTTTTAATCTACTGTTCAAATTTCAAGTCGATCGGATAATAAACACGGAAGTTATTCACGAAAGAAGATTCAGTAATGCAGCGAGAGGGGGAAGAAGCACAGCCACCAATTAAATTGCCTCGCTTGCGCTGTCGCTTTTGCCGCCTGTGTGTGTGTGTCTTTGTGTATGCATGTGTAAGTGGACGTAGATGTGATTGGATGTTGTAGACCTGGGTACAGGGAGTTTCGTAGTCGGGTATACTCGACTAGAGCATTCTTGCTTGTTTTATGTGCTTGAATGCATGGACGCATCGGCCTCCGGGCTATAAAACACAGAAATTAGGTATATATGAGTACATATAGACCATTACCATATGCAGATTAAATACAATTTTATCTATTTTTACTCCCTGTACCCATAAAATGGGTAAAAAGGGGTATTACATCTGTGCAAATGTATGTAACAGACAGAAGGAGACATCTCCGACCCTATAAAGTATATATATTCTTGATCAGTATCAAAAGAGATTTCGATTTGGCCATGTCCGTCTGTCTGTCCGTCTGTCCGTCTGTCCGTATGAACGCGTCGATCTCAGCAACTACAAGAGCTAGAGACACCAAATTTGGAATGTAGGTTCCTGTATACCATACGCAGATCAAGTTTGTTTCATATTTCAGATATCTCCCCCCGTTCCCCGCAAATCGATTAAAACCGTTTTACAGTAACAATTTTCAAGATACAGCTTTAAGATTTGACATGTACAATACTTTAGTCTCTCTTAATCTACTGTCCAAATTTCAAGTATCGGATAATAAACACGGAAGTTATTCACGAAACAAGATTCAGTAATGCAGCGAGAGGGGGAACGAGAAGCACAGCCACCAATTAAAATGCCTCGCTTGCGCTGTCGCTTTTGCCGCCTGTGTGCGTGCGTCTATGTGTATGTGTGTGTGTGTATGTGTAAGTGGGCGTAGATGTGATTGAATGTTTTAGACCTGGGTACAGGGAGTTTCGTAGTCGGGTATACTCGACTATAGCATTCTTACTTGTTTTATTATAAAATCAAAAACAAAAGTTATTTTTCAATTTAAAAACCAAATTTCTTACTTAAACTTTCACGACCTCTTCAGCCTACAAAAATTTTCTAAGAATAAAATACTTTCTGCACAAATTACTTCAACCAAATCTTCGTACACTTACACATATACAAATACGCATGCACACAAGCCAGACATGTGGTGACTGTGCTACTCTTCCCCCGCTCTGCTGTACTGAATCTTTTTTCGTGAATAACTTCCGTGCTTCCATATTATAAGATCCACTTTTTTTCCATATATTAAGAACTAGCTGGTAAAACCCCAGCGTTGCGCGGCGAAATATATAGATTTAAATGCATTATATTGAATTTGACTACTTTCGTCAATCGTAGAAATACACACAATAGCGTACCACAATTTTCCCGCCCATGGGAGTAGACTCTCCTAAATAGTTGAGCCTAATAATTTTTTGTGTAGGGCTATGAAAGTGTCGTCAAGCCAAACTAACTAAACAAATAATCTCACTCATTTGATATTAACTCCCATTTCTATTTACATTTACATCATTCTATCATCGGTTAGCACACTCTTAAATTATTATTGGTATAGTTTTGAAAATGAGTTTGAAGCCTATTGCAAGAATTATACCATCAGACAAAAGCTTTCTACCTTGTGTTTTTAAATTATATTATAATGAAAGGCTTTTAATGTTTATTATATTATCTTTTATTAAATCGACATATTAAAAAAAAAACCTAACCAGTAGCCGGTATGCCAATAGACTGCTGTCGCACCCAAATAATACAGAGCCCGGCCAACATCCGACGTTTCCATCCCGTCCACCTTCGGGAAAGACTGTTCTCATTCTCATTCTCATTTATGTTTTCTTTTGTCATTCTAAATTACTATAATCTTTGCGAATTCCTATAATTATTATTATTCTCCATATTCATATGTTTAAAACTACATACCACCTAATCTTTAGCAGCAATAATAGATCTATAGTTTTCATAAGGCTGATTACTATTATAAATAAGTCTCGACATTTCATAAATTGAGGGTATACACCAATATGTGTACCAAGTTTGGTTGCTCTAGCTTCAAGGGTGTGGAAAAAAATTGCGTTCATACGGACAGACGGACATTTCGCAAACCCAATATACTATTTTCCCTTCGGGAATAGTATAACAAGTAAGAATGCTATAGTCGAGTATACCCGACTACGTAACTCCCTGTACCCAGGTCTAAAACATTCAATCACATCTACGTCCATACATACACACATACACAAAGACGCACACACACACTGGCGGCAAAAGCGACAGCGCAAGCGAGGCAATTAATTGGTGGCTGTGCTTCTTCTTCCCTCCTCTCGCTGCATCACTGAATCTTCTTTCGTGAATAACTTCCGTGTTTATTATCCGATCGACTTGAAATTTGGACAGTATATTAAGAGAGACTTAAGTATTGTACGTGCCAAATCTTAAAGCTATATCTTGAAAATTGTTACTGTAAAACGGTTTTAATCGATTTGCGGGGGAACGGGGGAGATATCGAAATATGAAACAAACTTGGATCTGCGTATGGTATACAGGAACCTACATTTCAAATTTGGTGTCTCTAGCTCTTGTAGTTGCTGACAGACGGACAGACAGACAGACGGACAGACAGACGGACATGGCCAAATCGAAATCTCTTTTGATACTGATCAAGAATATATACACTTTATAGGGTCGGAGATGTCTCCTTCTGTCTGTTACATACATTTGCACAGATGTATGCCCCCTTTACCCATTTTATGGGTACAGGGAGTAAAAATCAGAAAAAAAGCTTTGGCAAGTAGTATGAAGTAATTCGCATGAGAAACTAAAATACTGAATTCCAAAATTTCCCACTACTTTTCGGACCGTTAACATGCTATATATACTATTTTCCCTTCGGGAATAGTATAAAACTCAGAAAAAAAAGCTTTGGCAAGTAGTATGAAGTAATTCGCATGAGAAACTAAAATACTGAATTCCAAAATTTCCCACTACTTTTCGGACCGTTAACATGCTTTATCCAAGATCGGTGCCACATGTGTCAAATTATTTAATGTGCAGATCTTTGAAAAAGAGTTAAAGCCGATTGGATGGATGCGATTGGCTTCAAACTCATTTTCAAGGTTCTTCACAAACACATAATCTGAAATATACTCAAAGTCGGAAAATTCCCGGAAAACTATTGTATGAAACGTTTTTGATTATCTTACGATTGGCTTCAAACTAATTTTCAAAGTTTCCTGTTTATCATCCAATTATTTTGTAACTAATTTTTAAAACACCTCATATTAAATAATTCTGCACATGTGCCACCGATTCTGGAAAATGCACGCCCACGGTCGGAAAAGCGGTGAAGTCGAATTCAGCATTTTCGTTTTTCATGAGAATGGCTTCATACTAATTTCCAAACCTAAATACGAAGACCTCGGTACTTTGCGGGCAACACAACGGGCGGAAAATAGTTGGAAAGCATTAGTCTAGAATTTTAGTATTATTCTTGGAATTGGCTTCAAATGCCAAATCATTTTGGAAAATCGCCACGGGCGTTAAATGGAAGTCAAGGACAAATGAAGGCGACTATTTGTTTAGTTAGATCGGCTTCAAAGACATTTTCACAGCCATACACAAGAAACGTCACGTGGCACAACTATTTAGCTTACCACCCCCACGGGAAGAAAAATTGTGATACGCAATTTTTGTGTATTTCTTACGGTTGACGAAAGTAGTCAAATTCAACATAATGCGAAGTGCATCTAAATATTTCGCCGGGCAAGGCCATGGTATAACCATTAACTATAGAATACATAGATGTTCCAAATAAGCCTTTTTCTGAGGCCAAATGTTTTCCTGACCGCACAACCCCAGACTCTTCGGCAAAAAAGCCGGAACTCCCACAACCCCAGTCGGGTTGCCAGCTCAGCAAAAACAAAAAAGCCGAGCTACTTACGCCTCTGCTCCGAACAAATATTTAGTCTTGGATCGACACCAGAACGATGAGCACGGCTTATGTCGCTTGCGCTCTTATTTCGTTTCTATGTGTGGGTTCAAGTACGCACATGCGCTTGCTTCTTAGTATGCGTGAGCAATGAAAAAATGCAACAGCGCATGGCAATATGAAATCTGAATTCAGAAATGGAAATGGAAGCGACCAAGCGCACAACACATGCCCTGTTATCTGCACATAGGTTGATTTTGTCGGCGTTAGAATTCATGCTGCTGTGGCGGTGTGGATAGAGTGCTTGTTTGAAAAGTGGCTTTTTGCAGGTTCAATCCCCAGTTGATCCATTTTTATATATTCGGACGTTGATGTACTAAACGGGCAGTACATTCAAGTGGCCCAAACGACACCAAGCACGGGCTTGTTAACGCGCGGACCCAAGCAAAATGCAATCCCACCTCCCGCCCAACCGACCGAGGGGCGCGCCGCATAACGTGCGGTAACGAAGATCGCGAAACATATAAAAACGAACAGACTAAATAAAAGTTCTACATAAATTAAACAATATACAAAAAACTATAGATTACACAGATAACATAAAATTGAAGTTCTAAGTACGGAAATAGAACTAGCATTACATATTAAATGATAAAGATTGTTATAATTAGAACATATGATACGAAAAGGGTTATGGATAGAATAGTTAGTGTTACAAACTTGAAGACAAAGGGGAAGAAAGTTTCTGGAATTTCTGATCGGAACTGCAAAACTAATCTGGCTAATTAATTCAGAAGAATCAATTTCGCCTTTGATTAGTTTGTGTAAAAAAATTACACCAAGCATGGTTCTACGATCAGAAAGAGAAGGAAGATTTATTAGTAAAAGTCTACTACGATAAGAAGGCAAGTGAGTATTAGGATTCCAGTTAAGACCCCGGAGTGCAAAGAGAAGAAATTGTTTTTGAACCGATTCTATTCTATCCTGATGAATCTTGTACTGGGGACACCAAATACAAGACCCATATTCAAGAATAGGTCGAACAAGCGAAGTATATAGAGTTTTAGTAATGTAAGGATCGTTAAATTCTTTAGACCAACGCTTAATGAAACCCAGGACACCAAAGGCACGATTAACGGTGGAAAAGATATGTTTGTCAAACTTAAGCTTGGAATCTAAAAGGATACCCAAATCATCAACCGACTCAATTCGAACAAGCGGCTTACCATTAAGAATATAACTGTTAAAAAAAGGCATTCGCCTGTAAAAGGACATTACTTTACACTTACCACAATTAAGATTTAATAAATTTACCCGACACCAGGCTTGAAAACTGTCAAGATCAGTTTGCAACCTTTGACCAGATAAGAAATCAGTAGATGACAGACAAAGTTTAACATCATCGGCATACATCAGCACCCGAGAGTAATTTACGACAGAAGGAAGGTCATTGATGAAAAGAGTAAATAATAAGGGGCCAAGATGACTTCCTTGTGGTACTCCAGAAGTAACTTGAACAGACTTAGAGACAAAGCCTTTGAAATAAACCTTTTGGGTTCTAAGAGTTAAATAGTTAGAAATCCAAAGAATTAAGTTATTTGGAAATCCTAGAAGATGAAGCTTGTGAAGTAAAAGAGAATGATTAACAGAATCAAAAGCCTTACTGAAATCAGTATAAATAACATCTGTTTGCATTTTAGATTGAAATCCCTTAATAATAAGAGAAGTGAATTCCAATAGGTTAGTGGTAGTAGATCTATATTTCACAAACCCATGCTGGCAGGGTGAAATTATAGATCTACATAAATGTTGAAGTTGAGAAGTTATTAATTTCTCAAAAATCTTAGGAATAGCAGACAACTTAGAAATACCTCTATAGTTCTCGACATTAGACTTGTTTCCTTTTTTATGGAGAGGAATAATAAATGATTCTTTCCAAATATTGGGGAAAGAACACAACTCCACGGACAATTTAAAAAGAACAAATAATGGCTTAAAAATACCTTCAGCACAGTACTTGAGCACACAGCCTGGTACTCCATCAGGTCCCGGAGAAAATACGGGGTTAATAGACTTCAAATCACGTAGAAGCGAGCTTTCAGTGATTAAAGGCCCAAAAATGCAATTGGAGTTAATTACCTGATAAGGATAAGGCGAAAGCAATTGATAAGGTTGTGAACTGTAAGTCGTTTGAAAAAATTCGGCAAAAAGATCGGCGATACCCTGATCTGAGTCAGCTGTCTTTTTATCAAAAATACAGTTGATGGAAATGTTGATGACCTACGCTTCGCATTAACGAAGTTATAAAACCTTTTAGGATCCCGCTGAAACTGTAACCTACAGCTCCTGAGGTAGTTGTTATAACAGTGTAAATTAAGTGCAGAGAAGTTAGATCGGGCAATCAAATAGCGAGAGAAATCCGAGGAAGAGCCAAATTCCTTGAACTTTTTGTACAATCTCGACTTTCTATTTTTTAAGTTTATCAATTCACGTGTAAACCACACAGGTTTGTTAGACCTACGAGGGTTACAAAACGGGACACAACAATCAAATAATGAATTTAATGTAGAATAAAAGTAATTGATTGCACAATCCATGTCTCTACACATGTACAGCTGGGACCAGTCAGTCTGGGATAGGAGCTGAGCAAGTTTAGTAAAATCGGTTTTCCGAAATTGTCGAACTCGCTCAGCCGGTTCTCTACCAGGGCTTGGCACACTGGCTGGTAAGTCAATCAACACCTCCAAAGTTGGGTGATAAGGATCTTCAGGAGTGGATATAGGTTCAGTACGGGAGACAGAATATAATGAGGAATCCAAGACAAAAACAAGATCAAGCATTTTATGTGAAGAATTTGGGATATCATTGATTTGACACAATGACATCCCAAATAAACTTTCAATAAAATCGTGCTGAGATGTGGGAGTCAACACGCTAGAATCGGGACTTGAAGTCCAAGTAGTTCCGGCGATATTAAAGTCACCAAGAACTACAAGAAAATCACGATCAGAAACCATAGATGAGACAGATTGTATAGCAGAAGCATGCAAAGAATATATAGAAATATCGGAAGAAGGTGGAATATAAGAACAAGTAATATAAAAGCAAATACTGGACATACACAATTTTACAGCAACAAATTCAATATCTATACAATTATCGATTATTACAAGTTCCGATGATAAATCAGCGTCAACAGCAATAAGAACACCACCACCACGACGAGGGGTGCGATCTTTTCTATAAATGGAGAATTTGTTAGACAGGATTTCAGAATTAAGGATGTCGGGCCTTAGCCAAGTTTCAGAGAAGGCAACGACATGGAAAGGAAAAGTTAGGCTATTTAGATAAAGATTTCTAAGTTTACTACAAAGACCTCTTACATTCTGATAGCCAAGTGAGAGGGAGGATGTTAGTTTTTTGAACTATCAGATATTACAATAGGTGGGTTAGAACTACCACCGGAAGAAGGAAGTGAAATCGGAGGCCGATTTTTCTTTTTTACGGTATATTCTTTAATAACTAAGTGGTCGGGCCAGAATTCTTTGCAACAAATATTGTTGAAATATTCAGCCGGAACACTTATTTTAAATGACGAAATTTCCCGAGAATACGTAAATTTGAATTTTTCCACCGTAATGTGGGCTTTAGATTTGGCCTGTATAAAGGCCTTCACATCATCAGATGTAGTATCAGGGGCAAGCCTGGAAACAAAGATTTGTTTCCGTGGTGGAATTCCTATAAGGGTCTTCTTAGCAACCAATGCAGTTGCATCCGCTGGAGCCACAGCATTGGTTGCTAGACCAGTTGATTCGACCGGTATATTATCACTAGGCTGTTGATCCGGATCAACAGTGTTAATAGCCAGCGAATCAGAATGCTCTACGGGGTCAGAAGGAACAACATCCATGGGTACGATGCTATTCTCGTCACTTCTGATTATTGAATTATGAGGAGAGGGGGACGATAAATTTATTAATTCTAACTGTTTATTAGTTGCGGATGAAGTGAAAGCATGTGTGGGGAGTTGCAGTTCATTGGGGCCAATAGATAATGGAAAGCAATATTTATTTTTTATTTTCTTTTGATTTTCTAATATTTTTTAAATGTTATTATTATTTTTTAGACCAGTTATTATCTAATAAATTACATTGGCTAATTATAATAAATTTATCCTCTTCGGTGGCAGCTCACAGCTGACCGAAAGTATGTGAGATGTATTTAATGTGTACACTTGCATATGTTGTTGTTGCCAATGCAAGTGTTTGGCGCGCGACAATTTTCTCTTTTGTTTTGATTTTTGTTTTCTTCTCACACTATATTTGACCGCGCTTTTGATCGACCGCGCTTTTCTGCTTCTGTTCTATTCAATGCTTTTAATTTTGAGGCAGAGTCCAGTGGATGTTGCGAAATAGCTTAAAACAAATTTCCAATTCTCGTATAGTCCCCTCACCATGAAAACACAAATCTGCTTGCACAAAACATCTGATTTTTCAATGCCATCGTCCACAAAACCTTCCAAACACTTGCATTGGTACACATTAAATACATCTCACATACTTTCGGTCAGCTAGCCAATGTAATTTATTAGATAATAACTGGTCTAAAAAAATAATAATAACATTTAAAAAATATTAGAAAATCAAAAGAAAATAAAAAATAAATATTGCTTTCCATTATCAAAAAAATGGATCAACTGGGGATCGAACCTGCAAAAAGCCACTTTTCAAACAAGCACTCTATCCACACCGCCACAGCATCATGAATTCCAATGCCGACAAAATCAACCTATGTGCAGATAACAGTGCATGTGTTGTGCGCTTGGTCGCTTCCATTTCCATTTCTGAATTCAGATTTCATATTGCCATGCGCTGTTGCATTTTTTCATTGCTCACGCATACTAAGAAGCAAGCGCATGTGCGTACTTGAACCCACACATAGAAACGAAATAAGAGCGCAAGCGACATAAGCCGTGCTCATCGTTCTGGTGTCGATCCAAGACTAAATATTTGTTCGGAGCAGAGGCGTAAGTAGCTCGGCTTTTTTGTTTTTGCTGAGCTGGCAACCCGACTGGGGTTGTGGGAGTTCGGCTTTTTTGCCGAAGAGTCTGGGGTTGTGCGGTCAGCATCACATTTGGCCTCAGAAAAAGGCTTATTTGGCACATCTATCTAATTGCTTTGTTAATGGTATAACCTACTAAGTAGTATTTAATAATACGCAGTTAAGCTGACAAAATTTTGCCAGTCCTTCTGTTCGCATTCAAACGTATCGATCAATTTAAAAGCTTTGATTATGAAACCTTACACAGATATTTGTTTTCGGTGAAAGCAATAATGAAAATTAGTTTCAAAATGAGTTTGAAGTCAAGGGCATGAAAATTAAAAATGTCGGATTCCAGAGTTTTCCACCGATTTTCCGACCATAGGGCTGAATTTCCCAAAATCGCTGATACATTTGTCGAATTATTTAATGCGCCCAGGGGGTGGATTTTCCAAAATCGGTGAAATATGTGTCAAATGAATTTTTGTGTAGATCTTTGAAAATGAGTTAGAAGACGATTGGATGGTAAACAAAAAAGTTTCATACAATAGTTTTCCGCGATTAATTTATTATTTAGCTCTATCTAGCTCGGTTATATTTCGAGCTGTAGCATATTCGAAATTATGAAATTATTATCAAGGCCAACTTGACTATTTGTAAAAGTCAGCCTATTTATTACATACTACATATACCATACAAATTGTTTTTTTATACCCTAGCAGAGGGTATTATAATTTTGTCTCGAAATGTATTCTTAATCAGCATGAACAGCTGAGTCGATATAGTAATGTCCGTCTGTCCGTCCGTCCGTCTGTCAGTCTGTTTCTATGCAAACTAGTCTCGTAGCTCTAAAGCTATCGTAATGAAACTTGGCACATACCCTTATTTTTGCTGCAGGCAGTACATATGTCGGAATCGGCCGGATCAGACCACTATAACATATAGCTGCCATAAAAATGTTCGGTCGACAATTATGTTTTTGTATGAAAAACTTTTTTGCTTATAATGTTTTCCTTACCAAACTTTCCCAAACCGAGTCTCTAGAGAGTTTTTACAATCTGACCAAATATGATCAAAATGGGACTACTATATCACTATATCAAACTTTTTGTTTATACAAATATTTCATCCAAACTAAGTGAGAGTTTTATTATACTTAAAATAATTTCCTATACTTTTATCAAAATCGGACCACATGGACCATGGACCACGGACCACAATCAGACAAAAATTAAGTTTTGTATAAAAATTAATTCCTGCTAGGTATATAGCCTCGGCACTCCGAAGATAGCCGTCCTTTCTTGTTTTCTCTTTATTTTGTATCCATTTTTTATGAATTTTAATCAAAATATCTGTGATTATATGTTACTATGTCGCGAAAGTTGGGTACAAAATATGTTCTCAGATGAAACGCATTTCCATTTTGGCGGGCATGTAAACAAACAAACCGGAGAGACCCCAATACATCCCCCAAGAGTTGCAGTTTGGTGTGAATTTTTGAATAGTGATGATAGCTCTAAAACTGAGAGACAGGCTTGCATAGAAACCGATGAACATCGCTATATCGACTCGGCTATTAATGCTGATCAAGAATATATATAGACTTTGTGGCGTCGGACACTTCACCATTAATGCCTTAATGCCATTAATAATTTCAGGAAAAAAAATTACAATTTTTTGAAAATAATTTATTTGTTTTCCGTTTCCTGCAGATTTCGCATGTACTTTCAGAGGGTTATTTGCTGCTGCTGTTTGGGCCTAACGCGCTATCGATTCGACTCGCCGAAGAGCAGGATGGCAAACAAAAACAACTCTAATAGAAATACAAGAGGTATGTACCAAAACAGAATAGCGAAATGTATACCTTTATGATGTGCTTCTCGAATTACACAGCCGAGACAAAAAGCCAATGGAAGCGCAGCACAATGGAAACACAAATCCAGCAGGTACCTACCACATCATTGCGAGAGCGGCCTCCAGCGCTGCAGGGTCTGCACCGCACCGCCGTCGAGTGCATCATAGAGCGACCAATGGAAGACAATAGCTCACCCATTTGCCTGTCCATAAACAACAGTGCTGGTGAACGACAGTGCGTTAAAATCAAGTATATATCATGTGATGAGGACAATAATCCCATCGAGCGTGAGCACGAAACTATCAGTAGTCACGGGCACAGTAACGGGCGCACTCACGTTTACAACTCGATGGCAATTCAGCAACTGTGATGGGAAGATTCTTGACTCTTCAGCTGTTTCGCTTTAAAAGCCAATCTGCATGAAAAGATTTTCATTGTAAATAAAAGAAGAAAGAACTGTTATTTTCGGCATGCCGAAGACATACATACATACATATATACCCTTGCAGTGTTGTTGCAACTCAATTTGTGGCCGATTCTTCTTATAAAAGCTATATAATAACTAGGAGGTTTTGCCCTGGTTCGCCCGGGTGACATGTACTTCATTATGTAGAACCAAAATTTTAGAGGCCGATGTCATAATATCCTTTTCGTTTTTACATATGTATTTACCCACCAAATCACGCCTGTGAGGGTCAGTTATAACTATTATTTTTTATTTTTACTCCTTGTACCCATAAAATGGGTAAAAAGGGGGTACTAAATCTGTGCAAATGTATGTAACAGGCAGAAGGAGACATCTCCGACCCTATAAAGTGTATATATTCTTGATCAGTATCAAAAGAGATTTCGATTTTATCCGATCGACTTGAAATTTGCCAAATCTTAAAGCTATATCTTGAAAATTGTTACTGTAAAACGGTTTTAATCGATTTGCGGGGGAACGGGGGAGATATCTGAAATATGAAACAAACTTGATCTGCGTATGCTATACAGGAACCTACATTCCAAATTTGGTGTCTCTAGCTATTATAGTTGCTGAGATCGACGCGTTCATCCGGACAGACAGACAGACGGACAGACGGACAGACAGACGGACATGGCCAAATCGAAATCTCTTTTGATACTGATCAAGAATATATATACTTTATAGGGTCGGAGATGTCTCCTTCTGCCTGTTACATACTTTTGCACAAATCCAATACCCCTTTTTACCCATTTTATGGGTACAGGGAGTAAAAAGCTACATAATAAATTAATTAACTTAAATTATAAACATTAACTAAATCTTGGTTTCACATGAGCATATGACTTCAGCAGCAGTGCGTCATCTAGCGTAGATCGAAAGCAAAGCATAAACCAAAGGCTGAGAGACATTAGCAGTATGGCGATTTCAGTCGCACTTATACGTTGTAAAGCCCAGAAAGAATTTGAAGAGAGAGAGAGAGTTTTCATCTTTTTGCACTACCACGTTGTTATGCAGCAATATTTGTAACAAATTTTTTTCAGAATGCCCACTCACAAGGTACTGCTTCTAGCCTCTACCGCTTTAGTCAGTCACTCAGTCAGGTTAAATAGTTTTATATACATAAATAGATATAGATGTGTGCTGAGTTTGGATGGAATATCTGTAAAAGCAAAACGTTTTTCTTACAGAAACTCATTTATTGTCCGATTGCTCCTATGGCCTATATGATACAGTGGTCCGATTTTGATCAAATTCAGTCAGCTTAGACAAGACATGTTTTCATAGAAAGAGACGGACTTCGTGACAAAATTATAATATTCTCTGCAAGGGTATAAAAACGACAATGTGGTTATCAGCAGCAGAAATTAATACGAAATTTAAATCTATTAGCGTTTTAGAAATTAACGTAATAAGTGCGTTCATAATTAGTACTTATTTATAACATGTAACAATATCATCGAAGAGCTGTAAGTTTTAACTGTTGTAAGTTTAAAAAAATTAAAAAAAATTTATTTGTATTTACTGTATAATCTCATATATTTATAATAATGTTTGTTGTATTTACATGTTAAGCTTAACTGAGTAAAACATTGATTTCATTTAAATTTTCAAAACTTGTTTAAATGGAGAACACATTATGAAAGTTAAACAAGAAAGAGCGGCTATCTTCGGCTGCCGAAGCTATATACCATAGCAGGAATGTTTTTAATACAACACTTAAATTTTGTCTGATTGCTCCTAGGGGATCCAATTCCGACTTTGATCAAATTATAGGAAACTATTTGAAGTATTATAAAACTCTACCTAAGTTTGGATGAAATATTTGTATAAAAAATAAGTTTGATATAGTGATATAGTGGTCTGATTTTGACCAAATTTGGCTGGATTGTATAAACTGTCTAAAGACTCGGCTTGGGAAAGTTTGGTAAGGATACATTAATAAACAAAAAAGTTTTTCATACAAAAACATATTTGTCGATCAATCATTCCTATGGCAGCTATATGTTATAGTGGTCCGATCCGGCCGGTTCTGACATATGTACTGCCTGCAGCAAAAAGAACGGCCTGTGCCAGACTAGTTCGCATAGAAACAGACGGACAGACGGACATCGCTATATCGACTCGGCTATTCATGCTGATTCAGTATATATATACTTTGTTGGGTCGAAAACGTCTCCTTCAGTCCATTACACATTTCGAGACAAAATTATAATACCCTCTGCTAGGGTATAAAAATGATTTTGATAATTGTTACATGTAAATTTTATATTTAAAACTGTTTTCGAAAGGCAACGGCAATGAAATGATTATTTTTGTGATAAATGTGGTTGTTGAGTATTCCTTTAGGAATATTTTCCTTCAATCTATTATTAAAATAATAAGTTCGTAGTTTATGTTTTTACTCCCTGTATCCATACATGGGTAAAAAGGGGCTTATCGATTTGCGGGGGAACGGGGGAGATATCTGAAATATGAAACAAACTTGATCTGCGTATGGTATACAGGAACCAACATTTCAAATTTGGTGTCTCTAGCTCTTATAGTTGCTGAGATCGACGCGTTCATACGGACAGACGGACAGACAGACGGACATGGCCAAATCGAAATCTCTTTTGATACTGATCAAGAATATATACACTTTATAGGGTCGGAGATGTCTCCTTCTGCCTGTTACATACATTTGCACAGATTTAGTACCCCCTTTTTACCTATTTTATGGGTACAGGGAGTAAAAAACTTTATAAAATTTTAAAACACTGTATGCAATATAAACTTGGCCGATCACCAATTATACTGCTTCAACTTTTGTTCACTGCAGCGCAACTCCTGAGAGTTGCAGCTATTGAGTAAAACTGTCACACTGGCGTTTCCCTAAGAAATGCTTACACAAGGTCGCGATTTCGTTTGGTACTGATTCTTTATTGAAAATCCATGGGTTTTTATACCCTTTTTTTGTGGATTCTATTTAAACAGATATACATTATTGTTCTTGTTTACTAAATAGTACATGTGGAATCTTATTTTTAATTGGTCGCCTTTTTTCCCCTCTTGCAACTCGAGCACCCACATGTGCATTGTCCCTTTTTACCTAGACCGTTTTCAAGTGGCCCGGGCAAGCGAGGATCGAATGCATGTGTATATTTATGACTTGGTTTTTTGGGTGTGCTTCTTGAGGATTGCGAGGGTTGTATGTTTAGTTTCTAAACATTTTGTGGGGGGCCTTATGACATAGTTTAATTTTCTAATGGTGGGTTTCCAAATTCGATTTTAGTTTTTTTCTTGTCTGTTATACATTTTCTTATTACATATAATATGCCTATTGCTAATATTCCAATAATAATTAGCGTAAGCGATGTATGACCACATACATTGTGGAAATTTATACCTCTTAATTTTATGTTTTCTACTGTTTGTTCTTCTACCAATTTCTGAATTTTATTTATTTCATACGAGTTGTTTATTAATTTAGTTACCATTAGTTTTACATTTTCTAATTTTATCTTATCTGCTATTGTAAAGAGAGGGGAAAATCGCTCCGTGATGACGTCTTGAGTTGTTAAATCATGTGCGAGCAGTGTAGCCTTGTCGCAGCTCAGTACCCCTTGGCCGGGGAGTTTCATCACTTGGCTCTGGTGATTTCCACATGTCCATTCTAATACCGGATCGTTTGCAGTTTTAAATAACCAAGTGTTTGGTGTGGTTAATTCCGTTCACATGTTCTCAGATGCTATTTGTTGAAATTCACATGACGGATCCGGACTTTGTTTAAGGGCGGATAGTTCGCATGAATTGTCTGAGGCGGTTTTCCATGCCCAGTTTGGTCTAGTTCCGTTTCGTATGCGTCAATTTGTAATATATGATCATGTTCCATTTTGAAGACACGATATCCACCAAGCCCAAATTATCCATGTATATCATCGTGCTATTATCTAGTGGCGTCACTTCATTTTTGATTTTCTGTGCTTCTGATGTTGATCATTGTATCACTGATAACCTTGTATCATTGAT
Organism: Hirtodrosophila confusa; assembly: GCA_035043065.1. Lineage (NCBI taxonomy): Eukaryota > Metazoa > Arthropoda > Insecta > Diptera > Drosophilidae > Hirtodrosophila > Hirtodrosophila confusa. Next base: position 2,657,314 of record JAWNNI010000165.1, read on the forward strand.
AATATTAGGAGACAATTCAGGATGACTGTTGGCTTGACCGATTTTGTTTCTCGCCTTGGCTTTTCCTCTTCCAATTCTGATCTCAATGGGCATACTTTATGGATCGGTCTTTTTATGATTCCATTTTGAGTTTTGATTGATACAACTCTGACTTTTCCGTCGCTTCCTGGGTGGGTTTCTTCCATTCGTCCGAGAGGCCATTTTGTTGGGCTAGTATTTTCATTTTTACTCCTGTACCCATAAAATGGGTAAAAAGGGGGTATTGGATTTGTGCAAAAGTATGTAACAGGCAGAAGGAGACATCTCCGACCCTATAAAGTATATATATTCTTGATCAGTATCAAAAGAGATTTCGATTTGGCCATGTCCGTCTGTCTGTCCGTCTGTCCGTCCGTCCGTCTGTCCGCCTGTCTGTCCGTATGTATGAACGCAAGGATCTCAGCAACTATAAGAGCTAGAGACACCAAATTTGGAATGTAGGTTCGTGTATAGCGGGAGCAGGTCAAGTTTATTTTAGATTTGAGATATCTCCCCCCGTTCCCCCGCTATTCGATAAAAACCGTTTTACAGTTACAATTTTCAAGATATAGCTTTAAGATTTGGCATGTCCAGTACTTTAGTCCCTCTTAATCTACTGTCCAAATTTCAAGTCGATCGGATAATAAGCACGGAAGTTATTCACGAAAGAAGATTCAGTGCTGCAGCAAGGGGAAGAAGAAGCACAGTCACAACTTAAAATGCCTGGCTTGCGCTGTGGCTCGTGCGTGTGCGTATCTGTGTATGTATGTGTAAGTTAACGAAGATGCGATCGGAAATTTTTGACCTGGGTACAGGGAGTTTCGTAGTCGGGTATACTCGACTATAGCATTCTTACTTGTTTATTAATACTATCTGGCCTATTTCCAAATTTGTTGATTCCTTTTGCCATTTTAGTCATTTTTGAAGAGTTACGAGGTAATCGTCCTTCCATTTTTGCCAAAAGTGGTTCTTCATTTTAGTGATTAACTTCCAACGATCCAATGCTGATACCACCTTATCGTTTACATTCTCTGGTACGTCAATCATGGGTCTTCCAATTAAAAAATGACCCGGTGTCAAAACGTCGTCGAGCTCGTTGCTGTGGCCGATTTGATATAACGGTCTTGAGTTTAATATTGCCTCTATTTGAGCTAATAATGTACTCATTTCTTCATAGGTCAGTGTACTGTCGCCTATGATTCTTTTCAAGTGATGTTTTACTGCTTTTACTCCAGCTTCCCATAGTCCTCCAAAATGGGGGCTTGCTGGCTGGATAAAATGCCATTCTATTTTTTCTTCTGTTAGCACTGGAGATATACTATTTTGCTGTAAGGCTTGTATGAATTCCGTATTTAGTCTCTTTTCTGCTCCTATGAAGTTCGTACCGTTGTCCGAGTACATATGTTGGCATTTTCCCTTCCTTGCTGTGAATCGCTTGAGTGCTGCTATGAAGGCTTCTGTTGTCAAGTCGCTTACCGCTTCTAAGTGAATTACTTTTGTGCTCAAACATACGAATATCGATATATATCCCTTATATGATTTCTGTCCTCTACCTTTGGATGTTCTGATGTGGACTAAATGGTTACTCTAGGCTCTGGAATTTGGCCCATTAGTTGTTGTGTTGCCGAAACCTTGTGCATTTCGTGCACTGGTGTATTATCCTTTTCGTCGCGCCTTTTAGTCCGATTATCCAAAAGTCTCGTCTTATTCGTGCTTCTGTAATCCGATTTCCTCCATGTAACGTTTCCATGTGTTTTTCTTTGATTATCAGATCTGCTAAGTGTGATTTTTTATGATGATTGGATACTTTTGATTGTAGCTAAGTTCTGCAAATTTTAGCCTTCCGCCCACCCTCATAATTCCATTTTCATCAAGGAATGTGTGTAGCGGCGCAAGTTTACTTTTTGTTTCTATTTGCAATTTCTCCCGTAGTCGTGTTACTTCATCGAAGTATTCTCTGTACTGGTGTTGTTTCATAATTATCCATTGTGCTTCTTTGAGTTCTTCCGCTGTCAAAATTCCAGTTTGGCCCTTTTTCCGACACCGGTTGAAGAACCGTCTTACATATGCGATGATTCTGATTAATTTCCCAAGTTTGCTATATTTGGTTTCTAATTGATCCAGGATGTTTTCCTGTCTTGTAGCATGTAGACTCAATAGTTTTATTTCTTCTTTATCTGCTGGCCATTTATCCTGATTTTCTTGTAACCAATCCGGTCCTTTCCACCACAGCGTTAGATCCATCAACTTATCTGGTTGGATGCCTCTGGTTCCCAAATCTGCTGGATTTTCTTTTGACCCTACATGTCTCCATTTTGTTGTTGGTGTGAGTTTTTCAATTTGCTTAACTCTTGATCGCACGAATTTGTCTTTATTTCTTCTATTTTTTATCCAACTTAGTGTGATGGTTGAGTCGCTCCAGCCATATATCCCTTTCGTAACTGGTATCGTGTTTATTACTGTGTTCAATAGTTTTGATAGTAAGTGAGCTGCGCATAGTTCTAATTTTGGTAATGTCCTCCGGTTTTTTATTGGGTTGACCTTTGTTTTACTTGTGATTATTGTCACACTTGTCGGTGTTTTCCCGTAAATAACTGCAGCATATGCTAAATCAGATGCGTCAGCGAACCCGTGGATTTCAAGTGGCTCATTGAGTGTTGCTCCAGTCCATCTTGGAATTTTTATGCTTCCCATCGTGTTCAGTTTCTGATAGAATTTCATCCATTCTCCCGATATTTTTTCACTTACTGCTTGGTCCCAGCCTATGTCGGATATCCACAATTTATGTATAAAAAGTTTTGCTATTATTGTTACCGGTGAAAGCCATCCCATTGGATCAAATATCCTCGCTTGTGTAGATAGTGCTTTCCGCTTCGTGATGTTCTGTTTTCGCCGGTGTTTATATTAAAACTAAATTCGTCGCTTTGCGGGCTCCATTTTAGTCCTAGTGTTTTTTTTGCTTCTTCGTCGTTAACTTCAAATAATTTTTCTGTGACTCCCTTTGGCCATGCTTTTATTATCCTTTTGTCGTTCGTTGCCCATTTTCGAAGATGAAATCCATATTTTTCTAATTCCTGTGCAATGGTTTTTTGAATTTCCATGCAACTTGTTATGTTTTCAGCACCTGTCATTAAATCATCCATATAGAAGTCGTCTTTAATAATGTTCTTTATATTCTCGTTTTTACATCTTTCTGATATTTCTAATAGACATCTTGTTGCTAGAAAAGGTGATGAAGTCCCATATGTTACTGTTGATAATTTAAACTCCTTTATTGGTTCCTTAGGATCTTTTCTCCACAGAATCCTTAAGTAGTCTTGGTCCTCTTTTTACTCCCTGTACCCATAAAATGGGTAAAAAGGGGTATTGGATTTGTGCAAAAGTATGTAACAGGCAGAAGGAGACATCTCCGACCCTATAAAGTATATATATTCTTGATCAGTGTCAAAAGAGATTTCGATTTGGCCATGTCCGTCTGTCTGTCCGTCTGTCCGGATGAACGCGTCGATCTCAGCAACTATAAAAGCTAGAGACACCAAATTTGGAATGTAGGTTCCTGTATACCATACGCAGATCAAGTTTGTTTCATATTTCAGATATCTCCCCCGTTCCCCCGCAAATCGATTAAAACCGTTTTACAGTAACAATTTTCAAGAAACAGCTTTAAGATTTGACATGTACAATACTTTAGTCTCTCTTAATCTACTGTCCAAATTTCAAGTCGATCGGATAATAAACACGGAAGTTATTCACGAAAGAAGATTCAGTAATGCAGCGAGAGGGGGAAGGAGAAGCACAGCCACCAATTAAAATGCCTCGCTTGCGCTGTCGCTTTTGCCGCCTGTGTGCGTGCGTCTTTGTGTATGTGTGTGTGTATGTGTAAGTGGGCGTAGATGTGATTGAATGTTTTAGACCTGGGTACAGGGAGTTTCGTAGTCGGGTATACTCGACTATAGCATTCTTACTTGTTGTACCTTTATTTGTCTGTACATTTTCTCGACATCAGCGGTTATAACATATTTCCAGTTCCGCCATTTCATTATGATCTCCAGTATTGTTTTTTGGATGTGAGGTCCTGTAACCGCTTTAGTCAGTCACTCAGTCAGGTTAAATAGTTTTATTTACATAAATATATATAGATGTGTGCTGAGTTTGGATGGAATATCTGTAAAAGCAAAACGTTTTTCTTACAGAAACTCATTTATTGTCCGATTGCTCCTATGGCCTATATGATACAGTGGTCCGATTTTTATCAAATTCAGTCAGCTTAGACAAGACATGTTTTCATAGAAAGAGACGGACTTCGTGACAAAATTATAATATTCTCTGCAAGGGTATAAAAACGACAATGTGGTTATCAGCAGCAGAAATTAATACGAAATTTAAATCTATTAGCGTTTTAGAAATTAACGTAATAAGTACGTTCATAATTCGTACTTATTTATAACATGTAACAATATCATCGAAGAGCTGTAAGTTTTAACGGTTGTAAGTTTAAAAAAATTGAAATACATTTATTTGTATTTACTGTATAATCTCATATATTTATAATAATGTTTGTTGTATTTACATGTTAAGCTTAACTGAGTAAAACATTGATTTCATTTAAATTTTCAAAACTTGTTTAAATGGAGAACACATTATGAAAGTTAAACAAGAAAGAGCGGCTATCTTCGGCTGCCGAAGCTATATACCATAGCAGGAATGTTTTTAATAGAACACTTAATTTTTGTCTGATTGCTCCTAGGGGATCCAATTCCGACTTTGATCAAATTATAGGAAACTATTTGAAGTATTATAAAACTCTACCTAAGTTTGGATGAAATATTTGTATAAAAAATAAGTTTGATATAGTGATATAGTGGTCTGATTTTGACCAAATTTGGCTGGATTGTATAAACTGTCTAAAGACTCGGCTTGGGAAAGTTTGGTAAGGATACATTAATAAACAAAAAAGTTTTTCATACAAAAACATATTTGTCGATCAATCATTCCTATGGCAGCTATATGTTATAATGGTCCGGCCTGTGCCAGACTAGTTCGCATAGAAACAGACGTTCAGAGGGACATCGCTATATCGACTCGGCTATTTATGCTGATTCAGTATATATATACTTTGTTGGGTCGAAAACGTCTCCTTCAGTCCATTACACATTTCGAGACAAAATTATAATACCCTCTGCTAGGGTATAAAAATGATTTTGATAATTGTTACATGTAAATTTTATATTTAAAACTGTTTTCGAAAGGCAACGGCAATGAAATGATTATTTTTGTGATAAATGTGGTTGTTGAGTATTCCTTTAGGAATATTTTCCTTCAATCTATTATTAAAATAATAAGTTCGTAGTTTATGTTTTTACTCCCTGTATCCATACATGGGTAAAAAGGGGCTTATCGATGTGCGGGGGAACGGGGGAGATATCTGAAATATGAAACAAACTTGATCTGCGTATGGTATACAGGAACCAACATTTCAAATTTGGTGTCTCTAGCTCTTATAGTTGCTGAGATCGACGCGTTCATACGGACAGACGGACAGACAGACGGACATGGCCAAATCGAAATCTCTTTTGATACTGATCAAGAATATATACACTTTATAGGGTCGGAGATGTCTCCTTCTGCCTGTTACATACATTTGCACAGATTTAGTACCCCTTTTTACCTATTTTATGGGTATAGGGAGTAAAAAATTTTATACAATTTTAAAACACTGTATGCAATATAAACTTGGCCGATCACCAATTATACTGCTTGGTGCAACTTTTGTTCACTGCAGCGCAACTCCTGAGAGTTGCAGCTATTGAGTAAAACTGTCGCACTGCCGGTTCCCTAAGAAATGCTTACACAAGGTCGCGATTTCGTTTGGTACTGATTCTTTATTGAAAATCCATGGGTTTTTATACCCTTTTTTTGTGGATTCTATTTAAACAGATATACATTATTGTTCTTATTTACTAAATAGTACATGTGGAATCTTATTTTTAATTGGTCGCCTTTTTTCCCCTCTTGCAACTCGAGCACCCACATGTGCATTGTCCCTTTTTACCTAGACCGTTTTCAAGTGGCCCGGGCAAGCGAGGATCGAATGCATGTGTATATTTATGACTTGGTTTTTTGGGTGTGCTTCTTGAGGATTGCGAGGGTTGTATGTTTAGTTTCTAAACATTTTGTGGGGGGCCTTATGACATAGTTTAATTTTCTAATGGTGGATTTCCAAATTCGATTTTAGTTTTTTTCTTGTCTGTTTTACATTTTCTTATTACATATAATATGCCTATTGCTAATATTCCAATAATAATTAGCGTAAGCGATGTATGACCACATACATTGTGGAAATTTATACCTCTTAATTTTATGTTTTCTACTGTTTGTTCTTCTACCAATTTCTGAATTTTATTTATTTCATACGAGTTGTTTATTAATTTAGTTACCATTAGTTTTACATTTTCTAATTTTATCTTATCTGCTATTGTAAAGAGAGGGGAAAATCGCTCCGTGATGACGTCTTGAGTTGTTAAATCATGTGCAGCAGCTAGTAGTTGTTTGCCATAGCGAGCAATGTAGCCTTGTCGCAGCTCAGTACCCCTTGGCCGGGGAGTTTCATCACTTGGCTCTGGTGATTTCCACATGTCCATTCTAATACCGGATCGTTTGCAGTTTTAAATAACCAAGTGTTTGGTGTGGTTAATTCCGTTCACATGTTCTCAGATGCTATTTGTTCACATGACGGATAAGGACTTTGTTTAAGGGCGGATAGTTCGCATGAATTGTCTGAGGCGGTTTTCCATGCCCAGTTTGGTCCGTTTCGTATGCGTCAATTTGTAATATATGATCATGTTCCATTTTGAAGACACGATATCCACCAAGCCCAAATTATCCATGTATATCATCGTGTTATTTTCTAGTGGCGTCACTTCATTTTTACTCATTGTACCCATAAAATGGGTAAAAAGGGGGTATTGGATTTGTGCAAAAGTATGTAACAGGCAGAAGGAGACATCTCCGACCCTATAAAGTATATATAAGTTAAGAACTAAGTACATAAGATACACTCTTTTCTGTCATACATTGTTATTCACACACAATCATAAGTAATTTGGTTGCCCTCAGCAACAAATACAACAACACTTAACACACAGCCGTAAGCACTCTGTTTGCCCTCAGCAACAAAGTAATATTCTTGTAAACAATGCTGACTCGCTACCAAGAGTTCTGCGCGCAGCAACTGTAAACGGACACCGTGTTGCTTGCGCAAGAATGCTGAGTCGGCACGCCGACTCGAGCGAATGGCGTGATGCATTGACTTCGCAGGGCTACTTAAGCTTGAATATTTCTGTAGCCTTGAGTCTCAATCTAGATCGCAACATTATAAGACGAATGAATGATTAAAGCTCCGGCATTGCCGTAAAACGAGAACATAAAACATTAATTGTGTTATCAATCATAGTTGACCACGTCCAAGACGGGCAACTGGGAAAGTTCCCACAACCTAATCACAGTGTTCCAGTAGTCACCTATTGGATGCATCAACACCTCACCAAGGAGAAGATGTTATCACCGTCCACGGATCGTCACTCGACAACGCAGTTAGACGGAAAACATAATTGGCGCCCAACCAATAAGCAAGAACCCATTGTCATGTAAGTTCATAAGTGATTTCGGCTTTGAAGAAATTATTAACGAACGCCACGTACCGATACGTGTGATCTTAAAAACAAAAAACAAGTAAAGTAAATATTGCTGCATTTTTCTGCCAGCATTTCATTTTTTAACGTTGCATACTTTTGCTAAAATTTGTTGCATACTTTCGGCAGCATTATATTTTTTGCTGCATACCCCTAACAAATTTTATAATAAATATTGCATACCCCAAGATACACTATTTTCTATTATTGCCAACAGTTTTACATGCCGACCTTTCACGATCGGCCTAAGTTTTGAAAAGTGCCAACCATAAGCCAATGAGTTGGAATCATAGGGAAGTAAAAGTTGAATATAATAGTGACGATAGTTGGGAGGGGGAAGTCAATTGCTCAGTAGATCCTACTCCTGCAGACACCGCTGTAACTGAAGAAATGGAGCCAGCTCAAATTCAGGCTCTCGTTGAGGGTGCCGTCAGGCAAGCTTTAGCGCTACAACAAAATCAATTTCAAGCACAAATAACCGCTTTGGCTACACAAGTACAGAGTTTGCAGGTGGAAGCGCCGCAAATCATCACATACGAGAAAATATCCGTCGATCCTGCCGCCAAATGCGATATCCCCTTAGACATTATTAAATCTGTGCCGGATTTCACTGGTGTGCAGGACGAGTATGTAGCGTGGAGGCAAGCAGCCATCTACGCGTACGAACTATTCAAGAACTTTCCAAAGAGCACTGCACACTACCAAGCGGTAGCGATCATTAGGAATAAAATCAAAGGCCCAGCTGGAGCCTTACTAGTGTCTCACAACACTGTCCTAAATTTCGATGCAATACTAGCTAGGCTAGATTGCACATACTCGGATAAAACATCCTTGCGTTTGTTGAGACAAAGTTTGGAGTTAGTTACGCAGGGCGAAATGTCCCTCATGCAATACTACGATGACGTTGAAAAGAAACTCACGCTCGTTACCAACAAAATCGTAATGTCTCACGACCAAGAAGGCGCCGATTTGCTCAACCGGGAGGTTAGAGACGACGCCTTACACGCCTTTATCTCCGGTCTTAAAAAGTCATTGAGAGCGGTTGTGTTCCCTGCACAACCAAAAGATCTACCATCCGCTCTGGCCCTGGCCAGAGAAGCAGAAGCTAGCATTGAGAGAAGCATGTTTGCCAACTCTTACGCTAAAGCCCTGCAGGACCGAGCGCAAATTGCTGAGGGTAACAAAATCCGTGCCCAAGGCAAACCAACCAGATTTAACAGAGATGAGCAAAATCAGGAGAAAAATCCCCATTTTGTGAAACGCCAAAAGGGCGGTCCCCAGCCCCAGGCCCCTAAAGACAATCAAACCGAGGCTCCACAGCCCATGGAAGTTGACTCTTCCTCCAGATATAGACAAAAAACCGACTATAGCAAGCGTCAGGCTAATGAATCCAACGCACCAAAACGCAAGAGTTCGTCAGACCGTTCAACAGGTCAAAGACGCCAACGCGTTAACAATGTCGTACAAACAGACTCCAAAGAAGCTGTAACAGAGTACGAGAAGGCGGCCAAAGAGGCAGTTGAAGAGTTAGAGAGTGAGAACGAGTACGCACCTGGTGACGACTCGGTTAATTTTTTAGGGAACACTCCCGGCTTCCGTACATTGAACGGCGGTTGGCTGGGAGAACTCTGAAGATGTTGATTGACACTGGCGCGGCAAAGAATTATGTTAAGCCCTTAACAGAGCTAAGGACCATAACGCCGGTCGCCAAGTCATTCTCGGTAAACTCGATCCACGGGTCTACCGAAATCAAGCGCAAATGCTTGATGAATATTTTCAAACATACTTCCCCATTTTTTCTCCTCGATACCCTAAACTCTTTCGACGCGATCATAGGCTTCGACTTGCTAACACAAGCCGGGGTCAAATTGAACTTGGAAAAAAATACTCTGGAATACCAGGGTATATCCGAAAAACTCCAGTACTATCAATGTGCTGACGTGAACTTCACCGATGTCAACGACATCGTAGTTCCCCCTTCCGTAAAGAAAGAGTTCAGGGACATGATACTCAGAAACAAAAAAGCTTTCTCAAATGCAGATGAAGCTCTCCCGTTTAATACTGCTGTTGTCGCTACAATCCGAACAGTAGACAACGAGCCCGTGTATTCAAGATACCCGAGTCTCATGGGTGTTTCTGACTTCATAAACAAAGAGGTCAAACAACTGCTGGACGATGGCATAATTAGGCCCTCCAGGTCGCCTTACAACAGCCCAACATGGGTGGTGGATAAAAAAGGCACTGACCCACACGGTAACCCAAAAAAAAGGTTGGTAATCGACTTCAGGAAATTGAACGAAAAAACCATACCGGACCGTTACCCCATGCCGAGCATCCCTATGATCTTAGCAAATCTAGGAAAGGCAAAATACTTCACTACCCTCGACTTAAAGTCTGGGTATCACCAAATCTACCTTGCGGAGCATGACCGCGAAAAGACTTCGTTTTCGGTAAGCAGCGGCAAGTACGAGTTCTGTCGCCTACCGTTCGGCCTGCGCAATGCAAGCAGCATATTCCAAAGAGCAATAGACGATATCCTGAGGGAGCACATAGGAAAGATTTGCTTTGTCTATGTTGATGACGTCATAATTTTTTCTAAAAATGAAACGGAGCACGTTCAACACATTAACATTGTGTTAAAATGTCTGATCGACGCCAACATGCGTGTAGGCCCTGAAAAGACTCAATTCTTCAAAGAGAGTATTGAATTTCTGGGTTTCATTGTAACCAAGAACGGAGCAACATCCGATCCCAAAAAAGTTAAAGCCATTCAGGAATTCCCTGAACCAAAGAGTGTCTACAGTGTTAGGTCCTTCTTGGGGTTAGCCGGCTACTATAGGGTCTTTATTAAAGACTTTGCCGCTACAGCTCGTCCGATATCGGACATACTTAAAGGGGAAAATGGTTCGGTTAGCAAGCACGTATCAAAGAAAATCCCTGTTGAATTTAATGAAGTTCAACGCGATGCATTCCACCGTCTGCGGAATATTTTGGCATCAGAAGATGTCATGTTAATGTATCCAGATTTTCAGAAACCGTTCGACTTAACCACTGATGCTTCGGCCAGTGGAATTGGTGCGGTTCTCTCCCAAGGCAATAGGCCAATAACAATGATTTCTCGCGCTTTAAAACAAGCCGAACAAAACTATGCAACCAACGAAAGAGAATTGCTGGCCATTGTGTGGGCTTTAGGCAGACTGCAGAACTTTCTGTACGGCTCTAGGGAAATTAACATTTTCACAGACCATCAGCCGCTCACGTTCGCTGTGGCGGACAAGAACACAAATTCCAAGATTAAAAGATGGAAATCTTACATTGACCAGCACAATGCCAAAATGTTTTATAAACCAGGCAAAGAGAACTTGGTGGCGGATGCCCTTTCAAGGCAAAACATTAATGCTCTACAAGATGAGCTCCGTTCGGACGCTGCAACCGTTCACAGCGAACTCTCCCTGACCTACACGGTCGACTCAACAGACAAACCATTGAATTGCTTTAGGAACCAGATTGTCCTGGAGGAATCGCGTTTTCCGCTAAAGCGAAACTTGTTGCTGTTTCGCAGCAAAACACGCCACTTGATCAGTTACACTGACAAAAGCACAATTCTCGAAACACTCAAAGAAGTTGTGAATTCTGGAGTCGTAAATGCAATACTTTGCGATCTCCCCACGTTGGCAAGTTTCCAACACGACCTGATTTTACTTTTCCCTGCTACCCAGTTTTGGCATTGCAGAAATCTAGTGCAGGATGTAACGGACAAAAACGACCAGTTAGAAATCATCACTGCCGAACACAATCGAGCGCACAGAGCAGCTCAAGAAAATATTAAACAGGTACTCCGTAACTACTATTTTCCCAATATGGGCAATTTAGCCAAAGAAGTGGTTGCGAACTGCAGGGTCTGCACTAAAGCCAAGTACGATAGGCACCCGAAGAAACAAGATCTTGGGGAAACGCCTATACCAAGTTATACTGGTGAAATGTTGCATATTGACATTTTCGCGACAGACAAGAAACAATTCTTGACCTGCATAGACAAATTTTCCAAATTTGCAGTCGTCCAACCGATATTGTCCAGAACAATAATCGATATCACAGGCCCTCTACTACAAATTGTTAACCTTTTCCCCGCAACCAAGACAATTTATTGCGATAACGAGGCAGCTTTCAATTCCGAGACCATCACTTCGATGCTCCGGAACGCCTACGGCATTTGCATTGTGAATGCGGCCCCGCTTCACAGCACCTCAAACGGCCAGGTGGAACGCTTTCATAGCACCCTGACCGAAATTGCGAGATGCCTCAAGTTAGACAAGAAAATCAGCGACACTACAGAGTTAATCTTAAAGGCTACGATAGAATACAACAAAAGTTTGCATTCAGTAACCCGCGAGAAACCAATTGAGGTTGTTCACGCAGCAGCCGGTGATCGTCGCGAAATCGTCAAAGACAGGCTAGTTAAGGCACAGCAAGACAACATCAAAAGATGCAATGCATCCAGGCAAAACCGCGTTTTCGAGGTAGGAGAAAAGGTGTTCCAGAAGAACAACAAGAGGTTAGGGAACAAATTAACTCCCTTATGCTCAGAGCAAAAGGTCGAAGCAGACCTGGGAACGTCTGTCCTCATTAAGGGGAGGGTGGTCCATAAGGACAACCTGAAATAGGCTTTCCACCACAATTAGCTAGTAAGTCAAATTAGAGTTAGAACAACGTCTTATATTGTTTATCCATTTCAGGTTTGCACTCACTTTACTTGTAGTACTAGCAGCGGTAAACGCTCGGATCACCGACTTCTCGCATGCCAACTACATTCCGGTCCTAGACGGGGAAGTACTGGTGTTCAATCAACGTAGCTACTTGAGGCACTCAAGTAACATTTCTGAATTCATTAGTATGATAGATGAGACCGAAAAACTGTCCGATTCCTTTCCACAGTCGCATATGCGCAAACTACTAGACGTAGATACAGATCACCTTAGAACATTGTTGTCCGTTCTTCAAGTGCATCACAGATTTGCACGAAGCCTCGATTTCTTAGGCACTGCCTTGAAGGTTGTTGCTGGTACCCCTGATGCTTCAGATTTCCTAAAGGTCCGCGTTACAGAGGCTCAGTTGGTGGAGTCTAACTCCAAACAGATCCTAATAAACTCCGAAACTCAAAAGCAAATTAACAGATTGACGGACACTATCAATAAAATTATCAGTTCCCGCAAAGGCGATTTGGTTGACACTCCTCATTTATTTGAGACATTGTTGGCAAGGAATAGAATACTTAATACAGAAATTCAAAATTTAATACTCACGATAACGTTGGCAAAAGCAAACATAGTAAATCCTACAATCCTTGATCATGCCGATCTGAAATCACTTATTGAACAAGATACCCCAATAGTTAGCTTATTAGAAGCTTCTAAGATCAAGGTCCTTCAATCCGAGAATATTATCCACATATTAATAGCCTACCCCAAAGTTGAATTTAAGTGCCAAAAGGTCTCTGTCTACCCCGTCTCACACCAACAAACCATTCTGCGACTCGACGAGGACACGTTGGCGGAATGCGAAAGGGATACCTTTGCAGTTACTGGATGCACTGTGACTACGCATAACACCTTCTGCGAACGAGCACGGCGCGAAACCTGTGCTAGCTCCCTTCATGCGGGAAACACCGCCAATTGCCACACTCAACCCAGCCACCTGAATGCAATAATGCCTATAGATGACGGCGTCGTGGTAATCAACGAAGCGACAGCGCGCGTCAGAACTGACGATGGCGCGGAGGTAACCGTCTCAGGAACCTTCCTGATAACTTTCGAACGGTCTGCAGCTATCAATGGCACGGAGTTCATAAACTTGCGCAAATCACCAAGCAAGCAGCCTGGCACCGTGAGGTCACCACTCCTAAACATCATCGGACATGACCCGGCACTAAGCATACCACTCCTGCATCGTATGAACATCAACAACTTGCAATCAATTCTGGATTTCAAGGAGGAGGTAATTGCGGCTGGCTCACCTAAATATTGGTTCGCAGTTGGTGCAGTCCTGAACGTCGGACTAATTGGCTCATTCATCCTTTTTATGGCACTAAGGAGAAAGCGAGCAACACTGAGGATACAGAAGGCTTTGGACAACTTTAATATGACCGAGGACGGTCATCATTCTGAGGGGGGGGTAGTTAAGAACTAAGTACATAAGATACACTCTTTTCTGTCATACATTGTTATTCACACACAATCATAAGTAATTTGGTTGCCCTCAGCAACAAATACAACAACACTTAACACACAGCCGTAAGCACTCTGTTTGCCCTCAGCAACAAAGTAATATTCTTGTAAACAATGCTGACTCGCTACCAAGAGTTCTGCGCGCAGCAACTGTAAACGGACACCGTGTTGCTTGCGCAAGAATGCTGAGTCGGCACGCCGACTCGAGCGAATGGCGTGATGCATTGACTTCGCAGGGCTACTTAAGCTTGAATATTTCTGTAGCCTTGAGTCTCAATCTAGATCGCAATATTATAAGACGAATGAATGATTAAAGCTCCGGCATTGCCGTAAAACGAGAACATAAAACATTAATTGTGTTATCAATCATAGTTGACCACGTCCAAGACGGGCAACTGGGAAAGTTCCCACAACCTAATCACAGTGTTCCAGTAGTCACCTATTGGATGCATCAACACCTCACCAAGGAGAAGAAGTTATCACCGTCCACGGATCGTCACTCGACAACGCAGTTAGACGGAAAACATAATTTATATTCTTGATCAGTGTCAAAAGAGATTTCGATTTGGCCATGTCCGTCTGTCTGTCCGTCTGTCCGTCTGTCCGGATGAACGCGTCGATCTCAGCAACTATAAAAGCTAGAGACACCAAATTTGGAATGTAGGTTCCTGTATACCATACGCAGATCAAGTTTGTTTCATATTTCAGATATCTCCCCCCGTTCCCCCGCAAATCGATTAAAACCGTTTTACAGTAACAATTTTCAAGAAACAGCTTTAAGATTTGACATGTACAATACTTTAGTCTCTCTTAATCTACTGTCCAAATTTCAAGTCGATCGGATAATAAACACGGAAGTTATTCACGAAAGAAGATTCAGTAATGCAGCGAGAGGGGGAAGGAGAAGCACAGCCACCAATTAAAATGCCTCGCTTGCGCTGTCGCTTTTGCCGCCTGTGTGCGTGCGTCTTTGTGTATGTGTGTGTGTATGTGTAAGTGGGCGTAGATGTGATTGAATGTTTTAGACCTGGGTACAGGGAGTTTCGTAGTCGGGTATACTCGACTATAGCATTCTTACTTGTTGTACCTTTATTTGTCTGTACATTTTCTCGACATCAGCGGTTATAACATATTTCCAGTTCCGCCATTTCATTATGATCTCCAGTATTGTTTTTTGGATGGGAGGTCCTGTAACCGCTTTAGTCAGTCACTCAGTCAGGTTAAATAGTTTTATTTACATAAATATATATAGATGTGTGCTGAGTTTGGATGGAATATCTGTAAAAGCAAAACGTTTTTCTTACAGAAACTCATTTATTGTCCGATTGCTCCTATGGCCTATATGATACAGTGGTCCGATTTTGATCAAATTCAGTCAGCTTAGACAAGACATGTTTTCATAGAAAGAGACGGACTTCGTGACAAAATTATAATATTCTCTGCAAGGGTATAAAAACGACAATGTGGTTATCAGCAGCAGAAATTAATACGAAATTTAAATCTATTAGCGTTTTAGAAATTAACGTAATAAGTGCGTTCATAATTAGTACTTATTTATAACATGTAACAATATCATCGAAGAGCTGTAAGTTTTAACTGTTGTAAGTTTAAAAAAATTGAAATACATTTATTTGTATTTACTGTATAATCTCATATATTTATAATAATGTTTGTTGTATTTACATGTTAAGCTTAACTGAGTAAAACATTGATTTCATTTAAATTTTCAAAACTTGTTTAAATGGAGAACACATTATGAAAGTTAAACAAGAAAGAGCGGCTATCTTCGGCTGCCGAAGCTATATACCATAGCAGGAATGTTTTTAATAGAACACTTAATTTTTGTCTGATTGCTCCTAGGGGATCCAATTCCGACTTTGATCAAATTATAGGAAACTATTTGAAGTATTATAAAACTCTACCTAAGTTTGGATGAAATATTTGTATAAAAAATAAGTTTGATATAGTGATATAGTGGTCTGATTTTGACCAAATTTGGCTGGATTGTATAAACTGTCTAAAGACTCGGCTTGGGAAAGTTTGGTAAGGATACATTAATAAACAAAAAAGTTTTTCATACAAAAACATATTTGTCGATCAATCATTCCTATGGCAGCTATATGTTATAGTGGTCCGGCCTGTGCCAGACTAGTTCGCATAGAACAGACGTTCAGAGGGACATCGCTATATCGACTCGGCTATTTATGCTGATTCAGTATATATATACTTTGTTGGGTCGAAAACGTCTCCTTCAGTCCATTACACATTTCGAGACAAAATTATAATACCCTCTGCTAGGGTATAAAAATGATTTTGATAATTGTTACATGTAAATTTTATATTTAAAACTGTTTTCGAAAGGCAACGGCAATGAAATGATTATTTTTGTGATAAATGTGGTTGTTGAGTATTCCTTTAGGAATATTTTCCTTCAATCTATTATTAAAATAATAAGTTCGTAGTTTATGTTTTTACTCCCTGTATCCACACATGGGTAAAAAGGGGTTTATCGATTTGCGGGGGAACGGGGGAGATATCTGAAATATGAAACAAACTTGATCTGCGTATGGTATACAGGAACCAACATTTCAAATTTGGTGTCTCTAGCTCTTATAGTTGCTGAGATCGACGCGTTCATACGGACAGACGGACAGACAGACGGACATGGCCAAATCGAAATCTCTTTTGATACTGATCAAGAATATATACACTTTATAGGGTCGGAGATGTCTCCTTCTGCCTGTTACATACATTTGCACAGATTTAGTACCCCCTTTTTACCTATTTTATGGGTATAGGGAGTAAAAAATTTTATACAATTTTAAAACACTGTATGCAATATAAACTTGGCCGATCACCAATTATACTGCTTGGTGCAACTTTTGTTCACTGCAGCGCAACTCCTGAGAGTTGCAGCTATTGAGTAAAACTGTCGCACTGCCGGTTCCCTAAGAAATGCTTACACAAGGTCGCGATTTCGTTTGGTACTGATTCTTTATTGAAAATCCATGGGTTTTTATACCCTTTTTTTGTGGATTCTATTTAAACAGATATACATTATTGTTCTTATTTACTAAATAGTACATGTGGAATCTTATTTTTAATTGGTCGCCTTTTTTCCCCTCTTGCAACTCGAGCACCCACATGTGCATTGTCCCTTTTTACCTAGACCGTTTTCAAGTGGCCCGGGCAAGCGAGGATCGAATGCATGTGTATATTTATGACTTGGTTTTTTGGGTGTGCTTCTTGAGGATTGCGAGGGTTGTATGTTTAGTTTCTAAACATTTTGTGGGGGGCCTTATGACATAGTTTAATTTTCTAATGGTGGATTTCCAAATTCGATTTTAGTTTTTTTCTTGTCTGTTTTACATTTTCTTATTACATATAATATGCCTATTGCTAATATTCCAATAATAATTAGCGTAAGCGATGTATGACCACATACATTGTGGAAATTTATACCTCTTAATTTTATGTTTTCTACTGTTTGTTCTTCTACCAATTTCTGAATTTTATTTATTTCATACGAGTTGTTTATTAATTTAGTTACCATTAGTTTTACATTTTCTAATTTTATCTTATCTGCTATTGTAAAGAGAGGGGAAAATCGCTCCGTGATGACGTCTTGAGTTGTTAAATCATGTGCAGCAGCTAGTAGTTGTTTGCCATAGCGAGCAGTGTAGCCTTGTCGCAGCTCAGTACCCCTTGGCCGGGGAGTTTCATCACTTGGCTCTGGTGATTTCCACATGTCCATTCTAATACCGGATCGTTTGCAGTTTTAAATAACCAAGTGTTTGGTGTGGTTAATTCCGTTCACATGTTCTCAGATGCTATTTGTTCACATGACGGATAAGGACTTTGTTTAAGGGCGGATAGTTCGCATGAATTGTCTGAGGCGGTTTTCCATGCCCAGTTTGGTCCGTTTCGTATGCGTCAATTTGTAATATATGATCATGTTCCATTTTGAAGACACGATATCCACCAAGCCCAAATTATCCATGTATATCATCGTGCTATTTTCTAGTGGCGTCACTTCATTTTTACTCCCTGTACCCATAAAATGGGTAAAAAGGGGTATTGGATTTGTGCAAAAGTATGTAA
Source organism: Hirtodrosophila confusa (assembly GCA_035043065.1). NCBI lineage: Eukaryota > Metazoa > Arthropoda > Insecta > Diptera > Drosophilidae > Hirtodrosophila > Hirtodrosophila confusa. The sequence continues at coordinate 2,675,348 of JAWNNI010000165.1, forward strand.
CAGGCAGAAGGAGACATCTCCGACCCTATAAAGTATATATATTCTTGATCAGTGTCAAAAGAGATTTCGATTTGGCCATGTCCGTCTGTCTGTCCGTCTGTCCGGATGAACGCGTCGATCTCAGCAACTATAAAAGCTAGAGACACCAAATTTGGAATGTAGGTTCCTGTATACCATACGCAGATCAAGTTTGTTTCATATTTCAGATATCTCCCCCCGTTCCCCCGCAAATCGATTAAAACCGTTTTACAGTAACAATTTTCAAGAAACAGCTTTAAGATTTGACATGTACAATACTTTAGTCTCTCTTAATCTACTGTCCAAATTTCAAGTCGATCGGATAATAAACACGGAAGTTATTCACGAAAGAAGATTCAGTAATGCAGCGAGAGGGGGAAGGAGAAGCACAGCCACCAATTAAAATGCCTCGCTTGCGCTGTCGCTTTTGCCGCCTGTGTGCGTGCGTCTTTGTGTATGTGTGTGTGTATGTGTAAGTGGGCGTAGATGTGATTGAATGTTTTAGACCTGGGTACAGGGAGTTTCGTAGTCGGGTATACTCGACTATAGCATTCTTACTTGTTGTACCTTTATTTGTCTGTACATTTTCTCGACATCAGCGGTTATAACATATTTCCAGTTCCGCCATTTCATTATGATCTCCAGTATTGTTTTTTGGATGGGAGGTCCTGTAACCGCTTTAGTCAGTCACTCAGTCAGGTTAAATAGTTTTATTTACATAAATATATATAGATGTGTGCTGAGTTTGGATGGAATATCTGTAAAAGCAAAACGTTTTTCTTACAGAAACTCATTTATTGTCCGATTGCTCCTATGGCCTATATGATACAGTGGTCCGATTTTGATCAAATTCAGTCAGCTTAGACAAGACATGTTTTCATAGAAAGAGACGGACTTCGTGACAAAATTATAATATTCTCTGCAAGGGTATAAAAACGACAATGTGGTTATCAGCAGCAGAAATTAATACGAAATTTAAATCTATTAGCGTTTTAGAAATTAACGTAATAAGTACGTTCATAATTCGTACTTATTTATAACATGTAACAATATCATCGAAGAGCTGTAAGTTTTAACGGTTGTAAGTTTAAAAAAATTGAAATACATTTATTTGTATTTACTGTATAATCTCATATATTTATAATAATGTTTGTTGTATTTACATGTTAAGCTTAACTGAGTAAAACATTGATTTCATTTAAATTTTCAAAACTTGTTTAAATGGAGAACACATTATGAAAGTTAAACAAGAAAGAGCGGCTATCTTCGGCTGCCGAAGCTATATACCATAGCAGGAATGTTTTTAATAGAACACTTAATTTTTGTCTGATTGCTCCTAGGGGATCCAATTCCGACTTTGATCAAATTATAGGAAACTATTTGAAGTATTATAAAACTCTACCTAAGTTTGGATGAAATATTTGTATAAAAAATAAGTTTGATATAGTGATATAGTGGTCTGATTTTGACCAAATTTGGCTGGATTGTATAAACTGTCTAAAGACTCGGCTTGGGAAAGTTTGGTAAGGATACATTAATAAACAAAAAAGTTTTTCATACAAAAACATATTTGTCGATCAATCATTCCTATGGCAGCTATATGTTATAGTGGTCCGATCCGGCCGGTTCTGACATATGTACTGCCTGCAGCAAAAAGAACGGCCTGTGCCAGACTAGTTCGCATAGAAACAGACGGACAGACGGACATCGCTATATCGACTCGGCTATTCATGCTGATTCAGTATATATATACTTTGTTGGGTCGAAAACGTCTCCTTCAGTCCATTACACATTTCGAGACAAAATTATAATACCCTCTGCTAGGGTATAAAAATGATTTTGATAATTGTTACATGTAAATTTTATATTTAAAACTGTTTTCGAAAGGCAACGGCAATGAAATGATTATTTTTGTGATAAATGTGGTTGTTGAGTATTCCTTTAGGAATATTTTCCTTCAATCTATTATTAAAATAATAAGTTCGTAGTTTATGTTTTTACTCCCTGTATCCACACATGGGTAAAAAGGGGCTTATCGATTTGCGGGGGAACGGGGGAGATATCTGAAATATGAAACAAACTTGATCTGCGTATGGTATACAGGAACCAACATTTCAAATTTGGTGTCTCTAGCTCTTATAGTTGCTGAGATCGACGCGTTCATACGGACAGACGGACAGACAGACGGACATGGCCAAATCGAAATCTCTTTTGATACTGATCAAGAATATATACACTTTATAGGGTCGGAGATGTCTCCTTCTGCCTGTTACATACATTTGCACAGATTTAGTACCCCCTTTTTACCTATTTTATGGGTATAGGGAGTAAAAAATTTTATACAATTTTAAAACACTGTATGCAATATAAACTTGGCCGATCACCAATTATACTGCTTGGTGCAACTTTTGTTCACTGCAGCGCAACTCCTGAGAGTTGCAGCTATTGAGTAAAACTGTCGCACTGCCGGTTCCCTAAGAAATGCTTACACAAGGTCGCGATTTCGTTTGGTACTGATTCTTTATTGAAAATCCATGGGTTTTTATACCCTTTTTTTGTGGATTCTATTTAAACAGATATACATTATTGTTCTTATTTACTAAATAGTACATGTGGAATCTTATTTTTAATTGGTCGCCTTTTTTCCCCTCTTGCAACTCGAGCACCCACATGTGCATTGTCCCTTTTTACCTAGACCGTTTTCAAGTGGCCCGGGCAAGCGAGGATCGAATGCATGTGTATATTTATGACTTGGTTTTTTGGGTGTGCTTCTTGAGGATTGCGAGGGTTGTATGTTTAGTTTCTAAACATTTTGTGGGGGGCCTTATGACATAGTTTAATTTTCTAATGGTGGATTTCCAAATTCGATTTTAGTTTTTTTCTTGTCTGTTTTACATTTTCTTATTACATATAATATGCCTATTGCTAATATTCCAATAATAATTAGCGTAAGCGATGTATGACCACATACATTGTGGAAATTTATACCTCTTAATTTTATGTTTTCTACTGTTTGTTCTTCTACCAATTTCTGAATTTTATTTATTTCATACGAGTTGTTTATTAATTTAGTTACCATTAGTTTTACATTTTCTAATTTTATCTTATCTGCTATTGTAAAGAGAGGGGAAAATCGCTCCGTGATGACGTCTTGAGTTGTTAAATCATGTGCAGCAGCTAGTAGTTGTTTGCCATAGCGAGCAGTGTAGCCTTGTCGCAGCTCAGTACCCCTTGGCCGGGGAGTTTCATCACTTGGCTCTGGTGATTTCCACATGTCCATTCTAATACCGGATCGTTTGCAGTTTTAAATAACCAAGTGTTTGGTGTGGTTAATTCCGTTCACATGTTCTCAGATGCTATTTGTTCACATGACGGATAAGGACTTTGTTTAAGGGCGGATAGTTCGCATGAATTGTCTGAGGCGGTTTTCCATGCCCAGTTTGGTCCGTTTCGTATGCGTCAATTTGTAATATATGATCATGTTCCATTTTGAAGACACGATATCCACCAAGCCCAAATTATCCATGTATATCATCGTGCTATTTTCTAGTGGCGTCACTTCATTTTACTCCCTGTACCCATAAAATGGGTAAAAAGGGGTATTGGATTTGTGCAAAAGTATGTAACAGGCAGAAGGAGACATCTCCGACCCTATAAAGTATATATATTCTTGATCAGTGTCAAAAGAGATTTCGATTTGGCCATGTCCGTCTGTCCGGATGAACGCGTCGATCTCAGCAACTATAAAAGCTAGAGACACCAAATTTGGAATGTAGGTTCCTGTATACCATACGCAGATCAAGTTTGTTTCATATTTCAGATATCTCCCCCGTTCCCCCGCAAATCGATTAAGACCGTTTTACAGTAACAATTTTCAAGAAACAGCTTTAAGATTTGACATGTACAATACTTTAGTCTCTCTTAATCTACTGTCCAAATTTCAAGTCGATCGGATAATAAACACGGAAGTTATTCACGAAAGAAGATTCAGTAATGCAGCGAGAGGGGGAAGGAGAAGCACAGCCACCAATTAAAATGCCTCGCTTGCGCTGTCGCTTTTGCCGCCTGTGTGCGTGCGTCTTTGTGTATGTGTGTGTGTATGTGTAAGTGGGCGTAGATGTGATTGAATGTTTTAGACCTGGGTACAGGGAGTTTCGTAGTCGGGTATACTCGACTATAGCATTCTTACTTGTTGTACCGTTATTTGTCTGTACATTTTCTCGACATCAGCGGTTATAACATATTTCCAGTTCCGCCATTTCATTATGATCTCCAGTATTGTTTTTTGGATGGGAGGTCCTGTAACCGCTTTAGTCAGTCACTCAGTCAGGTTAAATAGTTTTATTTACATAAATATATATAGATGTGTGCTGAGTTTGGATGGAATATCTGTAAAAGCAAAACGTTTTTCTTACAGAAACTCATTTATTGTCCGATTGCTCCTATGGCCTATATGATACAGTGGTCCGATTTTGATCAAATTCAGTCAGCTTAGACAAGACATGTTTTCATAGAAAGAGACGGACTTCGTGACAAAATTATAATATTCTCTGCAAGGGTATAAAAACGACAATGTGGTTATCAGCAGCAGAAATTAATACGAAATTTAAATCTATTAGCGTTTTAGAAATTAACGTAATAAGTACGTTCATAATTCGTACTTATTTATAACATGTAACAATATCATCGAAGAGCTGTAAGTTTTAACGGTTGTAAGTTTAAAAAAATTGAAATACATTTATTTGTATTTACTGTATAATCTCATATATTTATAATAATGTTTGTTGTATTTACATGTTAAGCTTAACTGAGTAAAACATTGATTTCATTTAAATTTTCAAAACTTGTTTAAATGGAGAACACATTATGAAAGTTAAACAAGAAAGAGCGGCTATCTTCGGCTGCCGAAGCTATATACCATAGCAGGAATGTTTTTAATAGAACACTTAATTTTTGTCTGATTGCTCCTAGGGGATCCAATTCCGACTTTGATCAAATTATAGGAAACTATTTGAAGTATTATAAAACTCTACCTAAGTTTGGATGAAATATTTGTATAAAAAATAAGTTTGATATAGTGATATAGTGGTCTGATTTTGACCAAATTTGGCTGGATTGTATAAACTGTCTAAAGACTCGGCTTGGGAAAGTTTGGTAAGGATACATTAATAAACAAAAAAGTTTTTCATACAAAAACATATTTGTCGATCAATCATTCCTATGGCAGCTATATGTTATAGTGGTCCGATCCGGCCGGTTCTGACATATGTACTGCCTGCAGCAAAAAGAACGGCCTGTGCCAGACTAGTTCGCATAGAAACAGACGGACAGACGGACATCGCTATATCGACTCGGCTATTCATGCTGATTCAGTATATATATACTTTGTTGGGTCGAAAACGTCTCCTTCAGTCCATTACACATTTCGAGACAAAATTATAATACCCTCTGCTAGGGTATAAAAATGATTTTGATAATTGTTACATGTAAATTTTATATTTAAAACTGTTTTCGAAAGGCAACGGCAATGAAATGATTATTTTTGTGATAAATGTGGTTGTTGAGTATTCCTTTAGGAATATTTTCCTTCAATCTATTATTAAAATAATAAGTTCGTAGTTTATGTTTTTACTCCCTGTATCCATACATGGGTAAAAAGGGGCTTATCGATTTGCGGGGGAACGGGGGAGATATCTGAAATATGAAACAAACTTGATCTGCGTATGGTATACAGGAACCAACATTTCAAATTTGGTGTCTCTAGCTCTTATAGTTGCTGAGATCGACGCGTTCATACGGACAGACGGACAGACAGACGGACATGGCCAAATCGAAATCTCTTTTGATACTGATCAAGAATATATACACTTTATAGGGTCGGAGATGTCTCCTTCTGCCTGTTACATACATTTGCACAGATTTAGTACCCCCTTTTTACCTATTTTATGGGTACAGGGAGTAAAAAACTTTATAAAATTTTAAAACACTGTATGCAATATAAACTTGGCCGATCACCAATTATACTGCTTCAACTTTTGTTCACTGCAGCGCAACTCCTGAGAGTTGCAGCTATTGAGTAAAACTGTCGCACTGCCGTTTCCCTAAGAAATGCTTACACAAGGTCGCGATTTCGTTTGGTACTGATTCTTTATTGAAAATCCATGGGTTTTTATACCCTTTTTTGTGGATTCTATTTAAACAGGTATACATTATTGTTCTTATTTATTAAATAGTACATGTGGAATCTTATTTTTAATTGGTCGCCTTTTTTCCCCTCTTGCAACTCGAGCACCCACATGTGCATTGTCCCTTTTTACCTAGACCGTTTTCAAGTGGCCCGGGCAAGCGAGGATCGAATGCATGTGTATATTTATGACTTGGTTTTTTGGGTGTGCTTCTTGAGGATTGCGAGGGTTGTATGTTTAGTTTCTAAACATTTTGTGGGGGGCCTTATGACATAGTTTAATTTTCTAATGGTGGATTTCCAAATTCGATTTTAGTTTTTTTCTTGTCTGTTTTACATTTTCTTATTACATATAATATGCCTATTGCTAATATTCCAATAATAATTAGCGTAAGCGATGTATGACCACATACATTGTGGAAATTTATACCTCTTAATTTTATGTTTTCTACTGTTTGTTCTTCTACCAATTTCTGAATTTTATTTATTTCATACGAGTTGTTTATTAATTTAGTTACCATTAGTTTTACATTTTCTAATTTTATCTTATCTGCTATTGTAAAGAGAGGGGAAAATCGCTCCGTGATGACGTCTTGAGTTGTTAAATCATGTGCAGCAGCTAGTAGTTGTTTGCCATAGCGAGCAGTGTAGCCTTGTCGCAGATCAGTACCCCTTGGCCGGGGAGTTTCATCACTTGGCTCTGGTGATTTCCACATGTCCATTCTAATACCGGATCGTTTGCAGTTTTAAATAACCAAGTGTTTGGTGTGGTTAATTCCGTTCACATGTTCTCAGATGCTATTTGTTGAAATTCACATGACGGATCCGGACTTTGTTTAAGGGCGGATAGTTGGCATGAATTGTCTGAGGCGGTTTTCCATGCCCAGTTTGGTCTAGTTCCGTTTCGTATGCGTCTAATTTGTAATATATGATCATGTTCCATTTTGAAGACACGATATCCACCAAGCCCAAATTATCCATGTATATCATCGTGCTATTTTCTAGTGGCGTCACTTCATTTTTGATTTTCTGTGCTGCTGATGTTGATACCCCTTGTATCATTGATAATATTAGGAGACAATTCAGGATGACTGCTGGTTTGACCGATTTTGTTTCTCGCCTTGGCTTTTCCTCTTCCAATTCTGATCTCAATGGGCATACTTTATGGATCGGTCTTTTTATGATTCCATTTTGAGTTTTGATTGATACAACTCTGACTTTTCCGTCGCTTCCTGGGTGGGTTTCTTCCATTCGTCCGAGAGGCCATTTTGTTGGGCTAGTATTTTCATTTTTTATTAATACTATCTGGCCTATTTCTAAATTTGTTGATTCCTTTTGCCATTTTAGTCAGAGTTACGAGGTACTCGTCCTTCCATTTTTGCCAAAAGTGGTTCTTCATTTTAGTGATTAACTTCCAACGATCCAATGCTGATACCACCTTATCGTTTACATTCTCTGGTACGTCAATCATGGGTCTTCCAATTAAAAAATGACCCGGTGTCAAAACGTCGTCGAGCTCGTTGCTGTGGTCGATTTGATATAACGGTCTTGAGTTTAATATTGCCTCTATTTGAGCTAATAATGTACTCATTTCTTCATAGGTCAGTGTACTGTCGCCTATGATTCTTTTCAAGTGATGTTTTACTGCTTTTACTCCAGCTTCCCATAGTCCTCCAAAATGGGGGTTTGCTGGCGGGATAAAATGCCATTCTATTTTTTCTTCTGTTAGCACTGGAGATATACTATTTTGCTGTAAGGCTTGTATGAATTCCGTATTTAGTCTCTTTTCTGCTCCAATGAAGTTCGTACCGTTGTCCGAGTACATGTGCTGGCATTTTCCCTTCCTTGCTGTGAATCGCTTGAGTGCTGCTATGAAGGCTTCTGTTGTCAAGTCGCTTACCGCTTCTAAGTGAATTGCTTTTGTGCTCAAACATACGAATATCGATATATATCCCTTATATGATTTCTGTCCTCTACCTTTGGATGTTCTGATGTGTGACTAAATGGTTGTGATATTGTTACTCTAGGCTCTGGAATTTGGCCCATTAGTTGTTGTGTGTTGTGTTGCCGAAACCTTGTGCATTTCGTGCACTGGTGTATTATCCTTTTCGTCGCGCCTTTTAGTCCGATTATCCAAAAGTCTCGTCTTATTCGTGCTTCTGTAATCCGATTTCCTCCATGTAACGTTTCCATGTGTTTTTCTTTGATTATCAGATCTGCTACGTGTGATTTTTTATGATGATTGGATACTTTTGATTGTAGCTAAGTTCTGCAAATTTTAGCCTTCCGCCCACCCTCATAATTCCATTTTCATCAAGGAATGTGTGTAGCGGCGCAAGTTTACTTTTTGTTTCTATTTGCAATTTCTCCCGTAGTCGTGTTACTTCATCGAAGTATTCTCTGTACTGGTGTTGTTTCATAATTATCCATTGTGCTTCTTTGAGTTCTTCCGCTGTCAAAATTCCAGTTTGGCCCTTTTTCCGACACCGGTTGAAGAACCGTCTTACATATGCGATGATTCTGATTAATTTCCCAAGTTTGCTATATTAGGTTTCTAATTGATCCAGGATGTTTTCCTGTCTTGTAGCATGTAGACTCAATAGTTTTATTTCTTCTTTATCTGCTGGCCATTTATCCTGATTTTCTTGTAACCAATCCGGTCCTTTCCACCACAGCGTTAGATCCATCAACTTATCTGGTTGGATGCCTCTGGTTCCCAAATCTGCTGGATTTTCTTTTGACCCTACATGTCTCCATTTTGTTGTTGGTGTGAGTTTTTCAATTTGCTTAACTCTTGATCGCACGAATTTGTCTTTATTTCTTCTATTTTTTATCCAACTTAGTGTGATGGTTGAGTCGCTCCAGCCATATATCCCTTTCGTAACTGGTATCGTGTTTATTACTGTGTTCAATAGTTTTGATAGTAAGTGAGCTGCGCATAGTTCTAATTTTGGTAATGTCCTCCGGTTTTTTATTGGGTTGACCTTTGTTTTACTTGTGATTATTGTCACACTTGTCGGTGTTTTCCCGTAAATAACTGCAGCATATGCTAAATCAGATGCGTCAGCGAACCCGTGGATTTCAAGTGGCTCATTGAGTGTTGCTCCAGTCCATCTTGGAATTTTTATGCTTCCCATCGTGTTCAGTTTCTGATAGAATTTCATCCATTCTCCCGATATTTTTTCACTTAGTGCTTGGTCCCAGCCTATGTCGGATATCCACAATTTTTGTATAAAAAGTTTTGCTATTATTGTTACCGGTGAAAGCCATCCCATTGGATCAAATATCCTCGCTAGTGTAGATAGTGCTTTCCGCTTCGTGATGTTCTTGTTTTCGCCGGTGTTTATATTAAAACTAAATTCGTCGCTTTGCGGGCTCCATTTTAGTCCTAGTGTTTTTATTGCTTCTTCGTCGTTAACTTCAAATAATTTTTCTGTGACTCCCTTTGGCCATGCTTATATTATCCTTTTGTCGTTCGTTGCCCATTTTCGAAGATGAAATCCATATTTTTCTCAATTTTTTTGAATTTCCATGCAACTTGTTATGTTTTCAGCACCTGTCATTAAATCATCCATATAGAAGTCGTCTTTAATAATGTTCTTTATATTCTCGTTTTTACATCTTTCTGATATTTCTAATAGACATCTTGTTGCTAGAAAAGGTGCCGATGAAGTCCCATATGTTACTGTTGATAATTTAAACTCCTTTATTGGTTCCTTGGGATCTTTTCTCCACAGAATCCTTAAGTAGTCTTGGTCCTCTTTTTGTACCTTTATTTGTCTGTACATTTTCTCGACATCAGCGGTTATAACATATTTCCAGTTCCGCCATTTCATTATGATCTCCAGTATTGTTTTTTGGATGTGAGGTCCTGTAACCGCTTTAGTCAGTCACTCAGTCAGGTTAAATAGTTTTATATACATAAATAGATATAGATGTGTGCTGAGTTTGGGTGGAATATCTGTAAAAGCTAAACGTTTTTCTTACAGAAACTCATTTATTGTCCGATTGTGTTATATTCAAACTTGCAGAAAACCTGGGATACCCTATTCGCTCAGAGAATGAGTTATCTCGCATCGAAGGGCAGTCCCAAGAATCCTGCAACCATTCACCAATAAGCCCAGCAACCGTGTTTAGCTACTCCTATTCTCAGTCGCTCAGTCCGTTTGCATTCGCTGGTGAGTGGGTCACTGTTCGGATCCTCTCGTTCTTTCTGAGTCCCAATGACATCAGATGACATTAATGTACATTGTAGAAATATTTCAAAAGGGTTCCAAACAACGACGACTGTGAGCTATTATGATATGGGAACTCGTCAGGTAGGGACTAAATAATCGACCAGCAACCAGTCTTTGGGGGGGTTCGTTGACTCAGTTCGCCGCATCATACTCACATTATACAAAAAAAATAATAGAGTCCCTAATGCTCCTATAATTGTCGGAATCGATAAAGCGAAAAAAAAAATCACTACAGGAAATAAGAAAAAAAAAGAGATAGAGTAGGAATTTAGAGGGTATATTTTCACACCTGACTTATGCTACGAGATGTAATTGTAGCTTCGCGTCTTCACCCACCCTTCCTATGATTTTTCATTGGCAAATACGATTTGATACCGAAAAATCCCAAAATTGTTTACGACATCTTTTCACCCTTTACATTACTTACAAGGAAAAAGCAAGTTATTTAGCAATTCATAATTCCGTAAAAGTTATTTATTTCAACATAAAGTCTCTTCATAATAAGATTGATCTGGGTTTCCTTTCATATCATGTTTACTTCATATTTAAATTTACAATATCATCGTGTCTTATTTAGATTCAATTAGATCACACAAATGTACTAATATAGGTATCTTAGGTTCATCCTAATATGTACTTATATAGGTGTTTAAAATTATTAATTTCCACTATTTAACATTACAAGTGAATTACTTTCCTGCTTACGCTCAAAACTTTGATAATTTTAGGTTCTCTTACAAATTGGCTGCTCTTGTTCTCAAGTTATTCACAAATTTTTTAAAGTATTATACGAGTTCAAAATATACTGAGTTTAAATGTGGTGGGGTAGATGTGTACTGAATTCTATGCATTGGGATATGTGGATAAGTTTTAAAATAGATGATAGGTTTTAGAGTTGATGGATAATCATAAGAGATAAGTATACATTCATAAGTTTTAAGTAAGATAAGTAAGTAAATTTACTTTAAGTCGCGAATTTAATATGTACTGTATTTTGTTTGTAAACATTTCTAGTGCTGCTTATGCAAGTACGAGAATTGTCTTATTGCCGGGCAAGTTCAGTGCCTAGAATCGAAAATTAACGGAGTGTTTATTGCTCTACTAGCAATCATTTGCGATCGGCGATCAAAACAAAAACTTCAATAATAGTTGTCATTGTTGATAACATTTACGCCGATTGAGTTTAAAAACAGAAAAGTGTATCAGCTTTATCATAGCGTTGGCATTGCTAAGGCCATAAACTTCGCGTTTGCTTTTCTTGTACCTTCTTTAGTTTATGGTGCCATAAAATCAATCACAGTTATACACTCACCCATCTGCAGACTCCGCCGAAGGCCTTCGAGGTTCCACCGATGTTGTTGTTTTTGTTGCTAAAGTTTATTAAATTTTTGTTAAGATTTTTATATGTGATGTTTAGATATTTTGCACCAATACAAGAGAACTTATGCACTTTATACTGTATTAACTTTTCATCTCTACATTATTGTCATCAGCACTATGTTGTTGCTATTTGCATTATGTACACATATACCCCGCACATCTGTTTTCAAATGATACCCAAGAATAAAAGATTAAATTATGAACAATGGAGATACTCTTAACAACAAAAAAAACATTTGATATACCTTTTGATCTTGCTGATCTAAGCCAGCCAATTCATTTTTTCTCTGGCCCTGATTGCCGTATTCTCTGTTCGCACTAAGTAAGCACAATTTCAATGACTTATTTTTTTTTCTTTCAATTCTTAAACCGTGTCACACTCTGCTATAGTCACATTTCCTGTTTACTTTGTTGGGGAGCTGTACTCCTTTTACTCTGGATTGGATTGTTATATATATTGTATTCGTTGTATAAAACGTTGGCAAGGGGTCGTAGCTCTTTGAGCAGTCGCACAGAAACACACGATCGCGTTTTGGACAGCACTGGTTCGAACACTCTAGAATCACTTAGCCACGCTGGACCCGCTGAACACTTCGGCTGTTTCTCGACAATCACCCTGCTCTACTGCTGCTGTGGGGTCGACTGCTCAGGCCTGCTGCAATTTTGGGGCCGATTGCTGATCGAGCCGAATTTGTTTTTGTGTATTCTGTCCCTTTTGATGTGCCGTTCGTGCAATTGATTTCGCCGACTTGTCTCTTTCCAACGATGAGGATATGAAGCGAATACAATCCACTATTCCAAGAGATCTTTTTCCTCAGAGTAAATGAGGCCGATGCTATTTAAGAATTTTTTGTTAATAGCATTTTCCCAAAATGTTGCGAAAAAAAAGCAGCTTACGTGATAATATTCAGCGAAATTCCCAGGGAAACTATCAACGGGTCTTTTGCCCTTAAAATATTTGGCATTTCGCCTATGATGCTATCAATTTTTTCCAGATTAGAGTCACGTTTAAAAGGAGTTAATGCCACAATAGGACATCCACCTGGTTTGGCTGCTCGAGAGAAAAGAACTTGGACAGGAAATAAGGCAACCTAGTGAGCTCGACAGCCTCTACTAGAGTTGCTATTGACTAATGTCATTGTGACAGATGCGTCTGCAGTCTGTCAAAAGCTCAAAGATATGCTTGGCCATACATTGGTTCTTTGAAACTAGTTTGAATTAATTTCCGTTACGTTTACTCGTTACGTTGTACCTCACAAGCACAGGATAATTCTGGAGTCGTGACTCAGAGGATTAACCTGAAGAACAATTAGAATTTTATTGGCGAATATCTTTGCCATGATAGGTTCCTTGCATACTACCTTGTAGATCCTCGAGTACATAATAGCTGCTTCCAAGTTTTTCTCTCACTCGGGATTTTATCCACTGAGGATTGAATTTGGCGCTTTTCTGCTGCTGAAAGTTACTTTGGCTGAAATTTCGCCGGTACACCTCTTGGCCAACTTTAAATGTTACGGTACGAGCTCTAAGGTTATACTGATTTGCTGCTTGTACAGCCGCATGAGCAATGTTTTGACGCAATTGCGTGCGAAGTACTTGCAATTGATCATCACGAAGAAGAACATTGTTTGGCTCTCCAAGAAGATGAAGTTTAGCCAACAGTGCAAAATGAGAACCATGGGTTGCCATGTCAAAACCAAATAATGCGTGGAATGGAGAGCAACCTATGCTTTGATGGTGTGAGTTGCGTAAGGCACAGCTGATGGCGTGTATATGCGCATCCCACTCTCGATGATCGTCTTTTAAGTATGCCCGAATGGCTGAAATGATCGAGCGGTTTACTCGTTCCGAAGCATTTGCTTGTGGCAAATATAAAGCCGTATATACATGCTTAACTCCTAGCGAAGTCAACCATGCATTAAATTCCACAGCTTTAAACTGCGAACCATTATCGCTTACTATCGTTTCTGGAACTCCATATCTAAGGAACACCTGATCTTGCAAAAATTCTTTGATCAACAGGGCTGTAAATTTCTTTAACGGACATAGCCAGTGATACTTTGACAAGTGGTCCACAACTATCAATAATCCAATGTACCCGCGTTTGCTGCGTGGATAGGGTCCTAAAATGTCCACATAAAGGCGCTGAAATGGACGAAAGGATACAGCTGGTTGTCCCATCGGAGGTTTTAAAACATAATTTGGGGCTTTGGTGGTTTTGCATACTTCGCAATCACGGACAAAATCCCGAACTTGCGCAACCATGCCTGGCCAGAAGAAATTTCTGCGAATAAGCTCCAAAGTTTTTGCCATACCTCCATGCGCAGCAATGATGTCTTCAAGCGCTCTCTTAATAATTGAATTGGTCAGACTAATAGGAATCCACAGCTTCCAGTTAGTTTGCCTGCTCGCCTCTGTACCATCATCATGCGCCTTTCGGATATACACAAATCTCTCGGTAAGCTTTAAATCTGGATACTGGGCCTCGTTGGCTCGTATTCTAATTTTTAGTCGCTCATATTCTTCGTCGTCAAAACTTGGAGAGTTTAGATCTACTTCTGGATTAACTTTTTCAAGCACGCTTACTTCGTCGCCATACATACGAGACAATGCGTCTGGAACCACATTTTCCCGCCCTCGACGATGACTGACTGTAAATTTATAACCTTGCAGTTTCATCGCCCACCTAGCAAGCCTGCCTTTTAAGTTTGGCTGCTTCATGAGCCACACCAGACTTGCATGGTCGGTTATAACTTCAAATTCTTGAAGCTCAATATAACACCTAAACCTCTCTATTGCCTCCAAGGCTGCCAAGCACTCGCGTTCTGTAACGCTGTAGTTGCGTTGGGCCGTATTTAATTTTTTCGACATGAAGGCCACTGGTTGCTCTACTCCACCATCAGATACCTGTACTAAGACCGCACCAATGCCAAAATCACTGGCATCGCAATGGATGTAGAATTTCTTTTCAAAATTCGGATTTTGTAACACGGGAGCGGAGGTCAACAGCTCTTTGAGTTTCTCAAAAGCACTTTGAGCTTCCTCAGTCCACACAAACTTTTTTTTCGTCGACAGGAGTTCTGTAATCGGAAATGTGACATCAGAGAAATTATTGATAAATCTTCGGTACCAACTAACAACTCCCATAAATCCACGAGTTTGCTTTAGCGTTTTTGGAGCCGGCCAAGAACGAACTGAATGCAACTTATTGGGATCAGTTGAAATACCCCCGCTACCGATTATATATCCCAAATAGGGCACCTCCGTCACACAAAATTTCGTTTTTTCAATATTTAAGGTCAAGTTTGCCTTACGAAATTGCTCGGATAACCGTATTAAAATTGACAAATGGGTATTGAAATCTTCGGATACAACAACTAGGTCGTCTAAGTATCCAAATACACAGTATTTCAGTTCCGCCGGAATGAGTTCGTCCATGAGGCGACTCATCGTTTGCGGAGCGTTACAGAGTCCAAATGGCATGACAGTAAACTGGTATAAGGGCCGACCAGGTACTGTGAATGCTGTGATAGCCTTTGACTTTTCTGTAAGCGCGATTTGCCAATAGGCGTCCTTTAAATCGATCTTGGTGATTATATTGGCCTTAGGCAGCCTCGCAAATATACCATCAATGCTGGGAAGCGGATAAGCGTCTTTCTTTGTGCAATCGTTTATCACCCACCCTTCCTATGATTTTTCATTGGCAAATACGATTTGATACCGAAAAATCCCAAAATTGTTTACGACATCTTTTCACCCTTTACATTACTTACAAGGAAAAAGCAAGTTATTTAGCAATTCATAATTCCGTAAAAGTTATTTATTTCAACATAAAGTCTCTTCATAATAAGATTGATCTGGGTTTCCTTTCATATCATGTTTACTTCATATTTAAATTTACAATATCATCGTGTCTTATTTAGATTCAATTAGATCACACAAATGTACTAATATAGGTATCTTAGGTTCATCCTAATATGTACTTATATAGGTGTTTAAAATTATTAATTTCCACTATTTAACATTACAAGTGAATTACTTTCCTGCTTACGCTCAAAACTTTGATAATTTTAGGTTCTCTTACAAATTGGCTGCTCTTGTTCTCAAGTTATTCACAAATTTTTTAAAGTATTATACGAGTTCAAAATATACTGAGTTTAAATGTGGTGGGGTAGATGTGTACTGAATTCTATGCATTGGGATATGTGGATAAGTTTTAAAATAGATGATAGGTTTTAGAGTTGATGGATAATCATAAGAGATAAGTATACATTCATAAGTTTTAAGTAAGATAAGTAAGTAAATTTACTTTAAGTCGCGAATTTAATATGTACTGTATTTTGTTTGTAAACATTTCTAGTGCTGCTTATGCAAGTACGAGAATTGTCTTATTGCCGGGCAAGTTCAGTGCCTAGAATCGAAAATTAACGGAGTGTTTATTGCTCTACTAGCAATCATTTGCGATCGGCGATCAAAACAAAAACTTCAATAATAGTTGTCATTGTTGATAACATTTACGCCGATTGAGTTTAAAAACAGAAAAGTGTATCAGCTTTATCATAGCGTTGGCATTGCTAAGGCCATAAACTTCGCGTTTGCTTTTCTTGTACCTTCTTTAGTTTATGGTGCCATAAAATCAATCACAGTTATACACTCACCCATCTGCAGACTCCGCCGAAGGCCTTCGAGGTTCCACCGATGTTGTTGTTTTTGTTGCTAAAGTTTATTAAATTTTTGTTAAGATTTTTATATGTGATGTTTAGATATTTTGCACCAATACAAGAGAACTTATGCACTTTATACTGTATTAACTTTTCATCTCTACATTATTGTCATCAGCACTATGTTGTTGCTATTTGCATTATGTACACATATACCCCGCACATCTGTTTTCAAATGATACCCAAGAATAAAAGATTAAATTATGAACAATGGAGATACTCTTAACAACAAAAAAAACATTTGATATACCTTTTGATCTTGCTGATCTAAGCCAGCCAATTCATTTTTTCTCTGGCCCTAATTGCCGTATTCTCTGTTCGCACTAAGTAAGCACAATTTCAATGACTTATTTTTTTTTCTTTCAATTCTTAAACCGTGTCACACTCTGCTATAGTCACATTTCCTGTTTACTTTGTTGGGGAGCTGTACTCCTTTTACTCTGGATTGGATTGTTATATATATTGTATTCGTTGTATAAAACGTTGGCAAGGGGTCGTAGCTCTTTGAGCAGTCGCACAGAAACACACGATCGCGTTTTGGACAGCACTGGTTCGAACACTCTAGAATCACTTAGCCACGCTGGACCCGCTGAACACTTCGGCTGTTTCTCGACAATCACCCTGCTCTACTGCTGCTGTGGGGTCGACTGCTCAGGCCTGCTGCAATTTTGGGGCCGATTGCTGATCGAGCCGAATTTGTTTTTGTGTATTCTGTCCCTTTTGATGTGCCGTTCGTGCAATTGATTTCGCCGACTTGTCTCTTTCCAACGATGAGGATATGAAGCGAATACAATCCACTATTCCAAGAGATCTTTTTCCTCAGAGTAAATGAGGCCGATGCTATTTAAGAATTTTTTGTTAATAGCATTTTCCCAAAATGTTGCGAAAAAAAAGCAGCTTACGTGATAATATTCAGCGAAATTCCCAGGGAAACTATCAACGGGTCTTTTGCCCTTAAAATATTTGGCATTTCGCCTATGATGCTATCAATTTTTTCCAGATTAGAGTCACGTTTAAAAGGAGTTAATGCCACAATAGGACATCCACCTGGTTTGGCTGCTCGAGAGAAAAGAACTTGGACAGGAAATAAGGCAACCTAGTGAGCTCGACAGCCTCTACTAGAGTTGCTATTGACTAATGTCATTGTGACAGATGCGTCTGCAGTCTGTCAAAAGCTCAAAGATATGCTTGGCCATACATTGGTTCTTTGAAACTAGTTTGAATTAATTTCCGTTACGTTTACTCGTTACGTTGTACCTCACAAGCACAGGATAATTCTGGAGTCGTGACTCAGAGGATTAACCTGAAGAACAATTAGAATTTTATTGGCGAATATCTTTGCCATGATAGGTTCCTTGCATACTACCTTGTAGATCCTCGAGTACATAATAGCTGCTTCCAAGTTTTTCTCTCACTCGGGATTTTATCCACTGAGGATTGAATTTGGCGCTTTTCTGCTGCTGAAAGTTACTTTGGCTGAAATTTCGCCGGTACACCTCTTGGCCAACTTTAAATGTTACGGTACGAGCTCTAAGGTTATACTGATTTGCTGCTTGTACAGCCGCATGAGCAATGTTTTGACGCAATTGCGTGCGAAGTACTTGCAATTGATCATCACGAAGAAGAACATTGTTTGGCTCTCCAAGAAGATGAAGTTTAGCCAACAGTGCAAAATGAGAACCATGGGTTGCCATGTCAAAACCAAATAATGCGTGGAATGGAGAGCAACCTATGCTTTGATGGTGTGAGTTGCGTAAGGCACAGCTGATGGCGTGTATATGCGCACCCCACTCTCGATGATCGTCTTTTAAGTATGCCCGAATGGCTGAAATGATCGAGCGGTTTACTCGTTCCGAAGCATTTGCTTGTGGCAAATATAAAGCCGTATATACATGCTTAACTCCTAGCGAAGTCAACCATGCATTAAATTCCACAGCTTTAAACTGCGAACCATTATCGCTTACTATCGTTTCTGGAACTCCATATCTAAGGAACACCTGATCTTGCAAAAATTCTTTGATCAACAGGGCTGTAAATTTCTTTAACGGACATAGCCAGTGATACTTTGACAAGTGGTCCACAACTATCAATAATCCAATGTACCCGCGTTTGCTGCGTGGATAGGGTCCTAAAATGTCCACATAAAGGCGCTGAAATGGACGAAAGGATACAGCTGGTTGTCCCATCGGAGGTTTTAAAACATAATTTGGGGCTTTGGTGGTTTTGCATACTTCGCAATCACGGACAAAATCCCGAACTTGCGCAACCATGCCTGGCCAGAAGAAATTTCTGCGAATAAGCTCCAAAGTTTTTGCCATACCTCCATGCGCAGCAATGATGTCTTCAAGCGCTCTCTTAATAATTGAATTGGTCAGACTAATAGGAATCCACAGCTTCCAGTTAGTTTGCCTGCTCGCCTCTGTACCATCATCATGCGCCTTTCGGATATACACAAATCTCTCGGTAAGCTTTAAATCTGGATACTGGGCCTCGTTGGCTCGTATTCTAATTTTTAGTCGCTCATATTCTTCGTCGTCAAAACTTGGAGAGTTTAGATCTACTTCTGGATTAACTTTTTCAAGCACGCTTACTTCGTCGCCATACATACGAGACAATGCGTCTGGAACCACATTTTCCCGCCCTCGACGATGACTGACTGTAAATTTATAACCTTGCAGTTTCATCGCCCACCTAGCAAGCCTGCCTTTTAAGTTTGGCTGCTTCATGAGCCACACCAGACTTGCATGGTCGGTTATAACTTCAAATTCTTGAAGCTCAATATAACACCTAAACCTCTCTATTGCCTCCAAGGCTGCCAAGCACTCGCGTTCTGTAACGCTGTAGTTGCGTTGGGCCGTATTTAATTTTTTCGACATGAAGGCCACTGGTTGCTCTACTCCACCATCAGATACCTGTACTAAGACCGCACCAATGCCAAAATCACTGGCATCGCAATGGATGTAGAATTTCTTTTCAAAATTCGGATTTTGTAACACGGGAGCGGAGGTCAACAGCTCTTTGAGTTTCTCAAAAGCACTTTGAGCTTCCTCAGTCCACACAAACTTTTTTTTCGTCGACAGGAGTTCTGTAATCGGAAATGTGACATCAGAGAAATTATTGATAAATCTTCGGTACCAACTAACAACTCCCATAAATCCACGAGTTGGCTTTAGCGTTTTTGGAGCCGGCCAAGAACGAACTGAATGCAACTTATTGGGATCAGTTGAAATACCCCCGCTACCGATTATATATCCCAAATAGGGCACCTCCGTCACACAAAATTTCGTTTTTTCAATATTTAAGGTCAAGTTTGCCTTACGAAATTGCTCGGATAACCGTATTAAAATTGACAAATGGGTATTGAAATCTTCGGATACAACAACTAGGTCGTCTAAGTATCCAAATACACAGTATTTCAGTTCCGCCGGAATGAGTTCGTCCATGAGGCGACTCATCGTTTGCGGAGCGTTACAGAGTCCAAATGGCATGACAGTAAACTGGTATAAGGGCCGACCAGGTACTGTGAATGCTGTGATAGCCTTTGACTTTTCTGTAAGCGCGATTTGCCAATAGGCGTCCTTTAAATCGATCTTGGTGATTATATTGGCCTTAGGCAGCCTCGCAAATATACCATCAATGCTGGGAAGCGGATAAGCGTCTTTCTTTGTGCAATCGTTTATCTTACGGGCATCTAGGCACAGACGTACTTTTCCCGGTTTTACGACAAGGCGCATAGGGGAGCTCCACGAACTGCTGGAAGGTTCAATAACCCCAAGGTTGAGCATTCTATCGATCTCCTGGAACATCAATTTTTCAACCGCCGGGGACACGGGATAGAAACGCTGCTTAATTGGCATTGCATTTGCGATATTGATATCGTGTTGAATCAGGGAGGTTTTACCAAGACCCTGACGTTCGAAATTTGGAAATAACGTAATCACTGCTTCAAGTTGTCTCTTCTGTTCCGTACTCAGCGGAAATTTCTTTGCGTCTGAGGTCCTATCTAGATATTTTTCGCTGTTAGGCGACTCTATGGCGGAAATTAGACCAGGAGCCAATTGAAACTCCTTCCAAAAATCTATTCCGAGTATTACTCGCTTATCTATAGACGGAATAATGTAAAATGTGATGAATTTCTTGGTCTCATGGTACTCTACCTCAGTGCGGATTAAACCTTGTACAGGGTGGCCCTTGCCATCTGCAGTCCTAACACTGGATATCACTTTACGGTACTGGGGATAGTCAGACCAATCAAGTGTAGCTAAATCAGCACCGATGCAGCTAATATTTGCACCCGAATCTAGCAAGCCATTTTCAGAGTAGTTGAGCAACGATATGGGCACATAGATACGACCATCTGATGCTTCATTCACTATAGAGGAAACAAGTAGCTTTCGAGTGCAGTGTACTTTCTGCCAAAAATCCCGTATACGACGTGAAGAGCGTTGGCGTATAAAACTAACCCCAGCAACAGAATTTCCAAAAATTCGGTTTCGCGCTGCAAGGTAGTCTACGAATCTTTCATGGTAAGGCCGTGTTGGACTTAATCTAGGTAAATTGTTATTTTTCTGATCATTGTTGGTAGCTTCAATCCTCTGCTGCGAAGATCTCAGCTCGGTTGGCGTGGAGGCCAACAAAATAGGAGGTTTATCTGAAACCTTTAGTTTGGGGCCATACGATTGTTGGCAATCGATGGTCCCTGCTTGAAGTTTTCCGCACGCTTTTGGCAAACTTCACATTGCGGCTTGTAAACTTTCTTTGCCCCGCATCCATAACAAAAAATGTTTCTATCTTGTAGACACAGGTCCCAGGGATGTCCGGCTTGGTCACAGTTCCAACAGATGAGAGTTTTAGAACTCCTCTGGACTGCGTTGATCTCTGGATTGATACCCTCGGCCCCTGAACCATCTGAATGCTGTTCTACAGTGGCAACCGTTCTCCTGAATGAACTAGTGCTCGGCGTTTCGGATTTTTTGAATGCATCCTCGCCTAACAAGTGCTCACGTTTCTGTACTAATTGTCGTAAATGTGCCACGGAAGAAATAGAAACATATAATAACGCCTCTCTTACTTCTGGCAACATGTTACGTTGTAACTGCTGCACGAGACGATACTCCTCTATTGGAAATGACAATCGAGAAGCCAGCATCATGACGTCATCATAGAAAACGTCGAAAGATTCTCCTTTTTTCTGTTTTCGGGCCCGTATGTCCTCATAGATGAGATCATCATCCTTATAGTCTGCATACTGACTTTTAAAAGCTTCGCAAAAATCGTTCCACTCTACGAGTGGACAATCCTTGCGGTATCGCCAATACCAATCTCTGGCTCTTCCCACTAACAAAATATGCAAGTTCTTGCAAAGAAGTGAGAAGTCATTTTGCAAGCTATCCACTGTGAGTGCTCTGACTCTATATAAGAATTCTTGCACTGTTAGCCCTTTTGGTAACCCATCGTATCGAATTCCCCAACTTTGAATTAACTGCGTTGCTTTTTCGGGCCTTAAAGGTGGAAGTCCATTCGACCCAGATCTAGGGGAAGACATAACACTAGTTGGAAATAATTGCGGTCTTGGTTGCTGATTATGGACACTTGACGCTTGACTTTGCAAGTGTAAGCTACCCAACTTGCGCTCAATTAATGATTCCATTCGCTCAAAAATAAGATTATAATCGATCTGAACTGGGGTAGAAACTCTACTAGTGGCGTTGCGTGGTTGTGGATTGTGAAGCTGCTGCGCAAGCCTGTCTTGTCGGTGCCGTGAGCCAGCTGGCTTTGGTGGTCGACCTATACGCTTTAATCTAGGTGCAACTTCACTTGCTTCGTGAGGCTCATCTATAATCTCGGTAGTATTTACGCTGGCCCCTTGTTCGTCTTCTTTACCCGAGCGAGTCATACTACGGGTATGATGCCGTTTTGCAATCGCGCCTCCAGGTTCCGTACTACTTAAGGAGGTTATAACCGTATGTAAATCTTTTACATGATTCAGCTGTTTACAAATTGGACATTCCTTAACAGATTCTAAATATGGAGTGATACAAGCTCGATGGAAATTATGTAAACACTTCGTGGCTACTACCTCCTGGCCTTGTAATAAATCTTTTGAGCATATTGTACATTTAGCACTTTGCCCTGGATCTACCAGATTAAAATCCAGCAAGTTTTCATTGCTACGAGTAATAGGCATATTGCTTTAATGTCTAAAAAAAATATCGAATATAGATTTGGTATTTATTTATAAATTAAAAAAAACTGTTTTCTTTATGTATCATAAAATATGTTTTCCTTGTGTCGTAAGTAAGGGTGAAAAGAGGAAGGGTGTAAAAATATACAGTAGAGAATAAGAGTGAGACTTCGCACTTAGCATCTCAGCCGAGCTGCGTGGCATCGAAGAATATTCTATGGTGGGGGGGTTATATATCCTGCTATAACTTTTCCTGGGGGCCGATTTGTCGGTCTGAGGCCAACAATCTCGTAATTCCGGACCCAGCGATTTTTAAGTAGGAAATTAATCCCTGACACCTGTATGAAAGTTGGGCTGCATAGATTTTCTGCAATTACCCATGTCTGCCTACCTTGCGGCTGAAATTTCGGTCTCCGCCAAAACTTATACTTCCTGCTAAAGGGACAGACAATGGTTATACTTTGAACTAAGCAGTGGCTATGGATAAATGAAAAATTTTTTCTTTAATGGTATTAATTATCTTTGATTTCCTTTCCGTTTCGTGCAGTAAGCAACAGGGTCTTAAAGTGGTCGTACACTCGGACTTGCCAAGTGTCGAAATTCCAAAACAATAAGCTGTTACGCAAGCACAAATAAGTTAGGATGTGTAATGATTCAACGGAAGTTCTCCCCTCAAACCTATCTACAGTAAGCGGTCAAAATTTTGTTGATCAATCCCACAAAATTGCAATTCCAGCCTACTAAAGTAAGTAGAGAATAGAAAGAACCTTCTTTAGAACCGAAAGTTATGAACTCGAAAGGATTGTATAAGAGTCGGTACTCTTAGAGAATATAGAACTGATTTAGAACAAACAAAAGAAAATAATCTTCTTTAATCAGCCCCACGTTGGGCGCCATTTTGTTATATACAAACTTGCAGAAAACCTGGGATACCCTATTCGCTCAGAGAATGAGTTATCTCGCATCGAAGGGCAGTCCCAAGAATCCTGCAACCATTCACCAATAAGCCCAGCAACCGTGTTTAGCTACTCCTATTCTCAGTCGCTCAGTCCGTTTGCATTCGCTGGTGAGTGGGTCACTGTTCGGATCCTCTCGTTCTTTCTGAGTCCCAATGACATCAGATGACATTAATGTACATTGCAGAAATATTTCAAAAGGGTTCCAAACAACGACGACTGTGAGCTATTATGATATGGGAACTCGTCTGGTAGGGACTAAATAATCGACCAGCAACCAGTCTTTGGGGGGGTTCGTTGACTCAGTTCGCCGCATCATACTCACATTATACAAAAAAAATAATAGAGTCCCTAATGCTCCTATAATTGTCGGAATCGATAAAGCGAAAAAAAAATTCACTACAGGAAATAAGAAAAAAAAAGAGATAGAGTAGGAATTTAGAGGGTATATTTTCACACCTGACTTATGCTACGAGATGTAATTGTAGCTTCGCGTCTTCACCCACCCTTCCTATGATTTTTCATTGGCAAATACGATTTGATACCGAAAAATCCCAAAATTGTTTACGACATCTTTTCACCCTTTACATTACTTACAAGGAAAAAGCAAGTTATTTAGCAATTCATAATTCCGTAAAAGTTATTTATTTCAACATAAAGTCTCTTCATAATAAGATTGATCTGGGTTTCCTTTCATATCATGTTTACTTCATATTTAAATTTACAATATCATCGTGTCTTATTTAGATTCAATTAGATCACACAAATGTACTAATATAGGTATCTTAGGTTCATCCTAATATGTACTTATATAGGTGTTTAAAATTATTAATTTCCACTATTTAACATTACAAGTGAATTACTTTCCTGCTTACGCTCAAAACTTTGATAATTTTAGGTTCTCTTACAAATTGGCTGCTCTTGTTCTCAAGTTATTCACAAATTTTTTAAAGTATTATACGAGTTCAAAATATACTGAGTTTAAATGTGGTGGGGTAGATGTGTACTGAATTCTATGCATTGGGATATGTGGATAAGTTTTAAAATAGATGATAGGTTTTAGAGTTGATGGATAATCATAAGAGATAAGTATACATTCATAAGTTTTAAGTAAGATAAGTAAGTAAATTTACTTTAAGTCGCGAATTTAATATGTACTGTATTTTGTTTGTAAACATTTCTAGTGCTGCTTATGCAAGTACGAGAATTGTCTTATTGCCGGGCAAGTTCAGTGCCTAGAATCGAAAATTAACGGAGTGTTTATTGCTCTACTAGCAATCATTTGCGATCGGCGATCAAAACAAAAACTTCAATAATAGTTGTCATTGTTGATAACATTTACGCCGATTGAGTTTAAAAACAGAAAAGTGTATCAGCTGTATAAACTTCGCGTTTGCTTTTCTTGTACCTTCTTTAGTTTATGGTGCCATAAAATCAATCACAGTTATACACTCACCCATCTGCAGACTCCGCCGAAGGCCTTCGAGGTTCCACCGATGTTGTTGTTTTTGTTGCTAAAGTTTATTAAATTTTTGTTAAGATTTTTATATGTGATGTTTAGATATTTTGCACCAATACAAGAGAACTTATGCACTTTATACTGTATTAACTTTTCATCTCTACATTATTGTCATCAGCACTATGTTGTTGCTATTTGCATTATGTACACATATACCCCGCACATCTGTTTTCAAATGATACCCAAGAATAAAAGATTAAATTATGAACAATGGAGATACTCTTAACAACAAAAAAAACATTTGATATACCTTTTGATCTTGCTGATCTAAGCCAGCCAATTCATTTTTTCTCTGGCCCTGATTGCCGTATTCTCTGTTCGCACTAAGTAAGCACAATTTCAATGACTTATTTTTTTTTCTTTCAATTCTTAAACCGTGTCACACTCTGCTATAGTCACATTTCCTGTTTACTTTGTTGGGGAGCTGTACTCCTTTTACTCTGGATTGGATTGTTATATATATTGTATTCGTTGTATAAAACGTTGGCAAGGGGTCGTAGCTCTTTGAGCAGTCGCACAGAAACACACGATCGCGTTTTGGACAGCACTGGTTCGAACACTCTAGAATCACTTAGCCACGCTGGACCCGCTGAACACTTCGGCTGTTTCTCGACAATCACCCTGCTCTACTGCTGCTGTGGGGTCGACTGCTCAGGCCTGCTGCAATTTTGGGGCCGATTGCTGATCGAGCCGAATTTGTTTTTGTGTATTCTGTCCCTTTTGATGTGCCGTTCGTGCAATTGATTTCGCCGACTTGTCTCTTTCCAACGATGAGGATATGAAGCGAATACAATCCACTATTCCAAGAGATCTTTTTCCTCAGAGTAAATGAGGCCGATGCTATTTAAGAATTTTTTGTTAATAGCATTTTCCCAAAATGTTGCGAAAAAAAAGCAGCTTACGTGATAATATTCAGCGAAATTCCCAGGGAAACTATCAACGGGTCTTTTGCCCTTAAAATATTTGGCATTTCGCCTATGATGCTATCAATTTTTTCCAGATTAGAGTCACGTTTAAAAGGAGTTAATGCCACAATAGGACATCCACCTGGTTTGGCTGCTCGAGAGAAAAGAACTTGGACAGGAAATAAGGCAACCTAGTGAGCTCGACAGCCTCTACTAGAGTTGCTATTGACTAATGTCATTGTGACAGATGCGTCTGCAGTCTGTCAAAAGCTCAAAGATATGCTTGGCCATACATTGGTTCTTTGAAACTAGTTTGAATTAATTTCCGTTACGTTTACTCGTTACGTTGTACCTCACAATTGCTCCTATGGCCTATATGATACAGTGGTCCGATTTTGATCAAATTCAGTCAGCTTAGACAAGACATGTTTGCATAGAAAGAGACGGACTTCGTAACAAAATTATAATATTCTCTGCAAGGGTATAAAAACGACAATGTGGTTATCAGCAGCAGAAATTAATACGAAATTTAAATCTATTAGCGTTTTAGAAATTAACGTAATAAGTACGTTTATAATTCGTACTTATTTATAACATGTAACAATATAATCGAAGAGCTGTAAGTTTTAACTGTTGTAAGTTTAAAAAAATTGAAATACATTTATTTGTATTTACTGTATAATCTCATATATTTATAATAATGTTTGTTGTATTTACATGTTAAGCTTAACTGAGTAAAACATTGATTTCATTTAAATTTTCAAAACTTGTTTAAATGGAGAACACATTATGAAAGTTAAACAAGAAAGAGCGGCTATCTTCGGCTGCCGAAGCTATATACCATAGCAGGAATGTTTTTAATACAACACTTAATTTTTGTCTGATTGCTCCTAGGGGATCCATGTGTTCCTACTTTGATCAAATTATAGGAAACTATTTGAAGTATTATAAAATATACCTAAGTTTGGATGAAATATTTGTATAAAAAATAAGTTTGATATAGTGATATAGTGGTCTGATTTTGACCAAATTTGGCTGGATTGTATAAACTGTCTAGAGACTCGGCTTGGAAAAGTTTGGTAAGGATACATTAATAAACAAAAAAAATTTTCATACAAAAACATATTTGTCGATCAATCATTCCTATGGCAGCTATATGTTATAGTGGTCCGATCCGGCCGGTTCTGACATATGTACGGCCTGCAGCAAAAAGAACGGCCTGTGGCAGACTAGTTCGCATAGAAACAGACGGACAGACGGACATCGCTATATCGACTCGGCTATTCATGCTGATTCAGTATATATATACTTTGTTGGGTCGAAAACGTCTCCTTCAGTCCATTACACATTTCGGGACAAAATTATAATACCCTCTGATAGGGTATAAAAATGATTTTGATAATTGTTACATGTAAATTTTATATTTAAAACTGTTTTCGAAAGGCAACGGCAATGAAATGATTATTTTTGTGATAAATGTGGTTGTTGAGTATTCCTTTAGGAATATTTTTCTTCAATCTATTATTAAAATAATAAGTCCGTAGTTTATGTTTTTACTCCCTGTATCCATAACATGGGTAAAAAGGGCTTTATCGATTTGCGGGGGAACGGGGGGAGATATCTGAAATATGAAACAAACTTGATCTGCGTATGGTATACAGGAACCAACATTTCAAATTTGGTGTCTCTAGCTCTTATAGTTGCTGACGGACAGACAGACGGACATGGCCAAATCGAAATCTCTTTTGATACTAATGAAGAATATATACACTTTATAGGGTCGGAGATGTCTCCTTCTGCCTGTTACATACATTTGCACAGATTTAGTACCCCCTTTTTACCTATTTTATGGGTACAGGGAGTAAAAAACTTTATAAAATTTTAAAACACTGTATGCAATATAAACTTGGCCGATCACCAATTATACTGCTTCAACTTTTGTTCACTGCAGCGCAACTCCTGAGAGTTGCAGCTATTGAGTAAAACTGTCGCACTGCCGTTTCCCTAAGAAATGCTTACACAAGGTCGCGATTTCGTTTGGTACTGATTCTTTATTGAAAATCCATGGGTTTTTATACCCTTCTTGCTTCTTGAGGATTGCGAGGGTTGTATGTTTAGTTTCTAAACATTTTGCGGGGGCCTTATGACATAGTTTAATTTTCTAATGGTGGATTTCCAAATTCGATTTTAGTTTTTTTCTTGTCTGTTTTACATTTTCTTATTACATATAATATGCCTATTGCTAATATTCCAATAATAATTAGCGTAAGCGATGTATGACCACATACATTGTGGAAATTTATACCTCTTAATTTTATGTTTTATACTGTTGATCTTCTACCAATTTCTGAATTTTATTTATTTCATACGAGTTGTTTATTAATTTAGTTACCATTAGTTTTACATTTTCTAATTTTATCTTATCTGCTATTGTAAAGAGAGGGGAAAATCGCTCCGTGATGACGTCTTGAGTTGTTAAATCATGTGCAGCAGCTAGTAGTTGTTTGCCATAGCGAGCAGTGTAGCCTTGTCGCAGATCAGTACCCCTTGGCCGGGGAGTTTCATCACTTGGCTCTGGTGATTTCCACATGTCCATTCTAATACCGGATCGTTTGCAGTTTTAAATAACCAAGTGTTTGGTGTGGTTAATTCCGTTCACATGTTCTCAGATGCTATTTGTTGAAATTCACATGACGGATCCGGACTTTGTTTAAGGGCGGATAGTTCGCATGAATTGTCTGAGGCGGTTTTCCATGCCCAGTTTGGTCTAGTTCCGTTTCGTATGCGTCTAATTTGTAATATATGATCATGTTCCATTTTGAAGACACGATATCCACCAAGCCCAAATTATCCATGTATATCATCGTGCTATTTTCTAGTGGCGTCACTTCATTTTTGATTTTCTGTGCTGCTGATGTTGATACCCCTTGTATCATTGATAATATTAGGAGACAATTCAGGATGACTGCTGGTTTGACCGATTTTGTTTCTCGCCTTGGCTTTTCCTCTTCCAATTCTGATCTCAATGGGCATACTTTATGGATCGGTCTTTTTATGATTCCATTTTGAGTTTTGATTTATACAACTCTGACTTTTCCGTCGCTTCCTGGGTGGGTTTCTTCCATTCGTCCGAGAGGCCATTTTGTTGGGCTAGTATTTTCATTTTTTATTAATACTATCTGGCCTATTTCCAAATTTGTTGATTCCTTTTGCCATTTTAGTCATTTTTGAAGAGTTACGAGGTAATCGTCCTTCCATTTTTGCCAAAAGTGGTTCTTCATTTTAGTGATTAACTTCCAACGATCCAATGCTGATACCACCTTATCGTTTACATTCTCTGGTACGTCAATCATGGGTCTTCTAATTAAAAAATGACCCGGTGTCAGAACGTCGTCGAGCTCGTTGCTGTGGCCGATTTGATATAACGGTCTTGAGTTTAATATTGCCTCTATTTGAGCTAATAATGTACTCATTTCTTCATAGGTCAGTGTACTGTCGCCTATGATTCTTTTCAAGTGATGTTTTACTGCTTTTACTCCAGCTTCCCATAGTCCTTCAAAATGGGGGCTTGCTGGCGGGATAAAATGCCATTCTATTTTTTCTTCTGTTAGCACTGGAGATATACTATTTTGCTGTAAGGCTTGTATGAATTCCGTATTTAGTCTCTTTTCTGCTCCTATGAAGTTCGTACCGTTGTCCGAGTACATATGTTGGCATTTTCCCTTCCTTGCTGTGAATCGCTTGAGTGGCTGCTATGAAGGCTTCTGTTGTCAATTCGCTTACCGCTTCTAAGTGAATTACTTTTGTGCTCAAACATACGAATATCGATATATATCCCTTATATGATTTCTGTCCTCTACCTTTGGATGTTCTGATGTGGACTAAATGGTTACTCTAGGCTCTGGGATTTGGCCCATTAGTTGTTGTGTGTTGTGTTGCCGAAACCTTGTGCATTTCGTGCACTGGTGTATTATCCTTTTCGTCGCGCCTTTAAGTCCGATTATCCAAAAGTCTCGTCTTATTCGTGCTTCTGTAATCCGATTTCCTCCATGTAACGTTTCCATGTGTTTTTCGTTGATTATCAGATCTGCTAAGTGTGATTTTTTATGTTTAGTTTAGTTTAGTTTTAGTTTTATTTCTTCTTAATCTGCTGGCCATTAATCCTAATTTTCTTGTAACCAATCCGGTCCTTTCCACCACAGCGTTAGATCCATCAACTTATCTGGTTGGATGCCTCTGGTTCCCAAATCTGCTGGATTTTCTTTTGACCCTACATGTCTCCATTTTGTTGTTGGTGTGAGTTTTTCAATTTGCTCAACTCTTGATCGCACGAATTTGTCTTTATTTCAGATATTTTTTATCCAACTTAGTGTGATTGTTGAGTCGCTCCAGCCATATATCCCTTTCGTAACTGGTATCGTGTTTATTACTGTGTTCAATAGTCTTGATAGTAAGTGAGCTGCGCATAGTTCTAATTTTGGTAATGTCCTTTTTTATTGGGTTGACCTTTGTTTTACTTGTGATTATTGTCACACTTGTCGGTGTTTTCCCGTTAATAACTGCAGCATATGCTAAATCAGATGCGTCAGCGAACCCGTGGATTTCAAGTGGCTCATTGAGTGTTGCTCCAGTCCATCTTGGAATTTTTATGCTTCCCATCGTGTTCAGTTTCTGATAGAATTTCATCCATTCTCCCGATATTTTTTCACTTAGTGCTTGGTCCCAGCCTATGTCGGATATCCACAATTTTTGTATAAAAAGTTTTGCTATTATTGTTACCGGTGAAAGCCATCCCATTGGATCAAATATCCTCGCTAGTGTAGATAGTGCTTTCCGCTTCGTGATGTTCTTGTTTTCGCCGGTGTTTATATTAAAACTAAATTCGTCGCTTTGCGGGCTCCATTTTAGTCCTAGTGTTTTTATTGCTTCTTCGTCGTTAACTTCAAATAATTTTTCTGTGACTCCCTTTGGCCATGCTTTTATTATCCTTTTGTCGTTCGTTGCCCATTTTCGAAGATGAAATCCATATTTTTCTAATTCCTGTGCAATGGTTTTTTGAATTTCCATGCAACTTGTTATGTTTTCAGCACCTGTCATTAAATCACCCATATAGAAGTCGTCTTTAATAATGTTCTTTATATTCTCGTTTTTACATCTTTCTGATAATTTCTAATAGACATCTTGTTGCTAGAAAAGGTGCCGATGAAGTCCCATATGTTACTGTTGATAATTTAAACTCCTTTATTGGTTCCTTGGGATCTTTTCTCCACAGAATCCTTAAGTAGTCTTGGTCCTCTTTTTGTACCTTTATTTGTCTGTACATTTTCTCGACATCAGCGGTTATAACATATTTCCAGTTCCGCCATTTCATTATGATCTCCAGTATTGTTTTTTGGATGTGAGGTCCTGTAACCGCTTTAGTCAGTCACTCAGTCAGGTTAAATAGTTTTATATACATAAATAGATATAGATGTGTGCTGAGTTTGGATGGAATATCTGTAAAAGCAAAACGTTTTTCTTACAGAAACTCATTTATTGCCCGATTGCTCCTATGGCCTATATGATACAGTGGTCCGATTTTTATCAAATTCAGTCAGCTTAGACAAGACATGTTTGCATAGAAAGAGACGGACTTCGTGACAAAATTATAATATTCTCTGCAAGGGTATAAAAACGACAATGTGGTTATCAGCAGCAGAAATTAATACGAAATTTAAATCTATTAGCGTTTTAGAAATTAACGTAATAAGTACGTTCATAATTCGTACTTATTTATAACATGTAAAAATATCATCGAAGAGCTGTAAGTTTTAACTGTTGTAAGTTTAAAAAAATTAAAATACTGTAATATCTTCACTTTAAAATGTTTTAAGTTCACAAAAAAGGACTGGCACATCCGTGCCGTTGTAGTTGAGTCTTGATAATGTTTTATTCGTTGTTCATTCAGTTTTGCTTAGCCTATGTACATAAGGGCTTATAGCTAAAACAGCGTGGCTGCGCTGCCGGTTACGCCAGCAGCGGCGTGGCTGCCTACATGTATATGGCTTATAAGTATATAGGTATGTGTGTGTATATATACATATATGTATGCAGAAGGCATGCATATGTTGTATATGTACTTGACCACTTGAGCTGCAAAGTGCACGCTCAGCATTTCCCACGCGCTACGATCGGCTTGTATATAAGCGCAGGATCGTATTACATATGCGCTGGAACGTTTGTATATTTCAAGTGGTCTTTTGGGTATTTGTATTTGTTATTATTATGACAAAGTGTCACAATGTATTAACGGATTGTTATACCCTTTGATTTATCTTAATGGTAGGGTAGATATACTACACCTGCCTTTTTAAAGAAATGACGTAATACATGTAGTCATTTGGAGATTGTTAGTTTAGTGTAAAAATATAATTAATAGTAAAAATAATAATTATTTTAATAATTTTTTTTTTGTTTTGTTTTTTTTTTTTTCTTATTTTATAAGTGTATTGAAATGTGTTATCTCTTGTTTTAAAATATTTGTGTTTGTTGATAAAAAATATTTATTTTTTTTTTACTTTACTTTAACTCCATTCAAATTTAAATTTTCATTCGATTTTCATAAAAGAATTTAAATTTACTTTATTTTATTCCCATTTGTTTTTCATTATATCATTATACTATATTATTTTTTTTTTGTTAGGTTGATCAGACCTGTTTTTTTTTTTATTGAAACGTTTCATTGAATATATATTTTTAAC
Source organism: Hirtodrosophila confusa (assembly GCA_035043065.1). Classification (NCBI taxonomy): domain Eukaryota; kingdom Metazoa; phylum Arthropoda; class Insecta; order Diptera; family Drosophilidae; genus Hirtodrosophila; species Hirtodrosophila confusa. Next base: position 2,708,193 of record JAWNNI010000165.1, read on the forward strand.
CTATCCTTATGTACTTTTTGTATCTTATTCTTACTATCTTTAATGTAAATGTTATTATTATCTTCTATTTTTTCTACTATATATGGTCCTAAATATACTGGGTCTAATTTGTGCCCTGTTTCATTTCTAATAAGTACTTTATCTCCTACCTTTAAATCAAAATTCTTAGTATTTTTGTCATATGCTAATTTCCTGTAAGCCTTGGCTTTTTCTAACATAATTCTAGCTCGTTTGTATGCTATTTCTAATCTAAACTTTATTTCCTTAGAGTAGTCATCTAGATTATAAATAGGATCTATGTAATTAGTTTTATTTAAATCTATGAACTGTTTTGGTAATCTGCCAAATACTAGTTCGTATGGACAATACTCATGCGTTGCTGATGGTGTCGTGTTGAAACAATAAGTGAAATATTGAATCCAGACATCCCAATCAGTTTTGTCTGCAGAGATGTATGAACGAATGTATTCATTGAATGTTCGATGACTTCGTTCTATTGTCCCTAATGTTTGGTGATGATATGCAGTAGAGGTGAGATTCTCGATCTTCAAATACTTGCATAAATCGGTTAAAATCTGGTTTTTATACTCTGTTCCCATGTCCGAAATGAACGTCTTCATTGGACCGAACTTGAGTATGAAATTTTCAAATATAGCCTTTGCGACATTGTTTGCGCTTTTGCTTTTAATTGGAATGGCTACTAAATATTTTGTAAGGTCACAGATTAATGTGACTATATATTCATTTCCATTTTCTGATTTAGGTAGTGGACCCACTGTATCCACTATCACTATATCGAATGCATTCACAGGTGTTTCTGTGAGAGTCAAAGGAGTTTTAGTGTGTGTCTTTGTTTTAGACATTTGGCATTTTTGACATCTACGTACGTACTCTTTTATATGACGTGTCATATTTTTCCAGTAGTAGTGTCTTTTTATTTTTGCTAGCGTTCTTGTTATGCCACTGTGGCCTCCTTGAATTGGGTCGTCATGGTAAGTAGACAATATTTGTTGTATCTCTTTTTCATCTGTTATTTGGGTCACCGGCTGGAGTAGCGCTACTCTTAAAGATTTTAATATTTTATTGCCCATATTTTTAAAAGAGTCTATTGAAACTGATTCAAAGATCTTTTCGCTCGGTGCCACTTTGAGTTGGCAGATTTTTAATATACCGGCTTCTGTTTCAAGCCTTTGGAAGAGCTGACCTAAGTCGAGGATTCCATTAGTATATAAATCGCTAACTTCAATTCTTGCGATAATTTTATTTCCATGTTTAAATAAACATTTAGATTCTGTTATGCGCAAGGTCACTACTTTTCGTACTTCATCATTTGTAATGACTTCATGTACGTTGGGCTTGGATACATTTTTATGACTTTGCCTTGGCAGAAGTTCATAATTTTCTACTGTACAGTTTTTAGTTTGTCTACTTTGTCGCCTGGTAGTGACTTTCAGGACTTTATGTTGTATGTCTTTTAGTTCTTTTATAGTTATACGCGAAAGTGCGTCCGCTACAAAATTGTCTTTCCCCTTTAGGTATTCTACTGTGAAGTCATATTCTTCAAGCTCTAGCCGCATGCGAGTTAATTTCGAACTGGGATTGGTCATAGAAAAAAGATATGTTAATGGTCTGTGATCCGTTTTAACAGTGAAGTGTTTGCCATAAATATATGGTCTGAAATGGGTAATTGCCCAATGAATTGCTGCTAACTCTTGTTCTGTTGTGCTCTTATTGCTTTCCCCTTTTGTAAATGCACGAGATGCATAAGCTATTGGGAGTTGAATTCCTTCACGGTTCTGAGTTAGAACTGCTCCGCAAGCTTGTTTACTAGCATCTGTTATAATGCAAAATTCTTTGCGAAAATCTGGATATTGTAATAATGTGGGATGCATAAGCTTTTCTTTTAGGTATTGGAATGCATTTTGGCATTCACTTGACCATTCAAAAGGAACATTCTTTTTACATAATCTAGTTATGTGCCGTGAATAATCGGCGAAGTTTTTAATAAATCGACGATAATAATTGCAGAATGCTACAAATCGTCTCGCGCTGTCCGCATCGTGAGGGACAGGATAATTTTTGATGACGTCAAATTTCTTGTCATCTGGCAATACTCCTTTGTCAGTGCATTTGTGACCTAAGAATGTCACTTCATGCATAAAAAATGAACATTTTTCTGGATGCAACTTCAGGTTATATTTCCTACATACATTAAAAACATCAGTTAAGTTTTTAAGCATGTGTTTTTCGGAACATCCTATCACCATTAAGTCATCCATATAAAGGAATGCCTGAGAGGGTTCTAAACCCGAGAATGCTATTGTCATCATTCTCTGAAATGAATTTGGTGCTATTTTAAGACCAAATGGTAATCGCGTGAAACGATATGAGCCATTGCTCGTTGAAAAAGATGTTATGTTTCTTGAATTTTCTTCAAGTTCAATTTGATGAAAGCCTGACATTAAGTCAAGGCATGAAAAATATTTAGCTCTACCCAGTTGGTCTAGAATATCATCAATTCTGGGGAGCGGGAATTTATCAGAAAGTAATTTTTTGTTGATTTGACGATAGTCAATTACTAATCGCCATTTCTTTTCTTCCGAATTTGGTAAAGATTTTTTCGGAACTAACAAGAGTGGGCTGTTATATTCGGACACAGACGGTTCTACGATTTTATCATTTATTAATTTTCCTACTTGTTTTTGGATTTCCTCAACATGGCTATGCGGGCTTCTGTAGTTTTTGATATAAATGGGTTCATCATCTTTCAGTCTTAATGTTTGTTTATAGAAATTATTTGTCGCTATTGGTTCGGTTTCCAGTCCGAACACATCACTATACTTGGTGCATAATTTTGTTAATTGATTTCTGAATTGTTCTGGAAAATTTTTCTTTAACTTTGAAAGTACTTGTTCGGACCTGTTTATTGGATTAGTTATATGAATATCGTAATCTGTTAGATTTTCATATTCAATTTTGTTTACTTTGACCAATTGGTCGAAATTAGTTGTGTTTAGAAGGCGAATGTATACATGTTTGGATGCTGCTATTGTATTTGCAACATAAATTCCATTATGTATTTCTTGATTTGGAACAAATATATAATCGTTTACTGAATTAATCTCTATTTTTCGAATTACTTGGGATCTGGCTGGCAGAAGAACTGTATTGTTGCCAGCACTATATGTTATTGGAACATAAATAGGATAATTTAAGTTTTGAGGTCTAATTATAAACCAGTCTTCGTTTGGTTTGAAGTCTAATTGGCAATTGAATTTTTTAATAAAATCAATGCCTATTATTCCATCACACGGTATTGAAAAATCTGAATCTACTAAATGAAATTCGTGTGGAATAATGTATTTTGTTGATTGAAGTTCTAATGAAGTTGTTCCTTGAGATTTTATTACACCTTGGCCTATGCCTTGGATGTTTATAATTTTTTCTTTTTGAATTTTGAAATTATCTGAATTTATTTTTAAAAGTGAGATATCTGCACCAGTATCTATTAGGAATGTTAGTTTATTTTCGGTTGAATGATTATAAAAAGTGACAAATATATTAAGACTGTAATTGATGGAATGAACCTTTGCATTTACTGGTTGTTTCCTAAAGGGTTCTGAGGGTTTTCCGACGCATTTTGCGCCACTCTCACGTTGTTATTATTATAACCTTGGTTGGAGTTACCTCGGCCTCTTCCCCGATTTTGGCCTCGTCTTCCTCCACGGTTATTGTAACTATTGTTGTTGATTACCGCCTCGGTTGTAACTGTTGTGGTTGTAATTTCTGCCACGATTATAACCTCGGCCTCCTCTATTATTGTTGTTTGCACCTCGTCGATAATACAGGACAGTGTTACTTTGACCTGTTATCTCCGTGCAACTATTGACGAATTTGGAGACGGCATCATTCATATTTGTGAATGTGCCTGCCTGCATGATAAGTTTTACCTTATCAATCGAACAATTTTGTGTCATAGCTTTTACAGCTGTTGTAGTGCTGTATTTGTTAGCAAGTGATTGGCTTAGACCTTCACTGACATAGGCTCCTTCAAGGGCCTTTGCCAGTTTTTCCACCTCTTGGGTGTATTGGTTAGCCGTTTTGCTTTTCTGTTGCAGATTAAGTAGCTTGGCAGATACAACTTCTACCGATTCTCCTTTTACTGCAGTTGACAGTTGCGTAATGATAGCAGCAATTGTCTGCTCATTACTTATTAGATTTCTTGCATGGCCTTTTAGTTTTGTTTTAATAAGGCTTATGGCTGTTGGCTCATGTGTGCCTTTTAAAGTATCCAATAGATTCAGAGAATCTAGAAAACTTTGCAGATTTTCCGGCTTACCATCAAACTCTGGTAGTAGAGATGTGGCTAGCTTGATAAATTCTGTAACTGTTTGTGCCATTTCTGAAATTGTTGTCGTTTCCGGTTTTGTTTCGATTGATCGCTTTCTATTAGTGTTTCGATGTCACTAACAGATTCAGAGCTAACTTGATCTGATGATTCGGGTATTTTTGATACCTCTGAGGTCATCGGATCTTTGAAATCAATACTTTCTAGTTCGGTATCTGGTTCTAGTAGAACCGATTCATCGAACTCGGCTGGAAAATTTAGAGTATTGGGCACTAAAATGTGTAAGTTGTGCCGTTCTGCGACATAAAGGAGATTTTCCTTAAGCCTTTTTATTACGTCCTTTAATTGTATGGACTGTAACGAATCACATTTCCCCAAATTGTCAATTACAATTTGGCGTACTGTATTGAATGAATTCACCAGTACTCGAAAATGTTTGAGTTTCGTATTATTGGAGACAGGTGCAGTTTTATTTAGGCATTTAAATGACTTTTGAAATTCTACTCGTTGCTCGGTAATGGTGGCACTTACTTTTCGCCAATCCATTAATATTTATACGCAACGTAATCTACTGCCTTTCCCAATATTGGATGATCTGTGTAGATCTCTTCCACTTTGATATTTGGCATATATGAGATTACCAATGCTTTCTCTTTTGGATGACATCCAAGAAATGGAGAATGTTGCATTGCATAAGTGCTCATATAAATTTTTTCCAACTCATATATTGTCGTTGGTTGTTCGGCAACTATATGTTGAAATTTTGAAAGAAAGTTGGGATCATCGACCTGTAATTTTTGTATAAGGCCTTTAATGCGTGGATGCATTTTGAATTTATCTCGATTTTTAAAGATGTGTAAAGATATATATATATATATTCTTTAGCCCTGATAGAGAAACTATGATGTATTTGAAGTACTTTGAATTTTTAATTTTCTGTGCTATTTATACCCTATCCAGATTATTTGCTCTGCTCATGTATCTTTTCTTGATAATTTTGTTATGCTTAACATAGAGTGTAAGCAGAAATTGCAAAACCAATACTATCGTGATAATTAATAATAGGATCCACAATGCGTTTATGTCATCCGTATGATCAATTATCTTTACGTTGTTTACAACGTTTGCAGTATTGTCCTTTGCTTCACTGGAATCACTAAACCACCCCATTATGTAGTTCTAATTGTCTTGGTATATATTCAATGAAAAGAATTTTTTTTTGATCTAACGTTCATGAAAGAATAATGAATTTTATCTTCAAAATCTTAGTTTAGTTTTCATTTAATCTTTTTTTCTTTTTATATGGGATGTATAAAGAAAGAAGAAATATATTCCTCGCTTTGAAAATCGAAAATAAAGATTGGAGTGATATTTTCATTGCAGTGAACTTGTTGCAATATTTATCAATTACACAAAGATTCTAAACGCAGCTAAGTATAAATACTCAGCGCCAGAGACGTGGAAAATTTAGTTGTTTAGTTTATGTGGTTGGCTCACAATTCAATGTTACAATTCATAAAAAAAAATTCTCCAACCACATATGTTAGTAGTGAAAGCCTAACAGGTTTTAGTGTTTTGCGAATTGCACTGACGTGCTTCAATTCGCATGTAGATATTAAATCTATGGCAAGTTAAGGCTTACGCATGTTTGCGGCCCCCTTGCGTGGCTTCGCTCGGTTGCGAAGTTTTAATTCAGTTTTTAATTCGTTGATGCGCTTTATGTAGCGCTCTCGGTCCTCTGGTGTCGTCGCTACCGCCAGCAAATCTTGTTGCAGGCGCTTCTGTTGCAGTAGTTTTCTCACTTGTCCTCCACGTTTTGTCTTCTCTTTCTCTGCTGGTTTTCTTTCCTGCCGTGCCCGGTACTCAGCTATTGTGAGTGGGCGTGGTCCATCGTTTGGAAACACCTCCAGGTACTCCTGGATGGAAGGTGCTTCCCTTTGCTCAATAGGAGCAGAATCTGTGTAGTCGTCACTCATTAATTCTTAGTTGGTAGCCATGTAGTTGGTTTAAGTGCCGGCCATGTAGTTGATTTATTTGACGGCGCTGCTGCTGCTGCTGTCATCAGATTTATCAAACCAATTTGATAATGTAAAACATCAATACGCCTGATGGGATGACAGTGCGATTTTTACTCCCTGTACCCATAAAATGGGTAAAAAGGGGGTATTACATCTGTGCAAATGTATGTAACAGACAGAAGGAGACATCTCCGACCCTATAAAGTATATATATTCTTGATCAGTATCAAAAGAGATTTCGATTTGGCCATGTCCGTCTGTCTGTCCGTCTGTCCGTCTGTCCGTCTGTCCGTCTGTCCGTATGAACGCGTCGATCTCAGCAACTACAAGAGCTAGAGACACCAAATTTGAAATGTAGGTTCCTGTATAGCATACGCAGATCAAGTTTGTTTCATATTTCAGATATCTCCCCCGTTCCCCCGCAAATCGATTAAAACCGTTTTACGGTAACAATATTCAAGATATAGCTTTAAGATTTGGCATGTACAATACTTTAGTCTCTCTTAATCTACTGTCCAAATTTCAAGTCGATCGGATAATAAACACGGAAGTTATTCACGAAAGAAGATTCAGTAATGCAGCGAGAGGGGGAAGAAGAAGCACAGCCACTTTTGCCGCCTGTGTGCGTGCGTCTTTGTGTATGTGTGTGTGTATGGGTAAGTGGACTTAGATGTGATTGGATGTTTTAGACCTGGGTACAGGGAGTTTCGTAGTCGGGTATACTCGACTATAGCATTCTTACTTGTTTTTTTTGTAAATGTAAGCGGTGAGACAGGTGGTCATTTTTACTCCCTGTACCCATAAAATGGGTAAAAGGGGGTATTACATCTGTGCAAATGTATGTAACAGACAGAAGGAGACATCTCCGACCCTATAAAGTATATATATTCTTGATCAGTATCAAAAGAGATTTCGATTTGGCCATGTCCGTCTGTCTGTCCGTCTGTCCGTCTGTCCGTATGAACGCGTCGATCTCAGCAACTACAAGAGCTAGAGACACCAAATTTAAAATGTAGGTTCCTGTATAGCATACGCAGATCAAGTTTGTTTCATATTTCAGATATCTCCCCCGTTCCCCCGCAAATCGATTAAAACCGTTTTACAGTAACAATTTTCAAGATATAGCTTTAAGATTTGGCATGTACAATACTTTAGTCTCTCTTAATCTACTGTCCAAATTTCAAGTCGATCGGATAATAAACACGGAAGTTATTCACGAAAGAAGATTCAGTAATGCAGCGAGAGGGGGAAGAAGAAGCACAGCCACTTTTGCCGCCTGTGTGCGTGCGTCTTTGTGTATGTGTGTGTGTATGGGTAAGTGGACTTAGATGTGATTGGATGTTTTAGACCTGGGTACAGGGAGTTTCGTAGTCGGGTATACTCGACTATAGCATTCTTACTTGTTTTTTTTGTAAATGTAAGCGGTGAGACAGGTGGTCATTTTTACTCCCTGTACCCATAAAATGGGTAAAAAGGGGGTATTACATCTGTGCAAAATGTATGTAACAGGCAGAGAATCTCCGACCCTATAAGTATATATATTCTTGATCAGTATCAAAAGAGATTTCGATTTGGCCATGTCCGTCTGTCTGTCCGTCTGTCCGTCTGTCCGTATGAACGCGTCGATCTCAGCAACTACAAGAGCTAGAGACACCAAATTTAAAATGTAGGTTCCTGTATAGCATACGCAGATCAAGTTTGTTTCATATTTCAGATATCTCCCCCCGTTCCCCCGCAAATCGATTAAAACCGTTTTACAGTAACAATTTTCAAGATATAGCTTTAAGATTTGGCATGTACAATACTTTAGTCTCTCTTAATCTACTGTCCAAATTTCAAGTCCGATCGGATAATAAACACGGAAGTTATTCACGAAAGAAGATTCAGTAATGCAGCGAGAGGGGGAAGAAGAAGCACAGCCACTTTTGCCGCCTGTGTGCGTGCGTCTTTGTGTATGTGTGTGTGTATGGGTAAGTGGACTTAGATGTGATTGGATGTTTTAGACCTGGGTACAGGGAGTTTCGTAGTCGGGTATACTCGACTATAGCATTCTTACTTGTTGATTTTGCCACTGGTTGATGCTGCGGCTGTGGCACATTGCCGCCCTGCACCAGAATCACTTGCCGATGAACGTGCACGGGTTTGTTTCACCACATTATTTGTTTAAAATATGTTTTAATATGTTTTTATGTTTTACAATTTCATCTTGTAATTGTGTAACTATGTTACAGGTTCGCGCAACTTGTCACGGTCGCCATGTAATATCTTCACTTTAAAATGTTTTAAGTTCACAAAAAAGGACTGGCACATCCGTGCCGTTGTAGTTGAGTCTTGATAATGTTTTATTCGTTGTTCATTCAGTTTTGCTTAGCCTATGTACATAAGGGCTTATAGCTAAAACAGCGTGGCTGCGCTGCCGGTTACGCCAGCAGCGGCGTGGCTGCCTACATGTATATGGCTTATAAGTATATAGGTATGTGTGTGTATATATACATATATGTATGCAGAAGGCATGCATATGTTGTATATGTACTTGACCATTTGAGCTGCAAAGTGCACGCTCAGCATTTCCCACGCGCTACGATCGGCTTGTATATAAGCGCAGGATCGTATTACATAAATTAAGAAATTATGTTATTTCTTTTTAAAAAAAATACGTCAGTATTTATTTATGGTTTTATTAGAACTAAAAAAATTGTGACTTATGATTATCCACTTAACCTACGCTCTGCCGGCGTCGCTGTTTATGCTGCCGCTGTCGTCTTGGGCTGCCATTGGTCGTTGTTACCGCTGCTGTTGTTGGTGCTGCATACCTTAATACTTGGGTTTGGTTGGGTGTCGTCTTGCATCCGCTGGTCCCACGGTGAGCTGCTGATAACGTTTGGTCAGCGCTCGTGGCTTCTTGCGCAACCTGTGTCCGCGTGATTTGGTAGTTGCTTAATTTGTAGTTTTGGTTTAGCCGCTCGTGGTTGTTGTTGTTGTCTTATCAGCCATATTGATGTTGTTGTCTGTCTGCTTATATTATATTATACTTGTATTGTTGTTGTTGTGTTGGGACTTTGACATGCAGGGTGTTAACTCTTCCCCCTTTAAGTGCGAGCGTCCTCGGTCGTCACATAAACCCCTACTGGAGTTCTATTGTCTGGTGCATTTTCTTCATCTGTTCTTCTCGTCTCTGAGGCTGCATCTCTTATTCTTCTGGTGAGCTTGATGGCTAGTCCTACTATTACTAGTGATAGGATGCTGAGCGAGGTGTAGCTGAGAGTTGCCTGTGTAGTTTCTTTGGCTCCGAGTTTCTCCAGTGTCTTGGTGTTGTTTATGTTTAGCTCTTTGATCATTTGCAGCGAGAGTACTTCGTCCAGTCTAGTTCTTTCCACTGCTAGCTGGAACAGGGGTGGTTCTGGCTCCGCAGGTTGGACTTCTTCTGTCTTGTAGCTCCTGTCGCCGATTCTCACTGTGGAGTTTCGGTATTGGATGATGTATGTTCCCCGGAGTTGCAGTGTTTTTTCGTCTAATGTAACGAAACCGTCGAATCCGTTCAGCATTATGGTACCTGGGAGTATCTCCTCAAAATTCGGAATGTGTTGATTGTTGATTATGGTGCATTCTGGTTTTTGTAGGTTAAGCAGTGCGTGAAGGCAAGTGTCATTACTTAAATCTATTAATTTATCTCTACTACATATTGTCCTGTCATTATGATTTTCACAATTTTCTTTTATGGCATATAGCTCGTTCTTACATTCTAGTAAATTTTCGTATTTTATATTATTGATAATTTGGGCTTTCTTTACGGCTTTAACTTTAAGTGTTCTGCATTTATCTAAGCTAATGGTTGGAATGCTAATTATGTAAATTAAGTCTTTACCATTTGTAGCAAGTTTTACTTCAGAGAATTCTAAAAGTTCTTCTATGTTAAAAAATAAATTGTTTTCTTTCTTAAAAATTTGTTCTACAATGTCGGTTTCAATTGCTGAGAAAATAAATGAATTTACAGTATTTGACTTTGCCCATGTAATTGCATGTAAAATATTAGTTAATTCTTCTTTTACCAATTGTATTTTATATCTAAGAATATTTGCTTTTTGGTTAACAATTTCTTCTGAACTTAAAGTTACTTTTAGGATTGCGTTAGTTACATTTGTCAATTGATTAATTTTATCATTTATTATTCGGTTTATGACAACTTGTTTGTTATTATTCTCTAGTTGATCATTTATTTTATTAATTATAACCTCATGATCGTGGTGGTCCGGGGTTCCTGCCAACCATTTCCACGCTGTGCCTAAGGCTTCAATTGCTCTTTTGTTTTTAGTTGGGGGTTTGAGTCTTTTTAAGTCATTTTTGACTTGCGACAGCTCAAAAGAGAGGTATGGGTATAATGGGTGAGATAGGTTGAGTGATTGAAGTGAGTTTTCCAATGATGAGTAGATAATTGCATATTTCTCTAAGTCAAAAATGTGGATTATTTTAAAGGTGCCGTCCTGTTTAGCTGCTAGTCCAGTGTCTATTGAAATGACTTGTGAATTTGAGTAGTCGAGGACTGTCGTTATCCCCAAGCATGTTGGTAAAATGATCCTGTAAATTAAGTTCTAATATTATTTTTGTGTACTATTTTCCCTGACCGTGTTTTGATGGTTGAGTTTCTATTTTCTGCTACTATTTCTTTTTTATACCTGGGTGTCAACTTTGAACCCAATCTTTTGTCGATTTTGACGTAAATTACCTCCCCTTGCTCATAATTCTTTACCTCGTTCTTGTCTTTGTTGTGGTATTCTAAGTCAGCTTTTTGTTTTCCTGTAATTTTGTCCACTATTTTTTTCCTATTTTCTTCTGCTTTATCCGGGTCGTTACAGACTGCCATACCGAAGAATGTGTCTCTTGGTTTTTTTCCGATTACAGAGTGAATAGACGAGTTATATTCCTGAACTGCTTTAAAAAGAACATCGGTGAAATTCATGTCACTGTTGTCTTTTCTGAGGCATGCCATTATTTCTGATAGGGTAGAGTGAAATCTTTCTATCTGGCCATTACTAGTTGAACTGTAAGGGGGTGTGGTAAATACTTGAATGCCTAATTGGTCTTGTAGAAGGAATTTAATAGATGCTGAATTCAGCGCTCTTTCATTATCAATGACTATTATTTTTGGAATACCGAATGCTATTAGGGTTTCTCTCAGTGGAATTTTTATATCTTCTGCGGCTCTTGACTTTAAAATTTTTACTTGGGCATATTTTGAAAATTTATCGATGCTTGTTAATATAGTGTGTTTTTCTGTGATATAGATGTCGACATGGATGATTTCACCTGGGGATTGGGGAATCGGGGTTGGCTGAATTTCAGAATTTGGAGGGTGTCTGTCATATTTGGATTCTTTGCATGTTAAACATGATTTCGCAATCTCTTTAACTTTTTTATATAGCTGTGGGAAAAAGTATTTTTCCAAGATTTGAGCTTTATTTTCTGAAGCATTCCTATGTGCTCGTCGGTGCTCTTGGGCTATTATTTCGCTTTGTTTGTTAATGTCGTTAATGTCCTCTACTTGTCTTTGGGTGTATCTTATTTTATAAGATGAAAAATGGACTGGGTAGAATTCTTGAATTCGTCCCATGATGTGTTCTGGAGTGCATAGGCCGTTAACTATTCTTGGATCGAGTCTTTCTTTAAAGATTTGGATTAATTCGGTTTCTGTGTAGCTTGGTCGAGTTACAATGTGTCTATGGTACGTTGGAAATGGAATTTCGAATCGGTAGTCGTGTTTTTCGCCGATTAAAATAAAGAGTTGGTTTTTAAAAACATTAATGGGTACTTCCATTGAAGGGATTAAATTGTGTGACGAACTTTCGTCGCTCATTACTGTGGCCTCGGTACTGTTTAACTCGGTAATTGGGTTTCTGGATAAAGCGTCTGCCACTACGTTGGAAGTTCCTGGTTTGTATTTAAGTTCGTGATTAAATTCTTCTAAAAAGTCTTTCCAACGTTTTAATTTAGCGTTATGGTTTTTGTTGCTTAGGGCGAATGTAAGAGGTTGGTGGTCTGTAAATATTACGACCTTGGCTCTACCGTATAGGTATGTTCGAAGGCTCTGCAAAGCCCAAACAATTGCAAGCATCTCTTTCTCATTTGTCGCGTAGTTTTCTTCTGGTTTTGACAGAGTGCGAGATATGAAGGTAATGGGTTTGCCCTCTTGTTCGAGAACAGCTCCGATTGCAAAGTTTGAAGCGTCTGTTGTTAAGTGAAATTCTTTATTAAAGTTGGGGTATTTTAGAATGACGTCTGTTGAAATGAGCGTCTGTTTGATTTTGTCGAAAGCCTCTATCGCCTGCTTATTCATACTTATTGGGACTTTGTCTGATATTCTGGTTGAGATTCGACCGCCTTCGCCTCTCAATAGAGTGGTGAGTGGTTTCGCCAATTTTGCATAGTCTCTTATGAACCTGCGGTAGTAACCAGAGAGGCCTAAAAATGATCTCAGCTCTTTGAGGGATTTGGGAATGGGAAACTTAGAAATCGCTTGAACTTTTTGTGGATTGGTTTTTACGCCTTGGTCTGAGATAGTGAAGCCTAAAAAGTTAACTTCCTTTTTGAAAAATTCGCACTTATCCATCTGTACTTTCATGTTTGCGTTTTGTAACGTCGTGAAGACTTGTTTCAAGTGATGAGCATGTTCGTTTTCGGTTTTGCTAAAAACGATAATGTCGTCAATGTAGACATAGCAAAATTTTCCAACATGTTCCCGTAGAATGTCATCTAGGGCTCTTTGGAAAATTGAGGGGGAGTTCTTGAGACCGAATGGTAGTCTTGTGAATTCATATTTCCCGCCATTGACTGCGAATGCCGTTTTTTCTATGTCTTGATTTTTTAAGGGGATCTGATGGAATCCGCTTTTTAGGTCGAGAACCGTGAAAAATTTATTGTTTCCTAGTTGGGCTATGATTTCTCCTATTTCGGGCATAGGGTATCGATCGGGTATAGTTACTAGATTGAGTTTTCTGTAGTCAATAACTAGTCTATACTTTTTTTTTCCTGAGGCATCGGTTTTTTTTGGTACTACCCATACTGGTGCATTGTATGGCGATCTAGACGGTCGTATTATTCCGTCGTCTAACATTTCTGCGATTTGTTTTTCTACTTCTTGTTTGAGTGCAATAGGATACGGATAGTGTTTGGTGTAAACAGGGGTGTCTGAGGATGTTCGGATCTCGCCTACTACCTTTGTAGCGTAGGTCAATTTTTGTTCTGGGTCTGCAAAAAGGTTTCTAAAGGTATTCGTTAGGGTGTCTATTGTTTTCCTTTGACTATCGGACATATGTTCGGCTCGTACTTTTATATTGTTAATTGCCTGTGCAGGCAATTGTTTGATTCGGAATCGTTTGTTTCCATTTACTAAGAGAATATCATTTTTGACATCGATTATTACGTTAAGTTGTTTCATAGTATCATTACCCAAGATGCCATGAAACGTTCTGAGAGTAGGTAATATGAAAAATCTGATTGGTGTGTCGTATAGACTGAAAAGATTTAAAAAGACGTGTTGGGTGATTGCTATTTTTCCGCCAATCGAGTTAGCGTAAAAGTCTTCTTTGTTTTCTTTCGGATTTTCTACTAATGAAGGCTGTATGTAATTTTGGTTAGAACCAGTGTCAATGAGGAAGTTCAATAACTTGCCGTCCCTCGTTCTACATTGGAAATAAGGCAACGAGGAACGATTTAGACTAAAAAATTAAGTTCGGCTATGTCTGTTGTCTCGGCTGGAATGTCATTGTTCTGTAAGTTTTCGGTTTCGTATGGAAGCTCGGCAATACCTTGTTCTTCCATTTCAGTGAAGTAGTTTTGTTCGTCCATGTAGTGTGCATAGGCGTCGGTGTAAGCATTAGCATATGCTTCAGCATAAGCACTAGCTTCGGCGTCAGCTTGATCGTCCGTGACCTGCCCTAATGTTTCTCCAGTATTAATGTGAAATTGTCTCTGGAATTTGTTTGGAATTTGATCTGTCCTTGAAGATAAGGGTCTTTTTCCAGCGAACTGGTTATTGTCCGGTCTGTTCATATAGTTAATGTTTCTTGTTCGGATAGATGAATCCACTTCCATTGGTTGTGGGGGCGGTTGTGGCTTAGGGTCCGATGGTCTTGGTGGTGCGTTAAAGAATTGCTGCGGTTGTTGATAAGTTTGTCTTGGAGCGAAATTGGGTGGTTGCGAAAAGACAGCAGATTTTGGCGTGTAATACAAATTTGGGTTAAAATTATTCCTATTGACAGCTTGAGAGGTGTTAGGTCGGAATGGGTATTGGTTCATGAATCTTTGAGGCTGTTGGATGTTCCTCGGTGGTAGCAAAGGAACCTTGATAGGATTAACGGCGTTCCTGATAGACTGGTTTTCGATTAGTCGGCACAAGTGAAGGGCATGTTTTAGATCAATTGGTTCTTTGATAGCTAGCAATCTTGGCAAATCTCCATTAAGGCCTCTTATGAAAGTGTCTAGGGCTTTGTCCCTGTAGATCTTTGTAAGGGCTCTCAACGTCTCTGACGATGAATCGTGATTGTTAATCTGATTCAGTATTAAAGACAGATGATAGTACACCGTCTGATAAAATTCGTCGATCGATTTACCGCGTTGACTGAGCGTATACAATTGGTATTCTAGAGTCTTAAGATCTCTTCGGTCTGCAAAATGATCTGTAAGACACTGCGCAATTGCTTTCCAATTCAATGGGGTGTTATATGCCTCCAGTACGGCATCAGCTTCCCCTACTATCTTGCTACGCACAACCAGTAAAATCCCATAATGTTTTGGGGTACCTTGGTGAGCGGAGTAAACTTCAAATACTCTGTCCACACTTTTGCGCCATGAGGTAAATTCAGCTTTGTTACCGGAAAAATCTTTTAGAATTCTGACTACGTCTGGCAGTCTATCTAAATCACTAATTTTTCCTACATGCTCTGGTGCTATAGTTTGGTCGGTCATTGCGTAAGTGTTTGCGTTTGATTGTAGTAAAATTTCGTCGCCTTTTTCCAGTAGTATTTTTCTAAGATACCTTTCAACGGTGTTTTCAATGGATGTCGATAAAAGAGGATTACCCGACGGACTTGGGTGTTCGTGGGTTTTAGTATTAGCGTCCGGCATGTTTAATTTAGAGAATGCTTCGCCTAGCTCGGTAATAGCTTGCGAAAAATCGGGGGTGAATTCTTTGAAGAGGAAATGTTGCTGATAATTTTTCAACGAAAACAAAAGAGGATTATGTAGTTATTCGATGAGGTGGAATTGGCTATAGCTTTTTTTTTTTGCTATTTGAAAATTTTTTGCTCAGTTTCTTATTTCTATTCTAAAAAAAATTTTGTCTTAAATTTAATTTCTTCGTGTTTTGTGTTTTTTGTGAAATATTTTTTTCTTTACAATTTTTCTTAAACGATACGCTTACAGTAGTAGTTTTAGCATTGGTGATTCCCGCGACGGTGGCTCGGATTTATCCCTTTCGTCTATCCCACGGTGGAGTCTAGTTACTCAAGATCCTGCAGCACACACACAACTCACGGTACCCTACGGACGGACACTATAGGGTATCAGCAATTAAGTTTTTGTTTTTTCGGAACCGTGAAAAAAGCAGTTCACTATATTGAGACGATCTTTCACGTTCGCGTTGTAGCTATTTTGTAGGCACTTTTGACGAATCGTTAGATTGTTCAATAACTGTCGCGTTCACGTTTGTGGCTGGTCGTGCAGGCACTTTTTTGCGAACAGTAGCTACTTTGTAGGCACTCTATTTTTCGACGCGTGAACTTTTTAATTTGCTTTTTTTTAACACGGTCCCTGCTCGGGCGCCAATTAAGAAATTATGTTATTTCTTTTTAAAAAAAATACGTCAGTATTTATTTATGGTTTTATTAGAACTAAAAAAATTGTGACTTATGATTATCCACTTAACCTACGCTCTGCCGGCGTCGCTGTTTATGCTGCCGCTGTCGTCTTGGGCTGCCATTGGTCGTTGTTACCGCTGCTGTTGTTGGTGCTGCATACCTTAATACTTGGGTTTGGTTGGGTGTCGTCTTGCATCCGCTGGTCCCACGGTGAGCTGCTGATAACGTTTGGTCAGCGCTCGTGGCTTCTTGCGCAACCTGTGTCCGCGTGATTTGGTAGTTGCTTAATTTGTAGTTTTGGTTTAGCCGCTCGTGGTTGTTGTTGTTGTCTTATCAGCCATATTGATGTTGTTGTCTGTCTGCTTATATTATATTATACTTGTATTGTTGTTGTTGTGTTGGGACTTTGACATGCAGGGTGTTAACTCATATGCGCTGGAACGTTTGTATATTTCAAGTGGTCTTTTGGGTATTTGTATTTGTTATTATTATGACAAAGTGTCACAATGTATTAACGGATTGTTATACCCTTTGATTTATCTTAATGGTAGGGTAGATATACTACAATACATTTATTTGTATTTACTGTATAATCTCATATATTTATAATAATGTTTGTTGTATTTACATGTTAAGCTTAACTGAGTAAAACATGGATTTCATTTAAATTTTCAAAACTTGTTTAAATGGAGAACACATTATGAAAGTTAAACAAGAAAGAGCGGCTATCTTCGGCTGCCGAAGCTATATACCATAGCAGGAATATTTTTAATACAACACTTAATTTTTGTCTGATTGCTCCTAGGGGATCCAGTTCCGACTTTGATCAAATTATAGGAAACTATTTGAAGTATTATAAAACTCTACCTAAGTTTGGATGAAATATTTGTATAAAAAATAAGTTTGATATAGTGATATAGTGGTCTGATTTTGACCAAATTTGGCTGGATTGTATAAACTGTCTAAAGACTCGGCTTGGGAAAGTTTGGTAAGGATACATTAATAAACAAAAAAGTTTTTCATACAAAAACATATTTGTCGATCAATCATTCCTATGGCAGCTATATGTTATAGTGGTCCGATTCGGCCGGTTCTGACATATGTACTGCCTGCAGCAAAAAGAACGGCCTGTGGCAGACTAGTTCGCATAGAAACAGACGGACAGACGGACATCGCTATATCGACTCGGCTATTCATGCTGATTCAGTATATATATACTTTGTTGGGTCGAAAACGTCTCCTTCAGTCCATTACACATTTCGAGACAAAATTATAATACCCTCTGCTAGGGTATAAAAATGATTTTGATAATTGTTACATGTAAATTTTATATTTAAAACTGTTTTCGAAAGGCAACGGCAATGAAATGATTATTTTTGTGATAAATGTGGTTGTTGAGTATTCCTTTAGGAATATTTTCCTTCAATCTATTATTAAAATAATAAGTTCGTAGTTTATGTTTTTACTCCCTGTATCCATACATGGGTAAAAAGGGCTTTATCGATTTGCGGGGGAACGGGGGAGATATCTGAAATATGAAACAAACTTGATCTGCGTATGGTATACAGGAACCTACATTCCAAATTTGGTGTTTCTAGCTCTTGTATTTGCTGAGATCGACGCGTTCATACGGACAGACGGACAGACAGACATACATGGCCAAATCGAAATCTCTTTTGATACTGATCAAGAATATATATACTTTATAGGGTCGGAGATGTCTCCTTCTGTCTGTTACATACATTTGCACAGATGTAATACCCCTTTTTACCCATTTTATGGGTACAGGGAGTAAAAACAGTAGTCTGTATGTCAAATTTGATGACTCTACCTGTACAGGTGTGGGGAGATATATATTTTGCTCGTTTGTGCAGGGGGCTCCAAAAATGTTGGGTGAAGATTTGTCCAGGTGGTCAACATTAGTATGTATGCCAAATTTGGTGACTCTACGTGTACAGGTGTGAGAGATATAGATTTTTCTCATTTGCGGGGAGGGGGTGGGGGGGTTAAAAATTTTTTGATGCAGATTTATCCAGGTGGTCAACATTAGCTTGTATGCTAAATTAGGTAGCTCTATCTTTGAAACTGTAGGAGATATACCCCTTGAAAAACGTGTTTTGGGGATATCATATGCCGATCTGTGGGGGTGGGGGTGGGGAAGTCAAATTTTTTTGATGCAAATCTGTCAGGAATCTTAACATTAGTCTGTATGCCAAATTTGGTGACTATATCAAGTCGATCGGATAATAAACACGGAAGTTATTCACGAAAGAAGATTCAGTAATGCAGCGAGAGGGGGAAGGAGAAGCACAGCCACCAATTAAAATGCCTCGCTTGCGCTGTCGCTTTTGCCGCCTGTGTGCGTGCGTCTTTGTGTATGTGTGTGTGTATGTGTAAGTGGACGTAGATGTGATTGAATGTTTTAGGCCTGGGTACAGGGAGTTTCGTAGTCTGGTATACTCGACTATAACATTCTTACTTGTTTTTGTTTTGTGTTGAGCTTTATCAATTAGTATGAATTCATTCGACCGTTGACGTGCTTTTTCCAAAACTGCTGCCACATGTGTCAAATTATTTTATACACCCACAGGACCTACTGCATCGTAACGTCCTCTAGACAAATTAAAATTTTTATAATTTATTATATGTATGTATATAGTAACAACTACAACCTCATTCTAGGTCTTCATACTCAAATTTAAGTGTATATATGTATATATTTATTTCTCAATTTTATAATTATGTAAATATTATATAGTTAATAAGCAATTTGAAAAAAAAATTTGCAACTAGTTTAAGCTGCCAAAATGGTAGTAGTACACAAGTTAAATAAATAAATATGCAAAATTTAAAAAAAAAAAATTATTTTATGTGTAGAGCTCTTGAAATGAGTTTGAACCCAATCGGAGGTGATTTTTTAACACTCAACATAAGTCCATAATTTAAATACAATTTTTAAAATTTCATTATGATATACTTTAATCATAGTAGTCAGGCCAGCATAAATCATACTCCTATCAATTTAATTACATAAGTAGTGTTATTCAGTGTAGGATTTTCCTGCTCTAACATATTTCGAAAAAATAATTAAATTTATTTCAAAATGATTGGAATACTTGTAAACAAAACATCGCTTGGGATTGTGGCAGGTTTGGCCGGTGCCGCACTTGTTGGTTATTGTGTCTATTTCGATGGCAAGCGTCGAAGTCATCCCGATTTCAGAAAGAATCTCTTTGAACGTCGTCGCCGCAATCGTAAATCAGAGGAACCCGGAAGCGTTCCAATTTTAAGTGATCAAAAGTCAATTGAGCGCTATTTCATGCAAGAAATTCATAAAGGAGAGCTTCTAATCACCGAAGGTAACTTTGAACGCGGCGCAGACCATTTGATGAATGCCATTGTCGTGTGCAATAAGCCAGGCAAATTGCTCAGTGTTCTGCAGACCACATTGCCAGTAGAGGTGTTTTCTTTGCTGGTATACAAGTTGAACAACTATAATATGAATGCACAGAGATCCCCAAGCATTACAGACGGTTTATCGACTGGATTGGTTGCAGATGATGGCAGTGTCGAATGAGCGATAATTCGATCCATTGACAACGCTAGCACATAGTTTAATTTTTGCCAAATTTCAATTTGTTATTCCCACATTAAAGTTATTCAGATTAAGAATACATACATAGCAAATGTAGACGAGCATCAAATGCTTTTAAAAATACTCATTTTTGATATTACCAAGTTACGTTCAAAGTTTTTACCCTCTTTCTATAAAGATGCAACGGAGTCAAGCCTAAGTTCATTTCCAATGCTGCAGTCGGGCGCACAACTCCCGTTGTAACGAACCTACTGGCTTCGATGCGAGTTTTATTATACTATTATATATACTACTAGCTGGTAAAACCCCAGCGTTACCCAGCGGTTTATATAGATTTAAATGCATTATTTTGAATTTTACTACTTTCGTCAATCGTAGGAAATACACACAATAGCGTACAACAATTTTCCCACCCGTGGGAATAGACTTTCCTTAATAGTTTAGCCAAATGACTTTTTTTGTATGGCTATGAAAGTGTCAAGCCAATCTAACTAAACAAATAATCTCACTCATTTGACATTAACTCCCACTTCCCGCCCGTGGTGACACGTAGGTGTAGATTTTCCAAAATCATTCGGCACTTGAAGCCAAGAATAATACTAAAATTCCAGTTGCATTGCCCGCAAAGTACCGAGGTTTTTGTATTTATATTTGGAAATTAGTGTGAAGCCATACGCGTGAAAAACAAAAACTCTGAATTCCAGACTTCACCCCTTTTCCGACCGTGGGCGTGCATTTTTCAAAACCGGTAACACGCGTCGAAATATTTAACGTGAGGTGCTTTGAAAGTTTTCCACGAATTTTTTTCATACAACAGTTTTCCGCGAATTTTCCGACCTTGGTAGATTTTCCAAAATCTTTGGCCACCTTGACTATTATGTTTTTATGTAAAACCGTGAAAATGAGTTTGAAGCCAATCGCTTGAAAATTAAAAATGTCGAATGCCAGAGTTTTCCACCAATTTTCCGACCATAGGGAAAATTATTTTTCGTGAAGAGCTTTGAAAATGAATTTGAAAGTAATCGGACTAATATTAGACTTTCGCCCCTACAACCTTGAGACCCAAATTTTCCGCCCATGGGGGTGGATTTTCCAAATCGGTGAAATATGTGTCAAATGAATTTTATGTAGATCTTTGAAAATGAGTTTGAAGCCGATTGGATGGTAATCAAAAAGTGTCATACAACAGTTTTCCACGATTTTCCACGCTTGTGGGTGGAATTTTTCAAAATCCCGTCTCAGTGTGCACTTTCATCATAGATGGAAAATCCTGTGAAAATTTCATCATCCAATCAGTCAGTCAGTCAATCAGTCAGCACGAACTATTTTATATATGGGCATTTCCACAGTGACGTTACGTGACAATCGTACGACAAATATTAAAAAAAAACAAGTAAGAATGCTTTAGTCGAGTATACCCGACCACAAAACTCCCTGTACCCAGTTCAAGTGGTGGCTGTGCTGCTTCTTCCCCCCGCGCTCCAGCACTGAATCTTGTTTGTTGAATAACTTCCGTGTTTGTTATCCGATCGACTTGAAATTTGGACGGTAGATTAAGAGTGTTGTACATGCAAAATCCCAAATCTATATCTTGAAAATTGTTACTGTAAAACGGTTTTTATCGAATATCGGGGGAACGGGGGGAGATATCTCAAATCTAAAATAAACTTGACCTGCTCCCGCTATACACGAACCTACATTCCAAATTTGGTGTCTCTAGCTCTTATAGTTGCTGAGATCCTTGCGTTCATACATACGGACAGACGGACAGACAGACGGACATGGCCAAATTGAAATCTCTTTGATACTGATCAAGAATATATATACTTTATAGGGTCGGAGATGTCTCCTTCTGCCTGTTACATACATTTGCACAGATGTAGTACCCTCTTTTACCTATTTTATGGGTACAGGGAGTAAACAGCTGATTGTGCAAACGTGCAACGTCAAATCACCAAGCAAAGAACAAATAGAGATGCCAGACCTTGGGAACAAAAGTCACTACAAATTTTCAACGCGGCAGGTCCCACCCGCCTCGTATTTGTTCGGGTGGAACCTGCCGCTTCGGGTGGGACTTGCCGCTTCGGGTCGTGAAATCGAGCGCAGCGCTGCGGCAGATCCCACCAAGTTCGCAGATGCTTAGCGACCGCCGAGTCGAGAGCAACAATGAATGCACATATGTGCTTTTCTGGTTTGGCCAGCCACGACAAGCATACATGCGAAGAATCATTGAGTCTTGCATAAAATACCCTTTACATCAAATTGTTTTTTTAGTACCTAGTATTATGGGCAGAATTGTTTGAAAATATAGAACCTACAACCTTATCTCGATTTTCTTTCAACTTCACCAGTAAAGCGAAGGCTGCCTACGCAAATCAACAACAGGCATGGTAGGAAAAATTAAAGTATTGGAATATATTTTCAGAAACATAATTGGCGATTGGCATCTAATAACTAATGATTATTATAAATAACCATATAAATAAAGCATACAATGTAGATGTTCATTTTAAAGTTAAGCAATTGTTCCTTGACAGTATAATGTACTTCACGATTAGAAAGTTAAATCGCCTTTGTAATCCAACCTCTACAATAACTTCTAAAAAACGAAATAAAACTATAAATTAATTAAACATAACTTGTTTCACTTGTTAAATAGCATTGCCATCAAAAGTGGATAGTTTCCATAAATTAGGCAGCGTTTTCATAGAACAACTCAAGTTTCTATCGACCGCTCCTATGGCAGGTATAAGATATATTAGAACCGATTTTGATGAAATTTCGTCAGCATATGTAGAACATAATGAAACCTAAATTTTGTAAGTTTTATTAGGCTATTTTTATAAACAAAAAAGTTTTTCATACAAAAACATAGTTATCAACCTATTATTCCTATGGGAGCTATATGATATAGTAATCCGATCCGGCTGGTATTCATATATGTACTGCCTGCACCGAAAATAAAGATTGTGGCAAGTTTCATAATCATAGCTTTAAAATTGAGCGATGTTAGAATGTAAACATTCGGACTGGCAACATTTTCTAACTTTAAATAAAAATTATTTAATACAGGGCACCATAGCCAATCAATCGAAGCGTTAAGAATATCTCTACAATATGCTGGCAAGATTTTCAAAATTTCAAAAAATTCACTGATTTTCATACAAGTTCAAAAGCGTGCGCTGAGATTCATAACATGTGACGTCACACGATCGCTCGCCGAACAACGGCGACTAACGGACATGCGCAACTACTGTTTCTCAACCGTGGGCAGATCCCAACCGAAGCGGCAGGTCCTACCCGAACAAATAGGAAGCGTGTGGGACCTGCCGCGTTGAAAATGTTTAGTGACTTTTGTTCACTCTCTTCGCCGTGCAACCCTGCTCATATGCACCACTGCTACATCAAGGGAACACCCTAATTATATAGCAGGCATACCCAATCGGTCGAAAATTGCTTTTTTGTTTAAAAAACATTGCTGACAGGGTATATATTTTTGAAGATTGCCTTTCTTTCTTGTGTTTTCTTTTTCATTCCGAAATTCCCTTTATTCTTTGTACGTATTGTCATTGTTTGCTTTTAATATTAAGACACAACACAACACATACATATAATAAATAAATAAATAAATAAATAAAATTTATCTGGTGTCCACAATGAAACGTATTTATGCCGATACCTATGTACCCAAGTACCATAGTGGTAAGTGGTCTTGGGAGAAGAAATCAGATAGTCTGCACTTTGAGCCACATAACGATTTAGCGGACGCGAGGGAGCGTTACATTGAGACAAATGGATACAAATTTCTTCGCACAATCAACCAAGAGGAGGAACTGATCTTTCGCCAGGAATTTATACGAGCCGAATCTACTTTCGATACAGACACAGTGGTGATCAACGATGTGCGCGATCTGGTGCTGTTTTTAATGCCTAGTGAATTTTTGACAACGAAATTTCTTGAATTCATGCACAAGCCTGCGGTGCATCGATTGCTTCATGCCCTTGTTATATACTTTGAGTACTTTCTCCGCTTAGTTGAATTTGTGCTGATTCGCCGTGATGAGCTAGCTGGCAACATGGCCCAGATTCAAAGTGAGCAGACGAATGAAATGAAGCGTATATTCTCGATATACTTAAGCCAGTATCGCATGCTGGTCGCGAGAAACTACAGCGTAATCTTAAAGGGCGAAGGCGATATGGCGCAGTTTTACCATATGAACGGTATTGTCCATATTTCGGCTACAATCAAAGACAAATATTTTCATGAACAGTTTCTGGCTGTCGCCACGCAGATTGTTTGGATAACTATGCACAGACGCGCCTACAACGTGATCGAGATGGAGATGAATCGACTCTTTCGCTCCGAACACTTTGTGATGAATCGGCCAGAGTATCTAAAGTTCACAGCCGCGGAGCGAAGTTTGCTATATGGGCGTAGGAACAAGATTGTCAACTATCGCACCCAGGTCTCACCGTTGATTCAGGAGCTCGAACATATAGCCGAGGAGGATCTGCCCATCCTATGGATAGGCGAGCGCAAATATCGTGGAACTGACACCCGCATTGTCCAAATTGAGTTGGAGCATATTGTTCCGGGTCCACAGCTGTTCATGATCGATGTTGCACATGGCGTATTGGGACATCCGAAAATTTTGTACGATACAATTCTTAACCTAGACTGGCCTGCGGTG
The DNA here is from genome assembly GCA_035043065.1 of Hirtodrosophila confusa. Taxonomy (NCBI): domain Eukaryota; kingdom Metazoa; phylum Arthropoda; class Insecta; order Diptera; family Drosophilidae; genus Hirtodrosophila; species Hirtodrosophila confusa. The sequence continues at coordinate 2,732,696 of JAWNNI010000165.1, forward strand.
CGTTTTGCCAACTACTCTATGGAACATGACCCCTATCATATTGTGCGGCAGCCACATCTGCACATACCAAATATTGACGAGATGCAGTTACGCAAAATGGCCAAGCACTATGATCATTTCTTCAAGGTTTATCGCATCTACGAGCCCTGCAGCCGCCTTATGCTGAGTAAGTGGTGCCGCCGCGATAAAGTAGTTCGCTTTTATCGCAGTGGTGGCGTGTTGGAGGATATTTATGGCGCTGTAATAAGGACCTGGCTAGCCACAAATATGGTCCTTCAGTGGACCAAATTATTACCAAGTACTTCAAGCTTGTTTCTAGGCTACGTAGAAAGCAAATGTTGTACCTGGAGAAAGGTCGAGCAAGGGCAGCATATATGGTACACCCACAGGACAAAAAAAGCTGGCAACTGGCGAGGATCGTTTTTCGAAGAATAAAGTTCATTTTAAATGGAAACAATTCCATTCACTTTCTGATGTTTGATTCTATGCTGATATTCTAGGTTTCTTATATAAGTATCTAATCAAGCATCAGGAAATGGATAAATGTAGTCATTAATGCATAACATGTATAAATAAAAGTAATGTGAATATTTGATTCGTGGGAACAATATTAACCAATGAATATTCTCTGTAGAACCATTAACTACTGAATATACATATTCTGAGGCCAGATGCTTTGTTGACCGCAGAACCGCAGAGTACTTCAAAAAATCCCCACGCCCAGTCGTGTGTTGCCGAGCTACTAACACCCCGGCTCCGAACAAATAATTAGTCTTGGATCGACACCAGAACGATGAACACGGATTGTGTCGCTTGCGCTCTCATTTCGTTTGTATGTGTGGTCCAAGTACGCATATGCGCTTGCTTCTTAGTATGCGTGAGCAATGAAAAAATGCAACAGCGCATGGCAATATGAAATTGGAATTCAGAAATGGAAATGGAAGCGACCAAGCGCAAAACACATGCCCTGTTATATGCAGATAGCTTGATTTTGCCGGAGGTAGCATTCATGATGCGGTGGCTGTGTGGATAGAGTGCTTGGATTGCTTGGGAAACGGCTTTTTCATGTTCGATCCCCAGTTGATCCTTTTATTACTCCCTTTACCCATAAAATAGGTAAAAAGGGGTATTGGATTTGTGCAAAAGTATGTAACAGACAGAAGGAGACATCTCCGACCCTATAAAGTATATATATTCTTGATCAGTATCAAAAGAGATTTCGATTTGGCCATGTCTGTCCGTCCGTCCGTCTGTCTGTCCGTATGTATGAACGCAAGGATCTCAGAAACTAGAAGAGCTAGAGACACCAAATTTGGAATGTACATTCGTGTATAGCGGGAGCAGGTCAAGTTTGTTTTAGATTTGAGATATCTCCCCCGTTCCACCGCAATTCGATAAAAACCGTTTTAAAGTGACAATTTTCAAGATATAGATTTGGGATTTCGCATGTATAGTATTTCGACCACTCTTAATCTATTGCCCAAATTTCAAGTCGATCGGATAATAAACACGGCAGTTATTAACGAAAAAGATTCAGTGCTTCAGCGCGGGGGGGGGGAAGAAGCACAGCCACAACTTAAAATGCATCGCTTGCGCTGCGCTCGAGCTGTCGCTCGTGTGTGTGTGTCTTTGTGTATGTGTGTGTGTATGTGTAAGTGTACGTACAGGTCTTACTTGTTATAAATATAATTTTTATTTCTATTATATTATATGTACATACATACATATGTATGTACATACTATGTGTATTTGGCAGAAATTTTGTAATCTTATTTTGACATTGATAAAGAGCGTAATGTAATTTTAGCAATTCACTTAAATTTTTGATATTAGTCTTACTCAATCTATGAAATTCAAATTTTAGCGCCCAAGTATTCTTTCAAACTATCGTACAGTATGTTCGCGCCAATTATTTCACATTACTTATCAACACTACTCTGTCAGCACATAATCATTTACCAGCACTGCGTTCTGTTAATAACGAAAGTTATCGGCGCACGCAGCCCTGCTCTGTTAGTATACAACAGCGGGTCTGCAATCGCTTGTATGCTTGTGCAATAAAGTTAAGCTCACCTCACATCGGCTCTTGGATTTTTTCCGCGTTGGCCAATATTCTCCGTGCTTTCTTTATATACGGGCGTTAAACCGTATAATTACCCAAATCAGCGTCGATACCGAGTGCTTACGCGATATCGATCCGCAAAATGAATGCATTTTTACATCACTTTTCGAAAACACTTATCGAAGCGGTGGCTGCTTCGCAACCATCGGCCTGTGTATTCCTTAAGGGAAAAATAATCGGAGCAGTACCTTTGCCGATGGTTGTCGAATAATCATTGCTCTAAACACCGTATAAAATAGTCACTTTAAACTATCGTAAAAATATTGCGATAGTTGACCGATTTCCCCTTACCATCGAGTGTTTTCTTTCGATTTTTGTATTTTTGCATTTATTTCATTACTTCCTAAATAAAGTCAAACTCCGCCGCCTCAATCGAAATAAGTCTGAACGATTCGTTACAACTTTATTGCATAATAATAACACATAATAACGCTCTCTCTCATACTTATTGCTTGTTCCGTAGCTTAAATATTACCAATTTAAGGTACAGGGTATCTTAAAACAGATCAGCCTGTTTCTTTAACTTGTTGCGGCGTAGGATAAGTTTGTACTTCGTGTAGCTTATAAAGCCCCAATGTTGCTAAAACTGCAGAGATTGTGCCGGGGACATGATCGTTACCTAAGTACTAGCCTTTCAGCGGCACAATCATTCAGAAAATGGTACCAGCAGCTATGGACAACGGAGCGCACGAATCTACCACCTTACAGCCACTTCACACAGATCGGAGACCCAGTGCTGCGCGACCGAGCAGCAGAGGTTCCTGCCGAATGTGTAGGCAGCAAGGAATTTAACGCAATTGTCGATCAAATGGTAAATATGCTGCGCAAGTACGACTGTGTCGGCATTGCAGCGCCCCAAATTGGCGTATCATTGCGCGTTATTGCCATGGAATTTAACAGTAGCATTAAAAAAGACCTGCCCGAGCCAGTGTACAAAGCGCGACAAATGTCAAATTTGCCATTGACTGTAAGCAATAGGGTATATACTGGCCTGTTCCGGTTTCGGCAAGATTTTCCGTAAATGATTTTCCACTCAATGTTCAAATCAGTTTACTGATACCGTTGAGCAAGTGGTAAATTCTTTTCAATGGTAGATGGTTTAATGAAATTATGATTTTCAAAACGAATTCACTTGCGCAAAATCTAGCTGGAAGTTAAAACCGGAACAAGCCAGATTGTATCATAAAATGAATACATGCTAATTCCTTTGACACAGGTGCTCATCAATCCGCAGTTGACTGTGACCAATTATACCCAGTACAACCATCCTGAAGGCTGCATGAGCGTCCGCGGTTTCTCCGCCGAAGTGAAACGGTATGCGGGTGTCAAGCTGTCAGGTCTGGACGGACAAGGCGCACACACCGAGCTGGAACTGAGCGGCTGGAATGCGCGTATTGCACAGCACGAAATGGATCATTTGGATGGGAAGCTGTACATTGATCACATGGATCGGTCAACCTTTATATGCACCTGCTGGGAGACAGTCAACACCAAGTCGGGCCGTGTGGAAATACCCTTTTACAAATAATGTACGCTGTTTTACAAGGATTGACTTTGTTGGATAAAGTGACGCCAAGGGCTAAGAATTTGTTAATAAAATAGATACATATGTTCCTTGTTGGCCACTTTTCATCACTTTTCCGCAGTCATGTACAGTTTCAGATTGTGATTCGCTGTGCCCATGGCCGTTTTAGCCTTGAAATACTCGGGACTGTCCCACAAATCACGCTTGTCCATCATGTATGTGAATAGCTCGTTATACTCCCGTTGCAATAGCTTGTGAGTGGTGGCAACCTTCTCAGCTAGTTCCTCAATAGCCTGGAACAGAGCTTCCCGCGCAGCCATGGAAACCACAGCGCTTTCGTGCTTCATCGTACGCAAATGCATGCACTGGTTATGCCAGTCATCCCACTGAAACTGTAGGCACCTTCCCAAATAGTTTAGCACAGCGGTGCGCAGGATGAATTGCCTTATGCTGGGATGGACTACTTTGTGGACGCGCACTTGGAACATGTTGAAACAGTCGCTCAACTCTATTCCAATTGACAATCACTTGGAATATTGTTAATATTAGCATAGACTGCTTAAATAACCAAAAACGATAGAAATACAATAGTTAAGTACCCTAGCATAGAACTTATTGTAAGCTTATAATTCATGGGAAACGTCTGATATTATAGTTAGTGTTATACGATCTTCACGGCCATCTCAAAAAAAAAATATAAATATTTTTATTCCCTGTACCCATAAAATGATAAAAATAGGGTGTTAAATCTGTGCAAATGTATGTAACGGACCAATGAAGACATCTCCGACCCTATAAAGTATATATATTCTTAATCAGTATCAAAAGAAAATTCGATTTGGCCATGTCCGTCGGTCTGTCCGTCCGTCCGTCTGTCCGTCGGTATGTATGAACGCAAGGATCTCAACAACTATAAGAGCTAAAAACACCAAATTTGGAATGTAGGCGTAGGTCAAGTTAATTTTTTGATCCGAGATATTCCCGCTACTTCCCCGCATTTCGATAAAAACGTTTTACACCAACCATTGTAAAGGTAAAGCTTTGGGATTTACCATGTATGATACTAAAACGCATAATATTAAAATTCATCCAAAATCGATGACTACATTGTTTAATTGCTTCATGCTTCCATAATCGGCGAAATGAAAAAATCATAAAAATTTCAAATGACGGAGCTTTCCGCCAATTTTGCGACCGTGGTGGTGAACTTTCGAAAATCGATTAAATAGGTGTCTAATGAATTTATGAATTAATTTTTGAAAATAAGTCTAAAGCCGATTGTATTATAAACAAAACTTTCATGCAACAGTTTTCGACGAATTTTCACGCTTGTGGGTGGGTCAAACTTATTTTATTTATTTATTGAAACTATATTTACCAATGTTCAGTTAAACAGAAGGAATATAAAGATAAAAATCTTGAAACTGTACAAATCGAGGGTATACACCAACATGTGTACCATGTTTGGTTGCTCTAGCTTCAAGGGTGTGGAAAAATTGCGTTCATAAGGACAGACAGACATTTCACAAACCCAATAAATACTTTTTTCAAATTTGTATACTCTGTTCCCGAAGGGAAAAAGAGTATATTGAGTTTGCGAAATGTCCGTCTGTCCGTATGAACGCAATTTGTTTCCACACCCTTGAAGCTAGAGCAACTTTTGACCCCCCCACCCCCTCCCCCGCAAATGAGCAAAATCTATATCTCCTAAACCTGTACAGGTAGTCATAAAATTTGACATACAGACCACAGTTTTCTTCGCGTCTCTTTCCGAATCCACAAATAAGCAATTTATACCGGACTGGGAACAGAGTATTCTGCTGTCGGATACGTCCGACTGCAACGAAATGTCTCGAAATGTGTAATGGTCTGAAGGAGATGTTTCCGACCCAACAAAGTATACATATTCTGAATTAGCATGAATAGCCGAGTCGATATAGCAATGTCCGTCCATCCGTCTGTTTCTATGCGAACTAGTCTCTCAGTTTTAAAGCTATCGTAGTGAAACTTGGCACAGACCCTTCTTTTGGATGCAGGCAGTACATATGTCAGAACCGGCCGGATCGGACCACTATAACATATAGCTGCCATAGGAATGATCGATCGACAAATATGTTTTTGTATGAAAAACCTTTTTACTCCCTGTACCAATAAAATGGGTAAAAAGGGGGTATTGGATTTGTGCAAAAGTATGTAACAGGCAGAAGGAGACATCTCCGACCCTATAAAGTATATATATTCTTGATCAGTATCAAAAGAGATTTCGATTTGGCCATGTCCGTCTGTCTGTCCGTCTGTCTGTCCGTATGTATGAACGCAAGGATCTCAGCAACTATAAGAGCTAGAGACACCAAATTTGGAATGTAGGTTCGTGTATAGCGGGAGCAGGTCAAGTTTATTTTAGATTTGAGATATCTCCCCCGTTCCCCCGCTATTCGATAAAAACCGTTTTACAGTTACAATTTCCAAGATATAGCTTTAAGATTTGGCATGTCCAATACTTTAGTCCCTCTTAATCTACTGTCCAAATTTCAAGTCGATCGGATAATAAACACCTAAGTTATTCACGAAAGAAGATTCAGTGCTGCAGCAAGGGGAAGAAGAAGCACAGTCACAACTTAAAATGCCTGGCTTGCGCTGTGGCTCGTGCGTGTGCGTATCTGTGTATGTATGTGTAAGTTAACGAAGATGCGATCGGAAATTCTTGACCTGGGTACAGGGAGTTTCGTAGTCGGGTATACTCGACTATAGCATTCTTACTTGTTTGTTTATTGATTTATCCTTACCAAACTTTGCCAAGCAGAGTCTCTAGAGAGTTTATACAATCTGCCCAAATTTGGTCAAAATCAGACCACTATATCACTTTATCAAACTTTTTACTCCCTGTACCCTGTAAAATGGGCTAAAAGGGGGTATTGGATTTATGCAAAATAATGTAACAGGCAGAAGAAGACATCTCCCACCCTATAAAGTATATATATTCTTGATCAGTATAAAAAAAGAGATTTCGATTTGGCCATGTCCGTCTGTCTGTCCGTATGTATGAAAGCGTCGATCTCAGCAACTATAAGAGCTAGAGACACCAAATTTGGTATGTAGGTTCGTGTATAGCGGGAGCAGGCCAAGTTTATTTTAGATTTGAGATATGTCTCCCCGTTCCCCCGCAATTCGATAAAACGTTTTTTACCAACATCTTTAAAGATATAGCTTTGGAATGTATAATACTTTGCTCACTCTTAATCTACTGTCAAAATTTCAAGTCGATCGGATAATAAACACGGAAGTTATTCACGAAGAAGAAGAACAGCCACAACCAAGCATGGTTCTACGATCAGAAAGAGAAGGAAGATTTATGAGTAAAATTCTACTACGATAAGAAGGCAAGCGAGTATTAGGATTCTATTTAAGACCACGGAGTGCAAAGAGCAGAAATTGTTTTTGTACCGATTCTATTCTATCCTGATGAACCTTATACTGGGGACACCAAATACAAGACCCACATTCAAGAATAGGTCGAACAAGAGGAGTATAAAGAGTTTTAGTAATGTAGGGATCGGTAAATTCTTTAGACCACCGCTTAATGAAATCCAGGATACCAAAGGCACGATTAGCGGTGGAAGAAATATGATTATCAAACTTAAGCTTGGGATCTAAAAGGATACCCAAATCATCAACCGACTCAATTCGAACTAGCGGCTTACCACCAAGAATATAATTGTTAAACAAGTAAAAATGCTATAGTCGAGTATACCCGATCGCCTCTTCGTAAACTTACACATACACACACACATACACAAGGACGCACACACACGAGCCACAGCGCAAGCGAGGCATTTTAAATGTTGGCTGTGCTTCTTCTCCCCCCCCCCCACGCTTCATCACTGAATCTTCTTTCGTTAATAACTTCCGTGTTTATTATCCGATCGACTTGAAATTTGAACAGTAGATTAAGAGTGACTAAAGTATTGTACATGCTAAATCTTAAAGCTATATCTTGACTGTAAAACGGTTTTTATCGATTTGCGGGGGAACGGGGGGAGATATCTGAAATATGAAACAAACTTGATGCGTATACCCGACTACAAAACTCCCTGTACCCAGGTCAAAAATTTCCCATCACATATACGTACACTTACACATACACAAAAGACGCACACACACGAGCGACAGCTCAAGAGCAGCGCAAGCGATGCATTTTAAGTTGTGGCTGTGATTTTTCTTCTTCCCCCTGCATCACTGAATCTTCTTTCGTGAATAACTACCGTGTTTATTATCCGATCAACTTGAAATTTTTTAATCAATAGATTAAGAGTGACCAATGTATTATACATGCCAAATCTTAAAGCTATATCCTTAAAGATGTTGGTATAAAACGTTTGTATCGAATTGCGGGGGAACGGGGGGGAGATATCTCAAATCTAAAATAAGTTTGACCTGCTCCCGCTATACACGAACCTACATTCCAAATTTGGTGTCTCTAGCTCTTATAGTTGCTGAGATCCTTGCGTTCATACATACGGGCGGACAGACGGACATGGCCAAATTGAAATCTCTTTTGATACTGATCATGAATATATATATATATATGTATATAATGGAGATGTCTCCTTCTGCCTGTTACATACATTTGCACAAATTTAGTACCCCATTTTATGCGTACAGGGGTTAAAAACCTCGGTACTTTGCGGGCAATACAACGAGCGGAAAATAGTTGGAAAGCTTTAGTCTAGATTTTTAGTATTATTCGTTGAATTGGTTTTTAAATGCCAAATGATTTTTGGAGAATCTACTCCGCGTCGCCACGGGCAAGAAATGGAAGTCAAGGACAATTGAATGCGATTATTTGTTTAGTTAGATCGGCTTCAAATACATTTTCATAGCCCTACACAAAACACATTAGTCACGTGGCTCAACTATGTATATAGTTTCCTACCCCCACGGGAGGGAAAACTGTGATACGTTAGTTTTGTGTATTTTCTTACGGTTGACAAAAGTAGTCAAACATAATGCATTTTAATCTAAATATTTCGCCGGGCAACGCTGGCGTTATACCAGCTGGTTACATATAATTTTGTTGACAGTATTTCACATGTATATCGGAGTGGTAGCTTTTAGAAGAGTCCCTCAATTTGTCCAGTTTCAGTGTTCAGATCAATGTCGTAGATAGCCGGGCGGGTGGAGAGTCCCGGCATTTTGGTAATATCGCCACACATGGCTACCACGAAACCGGCACCGGCTGACACATACACATTCTGAACTTTCAGGGTGAAATCTTTGGGTGCGCCTTTGATATCAGGATCACCAGTAACAGAACCGGATGTCTTGGACATGCAGATCGGCAATTCGCCAAAGCCCTAAAAAATAAATCTAAGTCAATTCGAATCGTTAGCGTTATCAACTTACCGCCTTAGTCAAGCGTTCGACCTTTTCCATAGCTTGCTCGGATAGTTCCACTTTGCCCGCGCCGTACATAGTTTGTGCGATCTTGGTCATCTTGTCTACGAGTGGCAGTTCCAGGTCGTAAAGTAAATGGAAGTTATTATCAAGCTTGCAGGCCTGGATGACGGCGTCGGCAAGTTGTACGGCGCCCGCACCGCCATCTGACCAATGAGTAGACACTACGGCAGCAAAGGCGCCCGCCTGTAGTGATGCCTCCTTAAGCAGCTCGTGCTCTGCCTCCGTATCGGCCACGTGCGCATTGATACACACAATGACGGGCATCCCAAAGGCGCACCCATTAGAAATGTGCTGCAATAGGTTTGGCAGGCCTTCCTCCACCAGTTTCAGATTCTCCTCCGTATATTGCTTGTTGAGTGGGGTGCCTGGCGTGACCGGTGCACCACCGCCATGCATCTTAATGGCTCTCACTGTCGTTACTAGGACCATGGCATTGGGTTTGCGTCCAGAGGTTCGACACTTGATATTGCAGAACTTCTCCATGCCAATATCGGAGCCGAAACCTGCCTCCGTGCACACATATCCGTCGCGACCCACCAGCTTAAGACCAATCTCGTCGGCGATGATGGAGTTACAGCCGTGCGCAATGTTTGCGAAGGGACCCGCATGCACAAGCACTGGTGTGCCCTCCAATGACTGCATTAGGTTTGGCTCCAGTGCGTCCTTCAACAGCACAGCCAGCGCACCGGTGACACCAAGATCGTCGGCAGTAACGGGCTGGCTGCGCTTGTCAAAAGCTACTACCATATTACCCAAACGGTCCTTCATATCCGCCAGGCAGCGGGAGAGTGCCAGGACAGCCATAATCTCGCTGGCAACAGCGATAGAGAAACGGGTCTTGCGGGTCATGCCTTTCTCGCTGGGCGACTCGCCAATGGTAATTTCGCGCAGATACCTATCGTTCATGTCTACCACACGCTCCCACATGATCGTATCGGGATCAATATCGAGTCGCGCAAAGGCAGTGCACTCTGACTCTGTGAGTTTATCGGGATCTGTTTTATCAATTCCGAGACGCTTCAAGCGACGAAGCTGAATGGGACTGAACTTGCGCTGGCCGTTAATGCGTGGTACTAGACGCTGGTAGAGTGCTTTATCCGACTGCGTGGCCTCGTGGAATATGCGCGTGTCCAGCTGAGCAGCCACCAAATTGTTGGCCGCTGAAACAGCGTGAATGTCGCCCGTGAGATGAAGATTGAACTCTTCCATAGGTATGACCTGAGAATAGCCACCACCGGCGGCACCACCCTTGATGCCAAAGGTAGGTCCCTGTGAGGGTTGACGAAGTGCTGCGATTACATTGCGCTGTTTATGCGCGCCCAACGCCTGAACCAGACCCAATAGCGTTGTGGTCTTGCCCTCACCGAGTGGTGTTGGTGTTATGCCCGCCACCACCACATAACTGCCTGCCTCCCGATCCTCCAAACGCTGTAGCACGTTCAGCGAGATCTTTGCTTTCTTGTTGCCATACAGCGAAACCTCGCTCGGCTCCAACCCAATTTCTTCGGCTAGCCGACTAATATTTTTGGGCCGCTGGGCTCGGGCAATCTCAATATCACTGGGCACTGGTGTAGCTGGTTGCAGCGCCAGAGGCTGTAGTACCCAATTTGTGCACCTAAGCCGTGCCGCCGTACGTGTTGCCGATACCACCGTATTCTTCATCAGCATTGCCACTGTCATGGGACCGACACCGCCAGGTACCGGTGTTAAAAATCCTGCCATTTGCTTAGCTTGCTCGTAGTCCACGTCGCCCACCAAACGAGTGCCACTTGCTTTGCTCGCATCTGCAAAACAATTAAGTGTGGATAATTTAATATTTTTATGTAATACCAATGTGTACTACAAATGTGTCTATAAATTTCAGTGTTTGCAGTGTGATCAAGACAAACTTGGTTTTGATACTAAAGTCATAATACTCAAATACTTTCCGATTGGAAAACAAAGAGATGACTTTCTATTCTTATCAGGGCCGATTACACTTGCGCGCCAGGGGTCGCAATCAAGTCAAACGCTGAGATAAGCATAGTAAAAAGCTGCTGTGGACAGAGATTAATGAATGGCAGGAACTCATTTCTAGGTGAGCTTTAGAGTTGTAACCCACCTGGCTTAACATTGATGCCGCAATCGATGACGACAGCACCGGGCTTAATCCACGTGCCCTTGACCATCTCTGGCACACCAATGCCAACCAGCAGAATATCAGCGCTGCGCGTAATCTCTTCCAGATTACGTGTTTTTGAGTGGCAAACGGTCACCGTAGCATTTGACCACTTCAGCAGTTCGGCAGCAGGTGTGCCCACTATTTTACTGCGACCCAACACAACGGCTTTGGCGCCGGCAATTTCGACGCCGGTGGATCGAATCAGCTCCAGACATCCCCAAGGTGTGCAAGGCAGAAATCCATTCAAATCACCGGTCGCTAAGCGACCCTCATTGACTGTGTGTAGACCATCCACATCCTTGTCGGGCGAAACAGCGTCCGTGATACGATGTCCGTCGATGGGCATCTCACAGTCAAGCGGCATCTGAACGATGATGCCATGTACTCGGGAATCATTGTTAAGCTCGTTCAGCTGGCAATGGAATTACATAAGTCATGTGTAAGTCTTATTGATTCTGAATGTGTTAATTCTTTGCTCTTGCATAACAGCTTATTGACTTTGACCACTACTCACCTTATCGAGCAGCTCCAATTCGGTGATAGAGCGAGGCAGTTGAATGTGGACGGCATTGATGCCGATCTCCGTGGCAGCCCTAATCTTCATGCGTATGTAGACATTCGAATCTTCCCGGCCGCCCACTTGTACAATGCTTAAACCGGGCACAAAATGGGCACCCAATTCCCGCAAGGTACTTACTTCCTGGCGCAGCTCCTCACGTATCCTCCTGATTTTGGATGATACACAAACACACACATGTATTTTTATACATGAACATATATGGACATATACATATACAATTGTCACTCACTTGGCCACCGCCGTGCCGGAAATGACATTAGCCTCCACGGTCATTTTTCTGATCGATTCGCTGCTCCAATCACTAAAACACACAAGGTTTCTAAGCTTCCGCGCAATGTTCGAAAAATGTACGCGTATCGATAGCAACGCCAACACTCTTGAAATGCAACTAAATGCTGATCGCTGTTACCGGGCCTATCTATACCCCACATGTGTGAGTCTATCGCTTCCCAATCCCACTCGTCGACCGCTGGCTTATCAGTTACCCTGCGAACGCATTTCAGATAATAGGGTTTCTCGCGGGTCACAGATCTTTGTAAGCAAATAATTTAAGTATGTGACGCTCATGAGATGCCTCCATAAACAATAACAAGATTTCTCCCTTTCCATGACCGCAAATTGACATGTGAGCTGCTTCACTTGGAGGCATGGGATTGTGGAAAACTCCACACCCAACCCTGGAAAACTGTTGTATGAAACTTTTTTCTTTCCTAAACTCATATTCAAAGAGCTATACAAAACATCGTTCGGCATATTTGACTTTTGCCCATACAACTTTGAGAACCCAATTTTCCGCACATGGGGGTGAGTGAATATTACAAAATCTGTGAAATATGTGTGGAATGATTATAATCTGTTTCATAAATGTTTTTTTTAAAACCAGTATATTGGGTTTGTGCAATGTCCATTTGCCTAGGTGAAAGTAATTCTTTTGAACATGAACTAGAGCAACCAAACTTGGTACACACTTTGGAATATCCCCTCAGTTTATAAAGTACCGCGATTGCCCTAACTAAATTCGCCCAAGTTCATCATTAGCATTGTGATAAAATTGAACTTGCATATAAATGTCAACTTCTTTACTTTCAAGATAATATATAAAAATAAAGATATCAATTGAGAGCATAATGAAAATATGTATTTTCAACTATTATGTATTATTTAAACTGTAATCTTAACCAATATGGCCCTTGACTTGCTCCAGTATCTACACATGACCATAACATTGATATCATAATCACACAAAAACCTGAATTTGGTACAAAGAACACAAGTTCACGCGAAACACGAACAGCAAACAATAACAACAGAAATACAGATTAGCGTGTGTTATCATAAGGTGCCAATTGGTGAGCTGATAAAATGCAGTGTGCATAGTCATTGGCAAGTTCAAAATACACAGATCATACATTGTTAGTTAAAGAACATTTTGACTGTAGGGAGCGTTTTTATTCCTGACTTTTACAAGACTGTAATCATTACTTAATCTTAACGGCGGCACGCAGTTTAGCGGATCGGCTGCGACTATTGCTTGCGATTTCAGAGGCGTCGGGCAGAATGACTTGACGATGCAGCTGTCGCCAATTGGTTTGCACAAAGGACTCCAACAGATCTGGATCGTGGGTGAGGTCATGACCGCAATATTTAAGTGGCAACAGATTGGCTACGCCTTCGATAACATTTCCGTTAATGTGACGCTTAACAATTGTATCCTCCAGGGAGTGAAAAGTGATTGTCACCAGGCGACCCTGCACACGCAAAAGCTCCTGGGCTAACAACATCCCGTAGTTGATCTCGTTCAGTTCGTTGTTGACGAAAATACGTAGCGCTTGAAAGGTTTTTGTGGCGGCATGTGCCGGCCGCTGCAGCCTGTCTTGACGCAGGCCGTCTCCAAGTACAGCGGTCACCAGGTCTGCCAACTGTCGTGTGGTTTCGATGCGCTGCAGCGCGCCGCGAGCCTCTACAATGGCACGCGCTATCTTCTTGGCAGCCTTCTCCTCCCCATAGACGCGCAAAATGCGAACTAGATCTGCTTCCTCGACCCGAGCGAGCACATCGGCAGCGCTGACACTGTTGCTGCGTCCGCAATCCATGCGCATGTCTAGCGGCCCATTATGTGCAATGGAGAAGCCTCGAGCATCCTCATCGAACTGCATGGAACTGCAGCCGAAATCGAAGAGCATGCCATCAAAACTGTTTCGTGCGATGTTTAATGACTGCAGTAGCTGTGGCAGCTCCGAGAACTTGCCCAGAAGCGGCACTAGTCGTCCCGCGTAATTTGGCTCCTGACTCATGCGCTGGGCCATCCCAAAGGCAAGGGGATCACGATCCAACGCATAAACTGTCACCTTCGGATAACTGTCCAGCAGACGACGCGCGTGTCCGCCGGCTCCAAATGTCATATCGATATATTTACCCTTTGGCAGCGGTTGCAAATAGTCAATTGCCGTCTGACAGAGCACAGGCACATGTTTCAGAGCTGGAGTTGAAGGCGTGACACTCGTCGTGCAGTGCCTAACTTGCTGGGTTTGTGTTGATCTTAGTCTAGTCAGGAATAGGCCCAATGTCTTCATCTTAATGCGTGCTTTACTCGCGCTTGCCGCCGCCATCATTGAGATACTGCAGAAACTCAGAGCTGAGGACCTGGCTGCACTGGGCGGCGGTCAGGCCCGTGGCCGTCGAGTTGAACCGACGAGTATATTTCTTGGCGTACACGTTGTCTGAGAGCCGCTCCAAAGCGCTGATTTTCTTGGTCAGGTCCACAACGGCTTCGTTACTGAGGCTGGCGGTGGCTGTCAGTTTGGTTATTTGCTTGCGGATTTGTTCGCCCAGATCCCTTGGGTTGGAGAGAAAGTTTATTTGGTGTTCGATTTGCTCTTAATGCTTGTGTTTATGTTGTTTGCAGTGATGTTCATTGCGTTTAGACAATCCGTTAATTTAACTACTTATATGTGATCCTACATTTGGTACAAAAATATTTTGATACAGAGCAAAAAAAGGACCAGAATGTTGATAGCCAACTTGTTTAACCGACATCTATATCTAACACGTCTGACTAATAATCACCAAAGATTTACAAGAAACTGTTTTTGTACTGCGACGCAGAGGAAAGCAGAACCGCAGCAGCCACCTGAAATGCTTTGCCGCCTATTTGCTTGAACTGCTGGGTACAGCAGTAGTCGACTAGATAATTTATACTTGTATATTTATAAGCCTTCTTTATTTACAAATAGAAAGCCAACCTTCAATTTAAAAGGTTAAAATTACAGCCAAGAAAGACACATGTACACAGGAAATAAGCATGTACTATATACAAATTTAAAATTTGGGAAACTGGTATATTAAAAGTTGACGTACTTATACGCAGATCAAGTTTGAATCGTGTTTTAAACAGGGGATAAATAATACTACAATTGATAAGATAATGAAGTCCACTTAATATCCAAAGCTGTGTAAATGGTTCGGTGAATTTTAGTCAGAGAATTGGAACGCCTGCCCCACTCTTCAATTCAGTTGTCGAGGCTCTTATCCCAAGAGTCTAGGCTTACTCTTAATCACTTTCAGTAGGTTCTTAAATTCCTCATTTTATTTTGCGAACAGAACATTCCCACACCTCTCGTGAACCTAAAATTCTACGAGCCATAGGGGATTAAGAACCTCGAGAATAAATCTATTGCATTTATATGTTCAATAGACTGTTTCGAATGCATACATTTTGATGCTGAACTTGGTGCGCTTTTCGACGGCCCTTCTTAATTAACCAAAGTTGATTCAATCTGAATCTGCCACGCATTTTTCGCATCATGAAAAGAAACAAATCTTGTATGCGAACTGCTAATACTTTGTTTTAGCTACTGTAATACAGCCGGTAAAGTTTGTGCAATGGCAGTTGTTGTTAGATAATCGCAATCATGATACGTCGCTGAACGAACATTGTGTTGTGTCTTTTGCATCACTTACCTGCCGACTTTGGTTTTTTCGGCCGGCCACTTCTCGAGTACTTTAAGAAATTTTTGGTACTGTGCGCACATGCTTAGTAAAATGAATTGCGAGCAGAAATTAATAATTTACAACTCCTTGCGCCAAAACAAAACATTGCACACGCATTACAGCTGTGCAATTTATCGAGTCGTAGCACTGTTGCATGTGTTTTCCTGACCGGTATTGCCAAGTGTCAAAACAATAGAATAAACAAGTTATCGACTATTTTAAATCTAGTTGGCGCTATAATTTAAAATTTAAATTCAAGAACTTTGCAAAACAAGGCAAATCACGGAGAATATTGGCCTTAGGCTCAAAAAACGCAGAAAAAATCCAAGAACCGATTTGAGGTGGGGGAGCTTAACTTTATTGCACAATTAACTAAAAATAAAAAATAATAAGGTAAATGTTTACTTTAGCTACCCCTTATAAAGACTGCACCGATCTTTATGAATTTGGTACCAAACCACGCGGAAAAATTCCCAGATTCGATTTCCGGCGGAGGTCAACTTTATTGCACAATTATTTAATTATTCAATTTGTAAAATAGTCCCATACAAGCGTTGTGCCGATAACAGTTCTGTTCGCATATGCTAACGAGCAGTGTTGGTAAGTACGTATGCGCTAACAGACTAGTGATGGTAGGTATTAATGGAGCTGCCAGACTGTTAAATAAATAAAAGAAATATTTGGCGCTCATATTTGAATTGTGTAATCACAGTCCAACATGAAATTTAATAAATAAAAACATTTAAACTTAATTGCATGGTCAATATTAATTTTTATTACAAACATATTTAAAAAACTCATTAAATGATAAGTTAAATATAAATATTCTTTTCTTTTCTTATAGAAATTTATGTACGCCTTACATCGAAAACCAAGTCGGAAAATTTTGACCCCGGCCAACTATCATTCTTATTCAGCGTCAATAACCTTATTACGGATCCCCAAATCACGGCCTGTCAATGTGCATAAGCTGCATCCGCTGCATCTCGGCCACGAGTGATTTAGTAAAAAAAAAAGCCAGTGATTTTCATACAAATTCATAAGCGTGCGCTGAATTCCATAAAGTGTGACGTCACAAGCTCGCGTCGCCGAATAACGGATATGCGCATGGCGTCTCTCAACCGTGATGCTGCACGCATTCATATATGCACACACATACATATGTACATATGTATGCATGCGCAAAAGCTCCAATAAACGTATACGTGTTCTAGGAATCTATTCGCAGTGTGTACACATGTATGTATATGAGAGCCGGCAGAATTCACAAAAACATTCAATGTTGCCCAGCGATCAAAAACTGCGATCTCTAAACGCTCGCTGATTGGTCCACTGGGTTAAAAAAATAATTTTTTGATGCTCTCATACTATGCAGATACATACATATGTACATACATACATATGTATGTATGTATGCGAAAAACACATGGATGGATGCCGTCACGTGCGTTTGAAACACATCATACATACATACATATATATTACGTATTAAGTGATAATATCTAAAATCAGTAGATTTTAATTCTTACTTACGAAATTTAAGTATGTATGTACATACATACAGAGGCACACAAAAGTATTGGCACAGCAAACCTTACATTTGGGGCTAATTAGCGCCGATATCGCTAACATATTTATATGACACACATTTTTCCTGTATAAGCCAACTAATTAACTACCAAAATCAGAAAAAATATTTTTTGCTTAAATTATTTTATTTTATTTTCAAAATCAAAAAGGTCACTTTTTCAGTGCACAAAATTATTGGCACACTTAACTTATTAACTATAAAAAATATAACAATTCAATATTTTGTTGGTAAGCCTTTTTGCTTAATAACGGCTTCTAAGCGTCTTGGCATGGAAGAGACTAATTTTTTGGTTGTTTCCATTCCAATATTCTGCCATTCCTCAAGTAGAGCTGTTTTCAGTTCATTTCTTGTAGAAATGGCCCGTTTTTTTACCCTTCTATCCCACAGATGCTAAATTGGATTGAGGTCTGGTGATTGCGGGGGTGTGACAATACGTGTGCCACATTATAGGCTAGCCACATTTTTACGTCGTGGGCCGTATGCTTTGGATCGTTGTCCTGCTGAAAAGTAAACTTTTCTGGGAGGCTTAGCTTTTCAGCACTTTTTGTTAGGTTTTCCTTAAGGATATCCATATAAACTGTTTTGTTCATTATTTCATGTTCATTATGTTCATGTTCATTATGTATGTATGTATGCACATATGTACATAAGTACCCTTTCCTCACGGTTGAGAGACAGTAGGTTACGCCATGCGCATGTCCGTTAGTCGCCGTTATTCGGCGACGCGAGGGCGTGACGTCACATGACCCAACGCGTTTCAAAAATGTATGAAGCTTAACAATTTTTTCCAGAAAACCTTAATGTATGACTGTAAAATTCGTCAGATGTTAAATCCACTTTAGGATCTTATAGAGAATTGCCAGACGCATTGATTGATATGTTTTTATCCCTCTATGTGGCATACATATTAAATAATACTCAGTCAAAGTGAGAAAATGTTGCCAGTCCGTCTGTTTGCATTCAAACTTATCGCTCAATTTTAAAGCTACATACTGTTTATGAAACTTGCCACAGATATTGGTTTTCGGAGCAGGCAGTACATATTTGAAAACCAGCCGGATCGGATTACTATATCATATACATAGCTCCCATATGAACAATAGGTCGACAACTATGTTTTTGTATGAGAAACTTTTTTGTTTATTAAGAAAACCTAACAAAATTCACAAAATACATACATACATATGTACATATGTATGTATGTACATATTATATTATGATTAGATATTATGACTTAATACGTAATATATATGTATGTATGATGTGTTTCAAACGCACGTGACGGCATCCATCCATGTGTTTTTCGCATACATACATACATATGTATGTATGTACATATGTATGTATCTGCATAGTATGAGAGCATCAAAAAATTATTTTTTTAACCCAGTGGACCAATCAGCGAGCGTTTAGAGGTCGCAGTTTTTGATCGCTGGGCAACATTGAATGTTTTTGTGAATTCTGCCGGCTCTCATATACATACATGTGTACACACTGCGAATAGATTCCTAGAACACGTATACGTTTATTGGAGCTTTTGCGCATGCATACATATGTACATATGTATGTGTGTGCATATATGAATGCGTGCAGCATCACGGTTGAGAGACGCCATGCGCATATCCGTTATTCGGCGACGCGAGCTTGTGACGTCACACTTTATGGAATTCAGCGCACGCTTATGAATTTGTATGAAAATCACTGGCTTTTTTTTTTACTAAATCACTCGTGGCCGAGATGCAGCGGATGCAGCTTATGCAGATTGACAGGCCGTGATTTGGGGATCCGTAATAAGGTTATTGACGCTGAATAAGAATGATAGTTGGCCGGGGTCAAAATTTTCCGACTTGGTTTTCGATGTAAGGCGTACATAAATTTTCTATAAGAAAAGAAAAGAATATTTATATTTAACTTATCATTTAATGAGTTTTTTAAATATGTTTGTAATCAAAATTAATATTGACCATGCAATTAAGTTTAAATGTTTTTATTTATTAAATTTCATGTTGGACTGTGATTACACAATTCAAATATGAGCGCCAAATATTTCTTTTATTTATTTAACAGTCTGGCAGCTCCATTAATACCTACCATCACTAGTCTGTTAGCGCATACGTACTTACCAACACTGCTCGTTAGCATATGCTCACTGCAATGCACTGATGCCGCAATTATTGCAATAGTGCAAAAGTTGCCCAAAAATTTCGAGGAAGAGAAGAAATGCGCGAAGTAGTGTATATTGTGGTTCCCAGATTCGGTCACACTGCATAATCATAACACATGAACGCTCTTTCTCCCTCTTCACTTGTTACTTGTTCCGTACATGATTGTACTATAATTCAACCATGTTTACAAAGCATAAATATTACCAAATTAGTGTGCAGGGTATCTTAAAACAGATCACGCAGTTTCTTTCACTTGTTATTGTTGCGGCGTATGCTACGTTTTTACTTCGTGTAGCCTGTAATGCCTATGTAAATGTTGCTAAAATGCATTGATTGTACCGGGGACACCTACATAAGTACTAGCCTTTCATCGACAATATCATTCAGAAAATGGTAGCTGTGGACAACGGAGCGCACGAATCTTCCACCTTACAGCCACTTCACACAGATCGGAGATACAGTGCTGCGCGACCGAGCAGCAGAGGTTCCTGCCGAATGTGTAGGCAGCAAGGAATTTAACGCAATTGTCGATCAAATGGCAACGGCATTGCAGCGCCCCAAATTGGCATATCCCTGCGCGATATTGCCATGGAATTTAACAGTAGCATTAAAAAGATCTGCCCGACGCAACGTACAAAGCGCGACAAATGTCCAAATGGCTTGTTGCCGTTAAGCTAGGGATAGGTCTAGTCTCAGCGTCGGGTGATTTCAATCCTTGTCGAAAATAAAAATGGGAAATTTTGATAAGTTTCCAATCACTGGTTTACTTAAATGCTTTAAGAATAAATAAGTAAAATATATAAAGTTCAAATTGATTGAAGATAAGAGGGGTCTTTTCTTGCAAATGCCATACAGTAAAATTTAACTAATTAAAAAAAATTGGGTAAGCTTACGAAAAATCCGTTATAAAGCCAGACTTATTTAAAAAAAAAAACCCCTAGCAGTGTCCCGTAAAGTAACAAGCTATTTTTAATTACTCTATAAGCCTAGCGTAAGCTCTACCGTAGTGCCATTTGTAAGGCTGGTGCAAGGTGGATTTACTATATACATATGTATGTATAAGTCCATCTTGAGCCATGCAATGATAAAAAATAGATGCAGCATCGTACGGAGCGTTCTAGCTGAAGAGTAAGCGCTTTGTGTATTTTTACTTGAAATCCATTGAACTTATGTATGTACATACAAACACAATGTGATGTATCCGCTGTTAGATTATTTTAATCATATTCAAATACGTATCTATGTACGTACTATGTGTACTCATCAAAATCACAGGGTATTAAGGGTCCAAAAAACAAAATCACAACCAATCAGAGAAAAACCGGAAAAAACAGCGAGAGTCCCAGAGAATATGGCAGCGAGAAAGAGAGCACAGCAGAGCATAAAAAATACACACATAAAAAACATAAACAAGAATTTTTTCACTGCGTGTGCGAGAGAGAGATCGAGAACGGACATACACACACTGATATACTAACGCTACAGCTGCTTCTTGTTCGTAATGGTATGAAAAAAGTTGAGACTTTTTTTTCAGTCGAGTTTTTGCCATCGAGTCGTGCGGTCATTCTTCTTCTTTTTCATCCTTTTTGCGTTTTTCGTTGTGATTTAATGTTCGCGTTCGCATGTAAACAACGCAGAGCGAGACGAGCTCATTCAGAAATTAAACTCCCATAAGTCGCGCGGCCTCCCCCTCACGGCAGCCTTCAATTGTAATTATTCGAGGCGCCAAAAAATTGCGCCAAATTCTCGTAAAAAAATAGGCCAGCACAAGTGCAAAAACACGAGTACGACCGTGTGTTTCTCCCTAGTATTTAAGTAACTGTTTTCATGTGTGTGTGTGCTTGAAATTCGTAAGAGGATAAACCGCAAAAATCGCAGAGACCAATAAAAGAGTGAGTTATGTATATACATACATATGTTTGTATGTACATACAAGTGTCCACACATGCCCAGGTAAAAATGTGCGCAAAACGCGGAATGTAAACAAACGGAAATATGTACATAGATAAAACCGCAAGCCACAAAGGCCTACCGAAAAGTAAGAACACTGAAACACAAAAAAAGTAGCACAATAAGAAGAGCGACAACAGGCGGTGAAGCAAACATCTTCCCGCCGCTCACTAGGTCACAAAAGCACGTGCTTTTATTTTTAACGACCAAAATACATATGTACATATGTACATGCATACAATACATATGTAACAACACATTGCGCACCAAACAAAATCCCAACAATAACAAGAAGAGCATTTATCCAGTTGGTTATATTACTTTAGAATTTGTTTTTGTTTTACATTGCTGGCCTAATGTGTTGCTTGCACCCGAGCACAATGGTCAAAGACAATTGAAAAATGTGAATATCATTTAAATTATAAACAAGATTAAGTCTTCGTATAATTTCATCTACATTCATACAATACCAAGGGATTAATTTGATTAGACAGGTAGGAATAAATGGATATATAAATTTTACCCGTCCGGATTATTATATTATAATTAGTATTATAATTACTCCCTACCCATAAAATGGCTAAAAAGGGGTATTAAATCTTTGCAAATGTATGTAACAGGCAGAAGGAGACATCTCCGTCCCTATAAAGTAAATATATTCTTGATCAGTATCACAAGAGATTTCGATTTGGCCATGTCCGTCTGTCTGTCCGTATGAACGCGTCGATCTCAGCAACTATAAGAGCTAGAGACACCAAATTTGGAATGAAGGTTCCTATATACCATACGCAGATCAAGTTTGTTTCCAATTTCAGTTATCTCCCCGTTTACCCGCAATTCGATTAATACGTTTTATACCAACAATTTTAAAGATCCAAATTTTAAGTCGATCTGATAATATACACGAAAGCTATTCACGAAAGAAGATTCAGTACTCCACCGCGGGAGGGAAGAAGCAGCACAGCCACTTAAAATGCCTCGCGTGCGCTGTCGCCTGTGTGTGTGCGTCTTTGTGTATGTGGAAGTGTACGAAGATGCGATCGGAACTTATTACTTGTTTGTATATAGTTTGTACAAGCTGACCAAATTGATTCAAAACTGGACCCCTATATTATATACTAGCTGGTAAAACGCCAGCGTTGCCCAGCGAAATATTTAGATTAAAATGCATTATGTTGAATTTGACTACTTTCGTCAACCGTAAGAAATACACAAAACTAACGTATCACAGTTTTCCCTCCCGTGGGGGTAGGAAACTATATAGTTGAGCCACGTGACTAATGTTTTTTGCGTAGGGCTATGAAAATGTCTTTGAAGCCGATCTAACTAAACAAATAATCCCACTCATTTGTCTTGATTTCCTGACCGTGGCGACGTGGAGTAGATTTTCTTAAATCATTTGGCATTTGAAAACCAATTCAACGAATAATACTAATAATCCAGAATCCAGAGGAAGACCGTGGGCGTGCATTTTGCAAAACCGGTCGAATTATTTAATTTGATGTGCTTTGAAAATTAGCTTCAAAATAATTGATAAACAGAAATGTTTGAAAATAGTTGTATACAACAGTTTTCACGAATTTTCCGAACTTGGGGGTAGATTTTGCAAAATCTTGAGTTTGAAGCCAATCGCATGAAAATTAAAAATGTCGAATGCCAGAGTTTTCCGCCAATTTTCCGACCATGGGGCTAAAATTTCCAAAATCGCTGATACACGTGTCGAATAATTTAATGTGTAGAGCTTTGAAAATGAGTTTGAAGCCAATCGGACGATAATCAAAAAAGGATCATACAACAGTTTTCTTCGAATTTTCCGACTTTGGAGGCAGTTTTTCCTAAATCGTTGAGCACCGCGCCCCTATTTAGTTTTCCTATAGAACAATGAAAATGAGTTTGAAGCCAATCGCATGAAAATTAAAAATGTCGAATTCCATTGGATGGTAAACAAAAAAGTTTCATACAACAGTTTTCCGCGATTTTCCACGCCTGTGGGTAGAATTTTCCAAAATCCCGTCTTAGTGTGCACTTTCATTATTGATGGAACCTACTGTGAAAATTTCAGCATCCTAGCTTTTACGGCTTGGGCTGTGCGATGATTGCCAATCAATCAGTCAGCATAAACTCTTTTATATATGTATGTATATAGATGTAGATGTTTTTGTTTATGAAGATAATTGTTGAAAAAGAGCATTGAAATATTAACAGCAGATTAAGAGTGACCAAAATATTATACATGATATTGAATTACATGATATTGTAGTTATACATATATTGTTGCTGTTAAACGTTTTTATCGAATTGCGGGGGAACGGGGGGAGATATCTTAAATTGGAAACAAACTTGATCTGCGTATGGTATACAGGAACCTACATTCCAAATTTGGTGTCTCTAGCTCTTGTAGTTGCTGAGATCGACGCGTTCATCCGGACAGACGGACATGGCCAAATTGAAATCTCCTTTGATACTGATCAAGAATATATATACTTTATAGGGTCGGAGATGTCTCCTTCTGCCTGTTACATACATTTGCACCCATTTATGGGTACAGGGAGTAATAAGTAAACGAAAATAAACAATCCAGTGCAATCCAGTGCAACAAAACATAAAGATTCGCGTTTATTCGCGTTTAATGTTTTACAAACTTAAATTCTAATTTCTGGCAGATTCGAAATTCAGAGAATTCAATTTTGTGAGCTTCTACTGTACTTGTTTCATCCAATTATAACTAAAATTTACCGTTTCATCATTCAGAGCTGTCAATGCAAAAGTGAATTCCA
Organism: Hirtodrosophila confusa; assembly: GCA_035043065.1. Classification (NCBI taxonomy): domain Eukaryota; kingdom Metazoa; phylum Arthropoda; class Insecta; order Diptera; family Drosophilidae; genus Hirtodrosophila; species Hirtodrosophila confusa. Next base: position 2,757,014 of record JAWNNI010000165.1, read on the forward strand.
CCACGACATGCTACAGGATAATATTATACTTTTATATAATTCACTTTAATTTCTAGTCTAACAAAATTAATTGCCACACTGTGCAACGAAGATTGCCAATATTTGCCCATCCGCCGCCCGGTCAATTTGACTTCTTTATATATACATACATATATATGCCATTCATTCGGTGGCGGTTTTCGAGTCTTCGTTTTATCTCCACTTTTTTTTCTCTCGCGCAGAATTTTTTGCATTTCGCCCCCGCCAGCAACTTTTTTCGTTTATTTTATTTACAAGTTGATATTTTTTTTTTGCCTCTTACCTCTCTCCGGCTCTTCATTTGTTTATGTTGCGAGGCAACTCGCGCTCTCCCTCTTTTTGTGTGTTTTCAGATGCGGTCGCTGCTCGCGCTCAATTAATTTTCGTTGATTCGTTTTTTGTATATCATGCGTGTGTGTATGTGAGAGTACGTTGATTTTTTGTGTATACCATTTTTTTAACATATAGAATACATATGTACATGTACAATGTACATACATATGTATGCTTCTGAACAGCGATGTTGGCGTGCTTTTAAAACCGGCAGACTGATTTTGTCTTCGCTTGTAGTTACATACATACATATGTATGTATATACATACATGCATACATATGTATGTATGCACATATGTATGTACATACATACACATATACCGCGTATACTTGTTTTTTTGTTTTTTATTTGAAGACTCAATAAGTACGAAAATATAAATGACAATATCTTTAATGATTTAAATAAGCCATTTTTATTAACTGTATAAATTAACTTACATACATAAATATGTACATACATATGTATGTATGTATGTATATATTGTCCATATGTATGTCCCTCATCTCCCATACCCATTGCAATGCACTCTCAATAAGTGACCAGAGTGTCCTGTGCATTCTCTTCTCGCTTCCTCTCTAAACGCCCTACTATTGAACTCACCGTCCGACGTCAATGGCAGCAGCAACAACAACCACAACCGGTTTATTTTGACAAGCCACCAATAAAAAAGTGTTTAAACCAAACCAAAGCACAAAAAAAGAATTTTTTCTGACGTCAACTGCGCAGCAGTAGTAACAACATATCAGGTATTCAATGCGTCTGTGTTTCAGTCGCGCTCACAATGCTCTCTCTCTTGCTGGCTCTCTCGACGATTTAATAACTCAATTTGTTTATTCTACTTCGACACGGCGCGCGCCAACTCTGATTGTTATTTTTCTTTATTGATTTATGTACATTTTATATTTCTTTTAATAAAATGAACACGGAAAAATTGACAATAAAAAAACACGTATGTACATACATAAATGCAGCGCAGACACCTGTGACATGTGTTTGTTTACAAATTCACACTCGTTTTCTCTTTGTGGGTCAGCAGTGTGTTTTGATGCAACCCAAGGATTAAAGAGTTACCGTGAGAACTCACGCACACAAATATACAGATATATGTATCTACATACATATGTATATATATGTATGTGTAGTTATGAATTTGGAAATGTATTTGTATGTAAATATATGTACATATATGGATGTACATATGTACGCAATTGTGTTAATTCAGTAAAGGGGGATGCGCTAAAAAAGAGGATGTGAAAAATGCGTGCGTGTGGATATTCAAAATAAAACTTAATAAACTATTCGTATGTTGTACGTATATGCACATGTACCCACATACATATATACATACATATCTATAGTATTTACTTATACATACATACATATGTACATATTTATTTATTTGAGCATCAGCAGCCGACTTAATGATGTCCGTCTGTCTATCTGTTTGCTATATGTCTACAAACTAAGTAGTCTCTTAGTTTTAGAGTTATCTTGAAGCGGATGGATCGGATCACTATATCATATATGTAGCTGCCTTAGGTGCGTTCGATTGACAAAAGAGTTGTTCTTGGTTATGAAGATATCCTGACCAAGCTCACCAAAGCCAAGTTTTATTACGTTTTATCTAAGTTGACTAAATTCGATCAAATTCAAACAACTACATACACATATTATATGCTAGCCTCCATAGGAACAATCGGGTGGGAGTTGTATGAAAATCTTTTAAAATTTGAGAGTTAACTTGTGCGCTATGTTTGATTGAATCAAGAAAGAACGACTACCTTGGTAAGGCCAGCAAACAAAAAGACTTATCAATATTAATTAAAAACAAAAAGGTTATTTTTATTAAATGGTTTTAGTTTAATGTTAATAAAAATTAAATAACAGCTCAAATGAAACATACACATTTTTAAGGAAGTCAATTATTTTGTATTTATAAATTAAATCAATATTTTTCCCAACTAAATAAGTGAACTGATCAAAAATAAATATTTTTTTTGTTAAGTATTCCTTTTGATGTTGCATATTTCTTAAATTTAAATATTTCATGTGTCCTCCATTGTTCTTAATCGCTTTAACTATGCGACCTGGCATAGAATTTATCACGATTTTTAACAAATGGAGGACGACCAGACCATTGATTCTTTCCATGTCTTTCGAGGTCTTTTAGAAACTTTTGAACTGTAAAAAGTTTTTTTTTTTTTTCATTTTTGATGGATTTGTAATGCCATTCCTGTTTCTCTATATGCCAATATTTTAGCACACTCTTCATTAGAAAGAAAATGATTTTGTGGCATTTCTACAAGAATTGGGCTAATTTTAACTTAATAACACTAGGATCACAGTCAAAACTTACTTTAATAGTTTCTGTACACATCAAATCAAATATTTTTGTTAAAATTTGCATGTCCATGCACTCAAACGATGTCAGAAACTGAGTTGATCAGTTCAATTTAGTTATGTAAGAAAACATCGATGCATCGAGCATCGGTGTAAGCTACATATCTTCATACATATATGATGTAGCGCTACTATCCGTTTGGTTTCGACATACATACAGTGGCGGCAGAAACAATAGGGACAAGCCTATGTCTATAGTTCAATGTGACCTATCTTTTTTTTATCAGCATACATTTCACTTGGTACCAACTGTGTAATGTTGCTGCATAACGACACTTTGATAAAGTATAGTTTCTCGTGAATAATAACATGGATATTTGCGAAGAGAGTCCTTTGTTTCAGATTATTTCCTTTTAATGTTGTCAAAAATAATAAAAACGCGTGCCGCAAAATATCAATATAAAATAGGCTTGTGAGTTATAGCTTAGATTTTTATTGAATAATAAAAAAGAAAAACTAATTTTGATTTTTTTTTTTTTTGGAAACGAAGGCGAGGAAAATCGAAGATGGGCCGCGCAACACATTGCAAAGAGAAAGGATGGTAAAATGAGGGAAAAACCACACGAGAAATTGTGAATATCATGAACTGCTCCAATAATAAAGTGTTCAACGTCCTTCTCTTTAATCTGTTATCTGGTTATCTGGCTGGAACTCCCACTTTAAAGGCATTTACTCTTCAGCAAATGGCAGAATCGTAGTCTCTTAGTAATCTATTGCACACAGTTTGCCTTTTATCCCATAGATTGCGCCGAAACCAGATACACTCAGTATCAGTATCTCAGCAGCCCGAAACATTGATGGAAACGCCGCCGACACGTGTAAAATTATTTTATGTGATCAGCTTTGAAAATGAGTTTGAAGCCGATCGAACTAAATAACTTTGAGACCCACATTTTCCGCCGGGTATGAGTTTTGTAGAGATCAGCCTTTCCAAAAGTGTGGGTCGGCACCGGATCGTAGAAAAATTTTGCCGGGTCGCGAAAGTTTTTTTTTGTAGAAAAGGATAAAATCATTAACTATAGAATACACATAGACACGCCAAAGTGCGATTTTTCTGAGGCCAAATGTTTTGCTGACCGCACAACCCCAGACTCTTCGGCAAAAAAGCCGAACTCCCACAACCCCAGTCGGGTTGCCACGTTTGCAGCGCAAGTGAGGCATTTTAAGTGGTTGATGTGCTGCTTCTTCCCCCCGCGCTCCAGCACTGAATCTACATTCCAAATTTAGTGTCTCTAGCTCTTATAGTTGCTGAGATCCTTGCGTTAATACATACGGACGGACAGACGGACAGACAGACGGACATGGCCAAATCAAAATCTCTTTTGATGCTGATCAAGAATATATACACTTTATAGGGTCGGAGGTGTCTCCTTCTGCCTGTTACATACATTTGCACAGAATTAGTACCCCCTTTTACCTATTTTATGGGTACAGGGAGTAAAAATGTTAAGACAAGAGTTTCCCATTAATTTCCACGCATTTGGGTAGTTTTCCAAAATCCCATTTTAGTGTTTGGACTGTTCGTTGATTATGAATCGGTCAGCTCTTTTATATATATACATATGTACATGTATTATAGAGCTCGTCCTTTGATTTCAATCAATTCATCATAAATACATCTGGATTGAAGCGTATTCATATGTATATCGAGAGAACACTCAATCATCTTGTGATGGTGTAGCGGGCGCCAAATTTTCAAGTAGAGTGTAATTTCTCAGTTCGAGGTAAATGACACGTTCACTGGCGCCCTGGTCTCAATACCCGCTGATAATCGCGTTTTGTATTCAGTTTTGCTTTATACTTGACTACCATGTACTGCCCGTCGTCGCCCGAGCAAAATATTTTTCTTAAAATTCATTCTTGTTTTCACCATTTTATATTTATCTCAGTCCGGATTTAGATGTTGATGTTTTCTATGATCTGTTTAATGGTATTCTGTGATGAAACTGCTGTGAACTTCGCTTTTTTGCCTATTTTTTATACCTTGATTTTTAGATGCGCGCGATATTTAAAAAAGGAAATGGTGAAAGAGGGATTTTAGATAGATTACGTGATCATATGCCAAGGACCTTCCCTCCTCCCCCCCATGCAATCAAGCGTTTGCATATGGTTGACTCGCCCACCCCCTTGATGATTTCATTTGGTAAAACTTAGCACAGGTGCTTTTTTTCTGTAGGCCGTACATATTTTAGAACCGGAATTAATGGATAACCTACATTCCAAATTTGGTGTCTAGCTCTTACAGTTGCTGAGATCAACGCGTTAATACAGACGAACAGACGGATGGACAGACAGACGGACCGAGCTTGATCGACTCGGCTATTGATTCGGATCAAGAATATATAGGGTCGGAGTCGGAGTATCCCTTTTTACCCGTATTCCTGTGCACTTTATCTCTTGCGGCTTGGGCTGTGTGATGACCAATCAGCCAGTTAGGGCAAGCTATTTTATAAATATAGATTGAAAATATTATTATTTTTTTTTATTTAAATGTTGTGTTGTCACATCGACATTTTGCCTATTTTGTCTATTTTGTAATTCTTGGCATTGTTGTTTTATGCAATTCTTGGTTTTTTTTGCTGCTTTGCATTTCGCTCGCAGTTTGATAATTTTTTTGTTTTATGTGTTGCACGATTAATTCATAAACAATTAATTAATTCATGCACATTCATGTTAAAGTGCTGAAATGAATGTACAATTTACAAAGTCACAGCAACAACTATATAAGAGAAGCGTAAGCTAAATGGAACAAGAACGTTGTAGTAGGAAGTTACCGACTCAGGTACTCTGTTTCCAGTCGGTTTTCTTTAACTAATTTGCGGTCACGGGAGTGGACGTGGCCAAAATTATTGAAGTTGAAAGGTCAAGGACGTCATCATTAGTCCGAATGTCAAATTTGGTAATTTGTTAAATGTGGAAGGTATTGCAGGGTTGGGTTGGAGATCTTAACACTTTACTTAATTTGCTCTAGCTTCAAGAATGTCGAAAAATGTCCGCGAATGCGACGATTCGACAAGAAAACATTCCACAGACCCAATATACTCTTTATCCGAACAATTTTAAGGAAACAGAGTATAAAAGAGTTGAACCGTTTTGTCGATTGGACAAAATTTGCGGCCAAAGCGATGAAAGCTTAAATAACAATTAAAATTTTTTGTATTTTCAGCACTAAACGCACAAAGTTGTGTAAGCCGTTACGAGGCCAAGCGTCGATTTCATTTTAGCCGCGGTGGTCGCAAAGTTCAGTACCGATTCCCGCTCTCAAAATATCCAATTCACAAGAGCGTAGCTCCAAGGCCCCAACCTGGACGCACGCACACTCGCCTACCGAACGCTGAATTTTGGCGGGCAGACGCTTATGGCAGAACTGCCGACGACGCCGAACGGCGCTGCCATTGGCGGTGGTGGCGATTATCTGCACCGCTCAATTGATCAATTGCGCACTCTCAGCCACCTAACGCAGGCGGATCTGCGCACTGCGCAGCTGGTGCATGACTACAAGCCCTTTACCATCAGCGAGTTCCGTCAGAATGTTGAACGTTTGGACTACTCACTGAAGAATGGGCTCGTACAGCACCAGCAAATTCTGGTCGAGCAACAGCATCAGCAGTCGCATCAGCATGACCAGCAGCAGCAGCAGCAACAACAACAACAACAACAACAACTGCATCATCAGCCGCCACTAAAGGTCAGTTTTAGTGCACCCAGCTCGCCGCTGACTCCCACACAGCTCAGTGAACAGCAGGAACAGAAGGTAAGTCTAGACTTAAATCCCGACTGCAGTATTGTCTGTTTCCAGTCATCTATTTGAGTGCACAAAAGGGCGTGGCAAATATATGTACTTGCTAGCTTGAAGTCAAATTTGGTGTTTGTATCTAAAACAAGTATTATATAACTGTATGCTTATAGTTAAAACTAAAGGATATGCAGCCATAGCTACTAGGGCTTTCGGCTGAGGATGTGTACACTTAACTTATCAGTTCTTACTAATATTATATATATAGATATATAGATACATAGATGTATTATGTGTGTATTTATTTACATGTTTATAGATTGGGTTTAACATGTGTCTTAGTCTTATAATAATTTTGTTAGCTTGGCTTTTTTAAGGAAATCGTTGATTTTTAGAATATTTTCTGTAGTTGGGTAGGATAGGAGTGATTTGTTGAAATGGTTTGGGATGTGTATTCTGAATTGTCGGAATTGTCGCATTCGTCCAGAATGTGATCGATTGAGATGGTTATGTTATTGTTGCAGAATTGACAGTTTGTGTCACCATTCTGAAGGAATCTGTGTTTGTGTGTGATCTTTGTGTGCCCGAGTCGGAGTCTGACGATGTTTGTTATTTCTTTTCTGGTTAAGTTTTTTAAAGTAGGTGTGTTAAGGTATTGATCGATGGAGAAGCTATTGTAATTGATGGATTGATACCAAATCGAAGTGTTAGAAATTAAGTTTTGATTTTTGTTTGCATGATTGTGTTTTTTTATATCGATTCGATTTAGGTTTGGTGTTGTTAGAAGAGGTGAAACTGTTGCTCTTTTAGCTGCTTCGTCTTCTAGTTCGTTCCCTTTTATACCGACGTGTCTTGGCACCCAAAGAATTTTAATCTTCGGGTAGTATTTTGTTAGTAGTTCGCGCATTTTGGTGGCATATAGTGTGTCGTTGTTAATATTTTGAATGGATTCAATAGCAGAGAGAGAGTCAGAGCAAATACATGTTTTATGTGCGTGTGTGATTGCTATTTCTGTAGCTTCAGTTAGAGCGATGGTTTCAGCTGTGTAGATAGAGGAGTAGTAGGGTAGCACGGCCGTTTTGATGACTTCGTGCTCAGTTGCTATTGCCTGGTACTTTTTGGTTTAGTGATCCATCTGTGTACATAAATTTGTGATCTCTAAGGGTATGTTTTATTTCGTTAAATAGTCGGTTGTAAATGTCTTTGTTGGTCTGTGATTTGATATAGTGTTTAAGTTGTGTGTCAATTGAGTCTGCTTAAGGGTAATGTCCAGGTTGTCTTGTGATTGTGTGATTATTTTAAACATATTTGCTTGTAGTTGTTTAGTTCTCATTTCTTTAGGGGATATGTTTGCTTCGAAATATAGGTTATGTGTTGGTGTTGAGTAAAATGCTCCCAGTGCTGTTCGGATAGCTGATATAGGGCTGTTCTATCGGTCTTATAGTGGATTTCGGCGCGCTTCCAAATATTGGGAGGCCGAAATCTATTTTTGATATGACTATACTTTTGACTATTTGTATTAGTGTATAGGGGTGGCAATTAAATTTAGTGTTTAATAGGCATCTGATGATGTTTATTGATTTATTGAGGGATGGTAGAGTCTTTTAATGTGTGGTCCCCATTTGTATCTAGAGCTAACTGTTAGTCCAAGAATCTTAAGTTCTCTAACTTCGTTTATCACTGTTGTGTTTGTTAAGACTTTGCAGAAACAGTTAATATTCCGGCATATGTGTAGGTGTTTACTTTTGGTAATAGACAGGGATGCCCCTGAGGTGTTGCACCATGTATCTACATATGTCCATAAAGAGTCTATCTTGGTTAATTTTAATGTTTTTTTTTCTTTTCAAGGTCAACTAATATATTAAAGTCATCTGTGTAGGCTATAAATTTTAATTTTTGGTGGGTTTCGATTTGGTCTGCTAAGCTATTGAAGGCAGTTAAGAATAAAATAACAGAAAGTGGGGAGCCTTGAGGAATTCCATTGTGTAGAGGATGTATGTTGGAATATTTCCCGTTTGTTTTACTCTAGTTTTCCTATTTGTCATAAAATTTCTGATGTATCTGAGAATTTTTGGGCCACATCCCCATTTCGTCATTTGGCTTGTTAGTGTATGTAGACCTACTTTTTCAAAAGCTTTCGCAAAGTCAAGAGATATAATTGAGAGGTGTCTTTTTGCGGAGAGGGCCTTGTTGACAAGAGCGTCTACATACAGTCTGTAACAGACTTCCCCTTTTTGAAGCCTAGTTGGTGGCTGTTTAGTAGTTTGTTAGACGTGACAAACCACCACAGTCCTTTAGCTATTATTTTGTCTAATATTTTTGAAAGGCATGGGTTTAAAGCTATTGGTCTGTATGATGTTATTTTTGTTTTATCTTGACTTGCTTTGTATATTGGGGCAATTGTGGTGTGTAATTATTTAATATATCGTTGGGGAATGAGATGATACGGTTTTTAAACGAATTTGAGGTGTGTTTTATCATTGAATCATTTATTTTGTCGAAACCTGGGGTATGTCCATTTAGACTGTTTAGGGCTGAGTGAAATTCTAAAGCGTTTATTTTATTTTCCATGAAGGCTGCTTTTTTGGTCGGTATGCTGTTATTGTGAGGTATGTTGTATCATCGCACAACCCCAGACTCTTCGGCAAAAAGCCGAACTCCCACAACCCCAGTCGGGTTGCCAGCTCGGCAAAAACAAAAAAGCCGAGCTACTTACGCCTCTGCTCCGAACAAATATTTAGTCCACTGGACTCTGCCTCAAAATTAAACGTATTGAATAGAACAGAAGCAGAAAAGCGCGGTCGATCAAAAGCGCGGTGAAATATAGTGTGAGAAGAAAACAAAAATCAAAACAAAAGAGAAAATTGTCGCGCGCCAAACACTTGCATTGGCAACAACAACATATGCAAGTGTACACATTAAATGCATCTCACATACTTTCGGTCAGCTGTGAGCTGCCACCGAAGAAGATAAATTTATTATAATTAGCCAATGTAATTTATTAGATAATAACTGGTCTAAAAAAATAATAATAACATTTAAAAAATATTAGAAAATCAAAAGAAAGTAAAAAATAAATATTGCTTCCCATTATCAAAAAAATTGATCAACTGGGGATTGAACCTGCAAAAAGCCACTTTTCAAACAAGCACTCTATCCACACCGCCACAGCATCATGAATTCTAACGCCGACAAAATCAACCTATGTGCATATAACAGGGCATGTGTTGTGCGCTTGGTCGCTTCCATTTCCATTTCTGAATTCAGATTTCATATTGCCATGCGCTGTTGCATTTTTTCATTGCTCACGCATACTAAGAAGCAAGCGCATGTGCGTACTTGAACCCACACATAGAAACGAAATAATAGCGACATAAGCCGTGCTCATCGTTTTGGTGTCGATCCAAGACTAAATATTTGTTCGGAGCAGAGGCGTAAGTAGCTCGGCTTTTTTGTCTTTGCCGAGCTGGCAACCCGACTGGGGTTGTGGGAGTTCGGCTTTTTTGCCGAAGAGTCTGGGGTTGTGCGGTCAGCAAAACATTTGGCCTCAGAAAAATCGCACTTTGGCGTGTCTATGTGTATTCTATAGTTAATGGTTGTATGTATTTCGCTTGGCTATCAAAAACTGTGGAGAGAAATCACTGTCATGTGATTCAAGTGACCAGTTCTCAGCAAAGGCGTTAGCCACTCCTGTTGGCTCTGTAATAATGTTGCTAGTATTGCTATCTTGTATGCAGTGTATGTAAGAGTTTTTGTGGAGACCACAGAACTTTCTTATTTTGCACCATATAGTGTTTGAGCTTGAGTGGGGGAAATTTCTGAGGTAAGTTCGTGAATGCTATTTGTTTTAGATTTTCGAATTAGTCTTCGATATTGTGCGTTAATTTTTTTGTAATTTATTATGTTGATTTGGTTTATGTTGTTATTTAATAGTTTCCAGGCTTTGTTTTTTACTCCCTGTACCCATAAAATGGGTAAAAAGGGGGTATTACATCTGTGCAAATGTATGTAACAGGCAGAAGGAGACATCTCTGACCCTATAAAGTATATATATTCTTGATCTGTCTGTCCGTCTGTCCGTATATACGCGTCGATCTCAGCAACTACAAGAGCTAGAGACACCAAATTTGGAATGTAGGTTCCTGTGTACCATACGCAGATCAAGTTTGTTTCATATTTTAGATATCTCCCCCGTTCTCCCGCAAATCGATAAAAACCGTTTTACAGTAACAGTTTTTAAGATATAGCTTTTAGAATTGGCATGTACAATACTTTAGTCTCTCTTAATCTACTGTCCGAATTTTAAGTCGATCGGATAATAAACACGGAAGTTATTCACAAAAGAAGATTCAGTGATGCAGCGAGAGGGAGGAAGAAGAAGCACAGACACCATTTAAAATGCCTCGCTTGCGCTGTCGCTTGTGCTGTGGCTCGGGTGTGTGCGTCTTTGTGTATGTGTAAGTGGACGTAGATGTGATTGGATGTCTTAGACCCGGGTACAGGGAGTTTCGTAGTCGGGTATACTCGACTATAGCATTCTTACTTTCTTTTTCTTCTTCATGTTTTAGATATTCTAGCTCTTTATACCACCATGGGACTTTTCTTTGTTTATTTAAGGGTTGGCTGAGGGGTATGCTTTCAAATTTTTCCCTGTTTGCTTTCTATGTGTTAAATCTTCTATCATGGTTAAGTGTGAGCCTTTTATTTTGGCTTGGGAACATTTCCAGCATGATTGGAAAGTGATCGTTACCTTGAGGAGTGTCGTCTATTTTGAAAATGCAGTATGGGGCGGGGGAGCAGAAGGCTAGATCGATGTGGGTAAATGTGTTGTGCGTGGAGAAGTGTGTTGGTCTCCGTTCAGTATTGAGTAGTTGTTGTCGTGTATATATTTGGCTGTTCCAGCTGTTGAAGTCCCCGTTATTAGTGTGGGAGTGTTAGTTGTTGGAAATGTTGATTCTAGGTCTGATCGTGTGAATTTTTTGTTTGGTGGGATATAGGTTGATATTAAGTTAAACTTTTGCGTTGAGTGGATTTCTACGCCTATTGCTTCTATATTATTACCTAGCGACAATGTCTTGTGTTGCAACGATCTGTGAACTCAGATGGCCACACCGCCTTTGGCGGATGGTGCGGTTGTTGATTGCTTTTCGTAGTTTATTGGTATTGGGAATACAGAGTGGGAAAAGTGGGTTTCTTGGATGGATATAACTTTTGGGTTGTGTAGTTTTATTAGGATAAGAAAATAGTATATTGGGTTTGCGAAATGTCCGTCTGTCCGTATGAACGCAATTTTTTTTGCCTTTATCTTTGAGCTAGAGCAACCAAACTTGGTACACCTGTTGGTGTATACCGTCAATTTATGAAGTGTCGAGATCGACCCCCACCCCCACCCCCTCTCACACAATTTGGGGAAAACCTGTATCTTCCCCTTTTTAAAGCTATAGTCACCAAATTTGGCATACGGACAAATGTTGAGATTCCCGACAGATCTGCATCCAAAAAATTTTGACCCCCCACCCCACCCCCACAAATCGGCATATGATATCCCCAAAACACGTTTTTCAAGGGCTATATCTCCTACAGTTTCAAAGATAGAGTTTCCTAATTTGGCACACAGACTAATGTTAACATTCTGGACAAATCTGCATCAAAGAAATTTTGACCCCCTCACCTCCTCCCCCGCAAATGAGAAAAATCTATATCTCCCACACCTGTACAAGTAGAGTCACCAAATTTGGCATACAGACTAATGTTGACCCTCTGGACAAATCTGCATAAAAAATTTTTGGACACCCCACCCCCTCCCCCACAAAGGAGCAAAATCTATATCTCCCACACCTGTGCAGTTTTTTTCGCGCCTCTTTCTGAACACACAAATAACAAAATTATATAGGACTGGGAACATAGTATTCTGCAGTCGGGTGCGTCCGACTGCAACGTTCTTACTTGTTTAATTTGTTTCTATTCTATTTTTTACCTATTTATTTATTTATTTATTTTGATTATTTGTTATTTGATTATTATTTGTTTACTTAATTTATGTATTTGTTTGTTTGTTAGTTATTTATTTATTTAAATGGATTCACTGTTGCTGTTGTGTTTGCTTTTGCTTAAGGGTTTGTTTTTTGGTTTGCTAGCCTTAAGGCTTGCAGCTAGGGTACTAGTTTTATCTTTGGGAAAGATTCTTATTTTTAAGTCATCTGTAGCTTGTGTTGCATATATATTGGGCTTACTGTTCGGTGTGTTGTCAATTTCCATGCTTTCATGCTGCGTTTGGTGTTGTAATATGGATGGTGCTGTGTGTGTGTTAGTTGGTTTGAATCCGTGGGATGTAGATGCGGGTGGGAGGCTTTGTTGATGTTGCAGTGTATTGCTAGGTGTTGTTACTTGCTGGATGATGCGTGTTGTATGTGTGTTTGTCGAATGTAAGTTGGTTGAGGCTTGAGGTGCAGGGCTTGTAAGTGTTGTTGCATAGCTGGTTCTTGTTTGTTGGCCGTGCGGTGTATGGTATATGTTGTGATCCACTTTTTCGGTGGATTTAATTGCGGTTAGTTCCTGTTGATTTTGGAACGTAGGGCATTTGCGGTCAAAAGGTCTGAATTCAGAATAAACAAGTAAGAATGCTTTAGTCGAGTATACCCAATAACTTCTGACTTTATTCGATTGACGACTCGATCAGCGTATGGTATACACCTCCTTGATAAAACAAATTTTGCCACCTTCCGCAATTACGCATGATCTATATTTGCCTATAGCCATTAAATGGGTAAAAGTATTTAAACTGCAAATGTATGTAGCAGGCAGAAGAAGACACACCGACCCTATAAAGTATATACATTTTCTTGATCAGTATCAATAGCCGAGTCGACCTAGCCATGTCCGCCTGTTTACTACGACTATTAGAGCTAGAGACACCGAATTCGAAATTTAGTAAGTAGACGAAGCTTATTTAAAGTTTTGGATCGATAAATATGACTTATAACGACAAATTTTATGATATGATATTTTGGGAGGTTAAACCCTTTGTCTATTTTAATGATCTGTGAAATACTTAATTAGATCGGTTAATAAACACCGAAGTTGTTGAAGAAACAATCTTCATATCACTTATTAATCCATATCTATGTACATATTATAGTTCGTCCTGACTGACAGCCCAAGCCGTAGGAGTAAGAACTGGAAAGCTTCCTTTTATGTTGAAAGTTATTACTCATATGAGATATTGGTAAACTTAGCGTCCGGGTGGAAGTCGGAAGAAAACTGGTAAAAATAACATTTTTGTGTATAGGAAACGAGAAACACACTTAAAACGGGCTGATGTACTGGTAGCAATAATGCAACAACAAACCCCGATTTAAAGAATTGTTTTGGTTCTCAGTGTGGCAAGTGCAGAAATGAAAATCTAGAAAATGTTCTATTACAAATGTGCATAGAAAACACTTTATCCTGACTGACTGGATTTCAATAGATAGTCCACGCTAAGCTAAGAGCTAGAAAGCTGATTTTTTTTACAGCCATTTATAACGAATGTGAACACTAGAACGGGATTTTGGAAAAATTTGTTTCTTTGTTATCTGGTTGTTTTCCAACAAATTTACAAAGATCTATAGAAGAATGTTGTGAAACTCATACGTTATATACCGATTATGGAGAATTAAACCCTCTGGGTGGAAAAGGTTGAGGTTGAGACGAAATCATAATATTGGTCATGTAAGCATAACTCTTATGGCTCGTGTGTGTGCGTCTTTGTGTATGTGTAAGTGGACGTAGATGCAATTGGAAGTTTTAGACCTGAGTACCTGAGTTTTGTAGTCGGATATACTCGACTATAGCATTCTTACTTGTTTAATATAGACTAGTTGTTAAAACGCCAGCGTTGCCCGGCAGAATATTTAGATTAAAATGTATTATGTTGAATTTGACTACATTCATCAACCGTAAGAGATACACAAAACTAACGTATCACAGTTTTCTCTCCCGTGGGGTAGGAAACTATATAGTTGAGCCACGTGTCGAATGTTTTTTGTGTAGCGCCGATCTAACTAAACAAAAAATCCCACTCATTTGTCCTTGTCTTCCATTTCCCGCCCGTGGCGACGTGGAGTAGATTTTCCAAAATCATTTGGCATTTGAAAACCAATTCAACGAATAATACTAAAAATCCAGACTAAAGCTTTCCAACCATTTTCCGCCCGTTGTATTGCCCGCAAAGTACCGAGGTTTTGGCGTGCATTTTGCAAAACCGGTAGCACATGTGTCGAATTATTTTATGAGGTGCTTGGAAAATTAGTTTCAAAATAATTGGATGATAAACAGAAATGTTTGAAAATGAGCTTGAAGTCAATCGGACGATAATCAAAAAGTTTCATACAACAGTTTTCCTCATATTTTCTGACCTTGGAGGTAGATTTTCCAAAATCTTTGACCACCACGTCTAGTGTGTGTTTGTGTAGAACTTTGAAAATGAGTTTGAAGCCAATCGCATGAAAATTAAAAATGTCGAATGCCAGAGTTTTCCACCAATTTTCCGACCATAGGGCTGAATTTCCCAAAATCGATGATACACGTGTCGAATTATTTTACGTAAAGAGCTTTGAAAATGAATTTGAAGGTGATCGGACTAAAATTAGACTTTTGCCCATACAACCTTGAGACCCTCATTTTCCGACCAGGGGGGGTGGATTTTCCAAAATCGGTGAAATATGTATCAAATTAATTTTTTTTTTTTTGAAAATGAGTTTGAAGCCGATTGGATGGTAAACAAAAAAGTTTCATACAACAGTTTTCTGCGATTTTCCACGCTTGTGGGTGGAGTTTTCCAAAATCCCGTCTTATCGTGCAGTTTCATCATAGATGGAACCTACTGTGAAAATTTCAGCATCGTTGCTCTTACGGTTTGGGCTGTGCGATGATTGCCAATCAGTCAGTCAGTCAGCACGAACTCTTTTATATATGTCGAAGATAAAGTGTATAGAACTATGAAAATGAGTTTGAAGCCGATTGAATAATAGACAAATAGGTTTTCTGCGAATTGCCCTCCTTGCGGCTGAAATATTTAAAAATACCGTCTTAGTGTGCACTTGCGTCATAATTGGAAAATACTTTGAAAATTTCAGGCTTTTAGCCCTCACAATTTGGGTTGTGCCGTTGATTATGAAACAGTCAGTAAGTCAATCAGGGCAAGCTCTTTTATATGCATATTATATACATATATAGATATAGATAAGGTTGTAGAATTCGTTACAGTACATAGTACATTGCGTTCCAGCTTGCGATTATACATATGACTAAACTATTTGTAGCTCCTATGAGTTTTTATACTTATACTATATCCAATCATTTTAATACATGCAATTTTTGTTAATCTAATTAAATATTAAAATAATTTAATTTTTTAAAATTTTTTTTTTAGTATGATCCCAGCCGATCGCCATCGCGTCAACAGGGCAGCAACGTCAGCAATGGTTCGTCGCCAGAGGATCAGCGCCAGGGCGAACAGACCAAGCCGTACAAGTGCGGATCATGCAGTAAATCCTTTGCCAACTCATCTTATCTGTCGCAGCACACACGCATCCATCTGGGCATCAAGCCGTACCGCTGCGAGATTTGTCAGCGCAAGTTTACGCAACTTTCGCATTTGCAACAACACATTCGCACCCATACTGGGGACAAACCGTACAAGTGCCGGCACGCTGGTTGCCCCAAAGCATTTTCGCAGCTGTCCAACCTGCAGTCGCATTCACGGTGCCATCAGACGGACAAACCGTTTAAATGCAACTCGTGCTACAAGTGCTTTGGTGAAGAGGTGACGTTGCTTGAGCACATACCCAAGCACAAGGACTCTAAGCATCTGAAGACGCACATTTGTCAGCTATGCGGAAAGTCATACACGCAGGAGACCTATCTGCACAAGCATTTACAAAAGCACGCCGAAAAGGCTGAGAAACAGCAGCAGCGGCACACGGCGCCAGTCAGCAATTTGCAGCAACATGTGCCCTCAGGGGGCATTGGGCTGAATCTGCAGCGTCAGGCCATGAACGATGCTAATGCAGCCTATTGGGCCAAAATGGGCGCAGACAGTGCCGCCGCCACACTGGCCGAAGCTATACAACAGCAGTTGCCGCAAGCCAACGGCAGCTCCTATGCCAACTTTGCGACACTTCAACAGCATCAGCAGCAGCAACAGCAGCAGGAGCTACTGCAGCATCATCATCAGCGCTTGGCTAATGGTGGCGGCGAAACGCCTGTGCACTCGCACAGTCCGCACGAGGACGCTGGTGAGGATCTAGTGCTGCGTCAAACCACGCCACATCATCATCTACAGCAGCAGCAACAGCAGCACCAGCAGCCGGTGGCTCACTCACATTCACCTGGACCTGGCTCCTCCGCCTTCACGCAGCTCACCGCCACCGTTGCGCCGCCGTCGACTTCACATCTGCAGCAGCATCGCGCACCGCCTTCAGCTACCGCTGCCTACCTTTATCAACAGAACGCAGCCGCCGCGGCTGCCGCCTTTCCCACTCAACTAATATCACTGCATCAGATTCGCAACTATGCGCACCAGCCGGGCGCTGGCCTCATACCCAGCGAACATTTGGCACTCGGCCTCACAGCCGTGGCGAAGGAAAAGGCCCAATAGTATCGGGCGCCCGGCTCCAAAGGGCCACCAAAAGATCAGCAGCTACGATGACAGCAATTGCGTAAGTTAGTCATAAGATAGGCTTACTTTAAGTTGACGCTGGACTAGTGACGGTATGTGTTGTTAACCCGTGGTTTGTTTGAATTTGATGAGACACTTTAGTTAGTTTCTTGAGAATAATCTGTATAGAATTCATAGCTATACCAACTAATTTACAGAGTTATTGTACAAAAATTCATGCAATGCACATATCCAAGGCTGCACTTTTGTGCTACATCTCAGATTCCGCAAACTGTCTCGAAATGTCTATGAAAATATTCAAAACGAAATCCAGACACTGACGGAGATTTTACATCACTTACAGCCACTAGACGATCTTTTTCCAAACAAACTCAGGGCTATCAATTAGTTTTTATCACAACTTTTAACTCATAAGCAATATTTACAACATAAAAAACAGACATAAAACTCTGCACAACTCGAAATTCCATGAAAACGTTTTGAGTGGTTTACAGTTTTAGTTCCAATGTAGTCTTATAACATGTAACTGTACCTATTATATAGATTATCATAGGTGCCGTACGAAGTACTGCGATAGCTCTCTATACATAAATGTACATAAGAGCACATACACGAAATGCTATACAAGAATAACGTATAAACGTAGTTATTACAATCATCAATTTGTATCTATTTTAATGACTATGCTAAGGATATTTTATATTTATGCAACTTATTGCTGACAAACACACAATGTAAAAAGTAAAAAATAATAAAAAATTGGATAATATTTATAAAGTAATAATACTTTATAAATATGACGTATGGAAAATGGATTCTTATTGTATTTTAATAAAACTTAGTTACGGGCGAATTATATTGATATTTGTATTTTATATAATTCATAGGGTATTTTAATTTTGTTACGAAGTGCATTGTTAATGTATTGAAGAAGACCTCTCAAAATATAAGTAAGTAATAAGTACATATTCTTCTATATTCTATATCTATATATATATAGGTTAGGTTAGGTAGAACCGGTTGACAACCACAAGGTAGTCCCACATAGACCGAGCAGGTCCTTAGTGTCGCCGGATACTGAAGGTCGTTAGGAGGTTTGTTGATCCTGTAGAATGCGTGTGCGCTTGGCAAACGCCAACATCGCATTGGGAGTGCGTCTGACCGCTTTTTCTAGCGATACGAGCCAGTGTCTGTTGAAGTAACGATGTCTAAGTGTTGCGAGTGCTGGACAGTTACACATAAGGTGTTCCAAGGTTTCCACAACTCCTGGTTCCTTACATTTCCGGCAGCCGTCTTCCGTTAATATCCCCAGCTTTTTAGCATGAGCTGCTGCTAGGCAATGTCCAGTTAATACTCCTATCATAAGTCTGCAATCTTTTCTTGGAAGATATAGCAGAAAGTTAGTGAGTTTCTGGTTTCGCTCCTTGCACATAATTTTGGTAATTCTGGAGCTGATGGTGTTCCGCCACCTTTCTCCAGCTTTAGCCCAAGCGGATTCATCCAGTTCGCTGTATAGCGACAGCAATGAGATTTGTATATTTCCTTTGTTCTCAAGAGGTAGCCCGACTCCTTCCTTTGTCAGGCGATCCGGCATTTCGTTACCATCGATGCCCCGGTGGCTGGAAATCCAATAGATATGCACTGTTCTAGCAGTGCTTAGATTATCTAAAGCCACCCTGCTTGCCAGGACATTTTTGGAACCAATGGAGGACGCCCGCAATGATTTTATAGCAGCTTGGCTGTCTACGAATATATTTATTCGTTCGTTCCTAGTTGTTATGGATAGAGCTACTTCTGCTGATTTCCTTATTGCGAAGACTTCCGCCTGGAATATGGTGCAGTAGTCGGGCAGCTTGTACGGCAACCTTACTTCCGGTTCTGCACAATACACGGCCGCACCTACGCCTGTATCCATTTTTGAGCCGTCCGTAAATATCTGAATGGCGTGTTGGTCCAGTCCTGTACACCAGTCGGCTGGTCCCAGTGACGTTTGTGTTCCTTTGAAGTTGGTTCGAGGAGTCATGTAGTCCGTGCTATTTTGCATCTCCCTCCCAATCGAACTGTGTCCAAAACGTTGAAGTGCCATGTTACCCGTTGCGCATAGACGTTGGGCCGTCCTCTGTGCGAGCAGGTGAGCGTGGATGTCCAGGGGGTTGACACACAGTAGTGTTTCGAGTGCCTTAGTGGGAGTGGACCTCAACGCCCCCGTGATACAGACAAGTGCCTGTCGTTGGGTCCTTTCCATCAGTTTCAGGTATGTGGTCTTCTTCGTGGCTTGCCACCATACCAGGACGCCGTATAGTAGTATCGGTCGCACTACTGAGATGTAGATCCAATGCATCAGTCGTGATGACAGGCCTCAAGTACTACTTAGCATCTTCTGTGATGCGTAAAGCGCGACTGTTGCCTTTTTCACCCTTTCTTCAACATTGCGTCTCCATGTCAGTTTGCTGTCCATGACTACTCCGAGGTATTTGACGTTAGTATTTAGCGTGAGCGGCATTCCGTTCAACTTTGGCGGGTTCCACCGCGGTACCTTGTATCTCTTAGTAAAGAGAATGAGGTCCGTCTTTTCCGCGTTAATGCTAAGTCCGGCTCCGGTGGCCCATCTTAATATTTCCTGTAATGTATATTCCATGACGGAGCTGAGGGTCGATGGACATGATAATAATGCTTATGTCATCCGCATAGGCAGTTATCTTTGGGGCTTTCCTGTAGAATTTTTTAAGTAGTTTGCCCACCACTAGATTCCAACAAAGAGGAGACAAGACTCCGATTTGTGGCGTGCCTCCATGAGCTTCCTTTGTTATGGTGGTGGCTCCCCATTCGGCTTTGACTCTTCTGCAGTTCAACAGGTTCTGTATCCACGAGTGTATTGCCGAGTGGGATGCTGTGTTGAATGCACCAGAGATATCTAGAAAAGCTCCCAGTGCGTATTCTTGGTGGTGAAGGGCTTTTTCTATATTAGCTACCAGGGAGTGTAGCGCCGTCTCCACCGGCTTCCCTTTACTGAAGGCTTGATGGTTGGGCTCCAAGAGTGAGATTGTTCTCTCCCTAATGTGGAGCTCTAGTACTTTGTCCAATGTTTTTAGCATGAATGAGGTTAGGCTTATGGATCTGTAGTCGTTCGACTGCACGTGACTGACCTTGCCTGCTTTGGGCAGGAACACGACCCGTGCAGTTCTCCAGGCCACAGGCACATAGCCGCGTTGCAGACATGCCCCAAACAGTGGATGCAGCCATGGGATGATTCAATTTTTGGTCATCTACAAAATCCCTGGACAGATTCCGTCCAATCCAGGGGATTTGTAGCTCGTGAACGACCCTATTGCCCACTGGATTTTCGTCGGTGTGACTATGTGGGCGGGTAGGTCCACGTTTATTATTCGGATCGTATGAGGTGTGTCAGGCTCTGTGACTTCTGTACACCCAGGGAAATGTGCATCAATGAGAGCACATATTGCTTCCCTACTGTTTTCCGCCCATCGTCCATCATCTGTTTTTAGCTGACTCTGTATGGTTGGCTGTCTCGAAGGTTCTCCGTGAGTTTCTCTTTGCCTTCCGAACTTCTTTTTTGAAGTTACGCAGCAATATTTTGTATTCATCCCAGATAATCTCTTCTTCGGCTTGTATTGCAAGCTTGAAGAGATCCTGTACGTCTTTTCTTTGTGCTTTAGGTCTGGAGTCCACCAGGGTGGCCTGGTCCTTCTTTTGCCTTTTGATGGTTTGCACGATGTGTGGTACGCTGTCATGAGGTAATGTGTGAGTGTCTTCAGGGACCTCTCTATATCATCCACTGATGAGATTGTGGGTGGTGTGGGTAGCAGAGATCTGCAGCGGTCTACCGCAACTACTAGTGTACCGCGTTTGTACAATATCATTTTCATACAAGCGTATTAAGGCACCGCAACCAAATTTGATGCGGTGCTTTTTTACTCGTTTCTTTTACTGCACCTTTGTATGCAAAGCCTGAAGTGCGCGTCACATTCTGACTGCGTATATTTTCGACATACATACAAGCACAGCACAAAATGTGTGTGTAGAAAATCAACTAAGCTACATATTCCCAAACAGATCACTGGTAAAGAAGCATAGATTAAAAAAAAGAAAAAATATTGCGATAAGATATTGATCTTTTTCTCGCTTTATTCTTTAATTTTTGTCTACTTAATTCCGCTATTCTGCTACAAAACGTCGCAGTAAAAAATGCAGCTAAACAGAGTAACGGAACTTGCGTCGTCAAAATTTCAGCGAGTCATTTGTTGTGCTTGCGTTCAGGCAGCGCATATTTTATTGTCGCTTCAATCCCATATTTGTTGTTATGCGGTGTTTAAACACTGCATAAGCATGCTAGGTGGTTCTTCTACAACCACCAACGCTAAAAAGATGAGTGCACTACTGGTGTCAAAAACTACCACCGGTGCAGATCTCTGGTGGGTAGCTTTCTTCCCATCGTCGTTACAAACTTCTCCCAGTTTGTGTTCCGGGGGGTTTCTGTTTAACCTTTGAGGGGGAGTATGATCGGATTGCACTTTGAATTGGATGTTCTTGTAATCCGACAAGGAAGGTTTATCGAGAACCCTCCATTCCGTCACATGTGTACTATTTCCGGCCGCAAGTGTTAGATCTAGAATGTTAGAGGAGGTGGGTCCCGCATATGTAGGCTCACCCCCAATATTTCCTATCCTTATACTAGATTGTAACATAAAGTTGAGGAGAGACTCACCTCTGTCGTTGATGTACGTTGACTGCCCCACACAGTATGATGAGCGTTGGCGTCCGTTCCGACAATTAGGGGCTGCCTCCGCGGTCAGTCTTTTGAGTTCATCGGGTGGTGCCTCCCTGTCGTGCGCCATGTAACAGGACGCTATGAGCGTGGGCTCATCCTTGTTACCCTCCAGCGCCACGACTGTGAGATCATCAGTACTGTAATTAGAGATAAGGTAAGAGTAGATGCCTTTCCTTACTAGGATAGCTGTTATATTCCTACTTACTGTTGACGAGTGGAACGTGTTGAAGTTAGCGAACTTTAGCCCAGGCACCTTGTTGCCCGCTGCCACCCAACATCGGCGGACCCCTGCTCCAGGCATATAAGGAGCTCCAACGACGCTAGCTTACTTTTGTGTAGGTTGAGCTGGGGGACCTTCAGCTGCATGGCTGCTGGATTCCTCCGCTCGACTACTAACGTCGTGTCGCCGTCCTCGTTGTCCTCCATCTTTTGGTCCTCGGGCGTGGCTTCTGTTGCCACTTCCACGATTTCCAGACTGTGGGTAGCTTCCACCATAGAAGCAAGGCCCAGGTCTTGCTCCACCTCGCCAGCCGTCAGCGTGTTGTCGTTGTTGTCGTGGGTGTGGCGTGTCTTGAGACGCAGGTATACGCTACCCACACCCCACGCCATCTTCCCGTACCTAGGATAAAGCAGATCCTCAGTTCCCTTGCTAATTTGCAGGATCATGTGCTGTCCCTTTTTATCAGGCTTAGCGACATGAATGACCTGCCAATCAGCGGGGGGCACGTCAGGATTCTGCCATTTGCGTAATTTAAGAGCCTGCTCTTTAGGCACGACCCTCGGAAGTAACACTTTTGCCTTTGGTACGGACGGAAAACTAGTTCTGTCCACTACCTCCAGCTTGGCGCCCTTCCACGGGGCGGCCAATGAGACGACTGTTTGAGAGACCCACTCGTCTCTGCAGCTGAGAATTTTGACTCCATTGAGCCAACCATCGATTGTGGTGGGTACGGCATCCGGAATCTCCATCCTCTTCAGCATTGCCTTGAGCAGTCGTGTCTCCACTAGCTTCCATCGTTCCGACGACATCTTGCCATTTTGTCGACGAGCGCTACAACAAGGACTCCCTGGTGGTCTTGTTAGTGGGGCGGGTCGCTTGGTCACGGTCACTCCAGCCTTTGTTGTCTCAGTCGAGCGCTGGCGTTTAGTGGCCAATTGCTCCTCGACCTTGTTCGCGTATTTGCCACTAGAAGCCTGTAGAGTAGGCTTCTGGACAAAATGTTTGCGACCCTCGCTAATCTTGAGATCAGCCCACGCCAGCTTGCTCCTCTCCTCGGGGTCGCCGCTGCCACTGAGCCGAGCCCTGATTTTGAGAGCCACTTTGTATTGAGCCTTGGCTCTCATGCCCTCCTTTGTCCGCTTGGGCCCGACCCTACTAGAGGTACTGGCACCCGCCTGAACAGGGGAGAGCAGAAGCTTGTTTTCGGCTTCCGTTGATATGCTGTCGCCGTGCGATTCGCAGTCCGAGTCTGTTTCGACTACGGCACCGCCACGCCACAGCTTAGCGTTAGTTTTGGTGGTGGCAGTAGCTTTGCAACTACCATGGCCTGCTCCAACCATGGTAGAGGTGTGACCGCTGGCGACACGCAGAGAGGATTGCTCCTCACCGTGCCCGCCGGTGGTAGCTGTCACGCTTCCCACCGACGTTTGGACCGACATCCCAGTCCGAGTTGCCTCCTTTTTTCCTCCATATTGACTTTTTCTGTTGGGGAATCACCGGCGTTTTAAACCTGTCGCCAGGTACCTCGAACCATGGGTCCGGTCGCAGTACCCCCATCTTGGCAAAAACCCAGGAAATACTGTGCCGTCGCCTTCGCTAGACACTGCACTACCACGAAGTATAACCTGTTTACTCCGAGGTTAAAACAGTGTCCATTGTCCGGCCAGCACCTCGTGGAGGGTTCAGTTCGTATAATACATTGGTCACTCTTAGTCTACTGTTTAAATTTCAAGTCGATCGGATAATAAACACGGAAGTTACTCACGAATGAAGATTCAGTACTGGAGCGCGGGGAGGGGGGAAGAAGAAACACAGCCACCATTTAAAATGCCTCGCTTGCTCTGTCGCGTGCGCTGTCGCTTGTGTGCGTGCGTCTTTGTATATGTGTGTGTATATGTGTGAGTGTACGAAGATGCGATCGGAAATGTTTGACCTGGGTACAGGTAGTTTTGTAGTCGTGTATACTCGACTATACTCAAGTTTGTTTTATATTTCAGATATCTCCCCCGTTCCCCCGCAATCCGATAAAAACCGTTTAAGAGGAACAATTTTAAAGATATAGCTTGGGGACTTGGCATGTACAATACTCTGGTCACTCTTAATCTACTGTCAAAATTTCAAGTTGATCGGATAATAAGCACGGAAGTTATTCACGAAAGAAGATTCAGTGATGCAGGGGGAAGAAGAACAAGTAAGAATGCTATAGTCGAGTATACCCGACTACGAAACTCCCTGTACCCAGGTCTAAGACATCCAATCACATCTACGTCCACTTACACATACATACACACGTACACAAAGACGCACACACACACTGGCGGCAAAAGCGACAGCGCAAGCGAGGCAATTTAATTGGTGGCTGTGCTTCTTCTTCCCCCTCTCGCTGCATCACTGAATCTTCTTTCGTGAATAACTTCCGTGTTTATTATCCGATCGACTTGAAATTTGGACATTAGATTAAGAGAGACTAAAGTATTGTACATGCCAAATCTTAAAGCTATATCTTGAAAATTGTTACTGTAAAACGGTTTTAATCGATTTGCGGGGGAACGGGGGGAGATATCTGAAATATGAAACAAACTTGATATGCGTATGGTATACAGGAACCTACATTTCAAATTTGGTGTCTCTAGCTCTTGTAGTTGCTGAGATCGACGCGTTCATACGGACAGACGGACAGACATATAGCTTTAAGATTTGGCATGTACAATACTTTAGTCACTCTTAATCTACTGTTTAAATTTCAAGTCGATCGGATAATAAACACGGAAGTTATTAACGAAAGAAGATTCAGTGATGTAGCGTGGGGGGGGGGGGAGAAGAAGCACAGCCACCATTTAAAATGCCTCGCTTGCGCTGTGGCTCGTGTGTGTGCGTCCTTGTGTATGTGTGTGTGTATGTGTAAGCTTACGAAGATGCGATCGGGTATACTCGACTATAGCATTCTTACTTGTTTAACAATTATATTCTTGGTGGTAAGCCGCTAGTTCGAATTGAGTCGGTTGATGATTTGGGTATCCTTTTAGATCCCAAGCTTAAGTTTGATAATCATATTTCTTCCACCGCTAATCGTGCCTTTGGTGTCCTGGATTTCATTAAGCGGTGGTCTAAAGAATTTACCGATCCCTACATTACTAAAACTCTTTATACTCCTCTTGTTCGACCTATTCGTGAATATGGGTCTTGTATTTGGTGTCCCCAGTATAAGGTTCATCAGGATAGAATAGAATCGGTACAAAAACAATTTCTGTTCTTTGCACTCCGTGGTCTTAACTGGAATCCTAATACTCGCTTGCCTTCTTATCGTAGTAGACTTTTACTCATAAATCATCCTTCTCTTTCTGATCGTAGAACCATGCTTAGTGTAATTTTCTTACACAAACTAATTAATGGGGAAATTGATTCTTCTGTGTAATCTATATATACTATCTGTCTATTGTTTTAATTTATGTAGAACTTTTATTTAGTTTCTACTTATTTATCTGTCCGCGATCTTCGTTTCCGCACGTTATGCGGCGCCGGCTAGCCGAAGAAATTGGGTTGGAGCCGAGCGAGGTTTCGCTGTATGACAACAAGAAAGCAAAGATCTCGCTGAACGTGCTTCAACGTTTGGAGGATCGGGAGGCAGGCAGTTATGTGGTGGTGGCGGGCATAACACCATCACCACTCGGTGAGGGCAAGACCACAACGCTATTGGGTCTGGTTCAGGCGTTGGGCGCGCATAAACAACGCAATGTAATCGCAGCACTTCGTCAACCCTCACAGGGACCTACCTTTGGCATCAAGGGTGGTGCCGCCGGTGGTGGCTATTCTCAGGTCATACCTATGGAAGAGTTCAATCTTCATCTCACGGGCGACATTCACGCTGTTTCAGCGGCCAACAATTTGGTGGCTGCTCAGCTGGACACGCGCATATTCCACGAGGCCACGCAGTCGGATAAAGCACTCTACCAGCGTCTAGTACCACGCATTAAGGGCCAGCGCAAGTTCAGTCCCATTCAGCTTCGTCGCTTGAAGCGTCTTGGAATTGATAAAACAGATCCCGATAAACTCACTGAGTCAGAGTGCACTGCCTTTGCGCGACTCGATATTGATCCCGATACGATCATGTGGGAGCGTGTGGTAAACATGAACGATAGGTATCTGCGCGAAATTACCATTGGCGAGTCGCCCAGCGAGAAAGGCATGACCCGCAAGACCCGTTTCTCTATCGCTGTTGCCAGCCAGATTATGGCTGTCCTGGCACTCTCCCGCTGCCTGACGGATATGAAGGACCGTTTGGGTAATATGGTAGTAGCTTTTGACAAGCGCAGCCAGCCCGTTACTGCTGACGATCTTGGTGTCACCGGTGCACTGGCTGTGCTGTTGAAGGACGCACTGGAGCCAAACCTAACCTAATGCAGTCATTGGAGGGCACACCAGTGCTTGTGCATATGGGTCCCTTCGCAAACATTGCGCACGGCTGTAACTCCATCATCGCCGCACTGTTAACGCAGAGCACGAGCTGCTTAAGGAGACATCACTACAGGCGGGCGCCTTTGCTGCCGTAGTGTCTACTCATTGGTCAGATGGCGGTGCGGGCGCCGTACAACTTGCCGACGCCGTCATCCAGGCCTGCGAGCTTGATAATAACTTCCATTTACTTTACGACCTGGAACTGCCACTCGTAGACAAGATGACCAAGATCGCACAAACTATGTACTGCGCGGGCAAAGTGGAACTATCCGAGCAAGCTATGGAAAAGGTCGAACGCTTGACTAAGGCGGTAAGTTGATAACGCTAACGATTCGAATTGACTTAGATTTATTTTTTAGGGCGAATTTTTGGCGAATTGCCGATCTGCATGTCCAAGACATCCGGTTCTGTTACTGGTGATCCTGATATCAAAGGCGCACCCAAAGATTTCACCTGAAAGTTCAGAATGTGTATGTGTCAGCCGGTGTCGGTTTCGTGGTAGCCATGTGTGGCGATATTACCAAAATGCCGGGACTCTCCACCCGCCCGGCTATCTACGACATTGATCTGAACACTGAAACTGGACAAATTGAGGGACTCTTCTAAAATCTACCACTCCGATATACATGTGAAATACTGTCAACAAAATTATATGTAACTAGCTGGTATAACGCCAGCGTTGCCCGGCGAAATATTTAGATTAAAATGCATTATGTTTGACTACTTTTGTCAACCGTAAGAAATACACAAAACTAACGTATCACAGTTTTCCCTCCCGTGGGGGTAGGAAACTATATAGTTGAGCCACGTGACTAATGTGTTTTGTGTAGGGCTATGAAAATGTATTTGACGCCGATCTAACTAAACAAATAATCGCATTCAATTGTCCTTGACTTCCATTTCTTGCCCGTGGCGACGCGGAGTAGATTTTCCAAAAATCATTTGGCATTTAAAAACCAATTCAACGAATAATACTAAAAATCTAGACTAAAGCTTTCCAACTATTTCCCGCTCGTTGTATTACCCGCAAAGTACCGAGGTTTTAAATCCCTGTACGCATAAAATGGATAAAAAGGGGGTACTAAATCTGTGCAAATGTATGTAACAGGCAGAAGGAGACATCTCCATTATATACATATATATATATATATATATATATATTCTTGATCAGTATCAAAAGAGATTTCAATTTGGCCATGTCCGTCTGTCCGCCCGTATGTATGAACGCAAGGATCTCAGCAACTATAAGAGCTAGAGACACCAAATTTGGAATGTAGGTTCGTGTATAGCGGGAGCAGGTCAAACTTATTTTAGATTTGAGATATCTCCCCCCGTTCCCCCGCAATTCGATACAAACGTTTTTGACCAACATCTTTAAGGATATAGCTTTAAGATTTGGCATGTACAATACTTTGGTCACTCTTAATCTATTGTCTAAATTTTAAGTCGATCGGAGAATAAACACGGAAGTTATTGACGAAAGAAGATTCAGTGATGCAGCGAGGGGGGAAGAAGAAGCACAGCCACCATTTAAAATGCCTCGCTTGCGCTGTCGCTTTTGCCGCCTCTGTGTGTACGTCCTTGTGTATGTGTGTGTGTATGTGTAAGTTTACGAAGATGCGCTCGGAAATTTTTGACCTGGGCGTACCCAGGAGTTTTGTAGTCGGGTATACTCGACTATAGCATTCTTACTTGTTTATTTTTAAACTGCCCGTGGAGTTGTGCTCTTTCTCCAACATTTGGAAAGAATCATTTATTATTCGTCTCCTTAAAAAGGAAACAAGTCTAATGTTGAGAACAGTAGAGGTATTTCAAAGTTGTCTACTATTCCTAAGATTTTTGAGAAATTAATAACTTCTCAACTTCAACATTTATGAAGATCTATAATTTCACCCTGCCAGCATGGGTTCGTGAAATATACTACCACTAACCTATTGGAATTCACTTCTTTTGTCATTAAGGGATTTCAATCTAAAATGCAAACAGATGTTATTTACACTGATTTCAGTAAGGCTTTTGACTCTGTTAATCATTCTCTTTTACTTCACAAACTTAATCTTCTGGGATTTCCAAATAACTTAATTCTTTGGATCTGCAACTATTGAACTATTAAAAAAAAAAAAATTGAACTCTTAGAACCCATAAGGTTTATTTCAAAGGCTTAGTCTCTAGGTCTGTTCAAGTTATTTCCGGAGTTCCACAAGGAAGTCATCTTGGCCCCTTATTATTTACTCTGTTCATAAATGAACTTCCTTCCAAAAGTTGCAAGCTGATCTTGACAGTTTTCAAGCCTGATGTCGGGTAAATTTATTAAATCTTAATTTTGGTAATGTGTAACGTAATGTCCTTTTACAGGCGAATGCCCTTTCTTAATATTTATATTCTTAATGGTAAGCCGCTTGCTTGAATTGAGTCGGTTGATGATTTGGGTATCCTTTTAGATCCCAAGCTTAAGTTTTACAAGCATATCCTTTCCACCGCTAATCGTGCCTTTGGTGTCTTGGGTTTCATTAAGCGTTGGTCGAAGGAATTTAACGATCCCTACATTACTACAACTCTTTATACTTCTCTTGTGCGACCTATTCTTGAATATGGGTATTGTATTTGGTGTCCCCAATACAGGGTTCATCAGGATAGATAGAATCAGTACAAAAACAATTTCTGCTTTTCGCACTTCAGGGTCTTAACTGGAGTCCCAATACTCGCTTGCCTTCTTATCGTAGAAGACTCTTACTAATAAACCTGCCTTCTCTTTCTGATCGTAGAACCAAGCTTGGTGTAATTTTCTTACAGAAACTAATTAATGGGGAAATTGATTCTTCTGATTTTATCAGCCAAATTAGTTTTGCAGTTCCGATCAGATGTTCTAGAAACTTTCTTCCACTATCTCTTCAAACTTGTAGTTCTAATTATGCTATTCATAACCCCATTCGAATCTTATGCTCTAACTATAACAATCTTTTCCATCTAGTAAGTAATGCTACTTCAATTTCTACACTTAGAACTTTACTCATGTCCGCATGTCCGCGATCTTTCGCTATCGTACGTTATGCGGCGTGCCCCTCGGTTGGTTGGGCGGGAGGTGGGTTGCATTTATGCTTGGGTCCGCGCGTTAACAAGCCTGTGCTTTGTGTCGTTGGGCCACTTGTATGTATGTATGTGTAGAAAAAAAAATTGTACCTACAGACACTGTTGATGCCCTGAAGAAATCAACATCTAAAAATGTTTGCCATCCCCTTTCCCGCAAATCACCAAAATCTATGTCTCCCACACCTGTACAGATAGAGTCGCCAAATTTGATATACAGACCAGTCTTAAAACAGAGTATTCTACTGTCGGGTACGTCCGACTGCAACGTTCTTTTTTGTTTTTATATGTATACCTTACCCGAATACACGCAAAACCTGACCACTTTACACTTAGCAACGATCGTCAAATTTATAGTATGTCTGCAATGATATTTAATCTTTGGAAGCCGAACATTACTCAACTGAGATGATTAAAAAATCCTCATCGTCCGATTAAGTTGGTCAAAGGTAAATCAAACGTGCGTAATGCAAAACCTTAATATTCATTGTGCTCAGGGCAACATAATAGATTTATTTCTTAAGTGCTACATTTGGTGACGTGATTGACGTCACAGTTGAAGATTAATGATTAACTATTTGCTTGTCTGATTGGACGTGCAATAA
The DNA here is from genome assembly GCA_035043065.1 of Hirtodrosophila confusa. NCBI lineage: Eukaryota > Metazoa > Arthropoda > Insecta > Diptera > Drosophilidae > Hirtodrosophila > Hirtodrosophila confusa. The sequence continues at coordinate 2,787,318 of JAWNNI010000165.1, forward strand.
AGTTAAATTTGGATATTACAAAATAATACTCATTCATACCCATACTACCTACGAAACGAAAACAATAAAAATTATTGTATAATCACATTTAACTTTATTCATACATATGCAGACTATATTTCAGTTTTGTATTGAAATCATTCGGCTGAAACCGGAATTCCACATTTTTTCACCCTGTAGCCATAAAACGGATAAAAGGGGTACTACAACTGGGCAAATGTATGTACTAGGCAGAAGGAGACATCTCCGACCTTATAAAGACAATATATTCTTGATCTGTCTCAATAGCCGAGTCGCTCTAGCCCTGTCTATCTGTCATCCGGATAGGCGCGTCGAACTCACAGACTTAATAGCAAGAGACACCAAATGTGGAAAGCAACTTCGTGTATACTACACGCAGATGAAGTTTATTTCAAATTTTGAATTCGGCCCACATCTCTGCAAATCGATAAAGACGTTTTACAAAAAAAATTTAATAGATATAAGCTTGATTTCTTGGGCCGATCTATTGCGTCTATCGGATGATAAACATGGAAGTTATTCAAGAAACATTTGTCGTCGAGACTTGGCTACAGGGTGTGTAGTTGAGTCAACTTGACTTAAGCATTCTCACTTGTTTCTTTCAGCGCTGCCAACTTTTCCGATGATTTTGACACACGTGTGAACGACAACCAAAATTTAGACTACATTTATGTAGTTTGCACAAAACAACTGACACTCGATTTTGTGCTAAATATGTAGCATGTCTGACCGTACTTTAAGTGTACGAAGATATGCTTGGATGTTGTAGACCTGGGTGCAGTAAGTTTCGTAGTCTGGTATACTAGATTATAACATTCTCACTTGTTTTTGACTAAACTTAATTAACATACTTAATTTGTATTTCAGCGAGCGTACCGAGCCTGGGTTTTGAGGGCGAAGTGCCTCTTCTCACTAAGCCCCCTTATACGTTAAAAAGTTTGCTTTAATTTTTATTAAAATCGGACCACATTTTATAGAGGCCATTCATTTTTATAAAAAACATTGCTACATATACTTATATTTATATGTATCTTCGGCACGCCGAAAAAAAAGTTCTCTATTGTTTTTTGAAAAATTACACATTTGCTTCGAGGATTGCTGACAATAAACCAACAAATCATTGCAAATCGTCGAAAATCGGCAGACAAAAGAGTGAACTGGCAGAATTGGCAACACACTATAGAGTAAAAGACAAACCAAAACGAAGACCGCCAGACAATGATAATCCAATCGATAATCGATCATTTGGCAGTTTTTGGCATTGTGCAAATGTTGAAGAGAAGAAAGGGAAATTTGCCAATTGTTCGTGCAACCCTATCTTTCTGAAGTGAGATCCCTTTATGTCAAGGGCGCTACGCAATGTTTGTCAATAATTTAATTGATAAATGATTTGATTTTTGCTACCTAACATTCGCATTGATCATAAACGCAGCGAACCATTTTAATGTAGCCTATAGGTTCATATGAGTATTCCTAGTCTTTGATTAGCATATCAATATACGTTAGCATAATGTTACTAATGATCATGGGATTGTTTGGTTGTGAAGTGTGCTTTGTTTCCCTCATATAAGAGCTCTTGGGGTTGCTTTTTGTACATCCGAAATCCGAATTTCGCCTGTCTTGCCATTGGGTGCTGAAATCCTCACGAAGCTGTTCCTGTTATATTTCTTTTGTTTGCGTCATCAGCCTTTCTTATGTTAACCATGAGAAAAAATAATTGATACTTTATTTCGGCACAAAATTTTTTTGCTCACTTTCACATATCTTGTTGCGCCGGCATAATCGATATGATACTTAGAATTCACTCAAAATGGCTGCTTTACTAGAAATGTTGTATTTTAGAAATCAATAATTCCTTATTTTTGTTAAATCTCTCCCAACAATGGACAATCATTAGATTTTGTTATTTAACTTGCCGAAATAGTGTTACATTTAGAGGTATCAAGGTGTATATAATGATCTATATGAGGTAAACTGTTGTATTGCTTATATGTGAAGGGTATGTAGAATAAAAGTGTTTAGTTGATTTTAGCTGCCCAAAATGCTACATCCAACGGGTGGATTCTGTTTAAGAGGCGGATGTGTCCAGATGGCGTATTGCCAGGGGATTTTTATAATATTCTAGTCGTTAAATGTACCTGTAGTTGTAGATATTGTGACAGGAAATTTGACTCATTCGCTGCTGAGATCCAGACAAGCAACAGCAATTGTGGCAGAAAGCAATGTTAAAGTCACAACCAAAAGAGGGTGTCCCCAAGGGGTTGTATTGTGTCCAGTACTATGCAGCATTCTAGTAGACATGCCAGGGGTATGCCGATAATATAGTCATCATAATAATCCAACTAGGGTTAAGGACGACATGTGATTGGTATAAAGAGGATGGTCTCTAACTAAACAAATAATCTCACTCATTTGACCTTGACTTCCATTTCCCGCCCGTAGCGACGGATCGTGGTAGATTTTCCAAAATCATTCGGCACTATTCAAAATAATTTTTGATGTAGATTTGAAAATGAGTTTGAAGCCAATTGCAAGAATAGGGAGTCTCGTAGTCGGGTATACTCGACTATAACATTCCTACTTGTTTTCTGAGCATACCTGATCCCTGAGCGTTACGTAACAGAATCTATATCACTCTAATTTTAATATTGTGTGTGTATTTTATAACAAATGCAAAATAATAATTTGATACTGCAGAAAGGCGGCATCAAAGCCACCAATAGATTTATGGTTTCTAAACTACACACATAATCAAAACACATAGAAATTGCCCGGCCAAAGATCAGATCGTACGTCTTCGGGTAATCAGGGGTTGTGCAACCCTCACAACAAAACAGCTTCAAATGTGAGCCCCAGAAGAGCACCCCGTATTCAGTTTAGCATAAGAAAGGATTCCGTTGAGTGTGAAGTTGATTGTCAATGTGTGCTGGAATATGTAAGCCGTATATTTTGCTTCTCCCATTCGCGAAAGCATTTAGTCGACATTCAGCAATTCTTATTTATGAAAAAATTACACAATGCACACAATATAATATCGAGGAGGGTGCTCCGATTAGCTCGGGGTCAGACATACATAAATACAGTAAAGGAGAGGTGTGTATGTTTTTCCCATAATGTCTTGTATACTGTGTATTTAACAACAGTGCATTCTTTGGTTTATTTTTGCATTTTGGTTTTTCAAAATCTTTGTCTCTATTGGAATTGTTGCCATTTTGTGCAATTTGATGCGATTTATGTTTTTTAATATTTTGTGAACCCTTCAGTTTAAATTATGTTTTTGTACACTTTGTGTGCGCTCTGTTCTGAACTGTATCATGAGTTTTATTGAAGAGGATTATGCGTTATTGTTTCTACACAAGCTTCCTTATTAGCTACTCATATTGTACGAATGTATCCTTACTGATTATCATTTCGACTCTGATGCTTTCCCATTTTGTCATATTGCTAAATTTGTGAATATTTAACTATAGGTTTGATGCAATTTGCATTGTTTATTGGGGATGATTTTTGATTTGAACCGCTAACGCTGAAGACTGACCACAATTATCTATATATATAAAAGAGTTCGTGGTGACTGACATACTGATTGGCAATCATCGCACAGCCCAAACCGTAAGAGCTAGGATGCTGAAATTTTCATTGTAGGATTCATCTATGATGAAAGTGCACACTAAGACGGGATTTTGGAAAATTCTACCCACAAGGGTGGAAAATCGCGGAAAACTGTTGTATGAAACTTTTTTGCTTACCATCATCAGCTTCAAACTCATTTTCAAAGATCTACACAAAAATTCATTTGACACATATTTCACCGATTTTGGAAAATCCACCCAATGGGCTGAAAATTGGGGTCTCAAGGTTGTATGGGCGAAAGTCTAATTTTAGTCCGATCACCTTCAAGCTCATTTTCAAAGCTCTTCACGTAAAATAATTCGACACATGTATCACCGTTTTTGGGAAATTCAGCCCCATGGTCGAAAAATAGGTGGAAAACTCTGGCATTCGATGTTTTTAATTTTCATGCGATTGGCCTCAAACTCATGATCAAGGTTCTACACAAAAACATAATAGTCACGGTGGCCAAAGATATTGAGAAACCTACTAACAAGGTTGGAAAATTTGCGGAAAACTGTTGTATGAAACGTTTTTTATTATCGTCCGATTGGCTTCAAGCTCATTTTCAGTCCTCTGTTTATCATCGAATTATTTTAAAACTAATTTTCAAAGCAGCTCACATTAAATAATTCGACACATATGCTACCAATTTTGAAAAATGCACGGCCACGGTAGGAAAGGGGTGAAGTCTGTAACTCAGCATTTTCGTTTTTCATGCGAATGGCTTCATACTAATTTCCAAATATAAATACAACAAGTAAGAATGCTATAGTCGAGTATACCCGACTACGAAACTCCCTGTACCCAGGTCAAAAATTTCCAATCGTATCTTCGTAAGCTTACACATACACACACATACATACACAAGGGCGCACACACACGAGCCACAGCGCAAGCGAAGCATTTTAAATGGTGGCTGTGCTTCTTCTTCCCCTTGCTGCAGCACTGAATCTTCTTTTGTGAATAACTTCCGTGTTTATTATCCGATCGACTTGACTTGGACAGTAGATTAAGAGAGACTAAAGTATTGTACATGCCAAATCTTAAAGCTATATCTTGAAAATTGTTACTGTAAAACGGTTTTAGTCGATTTGCGGGGGAACGGGGGAGATATCTGAAATATGAAACAAACTTGATCTGCGTATGGTATACAGGAACCTACATTTCAAATTTGGTGTCTCTAGCTCTTGTAGTTGCTGAGATCGACGCGTTCATACGGACAGACGGACAGACAGACGGACATGGCCAAATCGAAATCTCTTTTGATACTAATCAAGAATATATATACTTTATAGGGTCGGAGATGTCTCCTTCTGTCTGTTACATACATTTGCACAGATGTAATACCCCCTTTTACCCATTTTATGGGTACAGGGAGTAAAACCTCGGGACTTGCGGGCAATACAACGGGCGGAAAATAGTTGAAAAACTTTAGTCTGGATTTTAGTATTATTCTTGGAATTGGTTCAAATGCCAAATGATTTTGGAAAATCTACCACGTGTCGCCATTTAGTTAGATCGCCTCGAAGACATTTTCATAGCCCTACGAAAGAAACATTAGTCATGTGGCTCAACTATTTAGTTTCCTACCCCACGGGAGGCAAAATTGTGATACGCTATTTTTGTGTATTTCTTACGGTTGATGAAAGTAGTCAAATTCAACATATTGCAAAGTGCATCTAAATATTTCGCACGACAAGTCCGGCGTATTACCAGCTAGTTGACAATAAACGCACAGCTTCTTTAGTGGTGAACGTGCACACTAAGACGGGATTTTAGGAAGTTAGAATTACAGGTGTGACAAATTGGTGTATTAGGTTTTCCAAATATGGACCTGTTCTAACAATAAGGTCACTGATGAGGATGCTTGGCAGCATCCGAAATAGCGCTTTATGACCAGCCAATACTTTTCATATCTACCTTTCTATATTCACCCTAAATTGTTGACGTCGAGCCTGTTAGATATTTCATTTACAAATTATACTTCGCTAAATATATATATAATATATATAATAATATTTATTATTATATGGTTTAGAATTCGGTAACCCTTAAAACTAAATTTTTACGTTTTGCTGTTAGTCATAATGACTAATTGCTGTATGAAATTTTATTTTTTATTATAGTCCTATGCAGGCACTATAATAATCTCGCCCATCTGTTCTTTTCAGGACATTCTCTCTTTGTGCTTAAGTCTTCCCTTTTAGGTTATCTCCCGGAAGTCTCTGACCACTCATAGCTATGAGTAGGGGCATAGCTTGCCGGACTGGCAAATAAACACTCCCCCACCGACTGACTTCACTGACTCACTGACTTCCCAGTCTGTTTCTTCCCTCAAATTTTCCCTTACAGGTTTCCTCCGGGAAGTCTCTGACCACATATAGATGTGAGTAGGGGCATAGCTTGCCGCAGTGTTAACAAAACACTCACCCACTAGGTCATTGATTTCCCATTCTATCTCTATCATCTTTTTTATTTTGTTTTTATTTTATTTTTTTTAATTCTTTTTAAATTAAAAACGTTTTTTATATTCACTTTCCACTCCATTTTCTATATAAATAAATAAATAAATTTATTTTTACTACTAACTTGTCCCTATTCAGGTGTAGATACTATTGACTTCATCGACCATTCTTGGCTGTGATTCGGGGCATAGCTAGCCGGACAGGCAAATAAAATACCCCCATCGGGTCGGTGTCGTTTTTACTCCCTGTACCCATAAAATGGGTAAAAAGGGGTATTACATCTGTGCAAATGTATGTAACAGACAGAAGGAGACATCTCCGACCCTATAAGGTATATATATTCTTGATCAGTATCAAAAGAGATTTCGATTTGGCCATGTCCGTCTGTCTGTCCGTCTGTCCGTCTGTCCGTATGAACGCGTCGATCTCAGCAACTACAAGAGCTAGAGACACCAAATTTGAAATGTAGGTTCCTGTTTACCATACGCAGATCAAGTTTGTTTCATATTTCAGATATCTCCCCCGTTCCCCCGCAAATCGATTAAAACCGTTGTACAGTAACAATTTTCAAGATATACCTTTAAGATTTGGCATGTACAATACTTTAGTCTCTCTTAATATACTGTCCAAATTTCAAGTCGATCGGATAATAAACACGGAAGTTATTCACGAAAGAAGATTCAGTGATGCAGCGAGAGGAGGGAAGAAGAAGCACCGCCACCAATTAAATTGCCTCGCTTGCGCTGTCGCTATTGTCGCCTGTGTGCGTGCGTCTTTGTGTATGTGTGTATGTATGTGCAAGTGGACGTAGATATGATTGAATGTTTTAGACCTGGGTACAGGGAGTTACGTAGTCGGGTATACTCGACTATAGCATTCTTACTTGTTGTATTTATGTTTATGTAATTTCTATTAGGCTATTCTATTCTCTTAAAATTAACTATCTTAATAAGTTTCATATTTTAAGCGACAGCATTGTTTGTCAGCCAAATAAATAAATAAATAAAATCAAACTTATTTTCGAACTATCTAATTAACTCGACACATCTTCATAAATGTATACATATATATAAAACAAAGTCACAAAAAACCTATGTCCCCTTCTGCAGCCTTGAATTTGTCATCAATTTAGTTGGTTTTTTTAAAATGTAGATAATTACATAATTTTGTGTTGTCTCAATACTTCGATCAATCAATTCGAAGTGGTGCGTTTTTTGTGAGGTTGTATATGTGTGCGCGTGCTGAAATTATAATTATTTATTTTATTTTTAAGAATCATGTCAAGAAGATTTAGTCTAGGTGAAAAATTGTAATTAAATAAAATTAAATTCAGCACTGAAACACTAGGATTGTGCTGTGCAAATGGAAATCTCAAATTGCTGACATTGAATTGTCCACCAGGAGCACTGCATTCCTTTGTTTCTGAAACGTCAACAGAATCAAGCATTTCTTGAAGAATATTCAGGCATACAATTCATGTTTTCAAATAACTTCGTTTGGTGCAACAATTATTGTCAATTTCATGCCAACATTTACCTTAATTGATGAAATAAACGACAACTGTAATGTTTACAAGAACTTTAAGTTAATATCTTTTAATATCCAGATTCAAGGTCAGATGTACCACACATTCGGATCGTTATTGCTATTTGCAGATAGTTCACATCAATTTTTGAAATTTATTTTTTGTAAATTCCAGTGATGAAATAAATTAACGTTGTTCTATTTCTCCAAACGTACGAAGAGAAAAATTTACATCTTACAAGATTATTTTCATCAACGAATTGGTGACTTTGTTTTAAACGACATTAGTTCGAATGCCTTCGGATACTCACAGAGTATGAGAGCTGACAAAACGCCCGCAGGGCAGCACGCCAGAAGGTACAATGTACCAGCAATAGACGATGTAGCAGTAATAATCGTTGGAGAAAAATTCAATGAACGCGATATCGTTCTGCATCGTAGAATTGATCAATTTCAACGTGTCTCTGAACTTTATCGCTCTTGTGATGCTCTGCAACACCCGATTTTGTTTTCGCAAGGGGAAGACGGCTATCAAGCTAATATTAAGATGGTCAATCCAACAACTGGTTAGTTAAATTTAAAATGAAATAGAGTTAGGAAGCGCGAGCAAAGGTGCAGCGGGTATAAGCTAGTATTTCATAAAATGTTTTAGTCGAGAATACTCGACTATGAGACACCCCATGTACCAAGGTCTGCAACTCACCAAATTCTGATTTACTCGACTAGTAAGAGTTATACTGCTTGCAGATGCTGTCTTGAATTCATTAGTTTGGTTGCGATATATTGAAAAACAAGACAGATTTTCATACAACAATTAAAGTTTTTACCGATTGATCATATGCCAAACCGTTCCGACTTGTGTACCACCATTATTTTACATAACACTTTAACAAACATTTTCATGGTACCCTTTGAGAAAAATAAATATAATAAAAACGATTTCAATTGAAAAACGGCTCACGAAAATGTATAAAAAGCATCACAAGCTAAAAACTTACTGTAACGAATTAACATTTTACAATCCTTTTCGTAAAAAAACGAGAGAAAAAACTTGTCACACAGCATTTCAACCTATGTACATATGTATGTTAAAAATGTGTTCTGAAAAAAACCCGTGCTAAAAAAATGAGACCCAATTATAAACGACTTTTTGCTGTATTCAATCATAAAAAATGCATCATTAAAAAAATGAGTAAAAAAAATTTGACGAGTCGAATAAAAGGCACACATGCAGGAAGGATGCGCTCACATTGTGATGATTTTTTTACATTATGCAAGATGTGGAAAAAAAAAATAAAAAATTATGCAATGGAAGCTCATTTGAATATTTGGCGCTGGAAATTTTCTCACGATTTTTTTACTCGTAAGGCTCAGGGCTAAGACTACCACAGACCTGGGTGACGCTCAAGGATAATAGAAGAACGACTCACACACACAAGAAAGACAGCAAGTAAAAAATCAGGATTTTTTGCCTCATTTCCATGTGGACGCGCTAGGAAATGCTCAAGAAGCATGAAAAGGGTGAGCCCACAAGCGACAAAGGCGCATAATTTATGCACGACACGTTCGCGGATCGTACCAGCCGAGAGAAAAGGGTTGAAAGCGGGATCCGCGCACAGGATATCTATACATCCCGCTTGCCTAGCCGCTCGCCCTTTTGCATATTTAATAAATTCCGTTTATTAAGGGTGCGCCAGGGTGAGCATCATTTTTCATTTCTCCTAAAAAATTATCTTTAAAATAAAACAAGACAACAACGGCTATCTTCAGCGTGCCGAATATAACTATGTATACCCTTGCAACAATATTCTTTATACAAAATCTGAATTTTCGACTGATTTCTTCTATGACAGCTAGCAAGATACAGTAGTTTGAATTGTGCCAAATTTGGTTAGCCTTTACGAAACACAATGGAACTATGATTTGGTGAGTTTGGTCGAAATATCTTAAAAAACAAAGAACTTATTTACACAAGTCAATATTTTACCGATTGTGTCTATGCTATATATGATATAGTCTTTCGATTTCGTTTTTCATACAAAAACATAATTGTCGGCTGATCATTTCTATGGCAACTATATTTTTTAGTTGTTTACAGGGGGCATTATAATTTTGTTTCGAAATGTGTACTGGACTGAAGAAGACGTTTCCGACCCAAAAAAGTACATATATTCTGAATCAGCATGAATAGCCGAGTCGATATAGCGATGTCCGTCTGTCCGTCTGTTTCTATGCGAACTAGTCTCTCAGTTGTAAAGCTATCGTAATGAAACTTGGCACAGACCCTTGTTTTTACGGCAATGCGTTATACATGCTGACACAATTACAATCCCATCTGCAAGGAGCAAATTATCGTGCCGGTATTCAAGTTTGTTTCATTTATGACAGATTGCGTCAAAATTTAACATGCTTATGGAATCTCAAAATGTTTTGCCAAAAAAGCAACATCAATCTACATATAATATACTCATATATAAAAGAGCTTGTTCTGACTGACTGACTGATTGACAATCATCGCACAACCCAAGCCGTAAGAGCTAGGATGTTGAAATTTTCACAGTAAGTTCCATCTATGATGAAAGTGCACACCAAGACGGGATTTTGGAAAATTCCAAGCGTGGAAAATCGCGGAAAACTGTTGTATGAAACTTTTTTTACCATCCAATCGCCTTCAAACTCATTTTCAAAGATCTACACAAAAATTCATTTGACACATATTTGACCGATTTTGGAAAATCCACCCCCGTGGGCGGAAAATGGGAGTCTCAATTAAGTCCGGTCACCTTCAAATTAGTTTTCAAAGCTCTTCACGTAAAATAATTCGACACATATATCATACTAATTTCCAAATATAAATACAAAAGATTAGCGCTTGGCGGGCAATACAACGGGCGGAAAATTGTTGGAAGGCTTTAGTCTGTGTTTTCAGTATTATTCTTGGAATAATACCGCCACGGGCGGGAAATGTAAGTCAAGGACAAATGAGTGGGATTATTCGTTTAGTTAGATCCGCTTCAAAGACATAGTCCTAGCCCTACACTAGAAACATTAGTCATGTGGCTCAACTATTTAGTTTCCTACTCCCACGGGAGGCAAAATTGTGATACGCTATTTTTGTGTATTTCTTTCGGTTGACGAAAGTAGTCAGATTCAACATAATGCAAAGTGCATCTAAATATTTCGCCGGGCAAGGCCGGGGTATTACCAGCTAGTCGTTCATATAACACAAACACATTGTTGTAGATTGATGTGTTCCAAGTCTTTGCCTGTGGTCTGCTTGAGTAGTAGTATGAAAAGTGCGGATGGAATCTTCATTTTGATATCGCCTTCGGTTGCTGTTTGTTTATCTATTTTACATATTCAGTCGTAGTGACCTTTTGTACGCATTGTAAAGGTTTTAATAATTACTTGCTTAGACGCCATGATCAATAACCTTTATTATTATAACTTATATTCTTTTTAATGGCAGCGAATAAATTCAAAATTCAAAGAGTAGCTGCGCTTTGAGGTACCTAAATTTATGGTATATTTTCGACTTATTACTTCTGGACGTTGCTTTACTAATGAACAGTACATACAAGTGGCCAAAAGACACCAAGCACAGGCTTGTTAACGCGCGGACCCAAGCATAAATGCAACCCACCTCCTGCCCAACCGACCGACGGGCGTGCCGCATAACGTACGGTAGCGAAAGATCGCGGACATGAAAATACAAACTAAATACAAAAATAATATTATACAAAAAAGTCCCTAAGGAATACATAAATAACGTAAGAGTAATGTTCTAAGTGTAGAAATTGAAGTAGCATTACTTACTAGATGGAAAAGATTGTTATAGTTAGAGCATAAGATTCGAATGGGGTTATGAACAGCATAATTAGAACTACAAGTTTGAAGAGAAAGTGGAAGAAAGTTTCTAGAACATCTGATCGGAGCTGCAAAACTAATTTGGCTGATTAATTCAAAAGAATCAAATTCCCCATTTATTGTTTTTGTACCGATTCTATCTAACCTGTTGAAGCCTGTATTGGGGACACCAAATACAAGACCCATATTCAAGAATAGAATGGATATGTATGCTTTATATTTGTATTTACATCTATATATTATGTATAGACCGCTAGGGACGAACAAATTAAATAAATTACAAAATATAATTTGTTCAAGCTTTATGCACAAGATTATTTCTTTTAGAATTTTTTTTGTTTAGAGTATTTAAATAAATTTTAATGCGATTGGCATAGAAAACATATGAGTTCTATACAAGAGATTGTCACATATTTTCCGCCTGTGTGTTTTAAATATCTAAAAACGAAGAGTACCGCGATTCATTTCTGCTTATGCTTTGAAAATAAGTTTGAAGCCTACATATAAATTCATTTAAATTTAATTATTAGTCTTATTTGTTTATTTATTTATTTATTAACGAATGCAAAACAGTGCTTCCTCGAATCAAACAAGTAAGAATGCTATAGTCGAGTATACCCGACTACGAAACTCCCTGTACCCAGGTCTAAAACATCCAATCACATCTAAGTCCACTTACCCATACACACACATACACATAGAAGCACGCACACAGGCGGCAAAAGTGGCTGTGCTTATTCTTCCCCCTCTCGCTGCATTACTGAATCTTCTATCGTGAATAACTTCCGTGTTTATTATCCGATCGACTTGAAATTTGGACAGTAGATTAAGAGAGACTAAAGTATTGTACATGCCAAATCTTAAAGCTATATCTTGAAAATTGTTACTGTAAAACGGTTTTAATCGATTTGCGGGGGAACGGGGGAGATATTTGAAATTGGAAACAAACTTGATCTGCGTATGGTATACAGGAACCTACATTCCAAATTTGGTGTCTCTAGCTTTTATAGTTGCTGAGATCGACGCGTTCATCCGGACAGACGGACAGACGGACAGACGGACGGACGGACAGACGGACAGACAGACGGACATGGCCAAATCAAAATCTCTTTTGATACTGATCAAGAATATATATACTTTATAGGGTCGGAGATGTCTCCTTCTGCCTGTTACATACTTTTGCACAAATCCAATACCCCCTTTTTACCCATTTTATGGGTACAGGGAGTAAAAATATAATATAATACATATATATGTATATATGGAAAAAATATAAGAGCCTACACGAAATTACATTGGAAATCTAATAACGACACCCAACGTGATGGGAGAAGTTTATTTTGTATCTTTTCGTCTGTGTATATTTCATCCCACACTACTAAGGTGAAGGCGCTTAGTTAATTGTAATAAAAACAAGTAAGAACGTTGCTGTCGGACGCACCCGACTGCAGAATACTATGTTCCCAGTCCTATATAATTTGGTTATTTGTGTGTTCAGAAAGAGACGCGAAAAAAACTGCACAGGTGTGGGAGATATAGATTTTGCTCCTTTGTGGGGGAGGGGGTGGGGGGGGGGGGGTCCAAAAATTTTTGATGCAGATTTATCCAGGTGGTCAACATTAGTCTGTATGCCAAATAAGGTAACTCTATCTTTGAAACTGTAGGAGATATACCCCTTGAAAAACGTGTTTTGGGGATATCATATGCCGATTTGTGGGGGTGGGGGGTTTTTCTGATGCAGATCTGTCGGGAATCTCAACATTAGTCTGTATGTCAAATTTGGTGACTATAGCTTTAACAAGTAAGAATGCTATAGTCGAGTATACCCGACTACGAAACTCCCTGTACCCAGGTCTAAAACATCCAATTACATCTAAGTCCACTTACCCATACACACACACATACACAAAGACGCACGCACACAGGCGGCAAAAGTGGCTGTGCTTCTTCTTCCCCCTCTCGCTGCATTACTGAATCTTCTTTCGTGAATAACTTCCGTGTTTATTATCCGATCGACTTGAAATTTGGACAGTAGATTAAGAGAGACTAAAGTATTGTACATGCCAAATCTTAAAGCTATATCTTGAAAATTGTTACTGTAAAACGGTTTTAATCGATTTGCGGGGGAACGGGGGAGATATCTGAAATATGAAACAAACTTGATCTGCGTATGCTATACAGGAACCTACATTCCAAATTTGGTGTCTCTAGCTATTATAGTTGCTGAGATCGACGCGTTCATCCGGACAGACAGACAGACGGACAGACGGACAGACGGACAGACAGACAGACAGACGGACAGACGGACAGACAGACGGACATGGCCAAATCGAAATCTCTTTTGATACTGATCAAGAATATATATACTTTATAGGGTCGGAGATGTCTCCTTCTGCCTGTTACATACTTTTGCACAAATCCAATACCCCCTTTTTACCCATTTTATGGGTACAGGGAGTAAAAATGGGGAAGCTACAGGTTTTCCCCAAATAGCGGGGAGGGGGTGGCGGTGGGTGGTCGACCTCGACACTTCATAAATTGACGATATACACCAACATGTGTACCAAGTTTGGTTGCTCTAGCTCAAAGATAAAGGCAAAAAAATTGCGTTCATACGGGCAGACGGACAGACGGACATTTCGCAAACCCAATATACTATTTTCCCTTCGGGAACATAGTATAATAAGTTTGAAACAAATCATATTCAACCAAAATTGGTGATTTTTAATGAGAATGGATTTTCAAGCTCAATAACCACCACGTTGAATTATTTTAAATCGCATGAAATTGAAAAAAGTTGCATGTAAAGTTTTCAACCCACTCTCCGACCGTTAATTGTCCAAGATCGATGATACACGTGTCGAATTATTTAATGTGTAGAGCAGTGAAAATTAGTTTGAAGCCATTCGGACGATAATCAAAAACGTTTCATACAACACTTTTCTTCGAAGTTTCCGACCTTGCGGGTAGATTTTGCGTATAACCTTGAAAATGAGTTTGAAGCCAATGGCATGTAAATTAAAAATGTCGAATGCCAAAATTTTCATGTGGGGTGCATTTGAAGGTGATCGGACTAAAATTAGACTTTACCCATACAACTTTGACAGTCACATTTTTCGCACATAGGGGTGGATTTTCCAAAATAAGTGAATAATGTGTCAAGTGAATTATTGTGTAAATCTTTAAAAATTAGTTTGAATCCGATTGGATGGTAAACAAAAACGTTTCATACAACAGTTTTCTGCGATTTTCCACGCTTGTGGGTGGAATTTTCCAAAACCCCGCCTTAGTGTGCACTTTCATCATGGACTGATTCTACTTTGAAAATTTCAGCATTCTAGGTCTTACATTTGGACTGTGCGACGATTGCCAATCAGTCAGTCAGGACGAACTCTTTTATATACACTATAGATATATTTAGATAAGTGTAATTCGGCCGATTCCGAAACATGTACCAAATGTACACCTAAGCCAATTTTCATAGCTGTTAAACTGTGCCACTAGTTTGCACAAAACAAGATAAAGGTGGACGACAGTGATAGTTTTACTCGGCTATTAATGTTGATCAAATATACATATATATAATTTTTGGGGTCGAAAACGTCTCCTTCAATTAATTAAACATTTCGTGACATTATTATAATACCGTCAGCAAGCGTAAAAAATTCATCAAATTCAATCATATTAATTAGAAAACGAAAACAAATTATTCAAAAGGTATTCAAATTTCCAAATTATATACATACATACTACATAAGAAGTATGCTCGCATCAAAAAGATGCTTTTTGTTGTTAAAATCAATTAAGTTACTTAATCACAGGTTCAAGATGAAGAGACATGGCCACTCGGGAATTTGCTAGAGATGATGATGAACTTAATTGGCCTCTCACCAAACCGGTTAACTTCTGCCAAAAATAAATTTTTTTAAAGGTTCATTTTATGAGAATGATGAGTAAAACTTGAACGAATAGGGGTGTTTCCATAGATAAGCAATCTAAATTGTCTAGTCTTGAGTATCCTACTGATAGATATCCTGTATATTGTTCGAAAATCTCCTAATACAATATTGAAGCGATACTTTGGTTCAATTGAAAGGGATCTTGTTTCTATGATATTTTTTATAATCAGGCTAAGTTTATTCGTTATTTCAGTTTATAATTTTAGTTCTCTCTCTAGCCCACGATCACGCTTGCTGCTCGGTCACGACTCTTCTTGTCCTATTCATTCGTTCACCCAAGTTAGTGTTGTCCGGCGCGATGTGGCTCGTTTCCCGAAAACTCGTGTCAAAATCGATTTTCGAGTTGTTCCGTTCGAGAATGTTTGTATTTTTGAATTAAGAATTGCTTGAAGTATTTATATTTTTATATTATTAGAAAATTTGGTTTGGTCTTGGTTTTTAATTTATTTATTTATATTAAGTGGCTTATTTTTAAAACTACGGCAAGAAAAAAACAAGTAAGAATGCTATATTCGAGTATACCCGACTACGAAACTCCCTGTACCCAGGTCTAAAACATCCAATCACATCTAAGTCCACTTACCCATACACACACACATACACAAAGACGCACGCACACAGGCGGCAAAAGTGGCTGTGCTTCTTCTTCCCCCTCTCGCTGCATCACTGAATCTTCTTTCGTGAATAACTTCCGTGTTTATTATCCGATCGACTTGAAATTTGGACAGTAGATTAAGAGAGACTAAAGTATTGTACAAGCTGTTAAAGCTGTATCTTGAAAATTGTTACTGTAAAACGGCTTTAATCGATTTGCGGGGGAACGGGGAGAGATATCTGAAATATGA
This sequence comes from Hirtodrosophila confusa, assembly GCA_035043065.1. Lineage (NCBI taxonomy): Eukaryota > Metazoa > Arthropoda > Insecta > Diptera > Drosophilidae > Hirtodrosophila > Hirtodrosophila confusa. The sequence goes on from JAWNNI010000165.1 coordinate 2,803,614, forward strand.
AACAAACTTGATCTGCGTATGGTATACAGGAACCTACATTCCAAATTTGGTGTCTCTAGCTCTTGTAGTTGCTGAGATCGACGCGTTCATACGGACAGACGGACAGACAGACGGACATGGCCAAATCGAAATCTCTTTTGATACTGATCAAGAATATATAAACTTTATAGGGTCGGAGATGTCTCCTTCTGTCTTTTACATACATTTGCACAGATTTAGTACCCCCTTTTTACCCATTTTATGGGTACAGGGAGTAAAAATTCTGGGATTCCCGAATCGAATTGGTTTGTTTCAACATCAACTTTGTTGCATTTGTATTAACAGAAGAGTGAATACATCAGGCAGCCCATTACACTTGAATGACAATAATAGTTGTCCGATATTCAACATGCAGCCAGTTAACTGACTTTAAAGGATGATTCCAATAATTTATATACTCGAAATAAGTGGTTTTTATTTTCATTAAAACGTTTTTAAATTTTCGTAAGTTAGTTAAGAGACTGTTGAACATCTACCCTCAAGAACAATGAGATTGTAAACGCAACTATTCAATGATAGGAAATGCATTTAGCCATGAATATATGTAAACTAGATCATACTTACTAGACATTAAAATGGAGAGCCAAAGGAATGGCGCCCAGCAACTTATTTGTATGAAGAAGGGCAGCAAAATATTTCCAGTGACCGAACCCATACGACCGAATGTCATAATCAGCAATAAAACCATTGTTCTACAAAGAGTGTCAATTTGTGGCAAAAGCTGGCAATGTATTAAGTATTCAGACATACCTCATTAAAGTAGGAAATACCACCACACACATGCCGATTACCGTTGAAGCACAAATGCCCATGACCGTCAAATAGATGGAGGCCATAATAAGCGTCGTCAGTGTTGAGTCCGCAAAGTACAGACCACCCACCAAAAATGTGCATATAAAGAGACTGACCTCTGAGTAGGGGAGAAAGAACTATCAGACCTGTTCCCATTTCCGACTACTTGTCATTCCGAAACGCTTAGGATTTAGTGTTCTCGATTTCGATTGAATAGTAACAGATTTTTCTTTTCGAAGTTATGTTTGTATAGCTTTTAATTCATTGGCACAAGGGGAATAACAGCTTACAATTTCGAATCCGAATGATTTGATCGGAATCCGAATTAGGAACATGCCCTTCATGTATGCCTAATAAAGATAATAATATTTTAATACCTTAAACTTACTCAGTATGTGATTAGCGACACCTCGAATGCGCAGTAGCGGAAAGATGAGTAGAAAGCCAACTAGCCCAATGCATGACACAATTATGTTATCTTTATACGTCTCCGGTTGCTGATGCTATACATTTAGGTTCATTACTTTAGAGCTTGAAACATTAGACAATATACCTCCTACCTACTATGTCGCATTCCTTCCTCAATGCGGCGGAATCGGGGCGTCCGTTTGAATTATGCTCCAGAACGGCACACATGCTTTTATCACGGATGCCCTGCACCTCAAATGTGTGCATGGTGGCAAAGATCTGTGGCAGCCACAGGCGCACAGAGTTAACGCTGCCAATACACAAGAGCTGAGCATCTAAAGGTCATCTATCGATGGTGTGTGTATTAAGGATGGACGCGTGACTTGCTCGTAAGTGGAAACTATAGACATTGGCACAATACTCACGAAAAATATTATAAAACAGTTGTAAAGTTTTAAGATTTTAGAAAATTATATCGCCAATCGTAAGCCACATTATCTCGTGAATTCTTAATTTTGCACCTACCCTTGAAAACCTATTGTATATTTGTATTATCAAAACACACGTATTTTTCTCTGGCCATGAAAGCTCCATTATTGATTTTGCGTAAAATGTTATGAATTTGTAGACCAACTAGCTTATACTGGCTTACAAATATTTAAGAATTTATGTGATCCTGAAGATTTAACAATAATTGCGTTTGTAATACCCTATACCAAACGGTTTTTCAATTTGGTCACGAAATGTGTAACGCATTGAAGTCGTTTCGGAGCCCATAAAGTATATCCATATATCCTTGGTCACCACCAATAGCCGACTCGATCTAGCGATCCGTCCGTCTGTCTGTCTGTTTCTATGCAAACTAGTCGCTCAATTTTAGAGCTTTCGTAATGAAATTTGGCACAGATGCTTATTTTTGTTTCAGACAGTACATATACATATATGTATATCAGAACCGGCCGGATAAGATATATAACTGCCATAATCAAAAAAAGTTTTTGTTTTTTCAAGATTTCTCAACTAAGCTCGGCTTTTTCGAAACATCGCGACAATTAAATGGAATGCAACACATTTTTTGCTCCCATTGCTCGAAAATGGTCCAACTGTACTTTGTTTCTAAATTCAGCGAGCGGATTCGCATAGGAAATGACTCAAATGTTGGGGATCGAAAATTCTGTGTTGCGATTCAAATTGATATAATAGTCTCTGATATAGGGAGTCTTTCTGCTTGTCACGCGCCCATATTGAATGTGTACTCACCACATAATCTGGCAAAAGTGCAGGCAGTAAACTCTCACGGATAATCCTAGATATGGGCTGGAAAACATAGGCTTCAGTTGCTTCAGACCCTCGATAAACTTATTTTTAGCTCTGCCAAATCTCTCCCTCACCGAGTTAGGTATGTTTGGATCTTGCATATCGGAGGATCGTTCTGGAGTGGCATCCGTCAGCGATTTTATCTTATAGGAAGCCGTTTAGTGGAGAAAGGTATGTCAAACAACGGTAGCCAACTCACCGGATAAGAGTCACGGCTCTTTCGTTTATTTATCGCATAGATGCGCTGCAAGGAACTTAGAGCCTTACTGTAGTTGCCCTGGGACATCAGAAACTTGGGACTCTCCGGCAAAAATATGTGCAGAAAGCCGCTCAATAGACTAGGAAGCGCGGTAAGTGCCAGAAATATCTGCCAGGTGTGAACTGCAAAAGGAGCAACTAAAGTCGGGATGCTTTATGATCAAGAACAACCTACAATGCAATTTGCCAACATTGAAGAAAATGTGCACAGGCAGCAAGAAGTAGGCCAGTACCGGCAACATCAGTGCACCTAGGGAAATGCTGAGGCCGACAAAGAGCATAATGTAGTGCCTGTGTTTTTTGCCATGGAACTCAGCCAAATTACTGACGACCACCGCAAAAGGACCGCAGATGCTGCAGAAAACAAAACAAAAACCCATTTGGATAATCCCAGTATATGTGAGTGGATCCATACCCACACAAGTCCGTCAAAGAACTTAAATAGCATAAGCTGCGAGGAATTCTGACTTAATGACGCACACAACACACATATACCATCGATCCAGCCGCCACAAATTAGCACCAGGCGACGTCCCATCGTATCCGCCACAAAACCCCATGGTATGGCCGATAGTATCATTCCTGCTCACATAGGGTAATTAGATAATGTCGATCCAGCATACATCCCGATAATGATTTACCTGCATAGGTCACAGCATGCATCATACCCTTGTCCAGAAGGGTCAGTTTAAGGTCACATTCAGCTGTGGGCATTACGTAGGACATGGCGGAGGCGGAGAACACCATAGCCGATAGGCAGGGCAGCGCACAGATCATTATAAACACATTAAAAAGGCCAAAACCGCATTCCGCAATAGCTGTTTCAAAATCAGCGGTTTTATCCTCCGTCTTTGCTGCTTGAGCCATTTGAATAAAATATATAAACACTGGGATAGACTTTGTTTTTGATAATTCCACTTTGCAAGTAACAAAATTAATTTGGAAAATAAAGTTCAGGCATTCTAAGATCAACGATATCGATTAAACTAGGTTCTTTTGATAACGCATTCGAAAAGCTTAGTCTCCCCAACTTGTATGCTTCAATTTCATATATATATATACTAGCTGGTAAAGCGCCAGCGTTGCCCGGCGAAATATTTAGATTAAAATGCATTATGTTGAATTTGACTACTTTCGTCAACCGTAAGAAATACACAAAGCTAACGTATCACAGTTTTCCCTCCCGTGGGGGTAGGAAACTATATAGTTGAGCCACGTGACTAATGTTTTTTGCGTAGGGCTATAAAAATGTCTTTGAAGCCGATCTAACTAAACAAATAATCCCACTCATTTGTCCTTGACTTCCTGCCCGTGGCGACGTGGAGTAGATTTTCTAAAATCATTTGGCATTTGAAAACCAATTCAACGAATAATACTAAAAATCCAGAAGGAAGCTTTCCAACTATTTTCCGCCCGTTATATTGCCCGCAAAGTACCGAGGTTTTTTTATTATTTATATTTGGAAATTATTATGAAGCTGAATTCCAGACTTCACCCCTTTCGGACCGTGGGCGTGCATTTTTCAAAACCGGTAGCACATGTGTCGAATTATTTAATGTGAGGTGCTTTGAAAATTGGTTCAAAATAATTGGATGATAAACAGAAAGGTCTGAAAATGAGTTTGTAGTCAATCAGACGATAATCAAAAAAGTTGCACACAACATTTTTCGGCGAATTTTCCGAAGTTGGGGGTAGATTTTCCAAAATCTTTGGGCACCGCGCCTATTAAAACTTTGTGTAGAACCTTGAAAATGAGCTTGAAGCCAATCGTATGAAAATTAAAAATGTCGAATTCCAGAAAGAGTTTTCCACCAATTTTCCGACCATAGGGCTGAATTTTCCAAAATCGCTGATACACGTGTATTATTATTAATTATTATTAATTATTTTACGTAAAGAGCTTTGAAAATGAATTTGAAGGTAATCGGACTAAAATTAGACTTACAACCATACAACCTTGAGACCCGATTTTCCGCCCAGGGGGTGGATTTTAAAATCGGTGAAATATGTGTCAAATGATTTTTCGTGTAGATCTTTGAAAATGAGTTTGAAGCCGATTGGATGGTAAACAATAAAGTTTCATACAACAGTTTTCCGCGATTTTCCACGCTTGTGGGTGGAATTTTCGAAAATCCCGTCTTATTGTGCATTTTCATCACACATGGAACCTACTGTGAAAATTTCAGCATCCTAGCTCTTACGGTTTAGGCTGTGCGATGTTTGCCAATCTGTCAGTCAGTCAATCAGTCAGCATGAACTCTTTTATATATATACATATACTTTTTACTCCCTGTACCCATAAAATGGGTAAAAGGGGGTATTGGATTTGTGCAAAAGTATGTAACAGGCAGAAGGAGACATCTCCGACCCTATAAAGTATATATATTCTTGATCAGTATCAAAAGAGATTTTGATTTGGCCATGTCCGTCTGTCTGTCCGTCTGTCCGTCCGTCCGTCTGTCCGTCTGTCCGTCTGTCCGGATGAACGCGTCGATCTCAGCAACTATAAAAGCTAGAGACACCAAATTTGGAATGTAGGTTCCTGTATACCATACGCAGATCAAGTTTGTTTCCAATTTCAAATATCTCCCCCGTTCCCCCGCAAATCGATTAAAACCGTTTTACAGTAACAATTTTCAAGATATAGCTTTAAGATTTGGCATGTACAATACTTTAGTCTCTCTTAATCTACTGTCCAAATTTCAAGTCGATCGGATAATAAACACGGAAGTTATTCACGATAGAAGATTCAGTAATGCAGCGAGAGGGGGAAGAATAAGCACAGCCACTTTTGCCGCCTGTGTGCGTGCTTCTTTGTGTATGTGTGTGTGTATGGGTAAGTGGACTTAGATGTGATTGGATGTTTTAGACCTGGGTACAGGGAGTTTCGTAGTCGGGTATACTCGACTATAGCATTCTTACTTGTTATACTATGTTCCCGAAGGGAAAATAGTATATTGGGTTTGCGAAATGTCCGTCTGGCCGTCTGTTCATCTGTCCGTCTGTCCGTATGAACGCAATTTGTTTGCCTTTATCCTTAAGCTAAAGCAACCAAACTTGGTACACCTGTTGGTGTATACCGTCAATTTATGAAGTGTCGAGATCGACCATTGAAGTGTTACAGGCCATGCCCCAAAGGTTAATGCCCCAATTTAGAGTGGGCATAATGATGGCCTTAAAGAGGCGGATCTTGGCAGCGAGAGAAAGCCAACTCCCAGGCCTAAGTAGCCAGTTCATCGGCTTAGCCTTTTCACGCACCATAGCACAGGCACGAAGAATATGCGGCTAGGGTATTATAATTTTGTCTCGAAATGTATAGTGGACTGATAGAGACGTTTCCGACCCAACAAAGTACATCAAATCTGAATTAGCAAGAATAGCCGAGTCGATATAGCGATGACCGTCTGTCCGTCCGTCCGTCTGTTTCTATGCAAACTAGTGTCTCAGTTTTAAAGCTATCATAATGAAACTTGGCACAGAACCTTTTTTTGCTGCAGGCAGTACATATGTCGGAACTGGACGTATCGGACCACTATAACATATAGCTGTCATAGGAATGATCGGTCGAAGACTATGTATTTTGTATGAAAAACTTTTTTGTTTATTAATGTATCCTTACCAAACTTACCCAAGCCGAGTCTCTAAAGAGTTTATATAGCTTCGGCACCCGAAGAAAGCCGTTTTTTCTTGTTAGTAAGTAATGTTACTTATATTTCTACTCTTACGATATTAGTGTAATTTATAGGTAATTCTTGTTTACTATTTATAATTTACAATTTACTGTTTACATTACATATTTCAGTAAATCCAATATCCCAAAACTGTAAAATAATTAACAAATCGCAATTTTTATTTTAAAGCTTCCAACAATTACGTTTCCTTGTACAACTTAAATAGTCTTATTCTAATTAGCGTCAGTAGCAATCAATGCAAAACAAAACGCAATTTTCAGATCCGTACAGTGTTAGAATATTTAGGTGAACGCCGCCTTTCTGGGATTGGGAACGAAAATTGAGAGCAGAGCAGCAACTAAAATTAAAAATTATAATTTTCATATTTCTTATATAAAAATTTTCTTATACAAGGAGTTTGTGGATAAACCTACGCAACATAACAAAGCTGACCATCACAAAGGGCGGAACACAGCCGATCTCAATGAAAACTGGAAAAAGTAGGTTGCCAGAGAGTGCACCCAAACGGCCGCACATCATAGCTGTGGCCACCACCAACGAACTAGAAGAATATCAAAGATTGCTGGATTTCAGGATATCTAAGCTAAGATTTGGCTTACCGCAACTGTGTTGGAAATAGCGCAACGACAGCGCCCAGTAGAGAGGACACTGCAATACCCGCCACAGTAACAAAGGCAGATGAAATAATAATTGTCATCAGACTGTTAACTGACCAGTAAAGTCCCAATCCAAGAAACCCAGATACGAACAATCCATATGCTGCGCGTAAAGGAGGTTAAAATGCATAAATGAAAAATATATAAAGTAAACTATTTTTAGTTAAATATTTAATACCAGTACAAAAACTCGATAAAGAACAAGTAAGAACGTTGTAGTCGGACGTACCCGACAGCAGAATACTCGGTTTCAAGTCCGGTATAATTTGGTTATTTGTGGCGTGAGGAAAATAGGTGGAAAAACAGTAGTCTGTATTTCAAATTTGGCGATTCTAACTATCCAGGAGTGGGAAACATGGATTTGGTTCATTTTCCCATCTCCGAGGTAGGTAGGGTAGGGGTGATAAAATTTTTTAATGCAGATCTGTCAAACCAAGTCAATATTAGGATGTCTGCAAAATTTGGTGACTCTATCTTAAAAAGCAATTTTGAAGGTATGGGTTTCCGCCAAATTCAGTGGGTGGGTGTTCGGTATTGACACTTTATAAACTCAGGCTATACACCAATATGTGTACCAAGTTTGATTGCTCTAGCTTCAAGTGTGTGAAAAAAAATTGCGTTCATACGGACAGACAAACAGACGGACATATCACAAACGCAATATTCTCTTTTTAAAAAAATTGTTTTTGAAATCGATTATATACATTGTGAAAACTGAGTCTTTAATCACTCACTTAGTAAACGTTTGGCGCCAGCTAGACGAATTATTACTCCAGCCAAAAAGTAACCCACAAGCCCACAGGTCGAAACGATAATGTTGTTTGTATACATGTCCATGGATATGGTTTTGGGCTGCAATGAGTAGAAAAATACTTGTGAGCGTATGTACAATGCAACGTCGGGATGACGAAGCAAAATATAAAATAGATAGTATTATCTTAAATATGTAGATCTTATCACATAGAACTTATCATTACCACAGCGCAGGCATTATCATGATCCAACAACGTCTCAGCTGTTTTATTGACGCTGTACTCGAGGATCGTGCACATGGTTGCCGAGACATCTTCATCTGCGTGCTCAGTCTCATAATCGGCCATCGAGGCAAATAATTGGGGTAGCCAAAGGCGAATGGTGTTCATGCCCAGAAACATGCAGAACTGCATCGTATAACAGTGCAGCGAGAGGCTCAACAGGGGCTTGTGGATCATGGGTTTTATCTGCTGTACGCCACTGCGAAGGCTCTCCACCAGAGTGTGCCTCTGATGCTTAGCGGGCCCTGTGGCGGTCGCTTGTTTCTCCTCAATGGTGTATATGACCTCGTCCTTGTGGGGATCGCGACTGGGCACCTCCATTATAAGCGACTTAATCTGTGATCGCAGACAAACGAACTGTTGAACTATGGCGTAAACATTTGATTCAATATACCTACTGGATATGTGTCCTTTGGCTTGCCCGTGTTGATGTGGTAAATCCTTTGCAACACCTGCAAGGCATCCCCATTTCGGCCCTGGCACATAAGAAATCTGGGGCTTTCGGGCATTAAAGATAGTACGAGTCCAGTAATTAAACTGGGCAAGCCACACACAAACAAAAAGATCTGCCAGCTGTGAACTGAAATACCAAATAAGCAAATAACATTGACCAAAATGAAAGCTATAATATATTGTTTACTTACTGTCGAGACTGTCAAAGAGCACAAAGCCCCAGTCTCTCGGAAAGATGCCCCATGCCAGCATAGGCAGGATCAAACAGGAAGCGGAAGTTATCATGCCAACTACCATCAGCACATGCGATCTGTATTTTGGACCATGCATTTCCGTCAGATATGTAAAGAGAACAGCTGCCGGGCCGTTGACACTGCAAGCCCACAATTGTTTATTGTGTCATTAAAAATGTCTTTAGCTAAACAAGTACGATAATGTATATAATGTTAGTTACTCACAAAAGTCCGCCGAAAAATTTGAATATCACCAGCATAATAAAGTTCTGACTCAGTGCGCTGCCAAACACACAAATCGAGGTCAATAAGTAGCCATAGACAAGCACCTTGCGACGACCCTTCGTATCGGCTAAATAACCCCAGGGAATGGCCGAAATGATCATGCCCGCATATGCACAACCATTCAGTATGCCCTTGTCTGTTAGTGTTAAATGAAGATCACACTCCGCTATCGGCAGAATGTATGACATTGTGGTCGACTCGAACATATTCGCACAAGTCGCTGGTATGGCCACAATAACTAAAAGCAGATTGAATCGACCAAATCCAGAAGCTACAATCGCCTTGTCAAAATCGGCCGGCTCATCCTCTGAAGCCCCAACTGTGGCTGTGCTGTTGGAATTGCCATCTGTGTCTGTCTCGGAGTCTGAAATTTCGATAGAACAAAAGTTGCATTCCGTATTCCGTATCTGTGCAAATGTATGTAACAGGCAGAAGGAGACATCTCCGACCCTATAAAGTATATATATTCTTGATCAGTATCAAAAGAGATTTTGATTTGGCCATGTCCGTCTGTCTGTCCGTCCGTATGTATGAACGCAAGGATCTCAGCAACTATAAGTGCAACAGAGCAAGAGTAACAATTTTCAAGATATAGATTTGGGATTTGGCATGTACAATACTTTAGTCACTCTTAATATACTGTCCAAATTTCAAGTCGATCGGATAACAAACACGGAAGTTATTCAACAAACAAGATTCAGTACTGGATCGCGGGGGAAGAAGCAGCACAGCCACCACTTAAAATGCCTCGCTTGCGTTGCGCTCGAGCTGTCGCTCGTGTGTGTGCGTCTTTTGTGTATGTGTGTGTATGTGTAAGTGTACGTAGATGTGATCGGAAATTTTTGACCTGGGTACAGGGAGTTTTGTACTCGGGTATACTCGACTATAGCATTCTTACTTGTTATTCCCTGTACTCATTAAAAATGTGTACATATAGGGATAATAAATTTGTAAAAATAAGGAGCTTGCCTTGACTGACGCACAACACAAACCGGAAGAGCTAAACTGCTAAATTCATAGTAGTTTCCATTTATGACAAGCTCATTTTGAAACACAAGAAATTATTCTGTCACAAAGATGGGCGAAAGCCCAATTTTCGTCCGATCAGAGTTAAACTTATTTGCAAAGCTTTTCATAAATGGGAGGAAAACTCCGGCCATCGACATTTGATATTTTCATGCGATTGACTTCATAAGTCTTATGCCGAAAGTCTTACATTTGTCCGATCAACTTCAAACCCATTATCAAGGCTCTTTACTTAATAAAACTGCAACGTGCACCTTTTTTTTAGTTTTCGAAGGATTTAATTGAACTCCCCAAGAATGAGATAGTAAATGTGATAAGTGTCGATCATCGATCGACACCAAACTAATTTTAAAAGCTTTTTACATCAAATAATTCGATTTTATAAATTCTGCAGTGCCGGTAAATTAGTCAAATGCTGGGGAACTACTAAATGTGAGTAGGTAAATTACACATACAAAGAGAGAAGATTTAGATTTAGATTTGCTTCGGGCAAAAATGTTACACTTGTAAAATTCAACTAGTACTTTATATATTAACCATTGCTACCTTTCGATTTAACGCGATTGACACTGTCAATATTGTACTCCGACATGTTTTTATCACAATTTTTAAGAATTAAAAAATTTAATGCTTAATTAAAGTGTCCGCTTTTGTTATAAAGTAGCGCACATCACAACACTTAATATATTAACATTCACTGTTGGAATAAATTGATCACAGTTTCTGAGTTCGGCTTTTAACTTTTTTATTCCTGCACCTCGCGTGTAGGTTTCCTAATGATGCTCTTTTATGAATGACACACGGTTTTATCATCTTGGGAACTGAAAAAGTGAAGATTCATTTAAATATCTCTTTTTTTATCATAGAATCAACACATGTACTTTCCACGTTACTCTAACTGATTATGAACGCATTAAAAGTTGTTTAAGCACTTTACAATGTTAAAATAAACAAGTCTTTCTGGAGGCACTCACAATCATTAGGAATTACCGCTTAGCCTGTCGTCAGAACTCTAAAAACTGATATGCTTTAACTTCCAAAGTGATCTTAGATAGCCGTGCAACGTGAGCACGTGTTATGCACTTAGAATAATTGAATGTTTACTTACATGAGTTGGGTAATTGTTAACCACGGAATATATCAACTAATAGTAGTTTTAATCTAAGGGGGCCGTAAATCCGGTAACATCTTTCGTTGTAAATACTTACATATGTATGTACATGAGAAAATAATTGAACGAAATTTAAATAATCATTACTATCAAGTTTAGTACTTAGCTTAATGCAAGAAATCGACGTTTGCAATAAGATGACATAAATTTATTTCCTATAATTATTTATTATAGATGTTCATCGCATGTTTACGCTTTCGAGTAAGCTTTTGCAGAACAACCGAGATAGACATTATTTCATAAGCTTATTAATATGCATCCTTCGTTGTTGTGTGTGTGCCCCAGTCTGTGCCCCAGTCTGTGCCTTAATCAATGGCATCCACGAGCTTGCACATCAACCGGTCATGTTGATAGCTAGGATCATTTTTAGCTGCCGCGTTGCACTCCAAAGGATCGACTTCCATTTTGATCTTTGCGCCGCCATGCTCATCATCGTCATATAGTGTGGGCAGTACAGAGAATGCGCTGTTGACAATATCACGTACGCGCTCCAAATGCTTTTGAAAACGTGTGGCCGTCTCCACGCGTTGTCGTTTTTGCATTTCCATCATCACACGGAGAGTTTCGCGCGCCTGATGCGGTCTGAACTCATTGAGCAAGTGATGCATATTTACAAAGAGCAAACTCAGATCGTCAATCTATCAAGAGCATAACAATAATGAAGTCGATTATGGAAATTACATTAAGTGTACACACCTTCTCCGTGCGCCTCGGGCTGTCTGGATTCAATATTAAAAAGTCGATCAAATCCAAAAAGTTGACAAGCAGCGAGTGATTCAGCTTCTTGAGCTCCTTGCGACGGTCGAAGTGTATGGGTATTAGACGCTTTATGTTCTGTGACTCCAGAGAGCGTATCATCTCGTCGTTGTTGTACTGAATGCCAAACATGCTGTATACTTCATGTTGTGATGGTGGTGGCGGCGGACGGGCCGCGCGATTCCTTCGAATATTCTCTTCCGTGTAGTTGTTTATGTAACGCTCTGGTGGCATTGGCAGGCTAGACACCTGTGTCTCTGCGTTAGACATCATGCACGTCGTTTTTAAAGTCGGGTTTGCGATTTGTTTATTTTGCCAGCGACAAATGAAAATTATCTAATGACAGTGTGACCGCCGGGAAAATGTATAAAATACCAAAACTCCATCACAAAAAATACCATCCCCTTTATGGTCTGGACATTAAAAATAGACAAATTCTAATATGCTTCTCATATACCCTTTTGAGCCTCAGGCAAAAGTCGCCATTGGCAGTGGTAGCAGAAAAAGTCAATCACATTGCCAGCAGCAGCAAATGAAAACAGCTGATTGCTATATTGGTTGCATTGCGCGTCAGAAGATTTTTGAATTCCTAAAGAAAAAACAAGTTATTGATGTGCCGAATACTGATAAGGCTATTCAGAATGGTAAAATTGACATTGCTTTGAAATTGGTGAAGCAGCGACATGATGTAATTAAATTCAATTCGTGCATTGCGGCTGTGCTTTGAAAATTAGCTTGGCAATGTAATGGCCAACTTTGATATTTTTAGTTTCATATTTGATTTATTACATCGAAATAGCTCCACCCCATCGCCACCTACAGGGTCCAAACAAAAACCAAGACCTTCGTTAGCACAACCCCAATTTATGGTGTGAACCTTGGGTCAATACGTCTTATAGTTTCGGAGAAATACGCGTATTGAGTTTTTTGAAAATTTCTCAGATTACTCCCCAATTGTCTTATAAAGAGCTTCGCTATAATAATTTAAAATATTTAATGAGTTCGAAAATCCGAGTAACGACATTACACGCAAACACACATACACGCTGTTGCCCTAAAATTTCGATGCAAATTCTGTCGGGTCACAATGAGTCTTAGCATGCCGATTGCTCGGGTCTTATTTGCGACCGGGTCATATTTACCCGAAGTGAAATCAGCCGCTACCTGTTTCTGCACAATTCTCTTAACCTATGGCTTTTGTCAATAGAGTTTGAATATATGCGTCTTTATGCGATTGAATACATCTTCTTCAATACACACTTCGTGACAAGTTTTTATAACCCCTATAAAGGGGACAAATCTAAATAATATCAGCCTGAGAGCTGACGGAAACAGTTGCCTTGATATCGATACTCTTTTCGCAAAGAAATCCAAATAAAAATTGTAAGAAATTTTAATAATTTAGAATTTGAGCATATTATAACACCTTCTGATTACTTAATTAGCACCTTCCAGAAATACAATTTTCTATCAGATGCCGCACTTATATACGGCAATCGGTGATGCCAAGCCAAGCCGCCATAGGTCTTTAGAGCCGATTCAATTAGTGGCATTGTCGACTTGGCCACAAAGACTTTAAGAGTGAGATCTGGACGCCCAATGCTGGCCATCGCAATCTCAGAGCTACCAGGTGAAAATCGCACAATGCGACCGCCATCCTCGTGCACTTGTTTTACATCGGCTGGCGTAAACGGACGGCTTAAGTCCCAAGTGACTATATCTCCGCCTGCCAAGGCCGTTACAAACAATCGGTTGCTATGCGCCCAATCTGCCGACATTAACGGAAATTTGGGCGATTCTACAGACACAACTGTTTGCTTGCTGCGCACATTATATAAATGGACAATACCTAAAACGAAAGTGTATTAATAATACCTCAAATATGTATATAAAACCACTAGTGCATCATACCACGCTTTTCAGCCACTAGCACTTTGTTGGGATCCTCTGGATGACACTTAACCGACATGCCAGCCGAGGACAAACAAAATGTAATAATATTCTCCATATTTGATGAGAGGTTCCAAAACTTGCAGGTGAAGTCATCACTGACAGAAGCAAGCAGCTCACCATCGCAGACCCAGGAAATGTCGTTTACATAGCTGCTATGCCCTTGCAAAGACTGCATGCCGCTACATTTACTGAGATCCGTGTGAAACATTTTAATTTCGGTAAGTCCAATAGCAGCGCAAACCATCACTTTATTGGGTGTGCAGTTTAAGGATGTATCGGGTGAGAAGGCGATCGCATGGCAGCGAGTTTCCCTGTCAGAAAATTCGAAATCCTGTAAGTGCTTCCACATGAACTCGCCACTTTCCTCCTACAAATTGAACGACAAGTTTTGTAATAAGTCTATTATGATTAAACGATATGTTGCTTACCGGCAGACTAATCAAAATCAGTGAAAAATGCTTCTTATGGGCGGCGCAGATCAGGTTGTAGGCAAAGTCGTTTGAGCATATTTCATAGCAAGTGACGGTTTCGTTTAGCAAAACGGTGAAGTCTGGATCTTTGACTGATCGCATTTTAATTTACTTTTTACAATAAACGCAAGGATACAATTAATAACCGGCGACAGTTTGTATACGCAAGTGTTGATTAATTTGGCTCAGATTAGTGGTGACAAAAACACATGGGATCATCGGTGAGTCGATTTTCATCCTAACGATTTTTTTCGTTGCAGCTCGATGTTTTTTCCCTGGAAGTCGATAGAAATGTAGCAAAATATTATTATTAGTGGTATATGACAATATACCATGTGCTTATTTAATAATAATACTACTATGTGTATTAGGCACAAATTTTGTAATATTCTCATTTTGAGCGCTATAAGCAGCGCACTATAATTTAGGCTATTTACTTTATTTTTTGGATATTAAATTAAATTCATTTGACTCATATTTATAAAATTCAAATCAAGCTAATCTTCACCGAAATATGTATGTTTGTAGCTATAATTATTTAAACAAGTTATTTTAATATACTACATTGATTATAAAATACTCTTTTGAATAGGCAATACATAACATTTAGCAAGTTAATTTTACTTCAGGGTATAATTTATGAAATGTAATATGCGCGCTTTATGGTATGGCAGCACCAAATATTGTGCGATAATTAACAACACTACATATTCATCGCATACTTGTATACGCATATCGATAGCTTATCGATGCTTCCATCAAACAGTAATCGCTTCGCTTGTGTGGGACCATTTATAATTAATATTTTAATAATAATTATTGCAAAATAGTCAACCTCCGCTAACGAAAATCGAAATCTTAATTTATTTCTGAATTTTTGAGACTATAACCATATTTTTTAAGTGGCCTATTGAAAAACAGTGACTCAACCGAAACATTACCACGATATTCCATATATATGGCATAGTGCCATATCGCGTGACTCCGAAATCTGATTTAGTGGAGCACCCTTTACCTGGAGTCGATAACCCAAGCATTGCCACAACTACACCCATTTTACGATATTTACAACACCGAAACTCGTGGGCGCAGCCAACTTTACTGGATTTATATTAATTGGCAGCACTTTGAGTAGCAATCGGAGCTAACTTCGCTGTTCAAATAATCACTTCCTTTCTTTCTGTTTCCACGTCTGAATCGAACGGACGTCATGGTAAGACTCGTTAAGCAAAATTTAAGAAAATTAATTAAAGTACTGCTTACCTAAGCCAAATAATAATTTTAACAAAATAAAGTGATGCATAAAATATTTGTGACCTAGTTTGTTTAATGCAGTGGGAACGAGAACTATGCAATCTCTTGTGGTGCCCAAATAACCAACTTTTTTTTTACGCCAACACGTGTTCTATATTGAATACATCCATGTGTATGTGTATGTTACATACATAACCTAGGATATATTAACAACGAATTAAAACACACTGGTGTCTCACATATTTACAGTCGCATCGTAAATTTTCTGCGCCTCGCCATGGCTCCATGGCCTTCTACCCCAAGAAGCGTTCCTGCCGTCATCGTGGCAAGGTTAAGGCCTTCCCCAAGGATGATGCAAGCAAGCCAGTGCATCTGACTTGTTTTATCGGCTACAAGGCCGGTATGACGCACGTGGTGCGCGAGGCGGACCGTCCTGGTTCAAGTAAGTGATAATTTTTTACATTTTTCTAACATTACATGTAATTTCAATGATGAGAAAAAGTTAAAATTTTATGGTTAGAACACATATGATTAACCGTGATTATTATTTAACTAGGGCGGACTGATTTGCATTTTTCATGCCCTATTTTATCCAAAATGAGAGAGCACGTGCCTAACCTCAATTCTTGCTTCACTTCACAGAGATAAACAAGAAGGAGGTAGTCGAAGCTGTGACCGTCTTGGAGACACCACCAATGATTGTTGTTGGCGCCGTCGGCTACATTGAGACGCCTTTCGGTCTGCGCGCCCTGGTTAATGTCTGGGCCCAGCACTTGTCCGAGGAGTGCCGTCGCCGCTTCTACAAGAATTGGTATGTAAGTGGTCACTGGCCGCCATCTTTTTTTATACAAGGACTCGAACACATGGTTGCATGGTCGCTTGCTGTATTCTGTTGGATGATGATAAGATGGTATCTGAATGAGCAATAAAACCCTGTTGAAAAGCCTTCTACCATCACTGCTGCCTTCCTTCTGATCACAGTTGCAGCAATTGCATCATGTGCTGTGTGTGCGATGCGAATTTTACTGTGTTTATATGCTTTGCTCATTTTGCAAAATCGTTTCACGATATGTTGCCAGCAGACAAACGTGCCTTACCTAAATTTTAGATTTGCAAAATGAAGGAACGTTAAAAAAAAAGAAGACAACTATTGTGTTGGTGAAATAAGTAAAAGTATTAAATATACTAAGTTTTAACATGTTTAATTATATTTAGTATTTTTTATTATTTCGTCCACTTGAACAATGATTTATCAATAGTCTTGTAGACATTTACTAAACAATGGAATTTTATAAAGTTCTTCGATCAGTTCGCTGAGAGAGCTTTTGAAATCAATTCAAGTCGTGTGAGCTGCTTTGGCATAGGCCAACTGATGAGTGAGCACGTCATGGAAGATGCCATCTCCGCTCGCTATCAATTGCGATGAGGTGCGCTTCCCGTTTTATCTCTCGCCCGCACAGACCTGACGCATCAATTGTCATTTGACATCGACTGGTGGTCCATCCTATATTAATTGCTTTCTCTCGCAATTCGCAACTCCTCAAAACTCCTTAAATCAGGTACAAGAGCAAGAAGAAGGCCTTCACCAAGGCTAGCAAGAAGTGGACCGATGATCTGGGCAAGAAGAGCATTGAAAACGATTTCCGCAAGATGCTGCGCTACTGCAAGGTCATCCGCGTGATTGCCCACTCGCAGGTAATTAAGTTTTCCAACTCTTTGAATAACTCAACCCGAAGCGTGACGTCCTTGGCCTGTTGTGCCGATCGTGCTCCGGCCGGTCGGTGCGCCTGGCTTAAAAAGCATATGCGCTGTGCCCTCAATGCACAGTTAATGTATGCAACGTCATAGAACAAATTGCCCCTCGGGTGGCGATGCTTGATATATTCCAATAACGGTGCGGAGCCGCTCAGGCGATGATCGCGCGGTTAAACCATATCACGCACAGTCCCAATACATTTGAAATACGGATTTTTGTTATTAACGGACCTTTCGATTTATTGAACAGATCCGTTTGATTAAGCAACGTCAAAAGAAGGCCCATATCATGGAGATCCAGTTGAACGGTGGCTCTGTTGAGGACAAGGTCAAGTGGGTGCGTGAGCACCTCGAGAAACCCATCCAGGTCAGCAATGTGTTTGGCCAGGATGAGATGATCGACTGCGTGGGCGTTACCAAGGGTAAGGGCTTCAAGGGTGTCACCTCGCGTTGGCACACCAAGAAGCTGCCCCGTAAGACGCATAAGGGCTTGCGTAAGGTTGCCTGTATTGGTGCCTGGCATCCGTCTCGTGTGTCCACCACTGTGGCACGTGCTGGTCAGAAGGGCTACCATCACCGTACCGAGATCAACAAGAAGATATACCGCATCGGTGCCGGTATCCACACCAAGGATGGAAAGGTAATCTTTCAAGAATTTCAGCTTAAACAATTTCCTCTCTTGCTCAATGATGATAAACAAATTCAAATAACGACATCGAAAAACAAAACATCTTGATATACTGTGATATATATAATGATAGGACTGATAACGCAGTTAGACTGTCAGCTCTGCTTGACGATTGCACTTGTCTAATCCATGTCCCCGCTTGTCTTTGCAGGTTATCAAGAACAACGCCTCCACCGAGTACGATTTGACAGACAAGAGCATCACGCCCATGGGTGGCTTCCCCCACTATGGCGAGGTCAACAACGACTTCGTGATGATCAAGGGCTGCTGCATTGGCTCCAAGAAGCGCATCATCACCCTGCGCAAGACCCTTCTGCGTCATACAAAGCGCTCAGCCTTGGAGCAGATCAAGCTCAAGTTCATTGACACCTCATCTAAGATGGGTCATGGTCGCTTCCAGACCCCAGCCGACAAACTGGCGTTCATGGGTCCCCTCAAGAAGGATCGCCTCAAGGAGGAAGCAGCCGCAACCACCAGCGCTGCTGCCGCTGCCGCTACCACCGCTTAAGCGCGCACTCTTTACAAAAGATGTAAAATACAAAATACAATCGTTTGGTTTTCGCTAGCTTCTACCGCCTTCGTTGCGGTAGAGCAGCGCAATAAAATTGTGGTTTTGAATGAGCTAATAACAACTAAAAATAGCTGTGTATATGATTATGGGCTTTGCACAGGAGATAGAAAAGCGAAATATCTATGTTTTGTGCATGCAAGGCTAGACTTGCGGGGTAGCACGGAGTAAACTCAAACGCGAGTTTGCACTGCTGTGCGCGTAAGGATCTCAATATGCAATTATTGTTGATTAGTATAAATAGCTGAGTCAATCTAGATAAGCGCATTGGCATTACATCGTCTAGGTTTGTTTTCGTATACTTACTAGTCGTGGTTATATGATGTTTAAGCAAACTCGACTTAATGTGATTGTTTTTACGCCTTCTACACATAAAATGGGTAAAAAGGGGGTATTAAATCTGTGCAAAATCAGGCAGGAGACATCTCCGACCCTATAAGGTATAAATATTCTTAATCAGTATATGTAAACAACCGAGTCGATTTGGACATGTCCGTCTGTTCGTATGAACGTGTCGATTTCAGTAACTATAAAAGCGAGAGACATCAAATTTGAAATAAAGGTTCCTTTATACCATACGCAGATCAAGTTTGTTTCAGATTTAACATATCTCACTCTGAGTACCAAATACCTAACTTGTTTGCAATTGCATTTTAGCGGCATTATGGAGAGCACAGTACTTGATGTTTAAAAACATTTGAAATTGCAATCCTCTAAACTACATAAAATATCCAAATTGTATATTTTGAGCTTTTTATTGCATGCTATTATTGATCAAGTCTTTGTATTACATTCCAAAAGTGTCATTATCTCATTTATCCAAACAAACATGCCCATTCTTTTGCCCATCCTTAGTACAACCTGATATCAGCGACAACTTTCTCGTTGTCGTAGATCTCCTTGGCATAGCACAGATTGGGATAGTCAAAGGCGGCGCCATAACGATTCTTGCAGCCCGAGGTGGCCTTATCGCCCGGAGTGTACACGGGCTGTCCAATCACGTTGCTCGTGGCAAAGTTGCAGGTCAGCACAAAGTGGTTGTAGTAGTCGCGAGAGAAGCGCACGGCAGAACACCCCACATGGGTATTCTTCTCGGCCACGGCGATGGTGAACTTGGCCACATTCTTGTTGGGCAACTCCTCAGGGAAGCTCGCCAATATTTCAGGCGACGCATTTGCGCGTTCGGCAAACCAATTCTCAATCTGCTCCTTCAGGATCTCCGAATCGGTATATTCCGACTCGGCGCCGCTGTAGCTGAAAATTGCGTTGTTTTGACCGGCGTAAGCGAACCGTTCGGTACTGCGGCACTTATCAGGCAGCGATTGGCAGGTTTTAACATTGAAAAGCGCCAAATGGGTCAGCTCCTCGCACCAGGTCATCTTGGCCATGCGCGCTGCCTTAGGTAGACCCTCAATGTTGCCCCCGGCAACGTTGTTGCGCAACTCATTGAACAGGGTAAGAATCAACTTCTCATGGGGCTGAATCTTCACTTCGCGCACATCCTTGGGGCACTCTTCACTGAAGTTCTGAAAGTGGATCACGAATTTATTATAATTGATTATGTATGGGATGAGATAGCCACTTACTCCTTTATTGTTACAGGCAATGTGCTTGTCCAGGCAGGTGGGCAGGGCACAGTAGTCAACAGCACAAGTGATTCCCACCAGGGCAGACAACAGGATAAATACTTTCATTGTTAAGGATTTTGTTCACTTCACCACCGATCACTCTTATTTGATGACTGACTGGGGAACCAGTCCCTATTTATAGTCTGTACTCCCTACGTAAACGTATTCCCTGTATGGCCGACAGATCAAAAGTTTCAAACAGACCTTTGCAGGAATATATGCACATTGTTTATTGTTGAATTGTTTATTTATTTTGATAACTGAGTTCTGTTGAATATCTGTTATCCAATCCAACGAAACATACTTTTTGCACTTGTCCATTTACTATATGATTCACACCCCGATAATAAATCTGTTACTTTGAGGTTCTCAGCTGGGTATAAATTGAGACACTTCTGTGGTCGTTCCTCAGTTGTAAGCCAACAGCCAAGACCAATATGTTCTCCAAGGTAAACGGTTTCCTCCTCCTGGCTACAGCCTTAGTCGGCCTCGTCGCTGCTGTTGACTACTGTGCCCTGCCCACCTGCCTGGACAAGCACATTGCCTGTAACAATAAAGGAGTAAGTGGCTATCTCATCCCATACATGATCAGTTATAATAAATTCGTGATCCACTTTCAGAACTTCAGTGAAGAGTGCCCCAAGGATGTGCGCGAAGTGAAGATTCAGCCCCATGAGAAGTTGATTCTTACCCTGTTCAATGAGTTGCGCAACAACGTTGCCGGGGGCAACATTGAGGGTCTACCTAAGGCAGCGCGCATGGCCAAGATGACCTGGTGCGAGGAGCTGACCCATTTGGCGCTTTTCAATGTTAAGACCTGCCAATCGCTGCCTGATAAGTGCCGCAGTACCGAACGGTTCGCTTACGCCGGTCAAAACAACGCAATTTTCAGCTACAGCGGCGCCGAGTCGGAATATACCGATTCGGAGATCCTGAAGGAGCAGATTGAGAATTGGTTTGCCGAACGCGCAAATGCGTCGCCTGAAATATTGGCGAGCTTCCCTGAGGAGTTGCCCAACAAGAATGTGGCCAAGTTCACCATCGCCGTGGCCGAGAAGAATACCCATGTGGGGTGTTCTGCCGTGCGCTTCTCTCGCGACTACTACAACCACTTTGTGCTGACCTGCAACTTTGCCACGAGCAACGTGATTGGACAGCCCGTGTACACTCCGGGCGATAAGGCCACCTCGGGCTGCAAGAATCGCTATGGCGCCGCCTTTGACTATCCCAATCTGTGCTATGCCAAGGAGATCTACGACAACGAGAAAGTTGTCGCTGATATCAGGTTGTACTAAGGATGGGCAAAAGAATGGGCATGTTTGTTTGGATAAATGAGATAATGACACTTTTGGAATGTAAAACAAAGAATTAATCAATAATAACATGCAATAAAAAGTTTAAGAAATACAGTCAATTTGGTTAATTTGCATATGTAGTTTAGAGGATAGCAATCTCAAACAATGATTTTAAAGTACAGTGCTCTCCATAATGCCGCTAAAATACCATTGCAAAATTACATGAGTTAAGTAATTTGTACTCAATTGGCAGATTGGTTTCTATAGCAGCTTTATTTTAAACAAGTACGAATGCTTTAGTCGAGCTTACCCGACTACGAGACTCCCTATACCCAGGGCTAAAATTTCAAAACACATCTTCGTACGCTTACATAAATACGCACACACAACCGACAGCGTACAGCATGGCATTTCAAAGGGCGGCTGCAGACCTGCTTCCCTCACTCTGCAGCACTGAATACTGTTTCTTGAATAACTTTGTGTATTAACAGACTGACTTGAAATTTTCACAGTAGATTAAGAGTGACTTAAATATTATGCTTTCCGAGCACGAAGGCTACATCTTTTAAATTGTTGCCGTAAAACATTTTTTTATCGAATTCGAGAGGTGTGGGGCGGTATGTCTAAAATGAACCTAACCTTGGCCAGCTATACACGAAGCTACATTCTAAATTTAGTGTCCCTATATCTTATAGTTTCCGAGATCCCTACGTTCATACATATGGAAAGACAGACGGCCATATCCAAATTGACTCGGCTATTGATACTGATCAAGAATATAAATACTTTATAGGGTCGGAGATGGCACCCGTCTGTTACATTTACACAGATTTAATACCCCCTTTTTACTCATTTTACGGGCACAGGGAGTAAAAAACTCGAAATTTTAAACACGCGGGCAAAAATTGGTAAAATGTGACGTCAAGCTCGCGCGTCGCCTAACAACGGCATCTAACGCACATGACGTCTACTGGATTTCATCCAAGCGAAGGTTTTGCGATTGGACGCTTACGATCTAGTATAAGCTCTCTAGTTAATGGTAGAAGGAATTATAGCGATTACTCTTAACTGCAGCACAGTTGCTTGTCGTCTTTTTAATGGGTTGGCAGCTCCACAAAACATTCAGTGAAAATGTTACGAGGGGCGCTACGAATTAGCAGTAGGCGTAGTTACAGTTACAAATCTGTGCGACGCCCAAATCTAAATGCCGTGTCTGCCGCTGGTACTGTGGAGCCGGATTCAAAGCAGTCGGGCAATCCACCGGGTAATGGAAATGGCCAGGGTAACCTAACCAAACAGTTGAGAGCCAAAATTCTGGCCACGGGGCCCATAACAGTGGCCGAGTACATGCGCGAGGTGCTCACAAACCCACAGGGCGGCTACTATATGAATAGGGATGTCTTTGGAAGAGAGGGTGACTTTATCACATCGCCGGAGATATCGCAAATATTTGGAGAGGTAGGCAGAGTGAACAGTTCCCACGCCCCATACTTAACGCCTTTGTCAGCTTGTAGGCGTCTGGCTGATGACCGAATGGGGCAAGTTGGGCAGCCCGACGCCCTTTCAGTTGATTGAATTGGGACCAGGACGAGGCACGCTGGCACGTGATGTGCTTAAGGTGGTGAGCAAGTTTAAGCTGGGTGCCGAGTTCACAATGCACATGGTCGAGATAAGTCCATACTTGAGCCAGGCTCAGGCGCAGCGTTTTTGCTATAAGCACGAGACGCTATCGGAGAATGCGCAGCAGCCACACTACCAAGTGGGCACCACAGCCACCGGCATCAAAGCCTATTGGCACCGCCGGCTGGAGGATGTGCCGCCGGGCTTCTCGCTGGTGCTGGCGCACGAGTTCTTTGATGCGCTGCCTGTGCACAAGCTTCAGCTGGTCAATGAACAGTGGCATGAGGTGCTCATCGACATGGCTGACCCGAATGAATCGGGATTCAAGACCGAAAACTTTCGCTACATCCTGTCCAAAGCGCAGACGCCCGTGTCGAGGTTGTTTAAGCCGCTGCCACAAGAGACGCGGACCTGCCTAGAGTACTCGCTGGAAACGGAGCGGCATGTGGGCATGCTGGCAGAACGTCTGGATCAGCATGGTGGCATTGCGCTTATCATGGATTACGGCCACTTTGGCGACAAGACGGACACATTTCGCGGCTTCAAGCAGCATGCTCTTCACGAGCCGCTGGTGGCGCCAGGCACCGCGGACCTGACAGCCGACGTCGACTTTAGGCATATTAAGCACGTGGCGGAAACGCAAGCCAACATCCATTGCTGTGGCCCAGTGCAGCAGGGCGAGTTTCTGCAGCGTATGCAAGGATCGGTGCGCCTGGAGCAGCTAGTCGCCCATGCGCTGCCCGAGAATCAAAGCATTATACGATCCGGCTATGAGATGCTTACCGATCCCGGGCAAATGGGCAGCCGCTTTAAGTTCCTCTCTATGTTTCCGGGCGTTTTGGCCGCCCACCTGAACAAGTATCCCGTTGCGGGCTTTGGATAATTAGTTTTTTTATTTCAATTCTGTTGAAAATATAATCTATTATAAATAGAAAAATGGAATCTACTTTTTCTGGAATGCTGCATTAATTGTTTGCATCTCAGCGACGGTGAATTGCAGCACAGCGCTGATTGCATTTAGCATGTGACGTTTATCCTCTGAATCTCGGGTCACAATGAAGCTAATGATGACGTTTTTCAGGTATTCCAGATTGGCGCCCTCACGCGTTTTGCAGCGCTCCAGTCTGGGAACGAAGCAAACATACATATGTTGAAATGATTGCACTCTGATTATACTTGCGGTTATAACTCACCTATCCACTTGCTCCTCGAGGCACTCAATCTTTTCGTGCATCTCCTGCTGCGCCGTCACCTTGTCCTGTATAGCTCGGCGCAGAGTGGACTCGGTCGCATATTTGGACTTACGCAATGTGGTAATTTCAATGTCCTTGCGCGCCAGCTCGTTAGCGTAGTGTAGCATATGGCAGTTCTCGCCCAAGGACAGCTTCTTGGGCTTAACCTTTAGCTTTGCCTCGCGTTCGCAGTCCACCTCAACGCTGTCGGCATCCGAGGAGTAAGCAAATGATTCACTGGCTTCTTGTGGAGTAGCGTTTGGCTTGTGGAATACTTCAAATGATGTCTGGAGCGTTTTAATCTCCTGCTCTTTCTCGTCGAGTAACTGCAGCGAACGCTGGCGCTGTTTCTGCAGCAGCTGCTCCAATTCGTTTAACTTGCAGCGCGTCTCGTTCTCTAACTCTGCTTTGCCCTCCTGCCACTTGGATCGCTCATCCTTGAGTGCCATACGCATCTTGTCGCTCTGCTGTTTCAGCTCCTGCTCGGCCTCGTCTATGTTGCGATTGAGCACCTGCACCTTGTCTTGCAGCGTCTGTATATGCGTCTGCTGCAATTGAATCTTTTGTTCCAGCTGCGTTTGGTGCTGTTTGCCGGTGTCCAGTATTTGCTGCAGACTTTGTAGCTGCTGCTCACACTGCACATGGCTGTCTGCGGTTGCCGCCGTATGGCTGCTGCCCAGTACCTGGCTGAGGTCCAGCGGATTGGAGGAGCGCGCATTGGCATTGGTAAGCAGTTTTTTTAGGCGCACAATTTCATCGACCAGGACGCCCATGTCGGGGTCGTTTTCGGTAAGCAGTCGCATCGCGGGCGCACTACGTGATTGGACCTGCTTCAACTCATGAAGCTGCTGCTTAAGCGTGTGTATGCTATCCTGATCCTGCTGGCGCAGTCGATCGTAGCTGCCCACCGTGCTGCTTAGCTCGGCCAGCCGCGACTCTAAATTGGCCACACGATCTTCGTGCAGAGCAGCCTGTCGTCGGCTTTGCTCCTCGGCGTGAAGCACGCGTCTCTGCTCCTGTTTTATGGCTAACGCGTGTTGCTCCTTGAGTTGCTGCATCTCCTGGCGCACCTGTTGCAGCAGCGCGCTGCTGTCTGTGGCAAAGGCAGCGGGTGTCGATTGCTCCGTCTTAGCTTGGCTTTGCTTGAGCTGCGAGCGCACATCCTTCAGCTGAAGCTGCAGTTCCCGCATGCGACTATTCTCAGCCTCGTTGCTGGCGAACTGCGTCTTGAAGTTGTTGAGCTGCATCTCAATATTCTCCTTAAGGTGCCGCTCGTCCGCGTACAGCTTTTGGAGCTCACGTAGCATTAGCATTTGATTGTTGGTCTCCTTTTCGCGCTCCTGCCGCTCGATTATCCACTTAGCCTTAACCTCATCCACATCATTCTTGGCGCGCACATCCTGCTCCTTGGCCCTTGCATGCAGTTCCTGAATGCTTTGCTCCTTTTGCGCTATCTGGACACGCAATTGCTTCTTATCAGCCTGGAATGAAGCCTCCATGCGTGACTTTTCCGCAGAGAGCGTGGCCAGTGAGTTCATCAGCGTTATTAACTGAGTTTGCAGCTGACCCTTGTCATCATTAGCAGCCAACTCAATCCCACCACTATTTCCAGTGGATGTGGCTCCGTCACCAGCATCTACGCTGTGCTCCGAGTATAATGTTGACTTGTTTGTGTCCCTAGCATTCGCATCGTTGCCGCCCGTAGCTTCCGCATGCGCCGCCAAACTTGTCTCCAACGCCTCCTTCTCCTTGAGCAGCCCCTTGTATGCAGTGACCACGTCTGTAATTAATTACCTTTAAGTCCAACACTTTTACTTTTATTACACAATAATCACCTTTGAGCCGCTTCTCGTAGCGCGACAGCTGCTCCTTCTGCGTGGCCACCAGCGCCTCCAGGTCGCGGTGTCGTTTATCCATCTTGCATGTGCCCTTAATAGTAAATACAATCAATCCACAGCTTTATACAAACTAAAATTGCCTTTATATTTCCTCTCGTGGCATTTTTCGCACTCATATAATAAAACATGAAAACAGCTGTTGCAGTGTCTACTAAATACCCTGTACTCAAACTACATACTATGTACATGTCCGAATTATGGCCTTTAATGCGAGCCTGACAAGCTTTCAGTTTTACGGCATAAAAGCGCTTCCTATATGAAATTTGTTTAAATAACACAAGAATGTATCTTAGATCATAAGTAATCACATAAACTATTGACTGAAGTTTTTGAAAAAGTAACCTTAACCAAAAACAAAACAAATTTTTGAGTGTGAAGATCTCATTTATTAAAGTTTCTCAAGTTTATTTATATTTTCTACTACAAACTAATTAGTTAACATTTTTTTTTTTGAATTTTTCATTTATTGATTCCATTATAGGGAATTGTGGTTATATCTCATTTTTAATGTTTCTTATACCTGGATTTGTAATTATCAAATCATTTGATTTTGGTTAATCATACCAGCGTAGTTCTTATTTTGCTTTTGTTTTATTAATTTACAATTTATATTGGTAATTCTTTAAGTGAAAAATCGTTTTATGGTAACTATGGTTTTTGAAAATTCTGATACGTAGTGCAATGTTGGAAGTATTAAATATTTTTATGCATATACATATGTACATAGTTAGTTTTCCAGATGCATATTCATATACAAACTAATATACCTTTTTTTTTATACAAAAAACAGTATATTTTGTTTGGTAACAGCTGACGGCAGTGCTGCCATATTAATTGAACAATAATTTTAAAGCATGTCAAATTTTAAAACAGGATCGGTACTCAATATTTCGCCGTTTCCGAAATTCCTATTGGGTTCTGAGCGCAAAATTGGTTACCTTATGTATTTTCTAAATAAGCATCACTAACCACAGCATATTAGTTGGTTAGTTTGCATATAGACAATATTTGGCTGTCGGCATCGGTACCACTTGTTTTTATTATTACGGTAATACTAGTGCTATAGTACTTATGAAATGCATTTCAGAGGCTATTTATCCTCTTTTAAAATTTCTTCGATTAAACGATTGCGCTCTTCGGCTTGGCGCAGCTTGCGCATGACCAAGTCCTCGTAGTCCCGGGGTGTTGCGTTGTTCGGTGCCGTCGTTGGGTTTGTGGATTTGTCTTGGGCCGGCGGCGTTACCCACTGAAAGTGCAATGGATTTGTGGGATTGCCTTTCTCATACGCCAGCACCATGTCGCAGGCCTCGCGAGTGTTCAGCTCCACCATGGCACGACCAGGTATCTTGCTGTTCATAACCAGCGCCACCACCTCGCCATATTTCTTGAGATACTGCATCAGTTGGTCCTGGGTGTAGCCGCCGTTGCTGGCATTGCTCTTATCCGCCTTCCACTTCATCTTGATGCGATACTGCGTGGAGTCAAATGTGGAAGTTTGCTGTTGTTGACGCTGCTGTTGCTCATTAAAGTTGCGTTGCAGCTGCTCCCGCATGGCACGTTGCTCCTCCTCAAGAAGTTTGGAGCCTTCGCGTCGCAAGCGTTCGATCTGTTCTTGCAGCACCTCCTCATCGCTTTTACGCACTGTGCTATACGGCAGACCGGCATGCAGCTTGTTTAGTGCCGCACGTTCCCGCTGCTCTAGTTCATCCTTCAGCTTTTTTCTCTTGCTGTCAAGTTGTTTGGTGCGCAACTCAGCGGCCTTCTTTGCTTTGAGCACCTTATCGTAGGCGGCGCGTGCTGTGCCATCAGAAAGGATTTCCAGAGCTTTGGACAGCTCGTGGAAGCGCTCAGCCGCTTCGGGATTGTCGGGATTCTTATCAGGATGGCAGGCAAGAGCGCGTTTTCGATACGCCTTGCGTATCTCAGTTTGCTCGGCTTCAAAAGGGACACCAAGCAGCTCGTAGAGATTTACATCACTGAAATTTTTGGTGGCCATCGTCCAATCTTACAATTATATCTCGACTAACAAACCAAAAACGTTGCGATTTGTTTACAAATGTAGAAGCGGGGAAACGCTTACAGATCAGCTGTTCAATGCGTCACGTTGGCAGCCCCGCGGCCGTAAGATTTAAATTGGAATACAAGATTAAATCCGTAAAATACACAGTAAAAGCACTGCGTATTTGCTCAGCGGTAAAATTTAGTAACTATATT
Organism: Hirtodrosophila confusa; assembly: GCA_035043065.1. NCBI lineage: Eukaryota > Metazoa > Arthropoda > Insecta > Diptera > Drosophilidae > Hirtodrosophila > Hirtodrosophila confusa. Next base: position 2,832,309 of record JAWNNI010000165.1, read on the forward strand.
ACGCTCAACAAAATTATCGCTACGTTTGCAAAATGTGTTCAAGTGTTATGAAAGCGGGGGAAACGTTTGCGAAGCAGCTGTTTTCTGCAACAGGTTGGCAGCTCCTCAACCGCAACGTGTGGCTCGTTGGAGTTCGTGCCATTAGCATACATTGTTATATGTATGTATAAATCGCGCATAATGCACAGTAATTTACTGGATAATACAGGGATACAATGAGTATTTATCACGACGAGGTCGAGATTGAGGACTTTGAGTACGACGAGGAGGATGAAATGTATTATTACCCCTGCCCCTGTGGCGATCGATTTCAAGTTTCCAAGGTAAGCGCGTCGTATAAACGACGCAATGGCAATAATTGCACTAGTTAACAAAATTTTCGATCCCAAGTAACTGCAAAAAACATTCAGCATTATTGTGTTCATCTCATTAAAATATACTGAATGTTTTGATAATTAATTTGATTTTAAAATGATAAATACACACGGTTAAAGGCAAATTAGGTCAGCTTATTTGTGTGCAATGTATTTATAGAATTTACATCTGGATCACATATTATTTTTATTGAAATAAAACTTGTTATTAACTTTGGTTTCTGCTAGGAGGAGCTCATGGAGGGCGAGGAGGTGGCAACATGTCCCAGTTGTTCGTTAATCATTAAAATTATCTACGATCCGGTAAGTATAAATTACTAATATCAATTGGAATACCTAAAAAAATTCGATAATTTTTATGCAGGACATGTTTAAAGCGGAGGAAGATGAGTCAGCCGTGCTAAACGAAAAGCTGAGCATGTTGAAACTGGAGAAAAACTAGACACGGGGCTTGTGTTAAATTGTGTGGAATTAAATAGGTTTTTATTTGCATATTTCCCTTTAATGTAAATAATACGTTGACTAGTAAACAGTAAGTTAAACTTTTACATTAGCGCGAAATTCATTGTTTGTGTACGGTTTTGTTGATTTTTGGGTGGTTTGAATATACATAGGAATATAAGAAAATGGGAGCATGTGGTCCGATTTTAATAAATTTATAGGAAACTATTTGAAGTATAATAAAACTTTCACTTAGTTTGGATGTAATACAAAAAGTTTTTCATAATACAAAAACTCATATTTCACCCGACCCTATGGCAGCTATGTGATATAGTGGTCCGATTTTTACCAAATTTAGTCAGCTTGTAAAAACTCTCTAGAGACTTCGTTAGGGTGAGTTTGATGAGGATATCTATATAAGCAAAAAAGTTTTTCATACAAAAAACTTAGTTGTCGACCGATCATTCCCATGACAGCTGTATGTTATAGTGCTCCGATCTGGCCGTTTCCGACATATATACTGCCTGCAGTAAAAGGAAGGGTCTGTGCCAAGTTTCATTACGATAGCTTTAAAGCTGAAAGACTAGTTCCCATAAAAACAGACGGACTGACCGACATCTCTATATCGACTCGGCTATTCATGCTGATTCAGAATATATATACTTTTTTGGGTCGGCAATGTCCCATTCTGTCCATTACACATTTCGAGACAAAATTATAATACCTTCTGCTAGGGTATAATAAACTAACAGATGGTTTTAAAAAGTATTAATGACTTGTCTTGTTGCTTCTATTTTTCATTGCATATAGATAAATTAGACTAAAAAAACAACATAAATTTACTCAAATATATCGCACTTGGCGGTTTTTGACTTAGAGATGTAAAAGCAAGCACGCTGTGGTTTAAAGATTTTTGGAACAAGGAACTATTGCAAATACGATTAGCGTGGAAATGTAAGTAGTTACATTAAAATCATACTGTAAGAAATATTTCTACTGTATCGCCACTTTCTGCTTAAGAATTAGGAATTCGCCTTAAATTTAAGCATTATATATTGCTACGAGTCATGTGGCAAATGCATTGCACTTGCACTGATTTCTTTTTAGAGAGAGCGTGCTCCTTCAGCTTCTTTTAAATATACGCATAGATTCCGGCATGTATGTGACAAATGGTTTCAAGTTCTACGAGGGGTAATACTATTGCTTGCGTGTCCTGATTTGCAGTCGCTACTACTGTTCCAGCCACGAGCCAGTCACGTTATTTGGTGATTTTAGCTGTAATCAATTATTGTTTCAGATTAGTGTTTCCCTCTGCGGTTGACCAAACGAACTCACCTTAATGTTGAACTGTTTTAATGTGCTCTCAAGTGCTATGGCATTACCCGAAAAGTACGCGGCAATGGCATTGTGAAGCAATATAAGCTGCTTGTGCATCACTTTGATCTGTATTGCGGCAACAATTGATCAGAATGGAAACTAGAATATATTTGGAAATTTCGAAACACTTACGCGATTCTCATCAAGGAATTGCATTTTGACGGCCACATCGCCTCGCAGCTTCTCGTAGAGATCTTTATGATGCGCATAACTGCGCTGGGTATCCTCAAGGGTAGACGCCGCTTGTGATATCTCTGGCCTTGTGTTCTCCAAGTCCATTCGATAGGCATCGAATTCGATTCTATAACAGAAATTTAAAATACTATACTCTACGCATTTTACGCAGTGACATCAACAAAACACACCACGCAACTCCGAAGCACAGTTTACAGCTGTGAATCGGATGATTGATCACAAGAAAATTATCTGTACGACCGGCCTTCTTGCCTTATGGCAAGTGCTTGTCCTGCGATTCGTTGTTGAGCTTTAAATATCTGCGGTATTAAAGCCACCAATAACTAACTAACTTATGAGGTAAAAAAATATAAATAATAAGTAAGAATGCTCTAGTCGAGTATACCCGACTACGAGATACTCTGTACAGGTCTGAAATATTCAAATACATCAACAGAGCAGTTAAGCAACAGTGCAATTGGCAGTTGACTTCTGTGTTTAATATCCGATCGAACAAAAATAAGTTAAGTGAAAATTTACGGCAAAAATCAATGCTAATCTTTAAAATTGACGCCACCTATACAGAAACCCACATGTTAATCTGTCCGAGATCCTTGCTATCAAAAATATGGACGGTAAGACAGACGGATAGGACCAGATCGACTCGCCTAATGATACTAATCAAGGATATATATAGTTCGTGGTGTCGGAGATACCTCCTTGGGTACACACATTTCATAGTCTTAGCACCCCTTTACCTATTTTATGGGTATACAAATTTATATATATTTTTCCATGTTCATATGGTCAATCTTTTCCACACTTTTAAACATACCTAAACATGCTAAACTATATACCAATGCTGTCTATACAAAAACTCAATTTTTGACCGATTGTTCTAATGGCAACTATATAATAATGTACTCCGATTTTCATAACATTAAAGTAAACTATAGTATGTTATAGAGGTCCGATTTAGACGGTTCCGACACACATATGTACTGTCTGCATAAAAAAGAAGTATCTGTGCCAAGATTAATTACGATAGCTCTAAAAATGAGAGACTAGCTTGCATTAAAACAGAGGGAAAGACGGACATCGCCATGTCGACTCGGCTATTCATTCTGATTCAGGATATATGTATATACTTTGTTGGGTCGGAAACGTCTCCTTCAGTACGTCCATCGCATATCTCTACTATTTACTAAAAAAGCTATATTGGTTTGGTTTAATTTATAAACATTTTCCGTACACAAATAAAAAAGTTAAATGTCATCTTTGCGTACAAACTGATGGCGATGAGAATTACAAACTATCAATATAAATAAACGAAAATTGGCATTTAATTGGATTAACAGCAAACTGCTAAATTGAAACCCCAGATATTTCGTAGGAGCCCCTAGTTTTGTGAATTGAAAATGAATTCACAATAGTTTTGCAAAATATTATAATGGGACCACGGTTTATACGACAATATTTTGAATATGAATGCACGTTGCAGCTCACCTGGCTGTCTCGTATTGTCGTATTGTTAGCAGGGTGTCATCGATAGTCTTGTTGCACAGCGTATTCACCGACGAGATGAAAAAGTTGAGTGCATTCAAGAGCAGTTCGCCGTTCTTGGTCAAGTTTCGTTGCGTCTCCGAATTGCAGATGAACTCCTTTTGCAGCTCGGGATTCTTTTGCGCCAAATCAGCAAAGGCATCGGCCAGCGATTGCTGCGTCACCACAACGTGCTGGAAATGTGAGCTGAAGGCGCGAGTCAAGCGCAAGATCGACAAGTATTTTCTCTGGGTTTCACGCAGCTGTTCGATCTGCGCCTCAAGCTCAGAGTCGATAGTGCGCTGTGATTTGCCCAGCTTCTCGAGCATTATCTGACGCGTGCACTTGTACGTTGATATGCTCCAGTTCTTAAGGCTATCAATCTTGGAAGCGCTTGTCCGTATAAGGCTGCTGCTGCCGTCTGCTGATGTCAAAAAGCCGTTGTTTGTTGGTGGAGAGCTTGGTGACATGGGTGTGGTGGGTGCTGTGTGTAAAAAATTAGCCCAAAATGTTCATAGATATGGATTTGTCATGATGGTCACCTGAATGGTTTCGCAACGGCAAACTGGTGGACGTATTCATTGGAATGCCAGTTCCAATACTCTGACTGCTGCTGCTGCCGCTCAGCCCCATGCCAATCCCCAGGCTGCTGCCCTCTGTGCCCGTGTGCACGGCACCGCAACTGTCGTTCATTGATGGTATATCTTTGAGCATTTCATGTATGCTGCGTTCACGTTCCGCCATATTACCGTGGCTCTGCCTTATCAGTGGATAATATACCTTAATTGCACCTGAAAAATCGCTGAACTTGGTTCTGAGGGTAGCAACGGCAACGGCGACGACGGCTTGGCGTGGAGTTCGTTCCGCACGTTCGACACAGATCGATATCACACGCTTGCAGAAGCGTTTTAAATTCTTTCTTATTTATTATTAACACTAATACTAGCAAATTGCAAATGCAGCAACGCCGAAATTACAATTTAAAGATAATTTGAGCAGCGAAAAAGCATAGTATTGAAAAGGAGCCAGTGTGACCGAAGTAACTGCTGCGCAAAAACGCCGATATTTTGACTTAAAGGAAAATGTGGTTGCCCTAATTAGTATGGTATACCACTTTATGACATAGTAATTTTGGGTTTAATTATGTATATGTTCTTATGCTGGTAAATGGTTCAACTATTTCTCATAATTTACCTATTACCTATTATATTTACCTTATCTATAAACGATATGATAATGAACGATAATTGGTTACACTGGTAAAGAGAGTTGGCAAGTCTACATTGAAAAAGATGGTATCCCTGACTTTTTTGGTCGATGTGGCAGCACTAATGTGTCAATCAAGATTCTTGATTCAAGAATATAAATACTGGGGATTTCAACTAAGCAAAACTGCAGCTTAGATAACAAATTAAATATCTTTATTTTAAAAGCTATATTTGCCACAAGTGTGCGCAGTCTGCGAACATGGTTTATCTACAAATAATACTGGGAGTCGGCTGCGTAGTTGCAGCTGCAGCTGTTGCAATTTATTTTAGCATGTCGACTCCCCTACCTCCCCATCATGGCGGTGGACGACGCGACGACGATGATGATAATGATGGCTATTGTGGACCTAGATGGAGTGGATCAAAAGAAACAAAACGCATCCGCAAAAGGTGAGCGAAGGTGTAGCTGGAACAGTTTGGGCTTAAAGCTTTTGTTTTTTTTTTATTTTTAGCAAGCCCGGCGACATCTGCGTTATTTGTCTTAAGGATATGAGAACCGAGACGATGCATACAATGAACTGTGGTCATGCTCTGCACAGCACACCTTGCTTCCAGGATTACCGTGCTTGGTGTCGCAATTGTCCGTACTGCGACCAAATTACGATACGGATAGATGAGCCGGGCGATGACTGCTCCATTTGCTGCCATACAATGAATAAGGATACCATGGTGTACTTGAAGTGTGAGCACGCCCTGCACAAAGTATGTTTGGTCAATTTACAGGATAATAAGTTCACAAAATGTCCTGTTTGTATGAGACCAATGTAACCCGATCATACAGACTTTTATATGGTGCCGCACTGGGACATATATAAAAATGTCGACTTAAGCAATATTCAATCAATTTAAAAAGACTAGCAGTGAAACACAAATTTTGTAAACTGATAATTGTTTTAAGCGACGCATAATTTCTAAACAATGAAGCGCAACAAACTTAACTTCTATATCATATTATAAATTACATAGGTTAAGTGCCCTCTTGTAGTGTTTCTAAACTTATTTGGAAAAGTATAACGCTGCCTATAATTGTAAATGCCTACGCAAATCCATCTAGTACAGGTGCGGCACACTGTCGCCAATTTTCCCGCCAGCGCAGCTCTTGAAACTCCTGCAGACAAAGAACAAACCGTGCACGCAACTCTGTAATAACCGTATGTTTGGGAAAGTGCTCAAACCAAATGAGTAGCTGCTCGGCCAGTTCTAGATAATCGTTAAAGACAAAGCCGTTCTGGCCATGCTTGACCAACTCGTTCAGGCTGGCGTAAAAAGGATGAGTAGGCTATTAAACACTGTGCTGGAGCTAAATAACAGTAACTTACCATTTGAAGTTGAGTGCACAGACGGGTAAGCCACTGCCAAACATGTCCACTACCTTCATGGGCAGGTCCAGGCCGCTGGTGCTCCAGTGGAGGCAAACACCGAGATCGGCGCTGGCAAGGACGCTGGGGTAGTCTTCAGCCTCCAGCCAGGGCGCCACAATAGACACCTTTTGCCACTGTAATTTCGCTATCTGTGCTTCGTAATGCGCCTTCTGCGGCCCTTTACCCGTGATGATACACAGCAGCGATGGATAAACATGCGGCTGGGCGACGGCTGAGCTCTCGTAAGATTCTAGCGCTTGTAGTAGTATGCCAAAGTCCTCGTCCGGCGTCCAGCTTGTGCTCGAGACAAGTATCGCTTGTCGCTGTGCCTTGTATAGCACCGTTCCGTTCGCCAGCTTCTGCGTGAACGCAGTTGACTCCAACACGCCCGACTGCTTCAGATCCGCATAGCACTGCGGCATGAACTGAGGATAATCTTTGGACAGCTTCATAAACAGCTCGTGCTTTTGCGCCAGTTCAATGGGATGAAACTGCGCTGGTGGCCGATCGTACAGCACAGTAACTGGCCTGTAAATAAAACTACGTCTTAAAATTTGACCTCTGCGGTAACGCCGCTACCCACATTTTCTGATACATTAGGGCATTTTTAGCACGCTTTCAACATTTGTTTAAGCTTTTTAAAAGTTTTGATTATTGTTGTATAGGATGATTTATTCTATACCAGGAGAAAGTGACTAGATTGGTTTACATACATATATGTCTTCAGCTATTTTGACAAATTGTCAATAGTTTAGAAGTTATTGAATTTGTTATTAACAAAGACTAAAGATATAATATCTTATATCTTTAGTCTTTGTTATTACGAGGAAGTTTTTCAGCAATTTTGACTTTTAAATATTCGAAAAATATTAACCAAACTCGGCAATTTCATTTTTATCGTAACTAATATGTTTTGATTTAATTTAGTCAAAATCGAACAAATATAGCAATGTTTTTTATTTAAAAAAAAGACCTAACTTTATCCAATCGTAACTTTGCCTATATCTATTCGATGCTCCTCCACACTCTCACTCTATTTTTATTTTCACTTGTCTTATGTCTTATCTTCTCTTCTTTCATTAAGTCGTGTTTTAATTTTTACATAATATAAATAGTTTAATTTTTCTATCATTTTGGGTTAATTTAAGTTTATTTTTAATACTAACTTCTCTCTATTCAGATGTAGATACTATTGACGTCACTGACCACACTTGGCTGCGATTCGGGGTATAGCTAGCCGGACCGGCAAATAAAATACCCCCATCCGGTCGGTGTCGTCTTTAGTATTTTATGTAATTTCTATTAGGCTTTTCTATTCTTTTAAGATTAATTATCTTAATATGTTTCATATTTTAGGCGACAGCATTGTTTGTCAGCCAAATAAATAAATAAATTTTGATTTTGATCAAACATAGTCAATACCTAAATTACCAATACACTAAAACTTCGAATTTGCGAGTTTGATAGATAACTTGAATAGCAAAAAAAATGCTATGACATCTTGCCGAACTTTATAATATCCCCATTACATTTGTCCCGTTTCCTCAGCTCACCCAATGCTCCAGTTGCGTTGCAAGTCCTCTTTCATGGCTTTCGTTACACAGAAGTGCGTGTGCGCCTTGGCGCCAAAGTAGCGTTCTAGGCGTTTGGTCAGCCGACTGAGCCGGCTCTGTTCGCCGCCGGGCAGGCCCAGAGCCAGCACGGAGTACGTGTAGTTGTGCCAATCGATTACCAGCTTGGTGCGGGTTACGGCGCAATACACATAGCAGACGACTAGCGTGGGTATGCCGGGTGGGTTTTGAACGAGCAGAAAATTGGGTCGGCGTATGGCGACTAGTGCTATTAGCAGGCTCAACGTTTGCCAAATGGCCTTAAAGAGCAGCTTTAGCTTGGGCGTCAAATTGGTGGTGGGCACCGCTGGCAGCTCGTGTATTTTGCAATTTGGCTGCGCTACGGTTAGCGCGTCGAGCGGCCGTGTCTCCATGTAGCCAATGATGTCCACATTGTAGTTATCTTCGAGGAGACTCTGCGCATGGTATTGCATACGTGGACTGCGTCCAATGTCGCCGAGCACAATGACGCAAGCGTTTCGCTTCCTTAGACAAAGTTCGACCATTACGCTTCTGTTGTCATACAAGCTTGAAGCTTCAACTAAATACTGCTCCGCAGTGCAGGTAAAATGCTGTGTAGAGCCAGTTATTGCAGATATCAGTTGTGACCTTCTTGTTGTTGGACTGATAACTGATTCAATCGAAAGATTGTGAGACGAACGATAAGTCGACACTTAGTTGGAAACAGCTGTTGCATATCGATATATCGCTGGCTTCTTTGGTGTGCCCTGGTAAACACAATAAGCTAACAGTATTCGATACAGCGTCGATTTAACAGCTCAATTGAGCATAACAGCGAGCTGGCTATGTTTAATTAACAGCTGTTAATCGCGAACAGTGGTGTATCATGCTCAAATCTTCAAATGTTGTCTTAATGTTGACATGCCTGGACGTGTCGCGGCAGTTCGCAGAATAGTTCCATTGTATTTGTGCGTGTGTGTTTAAGTTCTGCCAACTTTGTATGCGTGTGTGAAACTTACTGAATAGAGGGTATTATATGCTCCATATAATAAAAGCTTAAAAATGCAAAAGTGTCAAGTCTCCGGGCTAGTTAAAAACTCTGCTTAGACGGCTGCTAACGGCCACCGTCTGGCCCTTATATTTGTTGTAGCACATATTTACCGGTAAGTGAACGGGAACTAAAAATACGCAATTTGTTTTGACATTCCGGTTTTTGTGCACTTTTCGCCGGCAAAACAAAGCAGCCGACTCAAACACAACAATCCCGGCACAACTACTACCCGCCCCCACCTCCCACCTGTGCAGGTTGGCGCCGCCGCTTTGCGTGTCTCTTTCAAAATTCTTTCAGACCTCCAGCAAAAATTTCAATTTGCAGCGTTTGTGTGTACATTTTTCATTATTTGACTATGGATGACCATTAAAGTATGCTGCAGTATTTTTGTATTATTTTATAAAGCTTTATAGTATTCTTTAAAAAATACAACAACAATTTTATAATTGTGTGTGACTGTGTGTGTATGTATGTATATATAGTATAACGGGATATGCGCGCCATGTTTTGAGTGAGTACATGACATCCGCATACATACATATGTATGTATGTATGTGTGTATGTATGTATGTATGTATGTATGTATGTATGTATGTATGTATGTACACACGTACACACATACAAAAGTGTTTGCAGCGTCTGCGTCGCCAGACGAGACACGAGCACAGAGACCGCCTTTCCTCGTCCCTCTCTGCTAACCCTGCTAGTGACTTGCCGCTTGCTCAGGCGCAGCGCCCACCCATCCGAGAGTCAGAGCCACCCCCAAATGACTGTGACCTGCCCAGCTCAGGAGTCGGACTGACTGTGTTTGGGTGGATGGATGGTTGGTCCTTGTGTGGTTGGCGTACAACTTTGCGCCGTTGATTTTTAATTTCTATGCGGCTTTTATTGCGTGGGTAAAGTTTTTTTGTGCTCAAATTTGTTTCACATTTGGCATAGAAAAGTAACTTTAAACATCGCGGGTCTAGACGACAGCCGTGAACCCACCTTGCTATAGTGTGGGCTCTCAAATATCAACCGAAATTAATTTTAATTTAGTCTTGTTTGCTGGACTGAATATAAATGATGTTCCAAACTCAAAACGGAACTGCTAGTTCCTAATTCCGTTGAAAAATTTAAAAATTACCCACTTAATATATGTATAATGTATTCGACGTAGTATTCGTTATAAACTGCAAAAATAAATTACTTTTATTTGTTTATTTAAAGTACAATTATCAGCCATACTTTAATTTATACATAGCATAATAATAATTCAGCTTATTTCTTTTCCATTTCCCATTACTTTTCATTCCGAATCAATTTCGATATTGTATTCCCCTTGTTGCTAGAAGTTTCGATGTTTTGCTCAAATTTTAATCGTTTTTCAGTATTTTGAAAATTAAATACAACAGATGATTACAAAAAAAGCTCTTAGCTTAACATGTTAAACCTATCACACAACCTAAACATTCATTTAAATTTAATTATATTTAATTATAATTTTTGTATCTTTTCACCTGTACATATTTTATCCCGCACTACTAAGCTGAAGGCCCCGATGTTTTTGCTTAGTTAATTCCCAATTGCCTTATAATTGAAATTTGAAGCAAACTCCCTGTACCCAGGTCTTAAACATCCAATCGCATCTACGTACACTTACACATAAACGCACACATACACAAAGACGCACACACACAGGCGGTAAAAGCGCAGCGCAAACGAGGCATTTTAAGTGGTGGCTGTGCTTCTTCCCCTTGCGCTGAATCTTCTTTCGTTAATAACTTCCGTGTTTATTATCCGAACGACTTGAAATTTAGACAGTAGATTAGGAGTGACTAAAGTATTGCACATGCCAAATCCCAAAGCTATATCTTAAAAATTGTTCCTGTAAAACGGTTTTTATCGAATTGCGGGGGAACGGGGGGAGATATCTCAAATCTAAAATAAACTTGACCTGCTCCCGCTATACACGAACCTACATTCCATATTTGGTGTCTCTAGCTCTTATAGTTGCTGAGATCCTTGCGTTCATACATACGGACGGACAGACGGACAGACGGACAGACGGACGGACGGACGGACAGACGGACAGACAGACGGACATGGCCAAATCAAAATCTCTTTTGATACTGATCAAGAATATATGTACTTTATAGGGTCGGATATTTCTCCTTCTGCCTGTTACATACATTTGCACAGATTTAGTACCCCCTTTTTACCCATTTTATGGGTACAGGGAGTAAAAATGTTCATTCAAAAACTCATTTTTCACCCGATACTATGGCAGCTATGTGATATAGTGGTCCGATTTTGACCAAATTATCGGAAACTATTTGAAGTATTATAAAACTCTCACTAAGTTTGAATGAAATATTTGTATAAACAAAAAGTTTGATATAGTGATATAGTGGTCTGATTTTGACCAAATTTGGATAGATTGTATAAACTGTCTAGAGACTCGGCTTCGCAAAGTTTGGTAAGGATAAATTAATAAACAAAAAAGTTTTTCATAGAAAAACATATTTGTCGATCGATCATTCCTATGGCAGCTATATGTTATAGTGGTCCGATCCGGCCGGTTCTGATATATGTACTGAATATGTACTAAAATTAGAACTTTAGGTTTTAATTTGCGAGCAATTTTTTTTTGCGTTTATATATATTTTGTACAAATTGTTAAGTTCCCGCATTGTTATACCTAGCAGGTTATTATATTTTTGTCTTGAAACGTGTAATGGACCGAAGGAGACCCAACAAAGTATACATATTCTGAATTAGCATGAATAGCCGAGTCGATATAGCCATGTCCGTCTGTTTCTATGCGAACTAGTCTCTCAGTTTTAAAGCTATCGTAATGAAACTTGGCACAGACCCTTCTTTTTGATGCAGGCAGTACGTATGTCTGAACCGGCCAGATCGGACCACTATAACATATAGCTGCCATAGGAATGATCGATCGACAAATATGTTTTTGTATGAAAAACTTTTTTGTTTATTAATTTATCCTTACCAAACTTTTCAAATCCAAGTCTCTAGAGAATTTATACATTCTGGCCAAATTTGATCAAAATCAGACACCTATATCACTATATCAAACTTTTTGTTTATACAAATATTTCATCCAAACTAAGTTAGAGTTTTATAATACTTCAAATAGTTTCCTATAAATTGATCGAAATCGGAACATAGGAGCAATCAGACAAAAATTAAGTTTTGCATAAAAAACCTTTCTGCTAGGGTATATAGCTTCGGCACCCGAAGATAGCCGGTATTTCTTGTTTTTACTTTGCTTTAAGAAGAAAACAAAAAAGGCTTCGTATTTATATATAAGGCAGGTTTCTACATTAGCTCATAGTTGATTTACAGTAAAAAATATATAATGCTTAATAAAGATTAATAACAACTGCCAAATTAAGCACTTGTCTACAGTTTTAATTTTTTATCACTTATAGAAACAAAAGAAGTTCAGAAAAAACCTTTCTCAAATTCACAACACCCGAAAAATTTGAATGTGTTAATCAAAATTGGAACTGAAAACTGGCCTGGCCTATAAACGAAAATTTAAATACATATATGCAGTATTAATCTGCACTTTTACTGTAAAATATCAGTTAAAGTGCGCTGTTAATTTATTATTTTCTTTTCATCATAGGTAAACCATATCATAACAGATTGTATTTGACTGAGGCAGAGAATAAACGGCTCGCATCAAAAAAGCACAAAGCACAAGATTGTTTAAATATTTGCGATCTATTAAGAAAAAAATAGATTCATTCGTTTCCGCTTGGATAGGCAACTCTTGGACTATCCGTGATTGACGAAGCAGCTATACATAGGTAAGTTCAAGAGGTGACAAATTTTCGATAATATCGATAGTTTTGAACTCTTCTAACCGTTTTCTTTGATATCATTAAAATCATTTTATTCGGAAACATGTCTTTAAACATATATCTTAAATGCAATTTCACACTGAGAATTTTATAATAAGTATATTGCATTTATTTATTTATATTCTGTTTATATATTTTCTTTGGGAGTTTTTCACAAAGTAAATCATTCTTTCTCTTTAAACACTTCTGCCACATTCGAGTTCCAGCTTCCAACTGCAGGCAAATAGAAAACTTCGACGAAAATCAATAGACGCGCATACATTCCCTCCCATTTTCCTTCTCAGGTTTTGTCGCCTATTTGGATATGTTCCATTCTGCTTTTATGAACGATCGCTTCGTATTCCCCTTCACAAAACCAACAGATGCTTTAATTACTCATAAGGGATGTCTTAGCCGTCTAAAATAAATAAATCAATGCAAGTTGAAGTAATCAAATTCGCATGACGATATTGCCAGCTTAGCAATATCTACTGTACTCTCTATTTTGCAGGACGTAAAAAAATGCGTTCTACCGGAAAGCACATTCTTGAAATTCTTAGTGCTTGTTGATTAAAAAAGGATTTCAACTTTTATTGGGACTTGATTTTTATAAAGCTCACCTAATTTTTCGATATAATTATAGTGTTTATACTCGATTAAAGATATATTTTTTTAAAAAGATTATATTGGGTTTGTAGAAGGCAATTTTTTTCCACACCATTGAGAAACCAAACTTGGTACACATGTTGGTGTATACCCTCAGTTTATAAATTAAATATCTCCCACATCTGTAAAGGTAGAGTTACCAAATTTGGCATGCAGACTAATGCTTTTTTCACGTATTTTTTCCACCCCACGAATAAACAAATTATACCGGACTTGAAACCGAGCATTCTGCTGTCGGGTACGTCCGACTGCAACGTTCTTACTTGTTTGTTTTTAGAATGAATAAAATATTTATATATTTATTAATATATAATTATGCATACATATGTACATATATGTATATAGTTCTTGAATTCAATAACCCTTAATTCTAAATTCTTACATTTTAGTTTTAGTCCTAATGTTAACTTATAATGTGGTATAAATACATATAATTATCGTAATTAATAAACGATCGATAAGTTTATAGTCGGTTGTTGATAAACGCTGCATCAGCTCGTACGTCAGGTCGGTTCAATATTGGAACAAGTAAGAATGCTATAGTCGAGTATACCCGACTACTATTAAGTCCCTGTACCCAGGTCAAAAATTTTCGTTCGCATCTATGTACACTTACACATACACAGACACATACACAAAAGACGCACTCACACGAGCACAGCTCAAGCGCAGCGCAAGTGAGGCATTTCTTCCACCCGCGCTGAAGCGCTGAATTTTCTTTCGTGAATAACTTTCCTGTTTATTATCCGACCGACTTGAAATTTGGACAGTAGATTAAGAGTGATTCAAGTATTATACATGCCAAATTCCAAAGTTTAAAGATGTTGGTATAAAACGGTTTTTATCGAATTGCTGGGGAACGGGGGGAGCTATCTCAAATCTAAAATAAACTTGACGTGCTCCCGCTATACACGAACCTACATTCCAAATTTGGTGTCTCTAGCTCTTATAGTTGATGAGATCCTTGCGTTCATACATACGGACAGACAGACGGACATGGCCAAATCGAAATCTCTTTTGATACAAGAATATATATATACTTTATAGGATCGCAGATGTCTCCTGCCTGTTACATACTTTTGCACAAATCCAATACCTCCTTTTTACCCATTTTATGGGTACAGGGAGTAAAAAATTAATTTCGACTAGATGTGCTGATATATGTATGCAGCGAATGTCTAGACGAAATTGCTAGGTACTACCGCCATTAATGGGCGGGGCAAGGGGTGAAACGATCGCGAGGGCTGTGTGCAGCTGCCTGACTTTCTTTCGAATAGCAGCGCACAATGGCAAATAGTCGTGTATCCTAAACAAACTTCCGCCTCAGAGGCGCACATACCAAAGAGTTTGGCTATAATTAGATAAGAGCGAGAAAGAGGCCAACAGATTGAGAGAGCGAGAGAGGAAAATATAAGTACATGCTCTGTTCTCTGCGGCTATTTTTGTTGTTTGTCTCGTGGAGTAGTAGTGGCTAAGCTAACGATCGGCGCCAAGTGCCTTTGACATTTTTCCAAAAACTGACAAACGACACATGTGCGCTTAAATCTATGAGACCCACAAAGATCTACGAGTCTTCTCTAAATGAATGCAGTTCAAGTGCGTTCAAATTTAGAAGCGGACGTCGCGTCGTCGCACGCACGGCCAGTTCGCGCTTGCCCAGAAACTGTCTGAGCACACGTGACAAACATTTGCCTCAATTAAAAAAGGAAACTTAATGACCTGCAATCTTGACTTCATGAACAAGTTTTTTCATGCCAACGAATGTTAAGTTATAACTGGGGTTTGAATTCGGACAAATTTTGAATCCTCTCGGGTCCCGGCATTCCGTTCTTGTCGCATTTTAACTATTTTAAAATTTGCAAACACTTTAAAGGACGTGGAATATTCATGTCATAAGGAATTCAAGCGGTATTCGAGCCTCGCGGTAAAAAATAACCCGACAAGTGTGGGGTCAGGATGGGAAATACTTTTTCTTTATTTCGATCCCGTGTTTAGTTATAACACGCTTACTTCTCTAAACTTTAAAAACTTTATGGAAACTACTGTGATAAATTCAAACTTCAAACTTTTGGGCTATGGCTTAGTTATAAATTCAGGGCAAGCTTATTTATTATATGTAGCGTTATTCGGCGAAACATTTTGATTTCGATTAAAAGGTATTATGTTGAATTTGACTTCTTTCCTTAATCGTGAGAAATACACAAAAATAGCGCACCACGAATGAAAATGACTTTGAAGCCGATCTAACTAAACAAATAAGCTCACTAATTTGTCCTTGACGCCCGTGGCGACGATTTCCAATATCGGTTAGCACTCTTTTAAATTATTATTGGAGTATTTTTGAAAATTAATTTCAATCCAATTGCAATAATAATGTTAAAATTCCAAACAACTATTTTCCGCCCACAATACGGAAAAACAGAACAGGTAGTAAAATCTTTCCAAGAAAATGTAACCTCTAGGCGAAAATTGAGAAGCGGCCCGCTAGGACTTTAAGTGGCAAGTGCTGGTCTATGAATGTGGGAGAAGTAGAAGAATGTTACGTGAAGGACAACAACAATAACGAATAGGACAACTCCAAAGACGAATCCGACGCACAGTGGCTCGTTAGGCCGAGTCACGTGGCAAAAATCAAAAAGGTCAAAAGTTTAAAACGTCTACTGCAGTTTGATAGAGAATTGTTTGAAGTTTATAAAGTTGGGTAATTAGTTCCGGCGGAAGCTTAAGAAAATTTTAAATTTGTCATTAATAAAAAATTTTTTAGCGAAATTGTTAATCCTTGCGATAGAACTATATCCAAGCGGTTTACCCCAAATTTTAATGTCTTTATCGAGAATAAATGAGAACCGTATGATAGAAAAATATTTTGATTAATTTTTTCAAAGTAAAAGCAGCGTTTTTGCTAAATTGTTACCTTGTTCCTCAGCGGCAGTTTGTTCTTGCTGTTAGGGAGCCATCTAAGTGTGTTTTTTTTTTATCTCTAGGTGACTGTGGTTCCGTGAATCTTTTTTAAAAGTCTATATAAAGTTTAAAAACCATGTAAAAAATAGTGCTCTAGAAAATTATTTGTTTAAAATACTAAAAAATTAAATAGTTACAATACTTTTATATCATTTGCTTTAGAATCGTCCCATCTTTCAATTGATATAAGCATTGTAATAAGCTATAAGTAATTCACTATCTAACTGCGTTAGTCATTTTACCTTTCTCAGCATGAACTTCTTGATTTTTGCCACCTGACCCGGCCAAACGAGCCACTGTGCGTCGATAGCACCTTGCGAGTTGTCCAAATTGCCGACGGGCAACTGGCACGTGGACGAGACCCTCACAGGAATGGAGTGAGGAAATGATGTCGCAAGTGCAGCGAGAAGAAGCCACTTTTCCTTGTGCTCAGGCGACAACATACATACATAGTATACAAAGAAAGAAGGAAAGGTGCTGGGTGTCTGCCTCGGGTGGCGTCAACTGCAAAGTGTTATTAAGTTGAGTTGTTGTTATTATTGTTTTTGTTTTTTTGCTCCTCTGTAGATGCATCTCTGCAACATTTTGCGCCTTTCACGTTTATTGTGACATTATGCTTTAAATAATGCACAGCAAGAACAACAGCAACAAGAATAACAAAGCAACAACTTTTAGAACAAGCAATAAGGGCAGAATGTAGGCGGGGAGTGTTGCTTGGATGGGTGGGGTGTTACTAAAAAGAGCTATTGGCTGTTGTACTGTTAGTGGCTGCTACTTTTTCTGTTTGTTTTGGTTATGCTTTTATTTGTTTTTTCCGTTGGTATTCTTTAACATTTTGTTTTGATTAAAACTGAGCCGCATACCCAGGCAAAGTCAAATAAAAATCCGCGAGTATAAAAGAGGAAAGAGCGGGTTCAAGGGAGGAAGTGTGCTGCCACAAAGTTAGTGAATAACTTGCTAATTATAATGCTCAGAAAATGGATATTAACAGATGTGTTGACTCTGCCAGATGATTTAAAAAATGGATAAATGTGAATGTAAAGAAGAAAGATGAAGACAGGTTGAAATGCCTTGCAGACGGAGAGTTAAGCAAAATTAAATCCCAACAAGTAAGAATGCTATAGTCGAGTATACCCAACTACAAAACTCTCTGTACCCAGGTCAAAAACTTCCGATCACATCTACGTACACTTACACATACACACACACACAAGCGACAGCTCGAGCGCAGCGCAAGCGAGGCATTTTAATTGGTGGCTGTGCTGCTTCTTCCCCCCGCGCTCCAGCACTGAATCTTGTTTGTTGAATAACTTCCGTGTTTATTATCCGATCAACTTGAAATTTGAACAGTAGATGAAGAGTGACTAAAGTATTGTACATGCCAATTCCCAAATCTATATCTTGAAAATTGTTACTGTAAAACGGTTTTCATCGAATAGGGGGTTTTAGACCTGGGTACAGGGAGTTTCGTAGTCGGGTATACTCGACTATAGCATTCTTACTTGTTTATGTATACATATACATTTGTAATTATAAGAATATATTTTATGAATATTTACGCATAAATTTAACAGTTATAACACAAAAATTCAGATGTAGCTGCCTATATACATAAGAACACTGAAAAAACAAGTAAGAATGCTATAGTCGAGTATACCCGACTACGAAACTCCCTGTACCCAGGTCTAAAACATCCAATCACATCTAAGTCCACTTACCCATACACACACACATACACAAAGACGCACACACACAGGCGGCAAAAACGACAGCGCAAGCGAGGCGTTTTAATTGGTGGCTGTGCTTCTCCTTCCCCTCTCGCTGCATTACTGAATCTTCTTTCGTGAATAACTTCCGTGTTTATTATCCGATCGACTTGAAATTTGGACAGTAGATTAAGAAACACTAACGTAATGTACATGTCAAATCTTAAAGCTGTATCTTGAAAATTGTTACTGTAAAACGGTTTTAATCGATGTGCGGGGGAACGGGAGGAGATATCTGAAATATGAAACAAACTTGATCTGCGTATGGTATACAGGAACCTACATTCCAAATTTGGTGTCTCTAGCTCTTGTAGTTGCTGAGATCGACGCGTTCATCCGGACAGACGGACAGACAGACAGACATGGCCAAATCGAAATCTCTTTTGACACTGATCAAGAATATATATACTTTATAGGGTCGGAGATGTCTCCTTCTGCCTGTTACATACTTTTGCACAAATCCAATACTCCCTTTTTACCCATTTTATGGGTACAGGGAGTAATAACACATTCATAATTTTCTGTAATGTTTTAAATTGCATATAATAATAATAATAAATAATAATAATATTTGACATTTGCGACATTTGCTCTTCGTTCGGAATCTAATTAAAAGTATGCATCTAACCGGGAGAGCAAGAACAAAAAAAGTTATTTAATGATTAAAAACATGTTCATATTAAAGTTTAACGAGAAACACCAGAAAGTACATTAAAAAAAAGCAAACCTAATGTGAAGCTCACGTGCACCTTGACGGCTTGTCACTTTGTCTGGGGGAGTAGTTCCCCGACAGCACCTAGAAAACCAACTCGAGTTGGCAGCTCCATGCCGCAAAGTGAGTCATGCTTAGTTCGGGAGTTTGGGCTGCAGCTGTGGGATCGACTTTGTGTTGTGGGCTTCGACATGTCACTTTTTCTTTTTTTCCCTGTGCAAATGATGTTGTCAGCGTGTCAAGGGAAATGTGTGTATGTGTGTGTCTTTGTCTGGCAATTAAGACATGCGTTTGCCAGACACTGGCATCCTTCAGCTTACATTCTTGTTTTCAACAACCTACCAACATCTGAAGGCATTATTAAATCAACTCGCGTAAATTATACAAAATGTATGGCAAATATTTTGTCATCGGGAAAGATTCTCATTTACGGTTCACCTAAGGAATGGAGCTGCTGTAGCTATTCTCCCCTTCCCTACAGGACCACCTATGCCACCTTATGCCGTTCTTGCCTGTTTGTTGTTTGGTGGTTCCATTGTCGCGTTCTGGTGGCTTGTAATCAAATAAATGACTGCACCCAGGTGCTCCCTCGATGCTCTCCTCCCTTGCCGCATGTCGGTTAGCGCTTTGCGTTGGCTCCATTATTGGCTTTAGTCGTCGAAGCTCACAGACTCCCGCCTCATTCTTTGTCTCCCAATTTCGTTTTTAATGATGCGCAATTTGTCGTTAATTTTCTGCAGTCTTTTTTTGTGTTTTACTTTGTTCTCCAGGATTTCTCAACATTTCATTGTGTTACGGTGCCCCCAGTGCCAGCTGAGTTCCTTGGGGCCCTGTCTTTGTTCCTCTTTCACTGCGAAGGAGGGCTTTTGATTGGGTCCCTTTTGGTATTTGCCATTTTATCGTGCAACTTTTGGGGGCAAATTTTGTTTTATGTTTTTGGGCCGTGCGACATTGTGGAGAAGTTTCTTGAGGCAGGCAACCATTAAAGTGGATTTCTAGTTGTTGCTACTATTTGATCTATGGTCTTATGTTCTTTTTAAGACTATTAAAATATGATTACGCGATCCACTCAAAGGGGGGCTTTTACTTATTAAGCTCTTAGCAGAAAACATTCTATGTTTTCAATTAAATTTGAAAATAGAATTCGTTTGATTAAATTAGCCGCCTATTGAAATTTAAAGTAGTTTCCATTTATAACAAAATTTAACGCTAAAAGATTTTGTAAAATTTCATCCACAAGGGTTGAAATTCACGAAAATCAGTTGTATAAAACTCTTAAAACTCAAACCGTAAGAGCTAGGATGCTGAAATTTTCACAGTAGGTTCCATCTATGATGAAAGTGCACACTAAGACGGGATTTTGGAAAATTCCACCCATAAATGTTGAAAATCGTGGAAAACTGTTGCACGAAACTTTTTTATTATATGGGCGAAAGTCTAATTGTAGTCCGATCAAATGTTCGACAAATGTATCAGCGATTTTGGGAAATTAAGCCCTATGGTCGAAAGATTGTTGGAAAACTCTGAAATTTTTAATTTTCATGCGATTGGCTTCAAACTCATTTTTCAGGTTCTATTGCAAAAAATAATAGGCGTGGTGCTCAAAGATTTTGGAAAATCACCCCTAAGGTGGAAAGAAAATTCGCGGAAAACTGTTGAATGAAGCTTTTTTGAATATCGTCCGATTTGCTTCAAACTCATTTTCAAAGCTCTACACATTAAATAATTCTACACGTGTGGAAAACTCTGGTGTTCGACATTTTTAATTTTCATGTGAATGGCTTTAAACTCATTTTTAAGGTTCCACACAAACACCATATAGGCGCAGTGCCCAAAGATTTTTGAAAATCTACCCCCAAAATGGGTGTAATGACAAATGAGTGGGATTATTTGTTTAGTCAGATCGGCTTCAAAGATATTTTCATAGCCTTACACAAAACACTCAACTATTTAGTTTTCTACCCCCACGGGGGAAATACTGTGATACGCTACTTTTGTGTATTTCTTACGGTTGACGTAAAAAGTCAAATTCAAAATAATGCACTTTCATCTAAATATTTCACCGGGCAAGGCCGGGGTATTACCTGCTAGTTATGTATATTTTACTGTTATTGAGGGGGCTTATGTTGTATACGAGGTCATTTAAGAAATACAAAATCACTGTAGCAATGTGTCCATCCCATAATCTTTTTCGAAATTTTACTTAACTAAGACCATAACAACAGGTCTCCCAGTCAGCTGGTCAGCTAGCTTGTCTTGTATTTGTCACCATTCTCTTTTATTAGTGCAGTCCCTGTTGATGTACATCCTCAGCACAGGAAATGCATTTCGCTGCTCAGTGTTTCCGTTGTAAAGCGCATTATTGTCACTTAATAGTATTGCCCAAGTGAGAGGCTGGCAGACTGCTGGCTGCACTTGCCGAGTAACGAGGCAGCGGGCATTGGCGCAAAGAGTTTTTGAGTTTCAGTATGCAACAATTGACAACAGAAACAGGCACCAGACGATTCCATTGATAACAGTAACAGCATCAACAGCAAGAAAAACTATGCACATGCCGGGAATGTAGCGATTGAAGACAATCGGGGAGACAAAGAGCGAGGGGGATAGAGAGACAATTAAGTGTCAAGTTTTTCACGAACAACATTTCATGGCATGTACGCCAAGTGGGAGGCGCCCCGGCGATGGAGCGACGAGTGTTTTATGCTGTTTTACATTTGTTGGCAGTTGACAGCGGGAGGATGACTAGGGAAAGATGAGAATAGGGGGGAAAGGCGTAAGTGGTGCGTAGTTGGACGCCGTTGCTGTGACATTTGTCAACCAAATCGTCGCACAAAAACCAGAAACGGAAGTTAAGTAAGCAATAATTTAAGGGATGAACTATGAGCTATCCTGTAGCCGGTTTGTAGTATTACCAATTACCAATATATATCTTAAGTCCTTGGTATGACTTATACCTAATGCATGCACATAATGAATTTAAATGTGTGTAGGTAATCTTGCTGATCGATTATAATCAGCATATACATCTAAACGTTCTGAGATGAGAAGCATATATTTATAATATTTTATCTGTTTAATCTGTTTCAGTATTATGGAATCTTTAGAAAGTACGAGTAGAACTGTAATTATATTTTTATATACATATTCGACAAAATTTGACAAAAATATTTTTTTCAAGCCCTTGGTTGTAATTTAACTGGTTGAATTAATTCGCGCCGCAAAAAATCGAAACTTTGGCAAATTTGTGAAAGCAAATCGGTCGTTTGTTGTTTTACTAAAATAATATACGGACACACTTAGCCGGTCCATCTGTTTTTGCTGTTTTTTTTTTTAAATAGGTTCCACCCTGTTTGTTCTTTTGATTTTAAAATAAAATTCATTATACGAATTTAGTCCTAAAACTTTAAATCCATCAGAGGTTGAACCTTAACCTAACCCCCTTATCCAGTCGACGTGAGCTATCCAATAGATTCATCAGCCTTCTAAATACACTTTAGTTACAGGGTATCTAGAGAGTTTTTAGGGCAGAGGAGCAGACGAAACCCGAACGACGGGGCGTATGTGTAACATCCGGTTCTGTTGCAGCTGCGGCGTGTGTTGCCTCGATAAAGTGGATTATGTGTATGTGTGCGCTGTGTGTGCATTT
Organism: Hirtodrosophila confusa; assembly: GCA_035043065.1. Taxonomy (NCBI): domain Eukaryota; kingdom Metazoa; phylum Arthropoda; class Insecta; order Diptera; family Drosophilidae; genus Hirtodrosophila; species Hirtodrosophila confusa. The sequence goes on from JAWNNI010000165.1 coordinate 2,855,070, forward strand.
CATTTGCCTACCAATTTGGTTACCCCTTCTCCCCATCAGTTTTCTGCATTCGCCAAACAATTGGCAACAAAAGCCTCTTACAACACTTGAGCCGCGCACATTTTGTTGCGGCACTTTATTGCTGCTGTTGCTGTTGTTGCTGCTGATTGTTATTGTTGTTGTTACCAACTAGACTCTGACTGCAGTTAAATTACAATTGTTCGCTTTGCTGCACACTTGTTTGCAGATTTTTGCGCCCTAACGTTCTACACCAGTTTTTTTCTTCTTGCCTCCGCCCTTCTGTGCCTATAACTGTTTTTGCCCCATCCTCAAAGGAGGGGGTGGGGCTACGTGGAAGCTGGGGGCTTTCGCGTTCCCTATTGCTAGTGGAATGTGCATTGTCGCATTGTTCTTGTTGTTATTGTGTCTGAAGCTTAAATGGTATAAAATGCTAATCGCATTTGCTTGATTCCATTCTGTCTGTGTGTGTGTGTGTGTGTTTAAGCTTTTCTGCTTATAGGCTGCTCACAAAATTGTCATGTTAATTATTGGGAAATTAAAATATAATTTATTAGCTATAAATCAGGTGTCAGCAAAAAAAGAGAAAATTGGAAAATGTTCTCTGTACGCATCTGCAGTTGGTAAAGTTTAAACATTTACATGGCCCAACTCGCACACACAAACAAGCTCGTTTGCATATGTACACATACATACACATATACACACACTTGCGAAAGTTAACTTCATTTGCATGAAATGCGACCAAAAAAGAGAAAACTAAAAAAAAGATGTAAAATAATTTCAACTGCACTTGGAAAAGCAACAGCCACAGACTTTTAAACATCCGCACTCGAGTGCTGAGTAGCTCCAGGGGGTAATAAGAGGGATGTGTCCCTATGCAGGAGCAAGATGAACTGTAGAAGGCACACATACACACAGATACATAGGTACAGATACAGATGGGCATAGAGATACAGATACAGATGCAGTTGCAAATGCAGATGCAGATGCAGATAAAGATGGAAAAGTGGAGGGATACTTACTGCAGCAGCAGTTTCATAATGAAGCATGCTAACTTTTGTATTAAAACTTATTAAATTTCTGCGGCTGCCGCAAAAGTTGCGGCACTTGTTGTTTTTGTCCGGATTCTGATGCTGGTTGTTTTTGCTTTTGTAAACACTCGCAGGCAAAAGTAATTCAAGTTTGCCACAGCTGACAGACACTCAAGGAAGTACGATTAATAAATTATGAACATTTGGCATTCAGAAACTTATTCGTCAATTTTCACATAGCGCACTCGCACTGATTATATAATTTATTTAATGCATAATATTCGTATGTAATTATTAATCAGACGTGCTCACAATTCTGGGAACTTTTTAGTCCGAATCGTTATCGATTTTCCGCTCTCGTTGTTTAATAAAAAAGCAACCGCTTTTTCCTCCCTGTACCCATAAAATGGGTAAAAAGGGGTACTTAATCTGTGCAAATGTATGTAACAGGCAGAAGGAGATATCTCTGAAATATATATTCTTGATAAGTATTAACGGAGATTTCGATTTGGCCATGTCCGTCTGTCCGTATGAACGTGTCGATCTCAGCAACTATGAGCTAGAGACCCTAAATTTGGAATGTAGGTTCGTGTATAGAGCGGGTCAAGTTTATTTTGGACCGAGATATTTCCCCCATTCCCCGCTATTCGATAAAAACCGTTTTACAGTAACAATTTTCAAGATATATCTTTGGGATTTGACATGTACTTTAGTCGCTCTTAATCTATTGTGAATATTTCAAGTCGATCGGATAATAAACACGGAAGTTATTCAACAAACAAGATTTAGTACTGCAGCGGGGGGGGAAGAAGCAGCACAGCCACCACTTAAAATGCCTCGCTTGCGCTGTCGCTTGTATGTTTGCGTCTTTGTGCATGTGTGTGTGTATGTGTAACTTTTCGAAGATGCGATCGGAAACTTTTGACCTGTGTACAGGGAGTTATGTAGCTGGGTATACACGACTAGAGCATTCTTACTTGTTGTTTTGAAGTTATGTTCGAATACTATGCATTATTGCTTACAAACCGATCTAACAAAAACCTTCTCTCACACATTTGACCTTAAGCATATTTCCCGTCCGTGGTGACGGGTGCAAGTAGATTTTTCAAGTTGCATACAACAGTTTTCCGCCCGAAGCGGTACTGTAAACCTAACTAATAAATGGTACTGGATACTTATATCCATAATTTTGTTGTTCGGTTGCTTTAATGAATCGGTCACTTGGAATTCAGCTGGGAAATATTACTGTATAGAATCAACTAACTGCAAGAGACAAGAAACTTCGACCAGCTAGTTTTCTTTTTTTGTTCTTACTGCAGATGGTTTCTGCATTTGAGTATGTACTCATAATTTTGTGAACTCATCCACATGGAGCACCGTTGCCAGGCGGCGTTCCATTCGTTAATCTTTGTTGGTTTTCCACACGTGAAGCACTTGCCAAATGGCTACCCGTCCTGCGCACCTTGCTGCATTGGTATTCTGGCTTTTATTTTGGCACATTTTTGCGCTTTTTATGCAAATGTAAATTACTTGCACATTTATTTCATTTCATTTGACGCTCACTGCTTAAGGGGCGTGACCGAGATCAACTTGGGGCATTAAGCCATTGAAGAGGCACAAGGGATAGGACGCTTCCAAGTCGATGACAGGCAACCACACTTTGATTCCACATGCTACACGCGAAAGCAGCTCAGCCCAGCTCAGCTCAGCGCACAGTTTTCAGCTGGCACTTAAGCCGTACTGGCGGCTTATTGGCCGCTCCCTGTACCCGTACCCGCACCCCTACCCCGCGATGGCACATATATTCACCGTTACCAAAATTTAAATGTACGTTGCGTGACTTTAGCGAGACTTTTATTTCACATTTCGCTGTCTCATCGGCTCTCATCAAAGAAGCCACTTGCCAGGACATGCTAGCAACGGCAGCCGATTCCGATTGCGAATCCGAGTCCGCATCCTCTTATCCTGCTTGTCATGCACGGGGCTATCGAGTTCGTTTTCCTGCCGTTGTCGCTGCTTATTTTTATGAGCATAATTTGTGTAAAAGTACGGAAGAGTACGGGAACGTTACCCAGGATGATTGCTGTTTGGCAGCTTTATTAACAGGCGCATAATTTATCTGCGTGATTTTATTTTATTGTGATACAAGCCTGAAATAAAGTGCAAGGTTTCCATTATGCCAAATGTTATTATACACGGTTTCGAAAAAAGTTTTTTAAAAAATAATATATTGGGCTTGTGAAATGTCCGTCTGTCCGTATGAACAAAATTGTTTTCGTCACTTTTGAAGCTAAAGCAACCAAACTTGGTAAACATGTTGGTGTATACCCTCAATATATGAAGTGTCAAGATCGTCTGAATTTCTTAGTTTCTGGAACGTCGACAGAATCAAAGCATTTCTTAAAGAATATTCAGGCATACAATTCATGTTTTCAAATAACTTCGTTTGGTGCGACAAATATTGTCAAGGATAATTTCATGCCAACATTGGAGGTAATTGAGGAAATAAAGGACAGTTGCAATGATTACAAGAATTTTAACTTACCATCTTTTAATATCCAGATTCAAGGTCCGGTGTACCACAGATTTGCCATTTGCAGATAGTTCACGTTGTAGCAGTGGTAATCTTTAGAGGAGATTTTAATGTATGCGATATCGTCATGCCGCTTAGAAATGATCAATTTCAACGTGTCTCTGAACATCATCGCTCTTAAAATGCTTTGCATTACCCGATAGGTTTTCGCAAGGGGAAGAAATCAAATAGAGTTAGGAAGCTCGAGCAAAGCTAGTATAAACTAGTATTTACATAAAACTCCATTCTTCAAACTGTGATTTCTGTTGCCTAATTAAGGGCGCCCACCAACTAAAGCACCTTAAGTGCCCAACGAGCGAACACTAAACAAATTGAAACGTAATTACTGTGTTCACGTTTGGAAAAAGGAGCTTAAGAGAGATAGCGACTGGGATATAGGGCGGAGCTGGATATGCAGTTAGGACTCTTGCAGTGCTTGTTGTATGCATATGGAAAAAATGTGAGAAAATCTAAAAAACGTTTATACTCAGTTGTGGAATGCAAATGACCGAAAATATGTTAGTTTAAATGTGCCTGTTTCTTCTTCTGGCAAGTGCAGTGCAATCTGTTAGTATGTGTGATGAGGTTTCAGCCTCCATTTCACAGAATCTGCATATCCCGCTTCTTACAATTTCCAGCTTGCTGAGGTGTCTTCTTAGCCTACAATGCCATGTTAAAAGGCCGGTGACTATTCTAAGTGAATTCTTCCCCAATGATATTAGTTGCTTAAATCTTTTAAGATCGTAGCTTCCTAAGAGTGACTTGGCCTGTCTTAGACCTGGAGCGTTTATCCAGCTTGACTGCGTTCTGTTGTCCTCTTCTGTCCTAAGATGTTCTCGCATTGTGTGTCTTCCCATGCCACAAAACGGTTCTGGGCCTGCCAGAGGTTTTCCTGCTCCTAACTTTGCTAGTTAATCCGCTGCTTCGTTCCCGGGTATATCTTTGTGCCCTGGGATCCACCTGAGGGCCTATTTTTCCTGCCTAGTTGGTTTAATTTGGTTCGCACTTCTCGAACCAACTTCGATGTGATTATTGGACTGCTCAAAGCGCTAATTGCTGCTTGGCTTTCAGATAGTATGGCTATGCTTCTGTTGTGATAGTTTCGTAGGATGTTGAATTCGACACACCTCCCGATGACGCATACCTCAGCTTGGAAGATGCTGGTGTATTTGCCTAGGGGTTCATTATATTTTGTTCGAGAGCCTACCACCCCAATGCCTGTGCCTTGGTTTGTTATGGATCCGTCGGTATACCACGTGATTGTGTGACTCTCCATGGGATGCACGTCCTCTAGTGACGTCCAGTTCTCGAAGTGACGCTCGAAAAGTAGCTCGGCAGTCATTTCATCCCTCGGTTGTGTAAGTAGGGGGAGTTATCTTTCTAGTCTGTCAGCATCTTCCCTGCTGATACCATGTTTACCCATTCATATGGATGATATTCTAAAAAGGGTTGCCTTTCGTTGGAGCTCAATCGTGTGATTGAGTGGAGTTGATTCCATTAAGACTTCTAGGGCCGCTGTCGGACAGGTGCGCAATAGTGCGAAAATAGTATATTGGGTTTGCGAAATGTCCGTCTGTCCGTATGAACGCATTTTTTTTGCCTTTATCTTTGAGCTAGAGCAACCAAACTTGGTACACATGTTGGTGCATATCGTCAATTTATGAAGTGTCGAGATCGACCACCCACCCCCACCCACACAGGACAATGTTAACCTTCTGAACAAATCTGCATCAAAAAAATGTTGACCCCCGCACCCCCTCCCCCGCAAATGAGAAAAATCTATATCTCCCACACCTGTACAGGTAGAGTCACCCAATTTGGCATACATACTAATGTTGACCCCCTGGACAAATCTGCATCAAACATTTTTGGACCCCCCACCCCCTGCCCCACAAAGGAGCAAAATCTATATCTCCCACACCTGTGCAGTTTTTTTCGCGTCTCTTTCTGAACACACAAATAACCAAATTATATAGGACTGGGAACATAGTATTCTGCAGTCGGGTGCGTCCGACTGCAACGTTCTTACTTGTTGTAGCTGCTTTTGCACGGTGACGAGCTGTGCTCTGTCCCCCCAGGCGATGACCCCATACGTGATTATCGGCCTAACTATCATAAGATATAGCCAATATATAGCCAAGTGCACCTTAAAATTAAAGCCTTACTAACTTATTGAAGAAAATATATTCCTAAAGGCTTCAGACATATGTATGAGGATAAATATGTTATTGGATAATTGAAATACGAATAGTAAATGGTGGTAAATACCTGTATATACTTGTGTATAAAGAAATGTTTATATATGTATGTTTATTATGGAATATTTGATTATGTGGAGCTCACAGAATTCTCTTCAGTTTCTTAAATATTACAATATAAGCTTCCTAATAATTTTGCAATGCGACAGCAGAACAGAAAACTTTTCCACGCCAATGAACTGTTAGCAACAACAAAAAATTAAAAAAAAACATTGTTTAAAATTAGCTTAAATATAATTTGATTTCTAAATAAATTATTACACAACAATGCAAGCATTTGTAATTAAATACAATTAAATAACAATGTAGTAGTTATACTTTTCTGGAAAGTGGGACATCCCACAAGGGGGTAGTCAAGGCAAATGGAATTATTATTGTAATGCATGCGAGTACGCACATTTCCTAATAAACTCCAGACCCTGATCAGAGAATAGAGAATCAGAGATACGAGTAGCACAAGTGTACATAAACCATCTAGCAAGTGCTCGAATTGCAGAGGTTAAAGTTGCACCGAGAAGACAAGTAATTGAATGATAAAATTAAATCTAATGATTTAAACTAACTGAAATCCTAATACTCGCTTGCCTTATCGTAGTAGACTTTTACTAATAAATCTTCCTTATCTTTCTGATCGTAGAACCATGCTTGGTGTAATTTTCTTACACAAACTAATTAATGGGGAAATTGATTTTTCTGTGTAATCTATATATACTTTCTGTCTATTGTTTTAATTTATGTAGAACTTTTATTTAGTTTCTACTTATTTATCTGTCCGCGATCTTCGTTTCCGCACGTTATGCGGCGCGCCCCTCGGTCGTTTGGGCGGGAGGTGGGTTGCATTTGGCTGGGTCCGCGCGTTAACAAGCCCGTTGGGCCACTTGAATGTACTGTCCGTTTTAGTACATCAAGGTCCAAGAGTATATAAAGTAGGAGAGTTTAATCGATACTCTCGCTTGTTCAATGCATGTATGTAGATTAAAAATGCGAATGGAAACAGTTCTCATAATTAATTTTTATTCGTCCAATTCCAATTTTCATATAAAATTTTCAATTGATTTCAATTTCCAAAAAAAACTTCAGAAAAATGTGCTTGGGAATGCCCAATTAGCCAATTTACAGTCAAAATGGTAAGATTGGCTGCAGATTTGCCCACAGTCGAGCACTTCCCAGTGGAACCTATTTTCTAGGTAATTTAACAAGTTGTATATATGTGTATGTTGTGAGTGTGTATGTGCACACTATTCTCTCCATCTTTCGCTCATCTTAAGCGGCTTTGGCTTGGCAGGCGCACAAGTTCCTCCTACCGCTGCGACTTACTTACGCACATGTGGCTTCGAATTAGGGTCGTTGGGTTAAGTCGTCGCCAACGTTGCAACGTCGCTCATTATCGGTGGTAGCCATGTAATGACGGCCCAATTAACTGGGCCAACTCTCGTCTGTCCACAAACAACCCCCAAAGAGCAATCAAACTGGCCAAAACAATTGCCCGCCCCTGTCCAAACATCAAGTTCAAGGCGTCGAGACACGCGAGCCGATTTCAGGTGACCCACAGAAGAAACTCAATTTAGCTGCCTAACTAACGGGTACCTTCATTTTCCGTTTGTTGTTTATCGTTTGGCATATTGATTTAATAATTTTCTACCGACTTGGTATGGGAGCAGGAGCTGTGGGAAATACTCGTGTACGAGAATAAAATAAACATGCTCATAACTCATGGCCAGGGACACTGTTCGTAATTAACATAGCCCCATTTTAATGTTATCCTGTCATTCTGTCAGACAGGCGAAATGATGCAGCATACGTCGCAGCACTTTCCGGGCCTTTTAACCTACGTGTGTCATCAATAGGATATTAAAAATCGATTAAGCCAGCACCTCCTGCCCGTAACTTCCAACTTTTTATAGTCGGAGAATTCCCCCGCTTATCATTCCGTGCGCGCTATGGTTGCAAAAATTGACAAGCATGTTGCGGTAATATAAAATATTCTGGTTATTTGCTGTAATTGCGATTTAAAATGAGACACTTATATCGCCCTAATTAATTTAACAAGACAATTGAAATACTTAAAACATCAATTAGATTGGTTAGCTTTAAGTTGGCCTAAAGCTCTTCCATTTGCAGTTTTCATATTTATTACACTGTACAACGCAAGATAGTATAACTTAAAATGTTTTAAAAATATCTTTCAGATTGATTCGATTATTTTAGGCACCATAAGAGCCATAGACCTCAGCTGCTCGTACTCACAATTTTCTTTTAAATTCAATATTATATATTGTACTCTGATCAATAAAAAAATATTTTAGGCACAATTCAAGAATCTTGTCTTTGAATTGGGAAAGTAACTGGAATCTCTACAGTCTACGAAAAAATTTGTCTTTCAAGCCAAGTCTAACAAGAGTGAACACCTAGCTCAAATGCGTAAAAGGGGTATTTAGTCTGTGCAAATGTATGTAACAGGCAGATGAAACATCTCCGACCCTATATATATATTCTTGATCAGTATAAATAGCGGAGTCGATTTGGCCATGTCCGTCTGGCCATATAAACGCGTCGATCTCAGCAGCTATAAATGCTAGAGACACCAAATTTGGAATGTAAGTTCCTTTTCAGATATCTCACCCCGTTCCCCCGCATAACACTTAAGTTATTTAATGTACATAATAGTTAATCATTTCTCTTAAGCTAATTATCTCTTTTATTTATGGTTAACTGCACAGAGAGTGAGATAAATATGTAAGGTGAATTAAATTAGTTACTGAAGTACCAAAAACAAATTTCATGATATTTTACGGAACAATCGGTAGTGGCGGCAAATTAAAAATCATCGATAGATGAGAAATTGTTCATGTTATGCCAATAAACTAGCTAACCTAAGATAAACAAGTAAGAACGTTGCAGTCGGACGCACCCGACTGCAGAATACTATGTTCCCCGTCCTATATAATTTGGTTATTTGTGTGTTCAGAAAGAGACGCGAAAAAAACTGCACAGGTGTGGGAGATATAGATTTTGCTCCTTTGTGGGAGAGGGGGTGGGGGGTCCAAAAATGTTTGATGCAGATTTGTCCAAAAGGTTAACATTAGTCTGTATGCCAAATTAAGTAACTCTACCTTTAAAACTGTAGGAGATATACCCCTTGAAAAACGTGTTTTGATGATATCATATGCCGATTTGTGGGGGTGGGGGCGGGGGTCAAATTTTTTTGATGCAGATCTGTCGGGAATCTCAACATTAGTCTGTATGCCAAATTTTGTGACTATAGCTTCAAAAATGGGGAAGATAAAGGTTTTCCCCAAATTGCAGGGGAGGGGGTGGGGGTGGATGGTTGATCTCGACACTTCATAAATTGACGATATACACCAACATGTTCCCTTCGGGAACATAGTATAAAAACTTAACGAACCTTAAAACATTAATCTTCTTACATCCATAAAATATTATATTCCAAAAAACCCCCTTATCTCTATCAGAAATTCAGTTTCAATCTTTTCTGCAAGAGATTATTCACGGAAGAAACTTCCTCATACTTTTAAAAACAATTAATGGTATCACGCAATTAAAAACAAAATTAAAAGCTCACCTGCAGAACAACAATAGCAATAGTTCAACCTACAACAGAAATAATAATTTTCATATTTAGTAATATAAATATATAGATTATCAAATGTTATATCTTAAATGACCAAATGTATAATTAATTTCTCTTAAAATTATTGTTTAACTATAGTACTGCCCTAACTAACAGTATCCGGGCTTTACAGCATGCTCGCTGTTATTGCAAGCTTTGTAGTCCTGTGTTATCAGAACGGGGAAACCAGTTTAGCTCCGAAATCTAACAGCTGCCGTTGCGAACGCTGCAGGCCCAACAACTGGCCATTAATTTGGGCAAAGCTAATGTCGAAAATTATATGGCAACGGTATATGGCAATGGCAAAAATTTGGGTTACCCTTGTCACGAAACCGGCTTTTCAAAACTGGCAACGTGCGCTCCCTACCTACGCTCCCCGCAACCGCCCCCTGAAACGAAAAACGCGAACAGATGTCGCGGTTGATGTTGGGGATCGTGTTACCTTTCCTTACCTCGAGTTACCTGCTAGGTCAGCTTTTCAGTTTCGTCCCTCTCTCTCTTGCCCTAAATCTTCTTTGATTTGCGGCAGGTGCAAATTTGGCCAGTCTTGATCTGGGGCTTGTCGACAGTGGATGGCCGGACTCGTTTGCTTTTTGTTGTTGTTAGTTTCGGCGATCTGTTTGTCCGTTGGCTTTAACTGATTTACTGTACACACCTGCTGTTTTCTGGATTGCTGTCCTCTCTCCCTTAGAGCGCCAGGTAGTCGGCTGATCCTTTTTGCTATAATAGCCCTGTGTAATTTGTTGTCTGCCCATCAGCTTGTCTTTATGTGCGCTCGGCTTTGTTAATCTAAAATGCTTCAATGCATATCCTGTTTTATGGCTGTTGTGTGCAGGCTTCTTAGGTCCTTATCTGAGTGCAATCCAAAGAGAGAGAGAGACTTGTCATCGTCAGCTTCAATGGCATGTCAAAATAATTGTCATAAATTATTTTGCTACCTGCTACTGTGCTGAAATGAAAACTGTGACTGTGAATGTCCCTTGCACAATTCTCTGATTTTCAGTCTGCTGTGTCTCATGTGTTAATTGCATTGGCTGCCTTTGTTTTTTACCTGTCGCTGACTTGACGACAACAATTTCAAGGTGTAAATGCAATTAATTTCTTGTTTTCAATTTTATGACACGGGGCTTTCCATTAGTGGCCCGCTGCGTTCAATCCCTCAATATGATTTATTCCTTTTGGATCTGCTACTAAACTGATGATGAAGTTGGTCGGAACACTTTGGCAAACAGAATTTCCTTCATTAAAATGGATCAACTCCAAAACTAAACTTTACAACAGCTTCGCCTTAAGGGCCATCTGCTGGAATTGCGGGCGGAACGAAGGGTGGTGTGCGCTGCATTTTCATCTCGGCAGATTTGCGAAAAATTACAATTGTGTACACGGGCCACTTCAAGTTGAATTGCCAACCATGTCGCTGCCAACGTTACCAACGCTCAGCAGTGTCAGCTTTCCTCTCTCCCCCCCGTGCTTCCAGCATTTGGCAGTGTTATTCCAACGCCGTCGCATTGTTTGACAGCCTCAGCACTGCCAACAGAGCTAGATAAAAACTTTTTTGACTGTGCACATATACAGGGAAGAGAGACAGCGAGAGGGACGGACAGAGAGAGGGAGAGAGCAAATCGAAGCATACCAAATGAAATGAAACGAAGCTCAAAACCAAACTAAACCAAAAATCGATAGGAAAAACAGACAAGAATTCTGGCCTAGCAGTGGGTAATGTCGTTGTTACAATACTCTAACAGAGTCTTTTTATGAACGATCTAAATAATGCGGAAATTAAATATTAAGAAACCACATAAATAAAATGAGTTAGACAAAGCACTTGGGCTCCGACTTATTGATCGGATTGCGAATAGACCTACTTTGAGGAAATAACACGGAAATAATTACATTGTACTTTAATAGCAGACTTACAAAGTTTAATTCGGTTTTATTCGGTTGCAGTTAACATTATTATGTTTTAACTGTCAATAGCTTTTTGATGCAGTGTTGGTAGAGGAAAGTGTGTTTGTGCAATTCTTACATTTAAAAAATTTTAACTATATTTTGATTAAACAAGTAAGAATGCTATAGTCGAGTATACCCGACTACGAAACTCCCTGTACCCAGGTCTAAAACATCCAATCACATCTAAGTCCACTTACCCATACACACACACATACACAAAGACGCACGCACACAGGCGGCAAGAGTGGCTGTGCTTCTTCTTCCCCCTCTCGCTGCATCACTGAATCTTCTTTCGTGAATAACTTCCGTGTTTATTATCCGATCGACTTGAAATTTGGACAGTATATTAAGAGAGACTAAAGTATTGTACATGCCAAATCCTAAAGCTATATCTTGAAAATTGTTACTGTAAAACGGTTTTAATCGATTTGCGGGGGAACGGGGGAGATATCTGAAATATGAAACAAACTTGATCTGCGTATGCTATACAGGAACCTATATTTCAAATTTGGTGTCTCTAGCTCTTGTAGTTGCTGAGATCGACGCGTTCATACGGACAGACGGACAGACGGACAGACAGACGGACATGGCCAAATCGAAATCTCTTTTGATACTGATCAAGAATATATATACTTTATAGGGTCGGAGATGTCTCTTTCTGTCTGTTACATACATTTGCAGAGATGTAATACCCCCTTTTTACCCATTTTATGGGTACAGGGAGTAAAAATGGGCCTAAGTGTTGACAAGGTAAACGATATTTAACTTATATCACAATTTTATTACATGACTACACTTGTTTGTAATTTATAGTTTTTTTGATTTTCGCCCTCTAATTTTGTTTAAACAAGTTAGGGCTTGGAGTCGAGAGTTTCCATAGATTAGACTAGTCTATTTGAATATATTGCATCGTTCGAATGGAATTCTGACAATATGAATTGAAATTCTTTCGGTGCAGGGCAAAACTGATCACAATTTCATAATACTCATCGCAGCAGTAAAGTTGCAAGCACTTTGCAGAGTCACAGACAGTTGTCAAGAGAAAAGAGCGTCGAGGGAGGTGAGCGGGGGTGACCGCTACGTCATTTTGCCAATAAATGGAATGCCTGACTGTGCGGCAGAAAATGTTCTTCCTTAACTTGCTAGACTTCTATTACAGTTGACAGACGCTGAAAAGTACGTGTTTAGTTATGGACTGCCCCAGAGGGCACAGAGAGAAAAACAGATACGAGATTGAGATTGAGAATAGACATGAAGATAGAAATGGAGATGATAGCAAAGGTAGGCCACTTTAAATCGATGTGATAAACGCACAGTGGTCTGCGTGGAAATATCACATCATGTGTCTGCCGTCGCCATAAAGCACCACAAGAGGTGGGCAAGACGGATGTGGAAAGGTCAGAGGAAAGTTCGAACTACTTGAATTTAGTTCAGACTTCAGTTCAGCCTCGAGTGCAAATGAGAAAAGACACCAGCAGCTCTAGGAGTAGCGGTGGCAGCTTCTGTTCTGTGGTTAGATAGATATTTATCATTTTGTACTTGGCTCAATTGACAAACGAGCCACAAACTATGCCAAAAATAGAAAAATGACTTTAATGGCAAATGCCGGCCTCCGACTGCCTGAGGATTCCAAATGTGCGTCCCGGCGACCTAAAAGTCCAGAGTCAATTACAATTTGTAATGGGCCCGGGATGCAATGAACTTGTCAAGGAGTCACACACGACGCACCACTCATCATTAACTACCATTTGGCCCCATTGTGGCCCTGTCTTTTTATCAGTTTCTGTGGTGGTAACGGTATCCACTTATATATCTATGTATCTGTGTCTGTGGTTGTAACTGCCGCCTGTACTCATATCTATGTGTGTCAGCTAGTCAACTAAATAGCTCTCCTATCATGACAGTTGTGGTTGATGACGTAGACAGCAAGCCAGCTAGTCACCTAGAAAGCCCTGCCCCGCCTTCCTTACTTTGATTTAGACTGTCCAACGGCCGTTGAAGTTGCCTAAAACATTTTTCAGTTCTTTGTGTGCTCTCCTCGCCCCCTCCACGAAAGTTTTTCAAAACATTTTTGTGTTGCCTCTGCCATGAAGTCGGTGCTTGCCTTAGATTTGAGCGTAATTTATGTTTCTATGCCGGGGCCCGTTGGTCTGTTTATCTGTCTCTTTGTCCACCGTGTTTGCTTCTTTTATACCCTCCCTGAGGGCATTTTACTTTGTCATGTGAACGTACCAAGCTTGGTTTTAATCATAAATCAAAAGTACTTATCATGTTTGGCATAGGGAACAAAGTTGGTGTAGTTTCACATTATGGATTTTTACGGATCATTGATTGTGTGAAGTGGGGGCCATATCAAAATTTGAATTTACAAGAAGATCGTTTAGTATAGGTTAAGCAACTTATCATTGCCTTATAAAGATTAAGAACTTTAGCATTGCATCAAACATGATAGATAAGAAGGTGTGCCAGTTAACGATTATTGAATAGAAGATGATTTCTGGATATAACCCTGTTCGAGACTTCTCATAAATATTCACATACATAGCTTATTATGATTTCATTTTAAGAGTTATTTTTGGGCTATTATTCGTAATTCATAATTTCGTTCAACTTGACAATATTTAAGTAATATTCTTTGTATATTATTTTTGAACACCACCCTCTATGGCTGTGAGTATAGTTTCCTTAATTGCTGCAAAAGTCAGTTGGCTAAGGCTTAAATCAAATTTTTGTTCCAAGCCTATTTAAAAGTTTTATCGAGTTCCCTATAGTAATTTGAATCTTAAAGACTTTGTAGAGCATTTAGCTTTCGACTGCTCAATTTAAGTCACGTTTCCGTAAGGCGTTTCGTATTTCGACTCTAGATTAACGTCTCATTTGCCATGTGTTTTTAAGTCGCCGCTTTTCGTGCTGCGTTTTCTCCTAATCTCTCCCCCTGTTGGCTGCTTTTGTGCAGGTGAATGCATCTTTTCCCCTCCTTTGCGGCTGCATAATCATCCGTCGAGTGAACGACACGTCCCCATTTGGCTTGGCTCTCTACACGGCTCATTTGCTTAGGCTTTAAGTTTGGTGCACGAGAAATACGTTTGCTGATTAAATGGCCCAGATTGTTTTGGCGAGTATCTTGGCTCGCCTGTGCCAGATCTTAATGAGCAGTTTCGCTGTGACAGGACAGGCACAGGACACTGGACTTCCGCACACTTCCGTGACCAGACCAAGCCAGGCGACAGTTTTTATGCGACCATGATTAATCTCAACACTTTCCGACCCATTAATTTCAGTGTGCCCGCGAGTGTTTAAGACCCAATACCAAACTGACGACGACCCACCACCAACCACCAACCACCCAACATCCAACACCTACTACCACTATCCAATTCTGAACATCCACATAAGACGCATCAGCGTGATAAAACAAAATGACAACCCAGCTACGCACTCAGCGCTCTGTTGAGTACCACAAAAGTGCGACTAAGTCCCAGCAGCTTGGAGCCTGGGTTTGGTTTGGGGTCTGGTCGCTTTGACATTGTGCAGCTGCCTGGTCTGTTTGTATTACTCGTAGCTCATCAATGGTCATTTGTTGGGGTGGTTGCCTTCATTTCACCTGTCCAGGCCGCAATGCACCCCGTCGCCTTTCACTCAGCAGCCTCTTAATGTGCGCTTTGTGCAATGTAACAACACAGGAACTGAAGAGCTGAGTGGATTTTTAGTCCCCGATGATGACAATGAGGTGTAAGAGTAACAAACAACAGATGGGCCTGAGGTTTATGTTGCTCATTACATTGGTTGGGATCTTTTTTGCAGTGAATTCACTCAAAGAAACAATGGGAATATCCACTTAGTAGAAACGAATGTGGCAGAAAGATCGTAACTAGAAACAAATTTCTTATTTAGAGTTGACATTCTATAAATATAATGGCTAGGTTTCTTCATTACATTATTAGGGAAAGAGTGGCGGAATTTGCTAAACCCTCTGCAACGGTATAAAAACAAATCTCATTGGAATTATAAGTTCAAGAAAATGTTGACGAACCCTGCTATAGAGTTCACAGTCAGTCGTTGTTGGGGAATTTCGGTTGCAGCAAATTACGACAGCCTTTTCAGGAGTGTGACCAATGCGTGTCATAAAATGTCTAAAATATGGCCTGTAACTGGAAATGGCAGCGTGGGGCTGAGCAGTACAAAAAAGGGTGGGAAAGGGGCTAGCAAAGGGCAGTGGGACGACGCATCAGGAGTTGCCCCAGTGTTCCATTTGAGGCGTTGGCATGGCAACACCCTAATCTATTTACAAGCAGTCGTTAAAGGCAGACCTGGAAGGAACGTATTTATTTTCCAATTGCTGTTTTCCTTTTGCGCCAGGATACCAAATTACATTTGTACCTTAAATTTATTGATGTTCGAATGCGCTTCGGGGTGTGGCAAGCAAGCACATGTGTTCCAGGGGGTTGCAAGTAGCTGTTGAGGGCGTCCGAAAGGTGCAAAGGTGTGTGTGTGTGTTTTGTTGGCGTCTGGGTCACCTTGATCCTGTGTCTGTGGCCGGGGTCAGTTAAAAGGTTCATTTGGTTTGTTTCACATAAGGCGTGAAAATTGCCAACTAATAGAATAGGCACAAAAGGGCCTCCACGTCCTAGTGATGCGTCATGTGGGATCTTGGGTCGGCGCGTGACGCTTTGATACAGATTTTGGCAGTTGCTTAATGGCGTTGGAACCTCGGCCAAAAAACCATTTGCCATTTCATTTGTTTCAGGTGGAGAAGGCCTCGTACGTCTATTAATTTACGTACGGTGTTTTGCAAGCCTTTGCAACACTGAAATCGCTGAAAGATTTTCGATCAAATTTCTTTTCTTCGTCTACACGTCTGTCCGAAAGCTGAAGTTTAAGCGGCCATAAATTATAAACTGACTGCGGCATTCGCCTTTGCCCCTGGCTCGTTAACTTTGAAAACACAATCCCGCTTCAAGTTGGTCTGACGCGCCTCTTACAATTACCATGCCCCTGGTTATTTACATACTGACGTGTCCTGGCAGGGACAGTCAATCTGTGCAACAGACGAACTTAATGCCGGGCGCCAGACAACAAAGAGGAGTGCAAATTTATCATTTCCCTGGAAAAACGAAAGCACAGAACGGAAACTCAGCGATCCTGTGGCAACTATAAAAGACAAATCCATTTTGACTTGTCTGCAATAAGTTGGAAAATGTGTGTGTGTGACTAATGCGCTTATTCGCAAACAATTTATGATGATAAAAAAAAACATTTTAAGGATATATACATTCTCGTAGATGCCCAAGTTTAAATTCACGCACAATATGAAGTTTTTGCATTATATGTTAACTAAAGACTAACTAAACATAAGTGTGGGAGACTAAAAATAAAAATAAAATTTATAGTAAAGAAAAAATAATTTTTTTTTAAATAAGAGAAGGAAACAAGTATGGTATAGTCGAGTATACCCGTCCACTAGCACTACGTCCACTTACACATACACACACACATACACAAAGACGCACACACACAGGCGGCAAAAGCGACAGCGCAAGCGAGGCATTTTCAATGGTGGCTGTGCTTCTTCCCCCCTCTCGCTGCATCACTAAATCTTCTCTCGTGAATAACTTCCGTGTTTATTATCCGATCGACTTAAAATTTGGACAGTAGATAAGGAGAGACTAAAGTAATGTACATGCCAAATCTAAAAGCTATACCTTGAAAATTGTTACTGCAAAACGGTTTTTATCGATTTGCGGGGGAACGGGCGGAGATATCTGAAATATGAAACAAACTTGATCTGCGTATGGTATACAGGAACCTACATTCCAAATTTGGTATCTCTAGCTCTTGAAGTTGCTGAGATCGACGCGTTCATACGGACAGACGGTCAGACGGACAGATAGACGGACATAGCCAAATCGAAATCTCTTTTGATACAGTTCAAGAATATATAGACTTTATAGGGTCGGAGATGTCTCCTTCTGCCTGTTACATACATTTGCACAGATGTAATACCCCCTTTTTACCCATTTTATGGGTACAGGGAGTAAAAAAGATATTATATTATTATACTTTAGTAGAGGATTCTCCTACTGGGGAGGTCCATTGGGTAAATGCGCGTCAGTCTTCTGTTGCGGGGTCTTCTGTTGAGTCTGTTGGCTAGGGGTTGGGATGGCTTGCTAGCCTTTCATTACAGCGACTAGAGTGCCGATATATTTGGTCACCGATTGGCGTCAGGTATAGATCTCGATCGATGACTTTATTTTTCATATAGCAAGGCCTACCAGATATAAGTCTGGCGGCTTTATATTAAAGTATGCGCACACGGTTCATTTGGGACTTATCAAAGCTGAATACCATACTTCCAAGTTGGCTCAACTATTGCTTTGAATATGTGCCGTTTTGTCCGCATTTGGAGCTTGCTGTTGGGGCGTAGCAGCCAGTTAAATTTTTGCTTAGCTTAAATAGTTATACTTTGGATATGCTGCGTCCAGTTGAGCCGTCTATCAAGTAGCATGCCAAGACGGCGGTGGGAATTTTGCTGCATAATCAGCTCGCCGTCGAAGAAGTCGCCAGGGTTAGTTGTAAGTCTAATAAATTTGAAGTTTATATTAACTAGTTATTTTTCTTTGTGGTCCCTAGTACCTTGTGCCGGACACAGGACATACTGTGTTGATGCTTTGGTGCCTTTATTTTGTCGGAGAGCTGGGACTCCGAACTTACTTCCATATTTGCTCACCTCCCAGATGATAATTAGATCGTATATAAAAGTCGGAAGCTTGTGCGTTGCTTGAGCTTATAGTAATGGAATCGGTGGCCATAAAAATCTTTCCCTCCTCCAACTTAATTACTGGTTGCTATTCCAAATTTGAGCTAGAAAGGGGTCAACATCCATCCAGCAACTGCTGATAATATATTTGGCCTTTAAATCTTATAATTCAACGCATAAACTCGTTTGAAGCAGGCGACAAACTGCTTGCCTAAACAATCCCTGACAACAATGAGCTGTTTTAAGCTGCACTCTCCTATTATTCAGAACACACTCACTATATAAACACTCACACATACTCAACCGCCACACAGAGAGTTTTGTGTACATTTTATGCTAATATTTTTGCAACAATTTTGTTAAGGGAGCAGGATGAGTTGGTAGCATTGGACAAGGTGAGTTCCGGTGACTTCCGATGGCACCTTTGCTGCTTGGCTCTGTTGTTGTTCTTGCTTGTCCTTGTTGTTGCCCTGTTCGTTTGATACTATATATCATTTTCCACGAAAGCAAAACAAAGGAAAAAGAATGCAAAGGTTTGAGATCGCACCCTCGTAGACTGGCAACTGCATAATTTACAGCCCGAAGGAGTCGCCGAGGCAATCATATCGGGATCAGGCGGGGAGAATTATGCGAGTCGCATCTATTCTGATTCTGATTAATGGAGTAATAAGAAATGAAGAGTGCTCCCCTTGCTCCTTGAAAATTGTATTGTCTGGTCGGTTAAAGTTAAATATGATTTCCTTATTTATTTCCATTTCGCCAAATCGCTCGGGGAAACCCATAACCTTTTTTTTTTTTGACTATTGCGTTTTTGTTTTGTTGTCTTTCTCACACAAATATAAATTTCGTTTGTCGCTATTTCCGTTTTTCTCTTGCTTTGTGCTTCATTGTTTGTTTCAGCGCCTGCGGGCGCTACACAGTTTGACAATCACTGTGGCGTCGCCATTCCACACCGCACCGCTCAAAACTTTTTCCTCTTTTGCAAATGAGATTTCGTTCACTTGCCGTGATAAATTGTTGATATTGTTGAATGTGTTTACATTGATGCTTGGCAGGAATGCGATACGGAAATAGAGGCGCTGGTTGTGCGGGGTGGGAGGGCATTCGTAGGTGGTATGGTGCTTCCTTCTGTGGTGTCTGGAATTTGGTTGCAAAGAAATTCGGGAGCGTGCCGGACAAGGAATTTATTTCGAAGGCAGGATTAACGTTTTGTTAAAAGACTTTCCTAATTTAATCGTCGAATGCAATGACCCTTATTCAAATATCGCAATTTTCTTTGGGACGAAAAGATCAAAAGCCACCCAATATTCACGCATGCCAACAATCAAGGCCATATCTTTAAAGTTGTCATTATAAATCGTTTTAATCAATTTGCGTGGGTGTGCCGCAGTATTTTAGGCAATACAGGACTTTACATTCCAAAGTTGGTGTCTCTCGCTCTTACAGTTTCCGCGGTCCTTGCGCTTAAACATGCGGCCGGAGAGGCAGACAGGACCAGTTCATCATGACTATTGATACTGATAATGAATATATACACATTATAGGGTCGGAGATGTCTCCTTCTGCCTGTTACATACATACATACATTTGCACAATTTGGTAACCCCTTCAAAATATCGTATATGATATACTTGACGGTGAGAGGCCATGTAGAGCCAGAGATGGCGGTTCACTAATATTTTCTTTAACCATTTTTCACATTTTCAATACTTTGAGTATGTCTGCAGGGTATGTTTTTATATAGCTTTAGTCTATGCAAGCAGACTGCTTAGTTGCCCTCCTTTATGTTCCCATCTCCTCCGTTCTCCTTGTGTCTTTACACCAACACTTTCGTACATTACGACCACACTACGCTATGCTCAGCTGAAGCAACTATCACGCTCTCATACCTTTGCCAGTCCAGTTCATGAACCAGCAGAAATGAACGCTATCGCATGTTCTCTTTCAACATAACCGTTTATTAGTTTTGATGCTTTGGATATGTCAACATTTTATTACATGAGCCTGTCAGTTATCTGGTTGCTAATAAAACAAGTCAAAAATGTTGCAATAGTTAGATTCGAGTGAGCGTTTTAAATAGTTTTAATGCTAATAATTATTATGCCAACAACTCTCGAATGCAAATGGAAATTGGGGGAAATGTAAATGAAAGGCGGTCAGTCCAGTGGAAATAATTTATTAATATTATACGCTGAATGTTATCTAGGAGGTAGTAAAATCGGAAAAAACATTTTAGGCTTCAGCCAACTCAACGGGAACAACTAAAACGCAGCTCTAAAACAAAATCAACTGAAATCCAATTAAAAGTTAAGCACCACAGCAAGCCACAAAGTCGAGATGGAACAACTTGAAATGTTACATTTTTCACAGTCTGTGCCTTGGAAGTGGCGTCAATGGTCAAGTTGAAGGCTTCTTTTAGAGGGTAGGGGCTGAGCTATAGGGTTAAGGCAGCATAATATAAATAACAGCCAAACACGCAAACAGTTTGTGCAAGTTTATTTGCCAGGTGGAATCTTTTCGGCGCACCACCAGCCATACCACCTCTCCGTTGGCCCCCTTTGCTCCCTTAGCACATCCTGAACGAGTTAACGACGCGACGTTGGTCCGCTTGCTTGCGTGTCAAGCTCGAGCAGGACAACGGGAACAAAGTAAACTTTGCGCCAAGACGCAGCAACAATAACAACAACAGCAAAAACAGCAAGAAAAACTTTGATTAAGTTTCTATGCCGTTGGCATGCTTAAAGTTGCAATGAGCGTAGAAGCCGGTGAATTAACTAACCAAACCTCTGCAGGCAGCCAAAAGACTCTGGAAGTAATAGGCCACAGGCCCAACAACGTGCTTGGGTTTACTGAAATGAAGACGCTGCAAAGTATGCTACACAAATGTACGCAGGCACGTGCGCCATTTTGAATACGAACGGTGGCAGTGGGACAGGGACTTACTGCGGAGAAACAAATTGTGGTCAGGTGGGCAACGCCTTTATGATTATTGTCTTAAAATTAATCAATGTGTGCGTGTCTGCAGCGGAAGAACTTTACAGCCTAATAGATTTTCTGCAGCGCACCTCACACCCACTAACCGAAATTAATAGACTTTGAAGATTAGTTCAGAAAGTTTATGTATTCACGCTTCAAATTAATTAGATTACTGGCAATATTTGCGACTGGAGTGGGCATAACCGTGCAGACTTCGTCGCCCTTTGACCCTGCTTAAACTAAATTAGGTCCAAGAAGTTGTCTATTTTGTAGTCGCGAAACGTTGCAAATTTCTTCGGTTGGCACCTAGAAAAAAGCAACTGGATGTGTATACGATTTGTTGACTCCGAGAACTTCCAGAGGTCACAGAGGTCTGACGCCCCCGGCATATGCTGCACTTTATAGTTTCTCGCATAATAATGTTGACACCCGCTGGTTGTTTTGGTTATTTTTCTTGTCAGAGAGGTTATTAGAACAACTACACACTCAAGTCTTTGCTTTACGAACGAGAAATTTTTATACTCTGTCCCCGAAGGGCAAAAAAGAGTATATTGGGTTTGCGAAATGTCCGTCTGTCCGTATGAACGCAATGTTATTCCACACCCTTTAAGCTAGAGCAACCAAACTTGGTACACATGTGTATACCGTATACCCTCAATTTATGAAGTGTCGAGATTTTTGACACCCCCTCCCCGCAAATGAGCAAAATCTATATCTCCCACACCTGTACATATAGAGTCATAAAATTTGACATACAGACTACTGTTTTCTTCGCGTCTCTTTCCGAACCCACAAATAGGCTAATTATACCGGACTGGGAACAGAGTATTCTGCTGTCGGATACTTCCGACTGTAACGTTCTTACTTGTTTCGTTTAGGTTAGGCATCTGTCGTTTATTGTTCACTTAAATTAAAAATATAAGAGGGGTATATACATATATATAAATATATAACTAGCTTATACCCGCGGGGTTGCTCGCATTTCCTATCTATATTGAATTTAATTTCATTAAATTTCAATTCTTATAATTATTTATTATTTATAGCTGGAAATATTTAAATAAAAGTGCATTATCTTGAATTTTACTACTTTCGTCAAACGTAAGAAATACACAAAAATAGAGTATCACAGGTTTTCCTCCCGTGGAAACCAAATAGTTGAGTCAAACGCCTGTAGGGCTGTGACAATGACTTTGAAGCCGATCTAACTAAACAAATAATCTCACTCATTTGACTTTGACCCCATTTCTCTCCCGTGGCGACGGGTGGGCGTAGTCCTTTAAAATATTTTTGAAGTTGGAAAAATAATACTTACATTCAGAAAATAGCGGAAGGGTGCTAAAATGTCTTTACTTAATTCAAATGAAAACTCTTAAAACAAGCATTTCCATTGTTAAAACATAGCGCAACCCTACACTGTTCCGATTTACTACAATTATTATGTATTGATTAGTAAATCAGCCCAGCAACATTCGCATTATATTAACTAAAAATGTACATAACTAATTAATAAACTTAAATGATTAAAATTAACCAAATTGTAGTACTGCAGCAGTAGCGCGCCAACTACCGTAGATCGATAGCAAAGCATAGGCAGAGTCTGAGAGACATGAGCAATGTGGCGATTTCAGTCGCACTTATAAGTTTTAAGGCCGAGAGAGCAATAAATCGCGCCTATTATTTTAAGCGGCGTATTCACAATTTATTTTAAACTATTATTAACAAATTCAAATTTGTGCGGTTTTATATCTACCTGTCTGGCAACTCTGGTAAATATTTGATGTTTTCCAACACCAAGACGAACAACTATCGTGTCGATATACGCATATCGGTCAACTTATACTTGCATTCATTTCATTATTTCGGCAATAAAGTTTTGTTTGCCGACAGAATTTGCTTTCTAATTTTGAGACGCGTCGATTAAGACCAAAGTCAGACATTTAGACGCAGTCTTTTATGGGGGCGCTATACTAAAGAATTACCCGCCAAACACATGTCGAGCAGCATCGCGCCATCTACCGTAGATCGATTGCAAAGCTAGGCAGAGTCTGAGAGACATAAGCAATATGGTGATTTCAGTTGCACTTATAAGTTTTGAGGCCGAGAGAGCGATTCAAGAGAAAGATTTCTTATCTCTTTTGCACTTTCACGTTGTTATGTAGCAGCTGGCGCATACCGAGATTTTCATACAATTTTCAAATACAATTTTCTTATACTTCCCGATATATTTTTAACAATTTTTTTCGGCAGTTCCACCTAATTTTATAATAATAAGGTACTGTAAAAATTGCAGGCTTCTAGATTCTACCGTTTGGGCTGCCCAAATGTCACCAATCAGTCAGTCAGTCAGTCAGATTGAACTCTTTTATATACATATATAGATATACAATAGCTGAGTAGGAATATGCAATAATATTTGGTATACCTTTTCAGGAATGTCTCATATATGCGACAAAAATATGAAGAACAACGCTCGATTTACCCATCTGTATAAAAAGCTTGTTTAAGTATTTGCTTTTATGACAAATTTATAATGCTCCAATTTTCACATCCTGTACCCATAAAAGGGTTGTTAAATCAAATGTAAGTAACAGGCAGTGTACAGTAGTATACAGGAAGACAGTTAATCTTTCTAGGGCGGAACTGAGGCTTCTGGTGGCCTATCTAACGGGTCACCACTGTCATCACCACTGTACAGTACCACCTTAAAAACATGCGCCTATCCACTGATGCAGAGTGTAGACTCTGCAGGGAGGATGATGAAACTACTATCCACATTTTTGTGACTGTCCCGCCATTATTTGGAGAATGTCTCGACCTGCTTTTTTATAAGGGAGGTAGAGCAACTCGTGTCCCTATCGGGAGCCTTTCTGTCACAATAGACCAACACTGGTCGCAGTGCCCCCCCCTTCTTTTTCCCTTCTAGTGGGACTCCCTTCTCATTATTATTATTATTAAGTAACAGGCAGGAGACATCTCCGACCCAATAATATATAGTATATTAGTATATTCTTAATCAGTATCAATAGCCCAGTGCGTCTGTCTGTCTGTCTGTCCATCCGACTGTCCGTCTGTATGAGCCATATGCGCTAGATAAACAAAATTTGGAATGTAGTTTCCTGTAGATCAAGTTTGTTTCAGATTTCAGATATCACCCGCCGCAGACCCCAATTCGATAAATATGTGTATGTATGTGTTCGAAGATGTGGTTGGAAATTTTAGACCTGGGTACAGGGAGTCTTATAGTCGGGTATACTCGACTAGTGCATTCTTACAATACTTGTTATATATATGAGTATAGTTCACCAAGTAGGCTTTAAAGTAATTTTCTTGTATCGTAAATAAAACTAGATTGTTTTGCGTTCCTGTGTATTTGAGAAATCTGTTTATTAGCCCATTGAGACGCTTGCAATGGGTGATTTGGATAAATGGATTGAGACAGTGAAGAAGTGCCAGTATTTGCCGGAAAATGAATTGAAGCAGCTCTGTGATATGATATGTGACATACTGTTGGAGGAAGCTAACGTGCAACCGGTGTGTACTCCCGTCACTGTGTGTGGCGATATACATGGACAGTTCTACGATTTGCAAGAACTGTTTAACACCGGAGGCGAAGTGCCCGATACAAATTACATATTCATGGGCGACTTTGTGGACCGAGGCTACTACAGCTTGGAGACGTTTACCAGACTACTGACGCTTAAGGCGCGCTATCCTAATAGGATAACGCTGCTCCGCGGCAACCACGAAACGCGACAGATCACAAAAGTCTACGGATTCTTTGACGAGTGCTTTAGCAAGTATGGGAACGCAAATGGCTGGAAATACTGCTGCAACGTGTTCGATCTGCTTACAATCGCAGCCATCATTGACGAGCAGGTTCTTTGTGTACATGGCGGTCTCAGTCCTGATATTGTTACCCTGGACCAAATACGCACAATCGACCGTAATGGTGAGATCCCGTTCAAGGGCGCCCTTTGTGACCTGGTCTGGTCAGACCCAGAGGACATTGATTCCTGGGATCAGAGCCCACGCGGAGCCGGCTGGCTGTTTGGCCAGAAGGTCGCAAACGACTTTATGAACATCAATCATCTAGATCTAATCTGTCGCGCCCATCAACTGGTAGACGAGGGTATCAAGTACATGTTCGAGAAAAAGCTGGTTACTGTATGGTCAGCACCTAACTATTGCTACCGTTGTGGCAATGTGGCGGCCATTCTCAGCTTTAAGACAATCCAGGAACGCACCACCAAGATATTTGAGGCCGTGCCAGACTCGGAGCGCGTCATACCCGAGCAAAATGTGACGCCGTACTTTTTGTAATTGACACAAAAATGTTAAAACCAAAAATTAGCAGCTACAGAAACAATGTATGCTATTAACTATACAATCAAATAAATGTTAACCCAGGATATAACAAAACAAACCAAAATATATCTGGTATAATGTATATGTGCTTAGCTGTCTCAATATTTAACTGTATCAACAAGATAATGCTTAAACCGGTTCGAAGTAAAGAACGAATGTTGCTAAGAACAGACCCAGAGTTCCTGAGATGAGCGAATTTAACCCAGATTTGGCATTAATAGTATATATACACCACTTCTAACGTTAACAAAAGATCAATCCTGTCCAATCAGTATTTCAGAAATGAAACTGAAATGAATAAATTTTATTTTAATGCCTGTCAATTTGGGGCTTCGAAGTAAAAGCGAGCTTTTTTTTAAAAAAGAACGTGTTCAATAGCTGCCATTTACTTATTTGTTTTCACTTTTGGGGCTGCAGAAAACGCCAAACTTTAGAACCCAGTTCAAAGTCCTGGCACGTCAAATGTCAACCGCCATTTTATACATTTTTAAATAGGAAAAAATGGTAAAACAAATTGAGCAGCATTTTTCAACTGTCAGCAGTTTACGCTGGTGAAAGCGGCAGCCCAAGTGGCAACGTGGCCCCTGCCCCTGCATACAGTGGCCTGCCACCACCCAGCGCCTTTGTAGCGCTTCATTTGGGAGCATCGTTAATAATACATAAGTATACATTGTGAGCTTCTCGATGGGGATGTGAGGGGAGGTAACTGCTTTTTATGTCGATTTCATAAAGTTTTTGATTTAGCGCCCTGTAGCGGCTGGGGCCATAAATTGTAACCATTGCCTTCCTAATGGCAGCCGGAAGTGTCCTCCGTGCCCGCCATTTTGCCAGCATTAGCTCCGCCATTATTATTGGTGTTTTTCTATTTACTGCGTTTATTATGATGCCATTTTTGACACTCGATAAGATCAATAAAACAAAATGGACGAAGCATTATGTATCGGCCACTCTGATCCTAGGGGCGGTGGCTACATTCGGTGGCTGGAGAGATAGCGATGATGGCCAGCGCTTTAATTGGTCCCATCACTTGTCCTATTGGCCTTATTCGATTACGCATTCTATTCGAAATGCTCTTTTATAAATCAATTTCGTCTGGCAACTCTATTCATCGTGCTTACACGTGTGTTTTATGTGCTCTAGTCAAATTGTGTTAAATTGTGCTAAAACTTACATAAATTGGGACAAGTCCACTATATAGTGGCATAAAAAGATACGTGCCTGTGCGCGTATTGATAATTTATATAAACTGTGCAACAAAATCTAAAAACTATTAGATAAAAGACCAAACAATAAATCTTTCGCACATGTGCGCTTTGTGAGTGTGTGTGTGTGCCAAACTTTCATTTTACAACACAGAAGCTCCACACAAGTTGCCACCGTGCAAAAAAGTGTGCTGCGCAACACTGAACTATCAAACAAACTATCGCCATACTCTAATTCATCGCAACATCAGAAAAACACACGCGAATCAAGATAATCAAAACATTCAAGATGGGGTTCCCACCCGATAAGGGGAAACCTTCAATGGACCCAAAATTTCTTATTATTTCACGCACCGATAACGGTGCGGTAATACATCACCATTCTTAATTAAAAAAGTCATAGACTTTGCCTGCAACGGTGAAGTTGAATTTGCGAAGAAAACCAAAGAAGGAACATTACTTATCAAAACTAAAAACTCAATTCAAGCCAGCAAACTACTTCAACTTACCGAACTTGGAACACATAGCATTAAAGTTACCGAACACCAGACACTCAACACTTCTAAAGGTGTTATCTATTGCAATGACCTGCGCATGCTAAGCGAGGAGATTATTGCCCATGAACACAAACACCAGCATGTGAAGGAGGTTAAAAAAATAATGAAGAAAGTGGAAGGAGAACTTAAAGAAACCGGTCTCATCATTGTAACATTTGACTCTCACACCACCCCTACACACCTAATGATAGGATATGAAAAGATCAATGTTCGACCCTACATACCACTTCCTCTGCGTTGCAACAACTGCTTCCGCTTTGGCCATTTGTCCAAACTTTGCCGAGGCAAAAAAATTTGCTTCAATTGTGCGGAATACCATCCAAAAGAAGACGAAAGCAAGATCTGTACCAGTGACAAGAACTGCATCAATTGCCGTGACAAGAAACTCTCTCCATGTGACCACTCATCATTAGACCGAAAATGCCCAATCTTCGTCAAACAACAAGAAATTCAAGCCATAAAAACTCTGCAAAAAGTAGACGCTAAAACAGCTGTAACAATATATCATGAGAGACACCAACACAACGGTGCCCTCTACTCCACAGTCACAAAACAAAACGCCACACCCACAACTAACATAGAATCTAACAATAGCCCGAATTTAGAAAATAATAACGAAAACCACAATAATAACACTAATGATAAATATAATACTGAAACACGCAAAACAGTGACCTGTTTCTGATGTCGATTCAGACTCAGACTACCTATCTGCAACCGCAGCCAAAATGACAAAAACTAACACAAACCTCACACTCACTACAAAAATATACCCCAGAAACACATCAAGAAAACTTAGAAGCCAACTTAAAATTAAAGAAAAAAAGATGCATTAAAAACAAAATCAACACCAAGCCTTATCAAAAAACCTCTCGACATACACCAAGCGAAATCTGAAAACATGAATACAGATGAAATAGAAGATTAAAACAAATCTCCTTCCCGTCTCCCTGCGGCTGACTGGGGGAGCGGAACAGATGACGAAGTCCCCAAACTGCGTCGTCTGTTCCGCTCCCTTTGTTCAGCCGCGGAGAGACACAAT
Organism: Hirtodrosophila confusa; assembly: GCA_035043065.1. Classification (NCBI taxonomy): domain Eukaryota; kingdom Metazoa; phylum Arthropoda; class Insecta; order Diptera; family Drosophilidae; genus Hirtodrosophila; species Hirtodrosophila confusa. The sequence goes on from JAWNNI010000165.1 coordinate 2,883,414, forward strand.
TTTCACTGTAGTTGGTGCTGGTCGTTGAGATCTGCGTGGGGCTCTCCTACATTTGCGATCGTGCAGAGAATATCGAAGAGACTATATCTAAATAGCTATTGCCTCAGCTGATACCCTTATCGCTCGCGCTTCTTTATTAGACCCCCTCACTAACTCACTGGCCATTGCCAAACAGACTCACCTTGTTCAGCGATTCACATGAATACCTAAACTATTAAATTCATAATGACCCTTAAAATTATTCAATGGAATATTAAAGGATATAAAAACAACTACAGTGACTTACAAATTCTAATTGAAACACATCACCCACAAATAATTACACTTCAGGAAATGCACATATCTTTAAACCAAATACTGCCGACCCCTATTAAGTATTCTTTATATTTTACAGTTTCAGTATCATCTTACGGTGGCACTGGTATACTGGTACACAACTCTGTGCAACACAGAGAAATTATCCTTAACAACGACATTGAAGGCGTTTGTTTACAAATACAATCAAAAAAGAAAATCAGCATTATCTCTACTTACATAGCCCCTGACAAAAACTTTACACTATCCAATCTTCAATCAGTTTTACTCATGCATAACAATACTATCGTCACTGGAGACTTTAACAGCTGGCATAAAAGTTGGGGTTCTCCCAAAAATAAAAAACGCGGCAACACTCTGGACAAATTCATCGTACAATCCCAATATATACTTCTAAATGACACACATCGACTTAACATTCTGTTCACCAGATCTTGCCATAGAGGCAAACTGGATATCAGAAAACAGCACACATGGTAGCGACCATGTACCCATAATAACAACACTCTTCAACAATACCAAAAACAACAACAACAACGCTCCATTTTTTATAATTAAGTCTGCCGACTGGAATAAATTTAGTCACCTATCATCCAAATACAATTCAAACACACCAATTAGCAATAATATAAACAAAGAGGCAACAAATATTACAAGAATAGTACTGAAGAGCGCCAACCAAGCCATACCACAGACGGTTCAAAGAAAACCATCTCGTGTCCCATGGTGGAGTTAAGATTTGGAACTGCTCAAAAGATATAAAAATAAAGCCTGGAATACCCTTAATAAAAGAATTACAACAGAAAATATTATCAATTATAAGAAACAAAATGCATTATTTAGGAGAAAATTTCTAAAAACTAGCCATTAAACAAATTACAGCAGAAATTAACCCATACACCCCCAGTGAGAGAGTTTGGAAAAATATCAGAACTTTTTGCGGCTTACACAAACCTAAAAATATACATTGCATTCAAAATCCCTCAAACCTCAATTACATTACCGATAAACTTGAAATTTCAGAAATCTTTTGCGAAAACTGGTCGACAAAATCCAATGATAATAACTTTAACAAGCAATAAAATACTTTTATAAGCAATGAAACTAGAATTCTCACCAACCACATTACATACACCCCTTCCCATAAAGTACTAGAAATAGAAACCGATATTAAACCCATTGAATTCAATTCAGCACTTGCATCCATCAAAGGAAATACCCCAGGACTAGATCGTATATCATACCCCATGATAAAAAATCTCAGTTCAATAATGCAACTTAGAATCATAAATTACTACAATTCTATCCTTAACCATTACATTCCACAAACATACAAAATTAGCATAATAGCCCCAATTTATAAACCAAAATCAGACAAAACACAAATAGATTCCAATAGACCCATATCACTTAATTCCTGCTTTGCCAAGTTACTTGATAAAATAATCGCAAAACGTCTATGGTGGTTTGCTACCACAAGTAAACTTCTAAACAACCAACAAACTGGGTTTAGAAAAGGCAAATCAATTATAGACAATTTACTTTACTTAGACCATCTAATAAATAGAACTTTAGCCAAGAAAAATCACACTTCCATAATTTCTCTTGACTTTGCGAAGACATTTGATAAGATGGGAATTCACACGATTTTGGATCAACTCCACATTTGCAAAGCTGGACCAAAAATCACAACATATGTCAAAAATTTCATGTTAAATAAGAAAATTAAAGTTCGCATTAAAAATTACCTTTCAAATACCCATCCATTACAAAACGGTATACCTCAGGGTTCCCCTCTGAGTGTGATCCTATTTATTATCGGCTACAACAAACTCACAAACATTATTTCACTACACAAGGAACTACATACATATTTATGCTTATGCAGATGACTACAATCTTATCTTGAAAATGGGAAAAGAAAAAAATACCAGGATTCAACTTGACCAATTTTTTAATAGTATTCACGAATGGTGTTTGTATTCAGGGGCGGTTTTATCTACTCCCAAATGCAAACACATTCACATTTGTAGAAAACACAAATGCAGATGCACTGTTTCGACAGGGAACATTGATATTACCGATACAAGAACATTGAAAATATTAGGAGTTACAATTTAACAGTTTCCCTTTCAAAATCACTAAATGTCATTAAATGTCTAGCTAGCCCAAAATTCCACTGTAGCACACAAACCTTAATCTCAGTCGTCAAATCCTTATTAATATCAAAAATGGAATTTGCGTTACCATTATACGGATACGCTCCAGACAGTTACATAAAAAAAATCAACCGAATCATGCACGCTGGAGTAAGATATGCCCTTGGTGCATACCGAACCACACCAGTTAAAAACCTTTTATTTGAATCAGGAATTAACACTATACACGACACAAGAAATCTTCTAACAACCTACCTCATAAAAACAATAGCTAACTCACGTGACTCACCAATATCAAATATTATAAAAAAATACAAACCACCGCGTAAGCCAAAACAACTATCCGCAATAGACCGTATTATAAACTTAAATAAAAATCTGAACATAAATATCACACTCCCAAAGGAAACAGTAGAAACTCACCCCCATGGGCTCTTAAACATAATTCCATAGACACTTCATTAAGAATACACAACGTTACACAAACACCAGCCATAGTTTTTAACAAGGAATTTCTAAAAATTAAAAAAAAAAAAACATATACATACATTTACACAGACGGATCACAAGACAATCAAACAAGTAAGAATGCTATAGTCGAGTATACCCGACTACGAAACTCCCTGTACCCAGGTCAAAAATTTCCAATCGTATCTTCGCTTACACATACACACACATACATACACAAGGGCGCACACACACGAGCCACAGCGCAAGCGAAGTATTTTAAATGGTGGCTGTGCTTCTTCTTCCCTTGCTGCAGCACTGAATCTTCTTTCGTGAATAACTTCCGTGTTTATTATCCGATCGACTTGAAATTTGGACAGTAGATTAAGAGAGACTAAAGTATTGTACATGCCAAATCTTAAAGCTATATCTTGAAAATTGTTACTGTAAAACGGTTTTAATCGATTTGCGGGGAACGGGGGAGGTATCTGAAATATGAAACAAACTTGATCTGCGTATGGTATACAGGAACCTACATTTCAAATTTGGTGTCTCTAGCTCTTGTAGTTGCTGAGATCGACGCGTTCATACGGACAGACGGACAGACGGACAGACGGACAGACGGACAGACGGACAGACAGACGGACATGGCCAAATCGAAATCTCTTTTGATACTGATCAAGAATATATATACTTTATAGGGTCGGAGATGTCTCCTTCTGTCTGTTACATACATTTGCACAGATGTAATACCCCCTTTTACCCATTTTATGGGTACAGGGAGTAATAACTACATACGCTATAACCACTGAAAACACAACACTGAAAATTGGACTACTACCCATCTATTCCACGGTTTTCTCTGCCGAGATAATAGCAATTTATGAAGCCGTCTTACTTCTTAAAAACAAACCTGGAAAATTTATGATCTGCTCCGACTCGTTATCATCTTTAGATTCCATTAATAACATTAACAACACCTCCCACTATCCCTCAACTATAAGAAAACATTTAATAGATCTTTATCCTAAATTTAAATTAATGTGGATCGCAGGACATAAGGGTATTAAGGGAAATGACTTTGCTGATCATTCGGCCAAGAATGCAAAACTCTTCCCTATTACTATTACTACAAACTTCAACTTTAACGACATTAAAAAAATCTAAAAATGATTATAAAAACAATAATATAAACGCATTTATGAACACGTCCCATTGGTACCAATTTGTTAACACCAACAAAATCAACGTTGTCGAAATATTTGCTAAAACACCACAAAATGATTATGTAATTAGCAGACTCGACGAGATAAAGTTGATAAGGCTTCGTCTTGGTCACACTAAACTAACCCACTCCCATTACATGAATCCAACAACATTCACTAACATTTGTACATTTTGCAATACAAACAATAGTTTAACACTAAAACACATCTTAATTGACTGCCCCACATTCCAAACACACAGAATAAACTCCTTCAAAAACGTGGACCCCATAACACTTATCACCGACCCTACCCAACACCATATATCTAGAATTATTTCTTTCCTTAAATTAAGCAACATCTATCATTTAATTTAATCAAATGAATTTTAAGTAACACCTTGTGTAATATCACCTGTAAATACTCATTTGTAACATATATTCTTTATCCACCTAATTTTAAGACATATGTACATAGCCGAAGGCCTAAGCAGCCAGTGCTATCTATTCCTAGGTTGGCCATAGTTTTAACTAAGCCAACTTACTATTAAATAAATAAATAAAAATAAATCAATTTCATGCTCGTATTTAATATATTTGCTTCTGTGCCTTTTTTTTTGCAGCATATCAAAAAAGTGCGATGCAGTTTGGTTAATTCATTTGAAAGGTGAGCTTTGACATTTATTATATTTGATAGATTTAAACATGAAAATGTGTGAATCAAGGTGTGAAATGCCCCAATAAATTTCTGTACTCGCATATAGACACATACACACACACTCTCTCACTTCTACTAACTGTATCTCTGAGATCGACGCACTCAAGAGTGAACACAAACATGTAAACAAACACACACAGATCGAGGCAGATCTACTCGGCTATTGCTATACACTATCATGTATACTTTATAGGGTTGGTGACACAACCTTAAAATACAATTTTTACCACCTGGGTACAGGGTATGCAAATTGGCAACTGACAGCAAAGCTTTCGATAATTGCTACTGAAATTCAATTAGCCGATAAGTTGGCAAATTTTAATTATATATATTCTATACACGTGAGAAATATTAAACAACGTCAGATGCCATAATTTATATAAAACATAATTAATTATATTCTGTTTCCAATTTTGTTTTTGTGAATTTGTTTGTGCAAACTGTGCGTGTCTGTGCGTCCTTATAAACGCGCTTTTTTTTACACTGGAGCAACAAAATTTGTATTTATTTATAACAAGTAAGAATGCTCTGGTCGAGTATACCCGACTGTGATTTCCGATCACATCATCGTACACTTATAGATACATACACACATACACAAAGGCGCACACACACAAGCGACAGCGCAAGCGAGGCATTTTAAGAGGTGTCTGATTCCTCCCCCGCGCTGCAGCACCGAATCTTCTTTCGGCAATAACTTCCGTGTTTATTATCCGATCGACGTGAAATATTTACAGCACTACGAGTGACACAAAACTATATCTTTTAAACTGTTACTGTAAAACGTTTTTATCGAATTGTGAGGGAACGGAGGAAAATATCTGAAATAGAAAATATACTTGATCTGCGTATGGTATACAGAAACCTACATTCCAAATGTGGCGTCTCTAGCTCTTATAGTTGCTGAGATCGACGCGTTCATCCGGATGGATGGATAGACAGACGGACAGACAGACGGACAGACAGACGGACATGGCCAAATCGACTCGGCTATTGTTACTGATCAAGAATATATATAATAATATGACTTATAGGGTCGGAGATGTCTCCTTCTGCCCGTTACATACATTTGCACAGATTTAATACCTCCTTTTTACCCACAGAAAAAAAAGGAATTTCAGAAATTTTTTTTTGTGTTTTGGCATGCTTGATTATTGGGTTCCTCTTGATCTTTCAGAAGTTATTCAAGAAACTAGTTTCAGTACTGCAGCGGGGGTGGGTAGCAGACACTTTAAATGGTCTGCTTTCTATTTGCTATTTTTTCAATTTTGCATGATTGCTTATGTTTTATATTGATAATCCCAATGCAGCTTTCAGAATAAGTGAAACTAGCAGCAACATTTGAAAATGGCGCTAAAAGACGTAAAAGCAAAAACGGCAAAGTTTGAAAAGGCAACAAAATGGTTGCCTGCACCATTTTTAAGTCCAAGTCTGTTACTGACTCCCAATGTGTATGTTTGTGTGTGTTGGTGTGTCCCATTTTTAATGCAGTTTGTTGAACTTTTTCTGTGCAATTTGTATTACTAATGCTAACAGCAAACAAAAGCGAGCCAAGAGCTAAGCGGCAGAGTGGGGCTTGAAGCGAGCCAATGAATCGAATGATTTGACCAATTGAAATGCTGGAGCAGCAGTGTACCCCAGAAGCTTGCAATAATTCACTTTCGGATAGCTTAGCTTCGGGGGCATCATCAGGAAGTAAACGAGAAGAGCGCAAAAAGTCCTACAGCAAAAGATTAAATATGCAATACGAGTCCAAGTCCTAGTCCGAGTTCTGGAAGCGGCTGACTCACAGCACCATCAGCTGGAAGGCAGCTCAAACATCATTTTGCATTCCTGCTGTCAACAGCAACAACAAGAGCAGAAAGCTTGTCTGAAATGCACTCATGTGTAAAAATGCTATTGTTTTGTATTTGGCCGTAAACAAAGCGGCGAACCATACGGAACACAATGGAAACTTCTTTTCTGTTGTTAAAAACTAGGCGAAAAGGTAAAAATCTTCTATAAAGTGAAAAGAAACAAGAAAAACGCCTCGACACTTGGCGAACACTCTCACAGCAATGGACTTCAATGGCCGAGAAATCCTTTCAGTTTTTCCATAAAGCTCCCTGAAGTGCTATTGGGTTTTTGGGTCTGCTTTTGCTTACCACATGTGCATCCCTGTATTTGTGTGTGTGTGTGTGTGGGCGTGTGTGTGGGCGTGGCTAGAATAAAAATAGAAGCACATTCCGACACAGGATAAACAAAAGCCTAAAAACATCGTCTGGAAAATGGCACAGTGTGACAACTGAGTTTTGTTGAAGATAATACCTTACCCTTCCTACATAGAGCAACAACAGGTACCGTTGCGATTATAGCTTATGTTATACGATTACAATTTAACAAATCAGCTATAAAGTTTTCTTTTATTTTTTTTGAGTTCGATACGAGGTCTGTTCAAAAAACAGACACGAGGTCTGTTCAAAAAACAGACGAGTTTTTAAAATTCGTGGGCTACGTACATTTTTTGTATTCTTATGTAATGGAAAATGTTGCTAAGATATCTCGTCATCATCAGCCATTTGGAATTTTTAGTTTGTTTTTGACATATCTACATACATAAATAGAGGCAACACGTATTTTGGTGTGCTTGGTGATTTTCTGCGATCTTCTCAATCTCGGCAAAGCTCCGTCCTTTCATGAATCTTTTTAGTTTTAGAAAACGTTGCAGGGCTCATTATTATTACGGTGTAATTTTTGACAAACAAATCACGTACTAGCCATGATGTGAAAGCAGATGACAAATATTTTTTTCATAATTTTTTTTTTGTATGAAATTCTTGCGTTTCGTACGTATTGCTTTACGTAACCAGCGCATAACTTCAAGGTATATTGTCCTCATTGACCGTTCGTACTTTTAGAAAATTTTCATGGTGCACCACGCCATTGCAATCGAAGTAAACATTAAGCAGGAAGACCTCGTACATACATATATCAGAGTCCTATTTCCTTGGTCTGCCAGTCATTTAAATTTGGTTTTTGCAATTACAATGCAAAAAGTTGTTTATTGTTGGGCAGCGCAGAGCGGCAGGGGCGTGGCAACAGGCACGACATCAAAATATTAAACACACAGTACAATAAGGCAAACAGTGGAACGCCATGGACTGTAAGGACGGACAGAAGTTGGTACAGTTGACTGCACAAAATGCCCACAAATGGTTGACGTTCTTTTATTGTTTTTTGTTGTTGTTGCTGTTGCTCGTTTTCGGTTTCATAGCAGTCGCATTTTTGGCATGTGTCACCACTGCAAAAGGCAGTTAAAATCTTCGCATTGCAATTGAATGGAAAGGAAAATGCGCTCCGGTTTACTCTGGCTAGAATGCGAAAGCATGCTCACAAATTTCACTTATGTGTGAGAAATAAAATCCTTTAAAAGCCAACCAGTTGCCAGTTACCAGTAACAACAATGCTAACCATTAATAATAGAAAATGGTTGCACAAATTGAGCATTGCGAACATTTTCCTGTGAGCAGCGAACGTAAAAAGTGGCTTATAAATTATTACCCAAAAATGTTTGTACACTTTTATACCGCAGTTTATGAATTGGCCATAAAAACGGCACAAAAATAAAGATAGTACGTGCACTTTAGTTGCTCAATGCTTTCAGTCAACCTGGTATCCCATTTTTCGTTTGCGATGGTAGATTTTGTTAATTCATTAATTACGTTTTTCAGTAGAGTTTTAAAATAAGTTTGAAGACAATTGGATGAAAAATAAAAATTCCGGGCAGAGTTTTTCACCAAATTTTTTTGAGACAAGTGTCGAATTATTTAATGCAAACAGCTTTGAAAATTAGTAATCCGACCAAAATTAGAATTTTTACCACATAACCTTGACACCCCCATTTTCCCCCCAAAGAGTTACAATTTTCGAAATTGGTGAAATATTAGTCGAATGATATTTTGTGCAGATTGTTTTTGAATAATTTTGAAACGGATCGTATTGTAACCAAAACAATTTCAAACAATATTTTTCTCAAAATATATTGGTTAATAAATTATTATCGATTTTAACTCCCTGTACTCTTAAGATGGGTAAAAGGGGGTGCTAAAATTGTAAAAGACAGAACGACAATCGAAGAATTATGCAGACCTTCGAGAACAAAGCCCTGCGCATTGTTACTAATAGCCTGTTTCCACTACAGCCAAAAAATGTCACATTTCAAAAATGTGGATGATGGTGTTTCCACGGTCAAATGTGCAATTTGTCATTTGCCCGAAATAAATCAGCTGTTCGGCTTGTTTTGATGAAAATTTTCACAAAAAGTGAAAAATATGGCAGAACTGTAAAAAGTCAAAGTTGCATATCAATAGGAATTTAGTTGCGATGTGTTCGTATGGTCTTGAACAATTGGAAGATGTCTGGGATGCGGAGATGGGAGAAATTTGCAATGAAATTGCGAGTGCGCACCTGTGAAGTGCACAAACTTCAATGCTCCTAAAAGGCGGAGTACCTTGTCAAAATGGTGCCATTTCGAGGGTGCACCTCCGGACAAACCTTCCCTTTTAACCTCATCCTTACTAAATACAGGAACATTAAGATATAAGCATTTTACTATTTATTTCAAAAATTAATTTTGGCGCACAACTCGTCATTGTTTACCTTTGCACCAGTTAATTGATAAACATCGTGAGTTCGATAAGAAAATACTAAAAAATGACGGGGCGAATGGTATCATATTAAATATATGACGGACTTGTCATTTTTTACTCCCTGTACCCATAAAATGGGTAAAAAGGGGGTATTGGATTTGTGCAAAAGTATGTAACAGGCAGAAGGAGACATCTCCGACCCTATAAAGTATATATATTCTTGATCAGTATCAAAAGAGATTTCGATTTGGCCATGTCCGTCTGTCTGTCCGTCTGTCCGTCTGTCCGTCTGTCTGTCCGTATGTATGAACGCAAGGATCTCAGCAACTATAAGAGCTAGAGACACCAAATTTGGAATGTAGGTTCGTGTATAGCGGGAGCAGGTCAAGTTTATTTTAGATTTGAGATATCTCCCCCGTTCCCCCGCTATTCGATAAAAACCGTTTTACAGTTACAATTTTCAAGATATAGCTTTAAGATTTGGCATGTCCAATACTTTAGTCCCTCTTAATCTACTGTCCAAATTTCAAGTCGATCGGATAATAAACACCTAAGTTATTCACGAAAGAAGATTCAGTGCTGCAGCAAGGGGAAGAAGAAGCACAGTCACAACTTAAAATGCCTGGCTTGCGCTGTGGCTCGTGCGTGTGCGTATCTGTGTATGTATGTGTAAGTTAACGAAGATGCGATCGGAAATATTTGACCTGGGTACAGGGAGTTTCGTAGTCGGGTATACTCGACTATAGCATTCTTACTTGTTTCCTTATGGGATTTTCTACAGGAAAAATGTGACATATTTCCAAAATCAAAAAAATTACGAAAAATGAGGAAATATGATGTCGTGGAAACAGGCTATAACGCACATGTTTGTCACGACAACGCCACCATCCACAGCGTCCTCAAGATCCCGTGTGTCTCTGAAATGATCGCCGTGTGTGTGTGTGTGTGTGTGTGGGTAAGTGGACTTAGATGTGATTGGATGTTTTAGACCTGGGTACAGGGAGTTTCGTAGTCGGGTATACTCGACTATAGCATTCTTACTTGTTCCTTGTTATAAATATTTTCTTTCTTTTCCTTCTGCCTTCGTCTGGAGTGCCGAGGGCTTCACTATAACGGGCGTGGCTAGTGTTTGAGGACAGAACTGTTTATTTTACCCTGCCTGGCGTTGCCATGCACTACATTTGATTAAAGCTGCTGTATTTGTTGTTGCTGTTCTTTCTGTTTTTGCTCAATGTTTGACTTTCATTTGCCTAAATTGTTTGCTTGGCAATGGCTTCCTATTCCCATTTGGCTGATTAATTGCAAATCATAAATCACATGAATGATTTTTAACCTTTTCACCTGCTGACAGTTGTGATTTTTTGTGGGCTGTCAGATCGATACAAACGAGTTCCTAGATTACCGTCCAGCTTAAATCTCTCCTATTTTATTGTATGTATTTGGCTTTCCATTTGCTTCATTCTGGGTTGCTGCTCTGCTGCTGTTCCATATGGCAGCGAATAAATATTTTGTATTCTCAACTCAATATGGCGCTTGTCGAGCCGCCATTTTTCCATTCGCCATATTTCATTTCCGCTTGTCGTTGCCTTTGTTTGTTTGCCTTTCTGCTGCTGTTAGTGTTGGAAAACTCAATTATTTATACATGTCACGTCATTTTCGGTTAACCAGCAACAACAACAACCACACCAACTGAGTTGGGTAAAAAAAAATGTTGAGAAGAAATTCAAATGTCATGCGGCAACTTTTTCTCGCTGACATTTTTGCAGCTGCTCTAATGTATACATAGCTCTGATCGGAGGCGCGGCATAAAGGTAGGCGCTGCTTATTAGATTGCTTCTATGCACGAGTGTGTGTGGTTGCATGTGTGTGTATGATGTATGAGTAATGCCTTTAGCTAGATTTATGGCATGAGTCGCACTCTCGCAACCAAAATCAGCAGAACGTGGGCACTGCCGAAGGGGGTGTTACGAGGGGGCAGCAACGTGGCAAAGTCACACGCGTTGTTGAAGGCAATTGAATTGTAATTTCGTACATGACATTTTCATTTTTATTATTCCCTAAATCATAAAATTGCTAAAACAGGGCATAATAAAGTTGTGCAAGTGTATGTCACAGGCGGAAGAAGCCATCTTGGACGCTTTCTTTAATAGTTTGCGTGCCAAGTATGAGGGTATGAGTATGTCGGTCTCAGAGACAAAGTATGAGCGCTAGAGAAAACAATTTTGGTATGTACCAAATACTACTATGTAGGTTCTTGTACACCACACGCAAATCAAGTTTGCTTTACATTTTTTTTTTTTAAAAGAAAAGCAATCTATGTTGCTTAACACAGAAGTTGTTGAGTAACGAACTTATTGTCAGTAAGGAAGTGTAGAAGCAGGATATTTTCAAGTCGAGCATTATCATCCGAGCATTCTCACTTGTCATTATTTTTCGAGCAATTTTTCATTTCCGTAAGTTCTGGGAGTTTGTCGTTGGCCGGCACAAAAAGTTATTTTCTTAGTTAAAATTGCCTGGGGTCAATCAGCCATCAATCATATCACTGGCCCATTTCAGGGAAAGGCAATGGCTTCACACACATTTTGTATTCGCAGAATGGGTTGTTAAATATGTAAGTTTTAATTTAATACATATGAAACAATTTGCAATAATGTGCCAAAGCAAATAAAACAAATTTTATAAAATTAAATCGACACCCCAACAATATAAAAATTGAACGGAAAAAAACAATAATAAATACAAACAAGAAAAAACGAAACCCAAGCGGCGTTGACTTCAATGAAGCGTTAAATTGAATTGTTGTCGCTTTTGTAGCCACATTTACCGCTTCTTTGCCCCCTTACTGCGGCACACCCCGCACTCTTTCTCCCTACTGTCTGTCTAGTGAATGTTATAACATTATTTGCAATTTGCCAAACAGTTCGAGGCAGTCAAAGCTCAAGCTTCCAGCAGCAGGTTCGTTTTATTACCATGCAAATGGATTTACAGCCAGAACTAAAAACCCAAACCCCTCGGGCTTAACTGGGTGAGGAGAAGGGGCAGAGAGCGGCAGCGGTGGACGTTCATTGTAATCAAGTCATAAATTGCTCAATGCGCCGGACCGGAACTCGCCGCTCGTTGCCCAACAACAAAATGAAGCTACTTTCTTGTAAGCAGCACGTGCCATACTAGCCCATACACACTCACACACACACATACTCACACACTCACAAACACACACCCAGGCAGCCTAAAGATTTATCTCAGGGTATCCTTCGTTTGGCTTTCAATAAGAAGGGATTAAGTTTTAAAGTAAACTACAAACGACTACGAGTTTCGTCTTGTGTGTGTATGTGTGCACCCCAAAAGCCAATAACGAGCACAGATCGCATATCTATATACATATATGTATGTACATTGGGAAGGCTCTTAACCCTTTCAGCCGCCTTCTTATCCACTTTCAGCCTGTGCGTTCTGGCGATAAATGTTATTTTCAACTGCCAGCTGTGATTCTCTAAAAAAAAAGTTTTATGTTACCAAAACGACGTGACCCACAGCCTCTCCCGACTACCGCCCGCTTTCTGTACTATGGCCTGCGCCCTTTTGTTATTGCCTTTTTTCTTGGTACTTGTCTCCTGTGTGTGTGTTAGAAATTTACCTATCACAATGTGCTGCCGATAAGCCGGTAAAATTTGTCTGCTTTAAACGGCTAAATTTGGAATACTTGTAAAATAACTTTTTATTTATAAACTCCCGCTGCATAAACTTTTATCTTCAAGCAAAAGAAAGCCTGCAAATCAAATTATGTGCAGCATGCGAGGAGACTCATGACCCATTCACTCTATATTAACAACTCACATTGTAAGATGTTTTGTAGTCGCCGGCATCTGCTTGAGCTTCAGCTTTAGCTTCATATGATTTTCATAAGACCAAGTGGAATTTTTACTTACCAATTTTACTCAAACTTCGCCTCAAGTGGTGGCCAACGAAGCGGTAATTTTGGCTTTGAAAATGCCACAACCAACTTGACGTGAATTTTGGCCTGTGGGTTCCTCCATTTAGAGTGTTTCACAGACAGCATAATTTGATTGGGCAACTTGCACAATAAGTTAAAAGAGGGGAAGCACAAGAAGAATGTGATAGCTTCTATTTTTGTAAGGGTCTCAAGTAGGCATGTATGGTGGCAACATCGCATGGATGTTGGACATCAATAAATGTATCGTGACAAAATCGCTGAATTCTTGTTACATCCCCACTTACTTTTGATATGGGCATTTCCATGGAAAGGTCTACCGAGACCGAAAAATTAAAAGTTATTGAATATACTTTCTTTTATCATATTTTCATAAGGAAACAATCAAATTTAAGTAACGTAAACAAATTTTTCATTTATTCATTACCCATTTCGAGATATTTGAATGCAAAGTAGCGCAAGCGCAATTTTACTCATTTGGACATTTCTATTGCACGTTTTGTTTTGATACAAAACCTAAAACAGAGATATTATGCATTGACTTTTGCTTTATGAAATCTTTCTGATAGTACAAAGAGTCAAAAAATAATGCATAAGCAACAATGCGATTGCAAATAACTGTAAGTTTATGGCTTGCGTTATCACATGTTTCCATGTCCCGTGCGACTATGAAAAACAGCATTTGTTATCAGTGCATCGAAACTATATGCAGAAAGCGCATCAAATTTTTATTGCAAACAGACATTTCGCATATAATTAAAATAAAAAAACCTTGGTGGACTAAAAAAAGTTTTGTGATTTTGGCGCTAATATAAAGTTCACGTCCGACATCGTAAGTGTGAAATTTAAAAATTGTAAAAAAAAAAACTTACGAACATGTTTCTTTCTTATTGAAAACCAAATTCTTCAATCAATCATTTAAATCTAGATGAGCAAAAACGCTGGCGAAACAAATAAGGAGAGTTGCAAACGATGGAGAGAGAAGTTGAAGGAAGATCAAATAAAATTACAAAACTATAAATTGAAAAACAGTGAACGGATGCGGAATTATAGGCACAAATCGAAAGCGTTAGCTGAAGGAAATATTGACATGATTGAAGAGAAAAGGCGGTATGACCGCATACGTAAAAGGCAAAATCGGGAGAAGGTCGCAGAAATGCGAAATGCACAGCAAACACAAAACGATTTCATTCACATTACATATATGTATGTATGTTTGTAAATTTTGTTATTATATGAAAATAAACATATAGAATACTTCTGTTGACTTAAAAACATTTTTAGTAAGCTTGTTTTATTAAATATATATAAAAAGAGCAATAAAAATAACATACATATTATGATGGAAAAAAATGTCCCGTGCGACATGTCCCGTGCGAATGTGCTTCAACTTAAATAAAAAAAAATTATAAACTATTTTTGGGTGAAACCAAAAGCATTTTTGGGAGATATCAATGCACGATAATTTAAAATTAGTCGCATTAAAATATTGCCTCAGGATTCGCTAAAAACAGCGCTAACATTCTTGGTCGCGGAAACGACTTCTATATTTGTCCCGTGCGAATGCCCTGGTTTCTTGCAATTATCTTCAAATCGAAAAATTGCCTGACATTAGGCTTTGTCCAAATTATAGGGCTACATAAGTGTTATAAGTTAAGCCTACTGTCAACATTATAATTTATTGTACTGTATTTTTTTTTTTAATTGAAGTGTGTACGACGGTCACGTTCGACATCATGGAAATGCCCATATGCCAATATTTCGACTATAAATGGTGTTTCTTCCAATAAGCTGGTATAGTCAACGCTTCTTTTCTCATATGTAAACCAGAGTTTATAGATTGTAATGTTTCGATAAAGGCGCCTGATCGACGCTTTCATATCACATACACTCTAAAAATAGAAGTTTCGATTTTAAACTTCTCAAAAACTTGTTACTCGCTGTACCCATAAAGTGGGTAAAAAGGGTATTACATCTGTGCAAATGTATATAACACGCAGAAAGAGTCATCTCCGACCCTATAAAGTATATATATTCTTGATCAGTATCAAAAGAGATTTCGATTTGGCCATGTCCGTCTCTCTGTCCGTCTGTCTGTCCGTCTGTCTGTCCGTCTGTCTGTCCGTCTGTCTGTCCGTCTGTCTGTCCGTCTGTCTGTCCGTCTGTCTGTCCGTCTGTCCGGATGAACGCGTCATTCTTAGCACCTATAAGAGCTAGAGACACCAAATTTGAAATGTAGGTTCCTGTATACCATACGCAGATCAAGTTTGTTTTCAATTTTAGATATCGCCCCTTGTTCCGTCGCAATTCAAAACGTTTTATACAAACAATTTTAAATATATACATAGCTTTGGGATTTGGCATGTATAATACATTTGTAATCGTAATCTATTGTCCAAATTTTAGATTTCAAGTCGATCGGATGATAAACACGGCGTTATTCAAGATTGTCGCTTGTGCGTGTGCGTCTTTGTGTATGTGTGTGGGTATGTGTGTGTATGTGTAAGTGTATGAAGATGCGATCGCATATTTTTAACCTGGGTACAGGGAGTTTTGTAGTCTGGTATACTCGACTGTAGCATTCTCACTTGTTTTTAAAGGTACACCTTTCAAAAGATTTACAGTCCGCCGTTATAATTTACACAATTTTTCATTGTCAATTTTATTTATACACGTTATATTAATTGTACTCCTCTCCCAGAGTCTTTAGTCTGTCCATAAACACTTCTACTCATCCTTGTCTATCCTAGACTAGTAAACATATTCGATCTGAAAATTATAAAAATCTGAAATCTAAGGACTACTAATTATGTTCACAATATTTTATGCAAACCTTTTTTTTTTGGTTTGCTAAGAAAATTTATGTAAAACTAATTTGGAGTTCGCCCATTTTTTTTCTGTATTTTTCCTAGGTTTCCCTTTCTGTTCCACTCTTCTAGAATTTCAATTAAACTTTGCGTCACTTTGTCGTTTCGCACATCTCTGCCAGCGCCAGCTGCCAACTGGGGCGGTCGGGAGCCGTCTAATGGGGCTGCCTGGTGTGGGTACAGAACTTGGGTGCGTCGCTGTCAACATTTGTTGAACACAAAATTTCAGTTTAGCATTTTACGCTTGACGCGCTGCCTAATGGCTGGATTGGTAGTGAGGGGAGATGGTCTGAAATGTGAGGAGGGTTGCCAGCCACCAAATGAATAATGCATTTTTATCCACAATTTAGCCGACCGACGCCAAGTTTGATATGCACTTTCGCCTGGCAAAAGTTTTACCTGGCGACTTTGCCTGCATTTCCCTGTCCATTTGAATTCGCATCGTAAACTTAATTACGAGCCATGCTTGGGGAATAGCTCTTGGTTTGTGCCAGTTTTTAATGCAAATTGTCAATAGTTTTTTACTTTGTCTCTGTAGCTTTTCTTTATGCGCTGCTCTTGTTCTTTTGCTTGTTGGCAAAGTTAAAAGCCAAACAACTTCATTCATATGCATAAACTGCAATCAAAAACTTTGTCCTGCCTGCCAGTGACTTTCCCGTTGGCAAAAATATTTTCAATTTTTAATAATCGTGGCTTATAAGGAGCCCTGTTCAACCAAGCAACCAGCCAACCAACCAAGCAACCAGCAAACCAACCAAGCGGCCATCCAACCAGGCATTGCCAATAAGTGTGCTGAGGAAGGCAGAAAGCGAATTCTAAAGTAGATAAACGTCGGAGATGCTGATGATGAAGATGTTGCATGTGTGTAAAGATTCAAGATGGTAGAAGGCGGGGAGCAGAGGCAGAGAGAAAGGAACGGGAGTGGAGAAAGAGACGCACAGATAGGAAAGAATGTTGTGTGGCAACAACAATTTTATGGATTTATTTTAAAGCATGCATTTTTTATATGTTTTGTACATTATGCAGCACTTCACCGTTCACTGAATGCTCTTCCATTGATGATGGAAATGTACTGTGGGAAATTTAGACCCTTTTTCTGGCAATAATTCGACTATGTGAACTATACACTCTGATTGTTAAGAAAATCGAAATATATATATTTACTCCCTGTACCCATAAAATGGGTAAAAAGGGGGTATTGGATTTGTGCAAAAGTATGTAACAGGCAGAAGGAGACATCTCCGACCCTATAAAGTATATATATTCTTGATCAGTATCAAAAGAGATTTCGATTTGGCCATGTCCGTCTGTCTGTCCGTATGTATGAACGCAAGGATCTCAGCAACTATAATAGCTAGAGACACCAAATTTTTAATGTAGCTTCGTGTATAGCGGGAGCAGGTCAAGTTTATTTTGGATCCGAGATATTCCCCCCATTGCCCCGCTATTCAATAAAAACGTTTTACAGCCACAGTTTTATAGATATAGCTTTGGGATTTGGCATGTATAATACATTGGTCATTCTTGATATACTGTCCAAATTTCAAGTCGATCGGATAATAAACACGGAAGTTATTCAACAAACAAGATTCAGTACTGCAGGCTTGGCAAGCAGCAACATGAAGGCTTCAGCATATGTATGTACATATGGGCGAGCGAGCGCGAAGCGCGTGCATTTTCTATTAAGTACTTAAGGCTTAACCATGTGTGCGAGCGAGCGCGAAAGTGCAGCGGGTCTTGTACTCGTGACGTCACGACATACCAAAACACACGGCATCAGCTGATGCACATGTCACTTTTAAGCAACACAAGCCCATATGGTTTCATAATTGCTTATCGGTACGCAAACCATACGATAAATTTTAAGCACCTGATCTGCTTGACATTTTTCTTTGTGAGACATGCGCCATCTGCATGACTTTATTTTCTTGAAACATATTGTTATCAATGCTCTGCATAGTGCAGACTATGCATCAAAATTCAAAAATTGACTGTTGGCGTGCAGCCAATTGGCCTCTTCGATAAAATATCGATAAGTATCAGCTCTTCGATCAGTCTCGCTCATCTCTGCATTGTGCTGCTAGTATTTCTTTCACTCTACCGTCGTTCGTCATCGTCATCGTTCGTCATCGAGTTCCGATTTTGATAAATCGATAAAACCATAAATTTAGCACTGCAGCTAAGGTCCTGCCGATTACAACTCTGGGTACAGGGAGTCTCGTAGTCGAGTGTACTCGACTAAAACATTCTTACTTGTTTTTTTTGATAAACTTATATATTTTTATTTTTTACGTGGTACTTAAACCACTTTCATTATGTAAATGTAGTGTTACGGAGTAGGGGAAGACAGAAATTAACAGTAGACAGTAGAGTAAGTATCAGTATGATAGGCAAGCCTTTACCAGTGGGAACAGATATTAGAAAAGGCTTAATAGCCTTCCTGCCATAAATCCAGTTATCTAAAGGATGGAATCGGACAAGCCTTCTGCTTCTATAAGGCCTTGCTAGGAGTTGGTGTGGGCCAGAAGCCTGCCTCTGTAGTGCTGATTGTAGCGCATACTGGCAATACACCAAGGGAGTGTCCCCAATCCTCCGGAGAATTTTGCTTTGGCAAAATATCTTGTATGTAATATTTGCAATACTGTATTAGAGAATGTCTGCAGATTTTGTGTTTTGTTTGTCGTTTTAAATTAACTTTTCCCCTAACAAGCTTGAGTTGGGGATAAACAATAATCGATAAACTTATCGATAATATCGATTGGTTTTTAAGCATAATTATTCAACTTTTCTTGAATTACATTGAACATTGGATTTCAATGCGTTTTCAATTTTTGTTTGTTTACTGCACAATCTCTTGAAATTATTTCTTCTCAGTAGTGCATCAATAGTTCGTCCTGGATCAGTTTCTACATCATGTTGAAGTTGCTCTGCCATTTGGCCTGGTTTCAACCGTTCATCCATTGAGTTTTATGCAAATATGCGCAAATGTGTTCATTGCTTGAAAGTTTATGACACTACCCCTTTAGGCCCCCAGGCCCCACAGGCCTTTTGGCATCACTTCCTTGAAATGTTCGTGTCATAATCTTTGACAACTATCGGCATTCATGTGGCAAACCCTGTAGCCCCGTTTATAATTCCAACTGCTCTTATTCCAGCTGCGTGGCATTTGATTTGCTGACTGGCCTGCTGCATCTGCGTCCTGCCAGCTGTGGTTGCTCCTCCCAGTCCTGCTCGCACTTGCATTCCACCTCCTTTATCCTTCTGCTATGAGTATAAGCTCAGTTCAGCACCATCTGAAAGTTGTTCTGTTTGCTCTGACCGGGCCAACAGCAGCTCAGCTTCTTTGTTGTTTGCTCGCGTCAAATGTAACCAGGAGCAGGAGTAGGAGCAGGGCTCGGACCCTGGGACCAGCGCTAGAGTTGGAGAAAAAGGATTTATTCTTCTTCTGCTGCTGCTTTATTTGTTTGTTGGTTTTCGCTCACATTTCATTTTATGATTTTGCCTCGTTTCCTTTTTGCGGTGCGGTGTGCACAAAGTTCCGACATTAAGTGAAATTGAAAACTGCTGTCGACTTTTGTCTTGTCTCAATTTCTGGCATGTGCAATTTTTAATAGCCCGCAATTCTACGTCCGTGCTTCCTTTGGGTCTGCCATCTGACTGTCTAACTGCATGTCACTTGACTTATCTTTATAGTCCTGCGGTTGTAGCTGTTTGCCCATCAGTTGCTGCTGTTGTAATTCTGTCAAATTTATAAGAAATATTTTAGTTGAGAGTTTCTGGCCGGATACATTTGATTGATATCCAGGACATGGCTATCTATTGCCTACCACGCCGCCTCCTTCTTGTCAGCCACAAAGTGCTGGATAATTGACATTGTCGTATAAATTACGAAACTAATATCGTTCTGAGCTTTTTCCTTGAAACTTGAAAATATATTTGAAAATATTTCAATGTTAACTGCTGTCTTGCTCGAAATTTGAATTTTATAACAATTATTATTGTTGTTGTTGTTACCTTTGCTGTCCAGTAAAATGTGCAGACAGGTCGTAAATAATTCACAGCTTATTGACGGCTTTTGCGAAAACAACATGTTACAGATTTTGCATGTTGTATCATCTCCTGCGTCACAATAGAAAATCAATTAAACTGTTGGCTGGCAAAGTCCTTCGGCTTAATGGACCAACGGCTATGAGCCAAAATCTAGGCAAAAGTACACAGCTTTCGGCACATTGTTCATACGCCCCATGACGCGCGTTGGCCTACAAATGCATAGCACTCCTTAACAAATGAAAGGCCCATAGCAACTGATGTGCAAACAGCGAGCTGTTGATTTAAATTTCAATTGCAATCCTATCAGCAATTGCGGACCCAGTCCTGCTGAAACATTCGCTTTATGTTTCACCCATCGGCCTTGTGTTAAGTGAATTGTTGCGCAGGCATCCTTATGTGTTTTAAGTACTTATACATAAAACTGATACAGCTTAACGTGTTGCTGTTGTAAAAAGTTGCGTGTGTCGGTCTTCCTACAAAATTCTTATAAGATACTTTAAAATTTAATAAATAAGCGTTTGAGGAATGAAAAAAATTTCCGCGTTTTATTCAAATATGATCAGCATAAAACTTTTTATTGAAGTTGATTGTTCAATCTATTAAATAAAAGACTGAAACAAATTTGAATAACTATATGTATATTATTTATTGTATCATTGTAAATTCAACTAAAACTTATCAAACCTTTGGTTATGGATACATAATTATTCGCATTAGTAGGCAAAGCGAATATAGCTCATACTACTACGAATATAGCTCATACTACATACAAAAATATTATGCAAAAACGCGCAAGAGAAAACCGTCTTTTATTTCAGTATCTGCGAATAAAGCCTGCTTGGATGTTACTATTTTTACTCCCTGTACCCATAAATGGGTAAAGAGGGGTACTAAATCTGTGCAAATGTATATAACAGGCAGAAGGAGACATCTCCGACCCTATAAAGTATATATATTCTTGATCAGTATCAAAAGAGATTTCGACTTGGCCTTGTCCGTCTGTCCGTCTATCTGTCCGTCTGTCCGTCCGTCCGTCCGTCCGTCTGTCCGTCCGTATGTATGAACGCGCCGACCTTAGCAACTATAACAGTTAGAGACACCAAATTTGGAAGGTAGGTTCGTGTATAGCGGGCGCAGGTCAAGTTTATTTTGCATCCGAGATATTCCTCCCAACTCCCCCGCTATTCAATAAAACCAGTTTTACAGTAACAATTTTCAAGATATAGCTTTGGGATTTGGCATGTATAATACTTATGTCACTCTCAACCTACTATGCAAGTTGGTCGGATAATAAACACGGAAGTTATCTGTGCAAATGTATGTAACAGACAGAAGGAGACATCTCCGACCCTATAAAGTATATATATTCTTGATCAGTATCAAAAGAGATTTCGATTTGGCCATGTCCGTCTGTCTGTCCGTCTGTCCGTCTGTATGAACGCGTCGATCTCAGCAACTATAAGAGCTAGAGACACCAAATTTGAAATGTAGGTACCTGTATAGCATACGCAGATCAAGTTTGTTTCCAATTTCATATATCTCCCCCGTTCCGTATTCGGGTATACTCGACTATAGCATTTTTACTTGTTACTAAACGAGTTTTCTGCTACCATTCGTGGGAGCTAAAGCAAGTTGTACATTAGGGGTGAAAACAAAAACTAAGATCACGGGCTTACATATATAAAGGGAATTTTCAAATTATTTAAATTATATACATTACTAGCTGTTAAAACGCCAGCGTTGACCGGCGAAATATATAGATTAAAATACAATATGTTGAATTTGACTACTTTCGTCAACCGTAAGAAATACACAAAAATAACGTATCACCGTTTTCCCTCCCGTGGGGGTAGGAAACTATATAGTTGAGCCACGTGACTAATGTTTTTTGTAGCGCTATGAAAATGTCTTTGAAGCCGATCTAACTTAACAAATAATCCTACTCATTTGTCCTTGACTTCCATTTCCCGCCCGTGGCAACGCGTAGTAGATTTTCCAAAATAACTTGGCATTTGAAAACCAATTCAACGAATAATACAAAAAATCCAGACTAAAGCTTTCCAACTATTTTCCGCCCGTTGTATTGCCCGCAAAGTAACTAGGTTTTTTTTTATTATTTATATTTGGAAATTATAATGAAGCTGAATTCCAGACTTCACCCCTTTCGGACCATGGGCGTTCATTTTTCAAAACCGGTAGCACATGTGTCGAATTATTTAATGTTAGGTGCTTGGAAAATTAGTTTCAAAATAATTGGATGATAAAACAGAAAAGTTTGAAAATGAGTTTGAAGTCAATCGGACGATAATCAAAAAAGTTGCATAAAAGAATTTCCGCGAATTTTCCGAACTTGGGGGTAGATTTTCCAAAATCTTTGGGCACCGCGCTTATTATGAGTTTGTGTAGAACCTTGAAAATGAGTTTGAAGCCAATCGCATGAAAATTAAAAATGTCGAATTCAAGAGTTTTCCACCGATTTTCCGATCATGGGGCTGAATTTACCAAAATCGCTGATACACGTGTCGAATTATTTAATGTGTAGAGCTTTGAAAGTGAGTTTGAAGCCAATCGGACGATAATCAAAAAAGGATTATAGAACAGTTTTCTTCGAATTTTTCGACTTTGGAGGTAGATTTTCCAAAATCATTGACCACCGCGTCTATTTAGTTTACCTATAGAAAAATGACAATGAGTTTGAAGCCAATCGCATAAAATTTAAAAATGTTGAATGCCAGAGTTTTCCGCTAAAATTCCGATCATGGGGCTGAAATTTCCAAAATCGCTGATACACTTTTCAAATTATATATTGTGTAGAGCCTTGAAAATGAGTTTGAAGCCAATCGGACTATAATCAAAAAAGTTTCAAACAACAGTTTTCCTCGAATTTTCCGGTTTTGAGGGTAGATTTTTCAAAATCTTTGACCACTTCGCCTATTATTTTTGCGCATAGAACCTTGAAAATGAGTTTGAAGTCAATCGCATGAAAATTAAAAATGTCGAATGCCAGAGTTTTCCACCAATTTTCCGACCGTAGGGTTGAATTTACCAAAATCGCTGATACACGTGTATTATTATTAATTATTTTACGTAAAGAGCTTTGAAAATGAATTTGAAGGTAATCGGACTAAAATTAGTCTTTTGCCCATACAACCTTGAGACCCCCATTTTCTGCCCAGGGGGTGGATTTTCAAAAATCGGTGAAATATGTGTCAAATGAATTTTCGTGTAGATTTTGGAAAATGAGTTTGAAACCGATTGGATGGTAAACAAAAAAGTTTTATACAACAGTTTTTCGCGATTTTCCACGCTTGTGGGTGGAATTTTCAAAAACCCGTCTTAGCGTGCACTTTCATCATAGATGGAACCTACTGTGAAAATTTCAGCATCCTAGCTCTTACGGTTTGGGCTATGCGATGATTGCCAATCAGTCAGTCAGCACGAACTCTTTTATATATATAGATTTACAAGGATATTACATTAGATTTAACATTAAAAGGAGGTGAAAAAAAATAAATTAGGCGAGGATCCTGGAAGCAGATCCTGTGGACGAAAACCTTGTGAGTTTTTATTTTGCGTGCATTGCTTTGGCTTCTACCTATAAGATGCCTTGCCAGACAATTTAGGTGCAGCTAGAGTCCTTCTAGATACTTTTTCGCATACAGCATACAACGTCGCCCACCTTCGGAACTCCTTAGTCTCGCTCAATGTCTCTTGTGCGCATATACCAGGGCGCGTCGCAGAGTTTTCTCAAGATTTTTCTTTGTGCCACTCTGATCTTTTTGACGTGACTGGTGGCAGTGATTTCGTAGACCTGCAGCGCATACTTCCAAATCGGACTCAACACCTTTTTGTATATCGCCACCTTGTTGGATAAGGAGAGCTTGTTTTTGGGATTAAGCAGCTATGCCACTTTTCCGGCTTAGACAGCAACGTTCGTTGGCTCATTGTCCAATATGACCCCGAGATATTTATGGGCAGGCTCTTGCTTGAGTAAAGAGCCCTGCATCCAAATGCCTGTGCAATTTTTGGTTCTTGTGGCAAAGGTAACGTTTGCACATTTTTTGTTGTTGATGCCTATGTTCCAGTCCATGGCCCATTTAACCAGTGTCAATGTCCATCCCAATTATATAATTTTCGAAGCATTCAACATGGCAGTGTAAAATAGCGAAAATAATGAAACTGAACTAATTCTCTAGAAATAGGTTAATTAAATGAACAGCTCTCAAGCAATTTCTGCTCTATTGGACTTACGAGTATATATTGCTTGCTTTTCATTTATTCACGACTCAAATGCAATTTTTTACAACATGCTGGCTTCGTTGTTTTTCTTTTTGTTGGGTTGTTGTCCGTGTGGTTTGGAATGAAGCGTTGCTGCTGGCATATAAATGAACAGGAAAGAAAATCCAGTGCATTTAGTGCTGTTCCACGAGTCATTGCCAATGCAATTTTCAACGTTTAGCTGCGGGGAATAAGGGGGTTCAAGATGGGCTGAGGAGCATCTAGCGTCGGGGCATTGACTATAGTTGGTTTCGCTTAATTAAAAAAGCAATTTTAGCTGTGACTGAAACTGATGGAAGTGAAAACGCCGGATGATTCGCAATAATGAAAAAAAAGTACAAAATATAAACAACATAGATAAACAAATGTATAAAAAAGACATGGGGCAACTGGAAGCAAATCGTTGAATACACCTTATACGGGTATTCATACGTCAGCAGTTGTAGCTCAAAGTATTTTCCGATTTGGGACCTTTTTGCGAAGTGCGCAGTTTCCTTTAACAAAAGGGAAAACCGTTTCTGAGGTACACCGGCCCGAGAAAGTAGGCAACATAATTTGGTCACAACAAAACGCCGCTTAATGTGGCGTGTCCTGAGCCATTGAAAGGACTACACACTTGTGTATGTGTGTGGCCACCTATGCGTGTATGATCCAAGGGTTGGCCTGTGGAGTGGAGAGGGGCAAGCGCAGGCAAGGTTTTTCATCGATTTTCTTAAGCGGGAAAAGTTTTGCTTTGAATGCTTTCGATTCACAGCGGCAACCTGCAAAGCTCACTCGTGCAACAACTAAAGCAACAACAATAACAACTGACGACAATTGCACAACAACAATAACAACCCCCGGTGTTTTGAGGACTTTGTTCTCTCACCAAAATCTACTCGAAAGCGATAAATTCCCGGCATTTTTACGAGCTTAGCTCGGAATGCAGGAGAAAAGCAAAAACAACATTAACAGTGGGAGGAAATTCTGTGTGTTTGGTGAAATTTCCATACACTCAAAAATTAAAATGGAAAGATGGCAAAGGCAAGGAGCTAAATGACAAAAACTTTAGAATTATATGATTTTAGTTGAGTAAATTTCAAACATTTTCGAACATTGTATATGTATTTTAGTATTGTTGGAAGAAGAGCCGTATTCGTCCTGGCAGCAGCTTAGAACTCTAGAGCAGGATTCGATTTTTTGAGACAATTTACTTTCGCCTCTGAAAGATATGCAGAATAAGAGATTATGAATATTTGTGCATGACAATTTTTCTCAGTGCATTGGCACGCCTTCTGAAAGTCCAAAGTTAGGGTGGTTTTCCTGGCTTCCGGTTCGTCTAACGTCTAACGCAATTTAAGAGCTACGAAATTGGCGGCATTTCAACGCGTATCGTCAACGGTTTTTGGTGGTGGCATGTGGCATGTGGCAAGTGGCAAGTGGCAAGTGGCAAGTGGCGTGTGGCTATTGGGTAATGCGTTCGCAGTGTTGGTAAGCGAGTGCAATTGTTTTGATTTCCCTGCGTCCGGTCGTCCCTCAGTTCTTAATTAATGCACTTGATCGCCCCGCAATATATTCGCAATTTTTGTTTTCCTTTTGCCAATTTATTTACTCGCCGCGTGGACGCAATTTAATTGCGCTAATAAATTTGAGACCGCATTCACATATTTTATTTGTATTTTATTGTTTAGTTGGCAACATCAGGCAAGCACTGGCATTATTGTAAATCATAGTTATTGTGCGACTGACCCACTTAAATTAAGGGTTTAGCTTAGTGCAAGTTTCAAGCGATATGTGCCCCAAAAAGTAGGCAACATATTTTGTATGTGTCGCTTGCTCACGTCTGCGGCAGCTCTGGGCCAAGTTGAAATTGAAAAATGTCGCCGTGCGAGACACGTATTAGCTCGGCACATGTGTAAATCCAATTCAAAACATGCCACGTGCCCCTCCCTTCAGCCAACTGCACACCCTCCATCCACAGTTTCCTCCGTGCAACTTTTGCTACTGCTGCTATGCACAAAATTGTATTTTTACTTCTTGTTTTGGTTTAGCAACTGAGTCACGACGAGAAGAGTGGTTGCTGAATGGAAGCTGTCTTGGGTAGTGGGTAGCTGGTGGCGGGTGGTGAGGGTGTTGCATTTTGTGCATTTGTCACGCGCCCAAAACAAACTTTGCGCTCCCCTCTTTGGAGGGGTTTGATTTTGGCCATAGAATACAAAAAAAAAAAAAAAAAAAAAACAGAATCAGCTGCAGCTAGTACATTCCAAAGAGCAAAATATACGCTACAAAATGCAGCCGTCGAGTTATGTAAATGAAGCAAATGCTGCAGGAAATGTGCAAGTCATGGGCTCTTTTTGAATGGCCCGACGTTTGCGCATTCAGTTGCCAAGCACAAATAAATGTGAAAATAAATATAAATATGAATTTATAAATTGAAAATTGACAGCGGTTGGTGGTTGCCTTGCTCGCAATGCCTGCCGCTGTGACAAAACGGAGCTCCAACTGTTTGGCCAACTCTTTTATGAATGTCAGAGACAGAAAAAGGGGCAGGAGCAGGAGCGTACAATATTCCTGTGCATTTGTGTGTTTGCTTTGTTCTTCTCCTGGTTCATTTAACTTCAAAAAGACAATTGGGAGTGTGGGGGACGCAATTCAAGTGAAAGCCATGCACAGTTGATGCATAAAAACTGGTTGCCCATATAAATTAGCATGAGGGGACTTGAGGCACTTGAGGACTTGAGACTGAGCATGAAGGCGCACTGCCAGAGGCAAAGGGGACGGGTGCGGCTAGGTATGCCCTCCAAAGCAACCCAAGTGCCATTTAGCATATTTTGGTGGCTGGTGACATGTGAAGTGGCCAAGAGGCACGAGTGTAGTGGAGTCTAGGCTGGGCGGGTGGGTGTAGGTGGTGCAGCCGCTCCAAAGTCAAAGTCGTGGCCGCAATTCGCGCGGGCACTAGACAAATGCAGTTAAGTGAAGTTTTTAATTTGCATGAGTTGAGCACTCGAAAAGATAACGAAAATTCTCTGAACTCTGTACCAAGTTACGGCTGCTCGACTATAAGATGCTCTGTGCCAGTGCACGATTGCCAAATAGATATTTTATCAAAGAATGTGTGTGAGAGGTACACCAAAAACTGTGCATACCCCTTGCATATTTTATACCAGGTGTGCCAAGCGCATTGTAATTTTACGCCATGAGTCGCAAAGGCTGCGTTGGCACAGCCGCACACAGGAATAGCCGTAAAGTGGCTGTTTCATTTGCGTTAAAGTCGTGAGAACGCGACAAATTGCCCAAGGTGGGGTCGAAGCAGGAAGGGAAAGTCTTTGCCACTGCTTGTGACTTAGAAACAAAGCAAATGTCCCAAGGGGGGGGCAGAGAAATGTTAGCATCTGCATTTATGACTTTTGCGGCAGGCTAATCTGATGCTAAGCATGCCACGACAACAGCAGCCACCCTCCAAGAGTCAAAATAGGACCAAGCCCACGGACCAGAGCCAACACGACATGGCTGAGAAGTTGTCGCCTGGCTTACAGGCACAGAGCAAAAGACAAACATGTAAAGATTGTAATTAACATAAAATTAATATGAACATGTAAGAGCAAGTGGGATTGGATAACAGAGAGAGGGACAGGGATAGGGACAGGGATAAGCAAACAGGCGACTGTCAGCTGCTTTTACCGGACTGTTGAGGGAGCTCAGGACTACATAATTACGACTACATATAAGTCTATATGCATACTCTGATGTTTGCTTTCCCCCACTTGTGTGGGGCTTAGAATTGCCTATGGAGAGGTTGCTGCTGTTGGTTGTTGTATTTCAGCGTTTACCGGCACTAAGCTCTGATGTTGAAGAGTTGCTGTCGAAATGTACTTACTTGGCTTGAAGTTGATGTTGACACTCAGGTATAGCACATACAGCACATAAGATTACAACACTGTGTTCAATTCCGATCTTATAACAGACAGAAGATATAGAAACAGCAGGAGTAAGGTGCATCGATGAAAGATGAAACATACTTTGATACTCAGCATCCAAATGCATGTGTACTTTTTCAACAAAGTTCATAAATTCCAAATCAGAGATGAATTTCATCTTTGGAGGACACTTTGCTTGCCAGACGATGCATTTCTGCAGTGAAATTAATTTGCATGCTTCTGTTGAAATCTTGGATATAATATATCAACTTTCAAACGCAGCATGCGAGAAATTTGAAATATTTGACAACAATTATGACAAGCATGTCTTAAATTTCTTGCATCCAAGTGAAATGGTTATTATAGCCTAGCAGAGGGTATTATAATTTTGTCTCGAAATGTGTAATGGACTGATGGAGACGTTTCCGACCCAACAAAGTATATATATTCTGAATCAGCATGAATAGCCGAGTCGATATAGCGATGTCCGCCTGTTTCTATGCAAACTAGTCTCTCAGTTTTAAAGATATCGTAATGAAACTTGGCGCAGACTCTTCTTTTTGCAGGCAGTAAATACATATGTCGAAACCTGCCGGATCGGACTACTAAAACATATAGCTGCCATAGGAATGATCGGTCAAAGACTATGTTTTTGTAGGAAATCTTTTTTGTTTATAAGGTATCCATACCAAACTCACAAGCCGAGTCTCTGGAGAGTTGTTAAAATCTGACCAAATTATGTCAAAAGCGGACTACTATATCACATAGCTTCCATAGAATCGGATGAAAAATGAGTTTTTGTATGAAAAACTTTTGTATTACATCCAAACTATGTGGTCTTGTTATACTTCATATAGTTTCCTATAATTTATCAAAATGGGACCACATAGCTACCATAGGAAAAAAAAAACATTGCTGCTAGGGTATATATCTTCGGCATAGAAGATAGCCGTTATTTCTTGTTTTTTTTTTTAAATTTTTTTTAATTTATTTATTTGTTTTATTTTTTTTTATATAAATTATACTATAAATACGTTTACACAGCGTGTAATCAAAGTTACCCGCAAGTTGGGGCCAGAGGTGCATTATGTAATTTATATTTTTAATTTTAATATTTACTCATATTTATTGTATCTATTTCACAATATTGTTCACAACGTGCACCAATTTAAAATTAATTTGTAATGGGCTTACAAATGGCCAATGAAATATAATATTTGAAAATAAATAAATTATAAATAATGTTTGTTTTTATTAATTCACAACTGGCATATCCCTATAGTACGTAAGTACATTACAAAATAAAATATATTTAGCCAGGTATGCTTTAAACCAGCTAAACTCTATTTTGTCATAACCTTCATGCTTGGCGAACGTTACATAATTCCCCAGTTAACAGGCCAAACAGCAATTAACAATTAAATTTACAGAACGTTTCAATATTTGGTTGCAACGCTTTTAATTACACGTGTTTCACAAATTGTAATTTTATTTTTTTTTGCATGACAAGCAACAAATTGTAGCTAGCAACCGCACCCTCCGCCCCTTCTGATATTTAGTCCAGCTGGCGGTTTGTTAAACAAATCGCCACATTTCGTAAAAGGCAGCAACAGACTCATAATGTTAACGGCTCGTGTTGTTCTGTTGCCGTTGTTGCTGCCAATCCTGGCCGGAACACGCAATGCATGTTACCTACCTGGTTGCCATTAACGTTTGTCGCCTGTGGGCCTATAATTATGTACGTTGCCTGCATGTGGCTCAAAGCCGCAACGCATAAAACAAGCGCCAGACAAAGACGACAAGTGGGACATACATATGACTGGATTGAACAGAGTATACTCCACTCTATACTCGGAGACTCGACAGCCGGTTCTCCCGCGGGGCACCACTTGCTTTGTTGGCCGTCTGCCACGACGCCTTAATTATGCGGCAAGCATCAGTAACTGCAACAGCAACAAGAACCGAGTATATGCAAAATTGGATGTCGCTCCATGGAGGTGTCAGTCTGGGAACGCCTCTGCCGATTGATTTATAGCTGCTCTTGCCCTGCTTAAAACTTAAACTTAAATTTTTATTCGAGTTGAATTTTGTGCTTTAAACTATAGGATTAATTGAAAAGTACTGTATTGCAGAAACCAATTGATGTGTACTTAATAAGGCTGGGAAGTATACAGAAATGTGGATGGATGTATTGACAATGCAAATAATTGTATCGTTCGCTCAATATTACACTAGATTGATAATCTTGAGATTCAGATTAGCTCTGCTCGGTCCTAGTGAATGCCGATGTTGTTGCCAGGACCTCTTCCGTTGCTTGTCTGAATCAGTCTAAGCCCCGATTATAAATATGTTTTTGTTGAGCAATGTCTGTAAACAAATATTCGAGATATTTGGAATGTAGCTTCAATCATTGTTTACAGTTTAAAACACACTTTTAATTTAGAAATAATTGTAATTTATTGTTCCATAAAACATTTACTCACATATGTATGTATATACATTCCAATTATTGCTGAATATTTTGTGTATTTTTATACTCGGCTTAAAATTACAAAGTACAAACAAAACAAGTAAGAACGTTGCAGTCGGACGCACCCGACTGCAGAATACTATGTTCCCAGTCCTATATAATTTAGTTATTTGTGTGTTCAGAAAGAGACGCGAAAAACACTGCACAGGTGTGGGAGATATAGATTTTGCTCCTTTGTGGGGAGGGGTTGGGGGTCCAAAAATATTTTATGCAGATTTTTGCAGGGGGTCAACATTAGTCTGTATGCCAAATTTGGTGACTCTACCTGTACAGGTGTGGGAGATATAGATTTTCTCATTTGCGTGGGAGGGGGTGGGGTGGGGGGGTCAACATTTTTTGATGCAGATTTGTCCATAATGTTAACATTAGCCTGTGTGCCAAATTTGGTGACTCTACCTGTAAAGGTGTGAGAGATATAAATTTTCTCCTTTGCGGAGGATATATAGCCCTTGAAAAACGTGTTTTGGGGATATAATATGCCGATTTGTGGGAGTGAATGTGGGGGAATCAAATTTTTTGATGAAGATCTGTCGGAATTCTCTCAACATTAGTCTGTATGCCAAATTTGGTGACTATAGCTTTAAAAATGGGGAAGATACAGATTTTCCCCAAATTGCGGGGGAAGGGGTGGGGTGGTGAGTCGATCTCGACACTTCATAAATTGACGATATACATCAACAGGTGTACCAAGTTTGGTTGCTCTAGCTCAAAGATAAAGGCAAAAAAATTGCGTTCATACGGACAGTCGGACAGACGGACATTTCGCAAACCCAATATACTATTTTCCCTTCGGGAACATAGTATAAAAAATACAAAGTGTATATTGGGTTTGTGCAATGTCCGTCTGACCGGATGAACGCGTCGAAATTTGAAATGTATACCATACGCAGATCAAGTTTTTCTCTAATTACAGATATCTATCCCCGCACCCCGCAATTCAAAACGTTTTACAGCAACAATTTTATAGATATAGCCCTGGGATTTAGCATGTATTATGAATGGGTCTCTCACAATTTACTGTCCAAGTTTCAATTTGTTCAGATAATAAACACGGAAGTTATTTACGAAATAAGATTCAGTGCTGCAGAGCGGGGAGGAAGAAGAAGCACAGCCGCCAATTAAAAAACCTCGCTTTCGCTGTGGCTCGTTTGTTTGCGGCTTTGTGTATGTGTGTGTGTATGTGTGTGTGTATGTGTGTGTGTATGTGTGTGTGTATGTGTGTGTGTATGTATGTGTAAGTGAACGAAGATGTGATCGGAAATCTTAGACCTGGGTACAGGGAGTTTCGTAGTCGGGTATTCTCGACTAGAGCATACCTACTTGTTACTTATTCCACTTTTAGGTTCGAGCTTCACGACCAGGCAACGAGACAAGTATCATTTTATTCTGAAATGTTTGTATGATGTGGTCAGAAATTTGTGAATATCCTAACTAAGAATACTACACAGAAAAAAATTGTTATATATGACACTCAATTTGACATTTTTTCATATAATTTTTTTGCCGATAAGATGTAAGATTTCGAAAGATAAATTTGATATTTTCGAACATATCATTTTAATCTTTTATCTTATCATATTAATCTTATATCTTATCGCCAAAAAAATGATATGAAAAAAAATCTTTTTTTTTTTTTTTTTGATAAACATATTTATTTATTTTTTATGCTACGTGATAATAAAATCACTTTCATAAATTTCTTGAGCAAGGAACAGAAAGATGCAGGAGTCAAACAGTGTATTAAATTATTCGCTAGAGCGGCTATTAAAGTGTGTCTCGCTGATAAGCATAACGTCAATTTTGTTTGTTTGAAGGAATAGCTCCAGTTCGTGCGCTTTAGCGTTGAGGCCATTGGCGTTCCAAAGGGCAATGTTGACTCCAAAACTAGTCATGATGGACTTGAGAAGGAGCAGAAAAAGCAGACAGGGCTGCAGGTTGATGGAGATATGGTGCAAGATGGCCAGGCAAAAGACCCATGAGCGTGTTCATAACCTGCATTAGTAATGCCATCATCTGATCCAGTCGAGATAAGAGCTTATCCATGGAAGAGGATTGGGATTGCGCATCCTTTTGCAGGGCGGCTTGCAGGCTGGGTATCTGGTGTAGCAGACGGTCCTGAGCAGGCTGATGATGCTTAGGCGGAGCGCTGATGACATCATGGCGAGGAATAGCAGCAGGCAGAGGGCGGGTGGGAGCTCTCGACACCACAGGGCTACCCAAAGTAGGCCATTGCGAAGGGTCTTGGTCGGGGATGGCCGAGAAGCCAGCGCGATCAGTCAGCTGCTGATTAAGACTTAGGCCCTGAACAGGGTGATCTGGGCTTGAAAGATTCCAGACATTGGTACGTTGAGTGGGACCCTGGGCTGGGCGCCGCAGGGGGCTGTTCTGGCAGAAGCGCTACCTTTGCGTCTGCTAACAGCTTCATGATAAGCAGGACACCCACGATAACTTGCAGCATGATTCGAGCCACAGTTAATGCAGAAGTAGAGTTCTTTGGTGACCGCCACACAAATGCCCTCTTCCTTAGCGTCGTGGTTTCCACCACATTTAGCACATTTAACTGCCTTCGAGCAGTAAGACCGAGTATGGCCAAACTCCTGACAACGGAAGCATCTAGGAACGTCCTCACGCCTGTTGGGCGGCTCAAACGTGACAACTTGGTGATTGATGATCTTGACATCATATATTGTCTTGTTGTTAACGGCAGTTTCGAGCTCGATAAAGAACAGATTTAGTTTCTTACCGGAAGTTCTTGACGTAGCATTGTGGATATTTCGAACCTTATGGTCCAGGGCAGTAAGGTTGTCAGCAATGTCCGACTTGTCAGTTTCCGAATGCAATCCACGAACAACCACCCTAAACGAGCGCTCCTCTTTTGGTTGCCAAGAGTTATAGGGAATGTTGTTGGTCTGAAGAAGCTCCTGAATTTTGCGATAGGAGTCGCCATCCTCAACGGTGAGCCTGGCTGAAGAACTGCCGATATTCTTGAACTTGAATTTATTAGTCACAGATTTAACCAAATTAGTGATGTCTCGAAGACCAGTGAGTCCTGCGATGATAAAAGGGGGTGGCCGGGTACGAGGAGTAACATGGGCACGAGATGTATCCTGGATGCGAGAGGCTGGGTGTCCAGAAAGAGGCGGAGCAGCCTTAGCCGCAGTAGTTTCAAGCGAATCCACATCCATATCATCGTTTTCGTCAGACGATAGCAGAGCAAAACTGTTGCCATGCCCAGCATAAGCCAGAGGGGCAATTTTTTGCGACTTGGAGATGCTACCAGGAGGAGGGGAAGGAGGCTTTCTCTTCACAGAAGCCAAATTTCCACGTTTTCCAACATCTGGGCCAGTCGCGCCTGGTACACAAGAGGTTAAAACAGCAGGAACATCTGCTGTGGGGCATAGGGTATTATCATAAACAGTGGCAGTTTTATTCACGGGCACAGTAGAGGGAGTATCCAGATTCTTCTTTTTCCTCAGACTTTTCAGTTTATTAGTGCGTTTAAGATCAGCATCGGATTGACTGATCCAATCAGGCGCAGGGGATTTAGGAACCATAGCAGTATTGGCAGACGATATCTTAGGTATCTTCGATCCCTTGCTAGCCCCAATAGAACACGCGGAGATAGTAGATACAGTTGATGACGTGTCAGAGTCTGACGATAAAAGAGCTTCTTCTTCTGACTCGGAGTTAGGTGGAGGGAGATCAACTTCAGGTCTTCCCAAATCAAAGCGAGAGGCCTTAGCCTGCTTACAGGCCAACAGGGTAGCTGACTTAGTAGACTTTGTCTTCCTACCCTTGGAGGACCTGGTTAATGAATTATCCGTTGTTTCATTCTGCATGCTCATGAAGCCAGTGGGTTACCCCCGAGGGGGGGCCGTCGAATAGGGAAAGTCAACGCTAATTCCAGGGAAAAGTTAAAAGTCAGTATAATATTGGTCGGCTGAGAGAAAATATTTTTAAAAATTTCGTCAAAAACACACGGAAAAATTAGAAATTTATAAAATTTTAGGAGCTCTCTAAAACACGTCCATTCAGTACGATGTCAAATAGAGAATGAAAAAAAAAAAAAAAAAAAATCATATTGATATTTTTAAATATCAATTTGATCTTTTAAAAAAGATAAATCTAGGCAGAATTCATCCGTTTTAGTTGTAGCCTTTACACAAATTAGCTACAATCGTAAAAAATCAAAATTCTGTCACCGACGATTCGTCGTCCGTGTATGCATTTATTTATACACACGTATCTATATATACATATGTATATATAAAAGAGTTCGTGCTGATTGACTGAGTGACTGACTGACTGACTGATTGATGGATTGGCAATCATCGCACAGCCCAAACCGTAAGAGCTAGGATGCTGAAATTTCCACAGTAGGTTCCATCTACGATGAAAGTGCACGCTAAGACGGGATTTTAGAAAATTCCACCCACAAGCGTGGAAAATCGCGGAAAACTGTTGTATGAAACTTTTTTGTTTACCATCCAATCGGCTTCAAACTCATTTTCAAAGATCTACACAAAATTCATTTGACACATTTTTCACCGATTTTAGATAATCCACCCCCATGGGCGGAAAATGGGTGTCTCAATGTTGTAGGGGCAGAAGTCTAATTTTAGTCCGATCACTTTCAAATTAATTTTCAAAGCTTTTCACGTAAAATAACTCGACACGTGTATCAGCTATTTTGGAAATTTCAGCCCCATGATCGGAAAATTAGCGGAAAACTCTGGCATTCGATATTTTTAATTTTCATGCGATTGGCTTCAAACTCATTTTCAGGGTTCTCCACAAACTCATACTAAGCGCGGTGCCCAAAGATTTTTGGAAAATCTGCCCAAAAGTTCGGAAAATTCGCGGAAAACTGTTGTATGCAACTTTTTTGATTATCGTCCGATTGACTTCAAACTCATTTTCCAACTTTTCTGTTTCATTCAATTCAATTCATTCAATTCAATTATTTTGAAACTAATTTTCAAAGCACCTCACATTAAATAATTCGACACATGTGCTACCGGTTTTGAAAAAAGAACGCCCACGGTCCGAAAGGGGTGAAGTCTGGATTTCAGCTTCATTATAATTTCCCAATATAAATAAAAACAAGTAAGAACGTTGCAGTCGGACGCACCCGACTTCAGAATACTATGTTCCCAGTCGAAAATTCATAAATTGACGGTATACACCAACAGGTGAACCAAGTTTGGTTGCTCAAAGATAAAGGCAAAAAATTGCGTTCATACGGGCAGACGGACAGACGGACATTTCGCAAACCCAATATACTATTTTCCCTTCGGGAACATAGTATAAAACCTAGTTACTTTGCGGGCAATACAACGGGCGGAAAATAGTTGGAAAGCTTTAGTCTGGATTTTTAGTATTATTCGTTGAATTGGTTTTCAAATGCCAAGTTATTTTGGAAAATCTACTACGCGTTGCCACGGGCGGGAAATGGAAGTCAAGGACAAATGAGTAGGATTATTTGTTTAGTTAGATCGGCTTGAAAGACATTTTCATAGCGCTACATAAAAAACATTAGTCACGTGGCTCAACTATATAGTTTTCACCCCCACGGGAGGGAAAACTGTGATACGTTATTTTTGTGTATTTTTACGGTTGACGAAAGTAGTCAAATTCAACATATTGCATTTTAATCTATATATTTCGCCGGGCAACGCTGGCGTTTTTCCAGCTAGTATATTTATAAGACTTTTGGTTGCGTTGTGTGCCGTACTAATTGCCGCTTTTTTCTCTATTCCATCACTCATTGCAGCTCACAAAATACTAAATCAGAGGAAAACAACACTCATAGTGAAAAACAATTTATATTCTCAGCTAAACATGCGACAGCAATCAACAAACGCTGAGCGCTATAATGAGGCATATCAGCGAGCAAATAATACCGACTGCAACGAAACCAATAACAACACTAACAACTATAACTACAAAAGCAGAAACAACAATGAACATAACTTAAGCAAATAGAAAATCAACGCTCAAAATCAATACAAAATCAATACAAATAGCTTTGAAATTTATTGTCAACATTTCTTGCCAGAGGAGAAGCGCGTAGAAAAAACAAAAGCGTTAGAAACGACAAACAAGAGCGACGAGATAAGCCAAGTCCAAATCAAATGGGTGGCAAGAACGGCGCAGGCGGCAGTTGTGGTGGTGGGGGAGCAGGCACAGGCGGAGGAGGGGGCAGCCTCAACTCGAGCATCTGCAACTCGGTGCTGACAAATGCAACCACAGCTAGCAACAGTCTCAGCCAGCAGCAGCAGCAGCTTCAGGCCAAGTACATCAAGTCGAAGCGCCATCAAAGTCGCTATTCTAATCTGCAGCATTCTGGTCACGACTCCAGCAGCTATCTGCATCTCAATTCGCTATGGTCGATATGGTATGGAGTACTTCTAACACTGTTCCAAGGCTACTTGGCCATGCACGGCGCCTACAGGTTCCTGGGTAAGTCAACACTACGCTTCAAAGAGTTAAGATCTTATGTGTAGGGCCGCAATAATTTTGCGGCTAGCTATCCACAATCCTATTGCGGCTAGCTATCTACAATCCTATTGCTTAACCGACAGTTAATGCCTTGAAATGATTTAATTCGAAATTTAAGTATATCATAGTTCCTATCGATAAGTTAAATTCCTTTTAATGTGACGTACCGATCAAATCATTACATAATTTCAAAATCGATTGAAACACTAAATCTACATATTTAGGGTAGGGTATTATAATTTTGTCTCGAAATGTGTAATGGACCGAAGGAAACGTTTCCGACCCAACAAAGTCTATACATACATATATTCTGAATCAGAATGAATAACCGAGTCGATATATCGATGTCCGTCTGTCCGTCTGTTTCTATGCGAACTAGTCTCTCAGTTTAAAAGCTATCGTAATAAAACTTGGCACAGACCCTTCTTTTTGCTGCAGGCAGTATGTATTTCGGAACCGGCCGGCTGCCATAGGAATGATCGGTCGATAAATATGTTTTTGTAAGAAAAACTTTTTTGTTTATTAAGGTATCCTTACCAAACATTCCCAAGCCGAGTCTCTAGAGAGTTTATACAATCTGGCAAAATTTGGTCAAAATCAGACACCTGCAGTGTCGGCAGAAAAAATAGGGACAAGCCTATGTCCACAGTTCAAAGCGACCTATCGAGTCTCGATCGATCGACTATCGATCAAGGTTTGGGGCTGCTGGGTATTTAGCTTCGGCACCCGAAGATAGCCGTTATTTATTTATTTTGTAAATTTCAACTTTGTTCTCATTTAGTTTCTTTTCGAATTTATAACAAGTTGACTTGCTTTGTGCGCAACAATTTAATATTATCGAAGCCTCATGGTATCGATATTCGCTTGGTGCGATATATCGGTACAATTTAATACTTCGCTTAATTCTAATCGACACCGATTTAATACTATTTACATTTTATTCTTAACTGTATTTACACTATTTAATATTCTTATATTTAATTAAACGTAACTAGTTTGGATAGTATTATCGATATCTTTAACTATCACTTCCGTAAATTATCGATTAGCGGCATATCAATCTTTGACATATCCAATCGATAGTTATTCAACCCTTCAGATTTGTTTCAAATACTTAGGATATTTTTTAACACACATTTCTATTATATTTCTAAATCAGAAATTTTCAGGCACAGAATTAAATTCGAAATTCCATAAAGGTCATTAATCAATACAAAAATAAGAAATCGCTTGTTCTTTTAGTTATCCGGAGTGTGAAAGTTTCGCCGAAGCATATGTTCATAACATTTCTAATTATATGCCTTTTTTTTACTGTTGTCTTATGTTGCAGGCTGCTCGCTGATACCCTGGAAAATTGAGCCCGTGGCTGAACTAAATCTGCAGATAGTGCTCTCCGGTGTGGTGTTCATTCTGTTGCCCGTATTCTTCACATCGGCGGTGTTTAAGGTGAGTACGGGATTTAAATGACTGCAGCTGGAGCTTAACTCAATTTGGGATCACGAAATTAACTGTGTGGTTGTCAGGGGACGAAACAGCCGCGCTCGATAATTAAATTTTTCTGTAGCTGCAGCACTGCTGGCAGCTCTTGTCTGCACTGTTGCGTCCTTTGTTTTTGTATCAACTATTTTAGTGGCATTATTTTCGTTATTAAATTCATTTGCAAACAAACACAGCATACGTTGCTTCTGGACAGCTACCCGGCCAGCGCCTGACTCGTGCTGTGCCGCAAAATGGCTGCCAACGTTTATAGTCCAATGCACACACGCACACACATTGATAGACAATTGCGTTGGTTATCCTTTCACGCAGACACAGGCAGACACACTCGTCCGTCTGTGTTCATGGGACTCGCTGCCATTTGTGTCCCTGCTTTTATCAGCATAATAAATGCAATTATGGCTTTTTCATATATCCTTTCTCTCTTTCACTATCTCTCCGACTCCTTCTGGCTCTAGCGAGTGCATCGTGTTTTATTTATTGTCTATTTGAAGTGCATGGCAGACGATGGCGCTTGCAAAAACTCGATAGAAAAATACAATAACTCGCAAACGGCTTTTTATACCCCGTGGATAAAAGGGTTAAATGGGGTGTACTGCATTTGGACAAGTTTAAGGCTGCAAACCTCATCCATTCCCCTAGGTATTTGTAGGTCTGTTTATGTTAATTTCTGATACGCCTTCATATATATATATTTTCTTTTTTCATATGCTTAGCATATATTTTGCAAATTTTCGATATGTATATTGTTATATTTAGACGATAAAACGTCTCAATACAAAGTTTGGTACCAATCTGATGAACAATACGAAAGATTCACAATTCCGAAGTCTATGTATCACCAATGAAAATTTGGTAAATAAACTAAATATAATAAAACTGACTCTAAACTGTATTATATGAAATAAGTAGTATCTAAAGTCCGATAGATCTTGAGCTGAGAAATTCCTGTTTGTCCTTTGTTAAGGGTCTCATGCAACATTTACCGTAAAAGCCACTTAAAGTGACCTCCACCCAGTAAGTAACCGAGTTGGAAGCTGCAGCCAGTATGGGACCTGGAGTGTGTATGGAAGTGTTTACTTGCCTGTCACTTTTCGTTAGTGTGCGATGTAACCAGGACACAAACAGTGTCTGGACACGCTGCTTGCCGGCGGACTTTTACAAATAATTGGCTTGTTTTTGGGCAAACAAATGGCTGGGACCCTAAAAACTCACAAACTGCTGCCAAAATAGTTGATAAGACCAGATTAATGGGCAATGGATGCGTCCGGCAACAAGTTCATGAAGTGCTCAGCTCAAAATTTGGCACAAAATTGCATATAAATAAGCATAAAGACCACAAAGCAGCATGCAAAACCGAGCATAGCAACACTGTCGCCTGCAGCTAACCAAAAGCTGCCTATCAGTCAAAGCACAGGACCCTTTGCATCCAGCAATCCAGGGATGACAGGGACGAGGAGTAGTTCATCACACAGCATCCATTTAATAAAGGCAACAGCAAGGTCCGATTCATTTGCTGACTGGCTAAGGGACTGACTGGTTTTTAAAACAAAGCCCATTCACGCGTGGCTATCATACCATTGGCAGGACACAGACACAGGACCTGTTCGCGGCTCGTACTCTACCCTATGGCCAATTATCGCAATTCATAGTTTTTGAGTAGTTCTTGCTCTCTTTTTCAATTCGATGTCAGAGCCAGCCGCAAATGTGTGTTTTCTTCCGATAGGTGTCAAAAGCTGCAGCGTGGGCAGCAAAAATCTATGCAGCAGAATAATTAACTATAGGACTATAAGACATAACATTGCAAAATGTCATTTCAAACAAGAAAATTAAAGACCTACAGCTGGAGGACCTTATGAATATGTTGAGGGAGATCATGTAAAATATAATTAAAACTGTCCTCAGGATAAACAGAATTTCAATTTGGATTCGCTTACTTATATTTTTATCTTGTCACGATAACGAAATGGGAAAATAGTGAATACTGAAACTAAATATGTTGGCAACACCTTATCGATGAGTTGGCAAGTCTCGTCAAAAAGCTGACAGACTGTTTAATATGCAGCTGACTGTGATTGTTTTGTGGCCGCATACACAGAACTGCCTGATTGCAATTTATTTAGCTACACTCCTCTATGTTTCATTGTAGACCTGTAGAAAATGGAGAAAAAAAAACCAATTTGGCATTCGTACACGACAATCGACAACTAATATTCATTAAACGTCCAATTATTTGTGCACACTATAAATACGCGTATATAACATTTAAATTGAACCATTTCCCGCCAGCACCAGTTTTTGTGCAAGCTGAACTATATTTGAACCTTCGAAAAACGGACATAAGTAGGAAAATAGGTCATTCCAGATTGCAGAATGGACAGCAATGAGTAAATATTGACCTTTCACATTTTCTAAGAACAAAAACAAACTGATGTTGGTATTGGATGGTAATAGGATCCGGGGAGAACAAATAGATTCAAGGACTTGCTTTTGTTAATAGAAAGTTTCACAATTCATTTGCGTATGCATAGTAATAATCGGCTAGGTAAATAGTCTGTTTAAATCCACTCTCATCAAAACCATCAATAAAGCACCATATATCACATAAAAACCGAAATGAAGGATCCTCTTATTGCTGACACCGTTTAGACTCCTCATTTTCGCATACCTTGAATAGTCCAGCGTGGAGTTGGCAATTTTGATCCAGTTAAAAAAATATGAGACATTTGTGTAGACGCCCGGATAAAACATTCTTCCACAGTCCACGCCCCAGGAGATAATACCTGTAAGAGTGCCGTTACACACGAGGGGTCCACCCGAATCCCCATTGCAGGCATCCACGCCGCCTTGCAGGTAACCCGCACAGAGCTGCGAAATTGGCAGCTTCAAATAGATGATGGAGCACAGCCTTTGCGGCAAAACGGGCACCACCGCGTGGTGCAGCTCGTTACCATTCTTGCCCCAGCCGCTGATGGAGCAATAGGTGCCCGCGGGAAAGGGTTTCTTGGCCAGCGGGATTGCGCGCACAGTGCGGTGGCCCCAAGGTATGCGTTTATTGAGGAACAGCAGCGCAATATCATTTTCTAGTGACACAGTGTGGTACATCGCATGACCGATGATTTGCTCTACCAGATACACTTCGGTTAAAATTTCCGGCTTTGTGATGTAGCTGCTGCCGGCCACGATAACGTAGTTTTGCGGCTTCCTATATATCGGCGGATGCGTATTGTTTCTGTGGTTAGAATCGGTGGTTAGTGAGTTAGTCTTTTCTTTTGAAAGTTAATAGACCCACTCGGCAACGCAGTGGGCCGCCGAACAAACCAGACGCTGCGATATGACCGTACCGCCACAAATGTGGCCCAAGCCATACTGAATTTCATGATGGACGCGTAGGCGGATGGAGACCTGATATGGCACATCAGTAATATTCACCGGGGAACCGCCCACCACCTTGGCATGGGTCAACGATGATTCTGCACCATCATATAATACATAAAAAGCCACTTTTTTCAGTACTTAATATAGGAACTTACGTTGGTCAGAGGCAGCCACTGTGAAGCACAGCAAAGTGGTCGTCAGCACTTGGCAAATATACATTCCTTACGACCCTCTGATAAGACTGCCTCGAAATCCAGTTTCGCTAAACATTGGAGTTGAATGTTTGTTTAATATGTAAAAATTAGGTTATCTCTAATATATCAATTGCCAGAATGAAACATTTAAATTTTGTAGCCTTAAAACGTTTGAATAAATTTGATGTAATTTGGGTCGTTTTTATGACAAGAAATTGAAACAAATTAGAAATTAACAAGTAAGAATGCTATAGTCGAGTATACCCGACTACAAAAATCCCTGTACACACACACACACACACAAACGAGCCACAGCGCAAACGAGGCATTTTAAATGGTGGCTTTGCTTCTTCTCCCCCACCCGTCGCTGCAGCACTGAATCTTCTTTCGTGAATAACTTCCGTGTTTATTATCCGATCGACTTAAAATTTAGACAGATTAGACTAAAGCATTGTACATGCCAAATCTCAAAGCTATATCTTTAAAATTGTTCCTCTTAAACGGTTTTTATCGAATTGCGGGGGAACGGGGGGAGATATCTGAAACAAAAACAAACTTGATCTGCATATGATACACAGGAACCTACATTCCAAATTTGGTGACTCTAGCTCCTATAGTTGCTGAGATCGACGCGTTCATACGGACAGACGGACAGACAGACGGACATGGTCAAATCGAAATCTCTTTTGATACTGATCAAGAATATATATACTTGATAGGGTCGGAGATGTCTCCTTCTGCCTGTTATATACATTTATACAGATTTAGTACTCCCTTTTTTTTTACCCATTACAGGGAGTAAAAATCGATAAAACATAAAACAACTAGTGTATCCCGCCACACTTCGCTTTTGCACATTGTTGTTGCATGGATGAGAATAAACAAAAAGCCTTACCACTATTTTCTCAGCCGTGCCGCATAATTTTTTGGATAAGGTATAAAGAACTTGTATACCAATCTAACACAAACCTTTTCTCACACATTTTACCTTAAACCCAATACCCGTCCGTGGTGGCGGTCGATTTTTTAAAATCGGGTAACACTCTTTCATAAAAGTCTTATACAACCGTTTTTCGTTTGTGGGGATAGATTTTCCAAGGACTCGGGCCCGAGCCCGTTGCTCTCCAATCAGTAAGTCACGGAAAAAAAACCCTGAACCCTTTGGCACATTGTGGTTGCATGAATGAGAAAGTAAGAAATAAACAAAAATTACTTAAGTACCACTATTTTCCATCCCGTACCCT
Source organism: Hirtodrosophila confusa (assembly GCA_035043065.1). Classification (NCBI taxonomy): domain Eukaryota; kingdom Metazoa; phylum Arthropoda; class Insecta; order Diptera; family Drosophilidae; genus Hirtodrosophila; species Hirtodrosophila confusa. Next base: position 2,927,272 of record JAWNNI010000165.1, read on the forward strand.
ATGATTTTTACTCTCTGTACCCTTAAAATGGGCAAAAAGGGGGTACTAAATCTGTGCAAATGTATGTAACAGGCAGAAGGAGACATCTCCGACCCTATAAAGTATATATATTCTTGATCAGTATCAAAAGAGATTTCGATTTGGCCATGACCGTCTGTCTGTCCGTCCGTCTGTCTGTCTGTATGAACGCGTCGATCTCAGCAACTACAAGAGCTAGAGACACCAAATTTGGAATGTAGGTTTCTGTATACCATACGCAGATCAAGTTTATTTCATATTTCAGATATCTCCCCCCGTTCCCCCGCAAATTGATAAAAACCGTTTAACAGTAACAATTTTCAAGATATTGCTTTTAGATTTGGCATGTACAATACTTTAGTCCCTCTTAATCTACTGTCCAAATTTTAAGTCGATCGGATATTAAACACGGAAGTTATTCACGAAAGAAAATTCAGTAATGCAGCGAGGGGGAAGAAGAAGCACAGCCACCATTTAAAATGCCTCGCTTGCGCTGTCGCTTGCGCTATGGCTACAGGGACTTTCGTAGTCGGGTATACTCGACTATAGCATTCTTACTTGTTTTATACTCTGTTCCCGAAGCGTTTCAAGTTTTCAATTCAGTACCACCTTGCAGAAAAAATAAATAAATATTACAATTTTGAAAAAATTAACTAGTGAACCTTTATATATTTGACTGGTTGGTCATTCAATTGTTTCTTAATTACTTAATTGCCCAGTTAAATCTATTTTATACATTTCTTTTCATATGGAGTTCTCATATTCATCTCACTCTCAGTACAGTTGTGCAGGGTCTACCCAGTACTCCAGAGGCCGATGTGATTAATTATCAGCCCGAGGTTGTCACTATGATTAAATATATATTGTGTAAAGTTTTGAAAACAAGGTTTAATAAGTTTAAATGTCTTGAGTTTTTCAGCCATTGTGAGATGAAATTTTCTGAAATCGGTAACACACGTGTCCAATCATTTGAGGTGAAACTTTTATGGCACTGGGGATTCGAAATCGGTGAAATATGTGTAGAATGATTATACTATATTCCCGAAGGAAAATAGTATATTGGGCTTGCGAAATGTCCGTCTGTCCGTATGAACGCAATTTTTTTGCCTTTATCTTTGAGCTAGAGCAACCAAACTTGGTACACATGTTGGTGTATATCGTCAATTTATGAAGTGTCGAGATTAGTTAAGAACGTAAATTTTTTTTTAATAAATAAAACTAAAAGCCACAACAGCTGCACCACATGACATAATAACCAAGTGGGTCGCTGTTTTGGTGGGGCTAACATATGTATGTACATATGTAGGAAGAGGTGACTGCCTTAAGCTGTGGGTGCACGTCCTCTTCTGCAGCTGCTTCTGTGTCAAATGGAGAGCATTGCTGTTGCTGTGGCTGTGGCTGTTGCTGCTTCTGCTGCTGTGGCTCCTTTTGGCTGGCCACAGGAGCTCCACTTTAGTTCATTCGCCAGAGGGCTGACAACCGCGAAATGTCGGCACGTTTAAATGTATTATCTCGCTGGGTAAACGAGAGTCCATTTGCCATCTCTCTTGCACACTTTGCTGCAGCTGCAGCTGCGGTGCTCTGCTCAGATCCTTGTTTGCTATGGGTGCGTGTGCACTTCAAATGCGTTTCGCTTTTTGCAAATTGCAATCATTGTTGTTGCTCCACGGCAAACGTAACGAAACTAACCCAGCCAAACCCAAAAGCAGGAGCACTAACCAAAGCAAAGCAAAGCGATGCGAATGGATGCGAGTTTTATTCTCTGCTTGTCTCAGCGATTCCACGAAGTCTGCTTGTTTTTAATTTAAAAGCCCAACAGTGCACATTTATTTATATGGTGCACGTGATTTTTATGTTCTGTTCTTCCCACATACACATTTATATATATATATATATATATATATATATATGTAAAATATATATATGTAGGGGTATCTACACGCTGTATATGTATGTATATAAATATTTCATTTCGCTATTTGTCACGTGCATTTTTTATGCGCCAACGCGTCGTATACGCTACATTTTCGCTGGCATATCGCATAAAAAATGCAAACCTAAAGCACCGCAAAACTTTTGCTTTGTATATATAGTAAGCCCAGTAGTTGATTTAATCTTTTGTTTTTATTTTATTTGGTAGCTCGAATATGTATTTTATTTTATTAATTGCACGTCAGGCGCTGGGAGAGTTGAACGGGATTATGGCCCCAGAGAGCTGTTGCACGTGGTTTCGTGCTGGCCTGGGATATCAATTGGCAGTAGTATATTTGGCTGTCTCTTTGTCGGTTGCTGTAAAAGCTTTGAATTGATTTATGGTTTATTCAGTCCATGGAAGTGATTGTAAGTGTAAAAACACACAGAAATTTAAAAAACTGGCAAAATTATATTAGATTGAGCCATGCACGGCATCTGCATTAACTGATAAAACATGAATATTAACATATATAACAAGGCTCTCCCATTTCCGAATCCGATCACATCATTCGGAATCATCAAGTATGAAAACTCGCCAACTTACAGTAGCTGACAAAAAGTCCGGACACTCACATAAGCTAATTTCAAGACTATTGGGCATAGAAAAAGTATATATCGACTATAAAACATTTTTAGATTATAGATTGGTTCATTCAATATAAATTAACGACGCGTACAGTGAAAAGTGTACAGAAAAAAAAGTAAAAATAGTGAAAAAAATCCATTTTTTACTTCCCGGATTTTGTTGTCTGCTACTGTATGTCGTAAAAGGAGATAAAAACAAAGTTTTGGCCATGAATTATAAAATATATTATGTTTTCATAAAAATATAAGGGTTTCTTGGGTATGTTATTACTCCCTGTACCCATAAAATGGGTAAAAAGGGGGTACTAAATCTGTGCAAATGTATGTAACAGGCAAGAGGAGACATCTCCGACCCTATAAAGTAACCGTAAACCGTTTTACAGTAACAATTTCCAAGATATAGATTTAGGATTTGGCTTGTACAATACTTTAGTCACTCCTAATCTACTGTCCAAATTTCAAGTCGATCGGATAACAAATACGGAAGTTATTCAACAAACAACATTCAGTGCTGGAGCGCGGGGGAAGAAGCAGCACAGCCACCACTTAAAATGCCTCGCTTGCTCTGCGCTCGAGCTGTCGCTCGTGTGTGTGCGTCTTTTGTGTATGTGTGTGTGTATGTGTAAGTGTACGTAGATGTGATCGGAAATTTTTGACCTGGGTACAGGGAGTTTTGTAGTCGGGTATACTCGACTAAAGCATTCTTACTTGTTTTAAAATAAGAAAGTTCGAAAACAGATTAATTCAGTTTTGAAAACTGAATACTTTTCTTATTTCCGATGTCGATAAAGACATTCGGAATCGAAATCGTTATTTGAAATATATTGTCATTAAGCGAGATGAACGAACCTATAAAAATAAAACGGATGCTATTTCACTCGAAAAAGGGAACTACAAATCGAAAATTCGGCATGCTAAGTTCATTCCTTCCTGATGTGTTTTTGTGCTCTTTTCTAATAAGATACAATAGAGTTGATTATAAGAACATTTTCTTTAAGTAACAATTATCTTTACAAAACAACTAGACCGGATTCACGAACCGGTGCACTGTTTAATGCTGCTGCCAAAGATATTGTAGCCTTGGTTAAATTGTTTAAATATTACAGAAATTATTTATTCACTGTTCGTGAATAGCCAGATTATATGAAGCTGATGTGATAAAAATGAGGGAACAGACTTAATTTTTTTTTTTTTAAATTTGTAGATCTGGTATCTGCAGAGCAGGACATCTTAGTCTGCATTCAGGCGATGAGGGCACTGCTTGACGCTTTTTCTGACTTGGTTGCTTAAAGTTTAATTTAACGCGATAAATGTGAATGTTTGATTTAATGGCCTCCAGTGTAAAATTTTGTTTTGAGGATGGTAAACATTGTGCAAATATTCTTTATTATTTCCCATATTTTCATTGGTTTTTTGAAGTATTTGAAGCCAGCACGAACTTCATGAAGCAACGTCATGCAGTAACTCATCCTCTTAATGCTGCATAACTTATTAACTATTTGAGTATGCAGCTGATGGCGGCAATAAACTTGAATGCAAACCATCTCAGCCAAAGTTGCAGCAATTCTTTGACCCTTTAAAACCGTTAGCAGCTTATGATTATTATCCAGTTTTGGGCAATAATATTTCTATGCTTACTTCATGTGTGGAAACTTATTGTAATCCCGCGTTTCTTTGCTTGACAGGTTGGAAACTTGGCAAACGATGGCATCAAATTGGCAACTGGTGCCAAGGAGCGCCGCTGCACTCTCGCACCGCACGATGGTCTCGAGGAGGAGGCGCGCGGCGGCACATTGCGCGCCCTCTGGACACATGGAGGACCCACCGCAGCCTTTGTGCACATCCTTATAGCGCTCTGTTTGCTGCTGCCGCGGCTGTTGCTGGAGGCGCGCATCATTGAGAACGGACTGTTGCCGAAAGGTGAGTGCAATTGCGCTGTGCGGGGCACAGCAGGAGTGAATGCTGACAATGTAGGGCTTGCAACTGTCAACTACAGCAGCTCAAAAGTACGCTGTGAAAAATATGCGACGACAGGAAGCTTCCGCAGCACCATTTTATTTTTATAGCGCTTGCCATTTTGGGCTGCTCTTTATTGTTGCGTTTTTTTATTGCCCAATTGCATTTCAATTTTGCAATTTCCGGCCCTGGTTGGCAGACACTTTGTTGCACTTCTCCTTTGGTGGTTGTCGCTTTTGTAGCAGCTCCATTATTGTTAACCATCCGCCACGTGGTACATTGTTAACTGATGAATGTAACCATAAAAACTCAGCCAGTGCTAGGGCATCTGAATTGTTCATAATTTCATTATAGCTGCAATCAATGCTGGATTTATGGCCATTGTGTGTTTTAATTAAATTATTTTGGTCAGAGAAAAGAAATGGAATTTGGTCGCGTTAAGTGCTCGTAATTGCCCGCCAGACAATCACCAAATGTCAGTAAGAGCAATTTCAACATTTACATGTGTCCCACACAAAACGTTATAGCATAAAACTGTTTGGCCAAGACGTTAGGGCTAATATCTGTAAGCTCCACAAAGTGAGCTAAGGGGAATATCAGCGACTATACGAGCATATATTTATATTCTCGTACAGCCATAGAAGCACATTGCAGTGACTGTTGAGGCGACTCAAAGTCTCTTCAAAGCAATTGCAATCGCTGGGGAAATCTGTCGGCAAAACATATGCATGGGCCCCCGCTTCAACAAGCAAACGAAAACAAACCCAAACAAGCCCGATATGGCCACACACAGGCTAACAACCACAGGAGTAAACACAAGACATACCACATGCACACACACACATACACATAAATACATGGAGACACACGGGTACACAAACGCACAAAGGTTGACAAGGAACGAAGCACGCCCACTATGGGCAGCAATAAGCCATGTTATTAACAGCGCGCGGGCTGCAACCAGGCAACCAACGAACCGAGCCAAAACTGTGCAAATGTTGGCTGAATGAGGCGAAGCTCGAGTCGGAGGAGTAGCAGAAATAACAGGACAACCGGGACTGTGGCGGGCCTCTGTTTGCCCATTCTGTATTTACGTGTGTGGGTGTACGTGTGTGTGTGTGTGTGGCAACATGTGTACTGTTGGACCACCAAGTTGAACCAGGTTGATGCCACTCGTAGCACAGTAAACTAATGCCACAGTAATCGCGAAAACAAAGACTTATAAAAAAGACTAAGAAATCTCCAACCGATTGTGGACGATCATGAAGTACCCTGTACCCAAGTCTTTATTACCCAAACACAGTAGCACTCACATACATATATGTACATATACATATACATACACATACACATATTCAAACAACCGACTAACGCATCTTGGAGTGCAGAGTCTCCGCGTTGGCTTCCTTTCGCTCTGCACTGGGAAAAATTTCCGATCTATCTGATATATAACGTTAGATAAAAACTGAGCTAATAATAATGTGTGTTAAAAATGATCACTGCATATTCTTAAGTTTGATTCTAACATTTGACACAATTTTTTCGTTTTATGTATGGAACCGTCTTCCATGGTGTGACTATTTAGATCAATCATACATTTGTATACCCTAAAAGGGTAATTTAATTTTGTCTCGAAATGTGTAATGGACTGAAGGAGACATTTCCGACCCAACAAAGTATATATATTCTGAATCAACATGAATAGCCGAGTTGATATAGCGATGTTCGACTGTCCGTCTGTTTCTGTTTTCTTTTGGCACAGACTTTTGCTGCAGGCAGTACATATGTCGGAACCAGCCGAATCAGACCACTATAACATATAGCTGCCGTAGGAATGATCGATCGACAAATATGTTTTTGTATGGAAAACTTTTTTTTGCTTATTAAGGTATCCTCCCCAAACTTTCCGAAGCCGGGCCTCTAGAGAGTTTATACAATCCGGCCAAATGTGGTCAAAATCAGACCGCTATATAACTATATCAAACTTTTTGTTTATACAAATATTTCATCCAAACTAAGTGGGAGTTTTATAATACTTAAAATATTTTCCTTTAATTTAATCAAAATCGGAACACATCGCTCCCTTAGGAAAATTAAGTTTTGTATAAAAATCATTCCTGCTAGAGTATATACATAGCTTCGACACCCGAAGATAGCCGTTATTTCTTGTTATTATTTCGAATATATTTTTTTATAGCTAACTCAAAAATGCTGAATGTTATGCCAAAAAATTGCGGTTTTACAGACATTTTTCCATGGAGGTGAAATTGAAAAAGTTTGAAGTATTATATACGAGGTCTGTAAAAAAAACGTCGTGTGTATTTGATGTGTATATTTGATTCAACATTTTTTGTTTTGCATTGTTAATGCACATGTTGACATCATCCGCCATTTTGAATTTTCAGTTTGCTTTTGACAGATATAAAGGTTAGACGTGTTTTGGTGTGCTTGGTGATTTTCTGATATCTCCTCAATCGTGTCAAACCTCCGTCCTTTTCGGTTTTGTGAAGAAGAAAAAGACGGCCAAATCCGGCTAATACGGTGACTGAGGCATTATTACGGTGTTGTTTTTGACAAAAAATCACGTACAAGCCACGATGTGTGAGCAGATGCATGAATTATTTTGCAACAACCATTAATTATTTTGTCACAAACTCTTGCGCGTTCTTCGTATTGCTTCACGCAAACGGCATATACCTTCTGGGTAATTTTCCTTATTGACCGGGATACCTTTTGGCAAGAACATATGATGCACCACGCCGCATTAACCGAAGAAAGAAGTGAGCAGTGAGTCACCTTGTTCTTGAATAGACCTCGTATATAAATATTGTCCGAAAAGCTCATTTTGTCTGAAACATACCGTTGCACAACCTTACATAGGGTACAAAGACAGCGAGAAGTATGTGCTGCAAGCTGAAAACACTCGGACAATTTTTGAAATATTATTTGGCACATTCAAAGAGAGAGAGCAATGCCTCATCAATTTGTGAACTGACGCTGAATTCATACTTCCACTTTCTGTGTAAGTCCGATTCATGAAATGGTGCATATATATTTTTTAAATTAACTACACTTAAAGCGAATCCGAGTCACTCTCACACCCAGTATGAGTCCCAATCCTGGACTACGTCCAGTGCTGACAGTGCCAGAGCTGTAGCTGACTGACCGTATGGCGGGTTTATTGAACCGGGGCACAGCCAATGGTAGAGAGAATGAAAAAAGCACAGGACAAAGCAGTCAGTGGAGCAGCATCCAGTTGCAGGAGTAAATTAAAAATGTGGCAGGCGGTCGCATTGGCATCATAAAAACCTTGACGAGCTGTGAGTTGAGTTTAAATCCGAAGTGACCCATGCTGAAAGCAGAGACCTCTCGCATCTGATATTTCAATTAATTTCGATTTCAATTTTTTTATTTTTTTATTTTATGTCTTGTGTTTTTATTTTTGTTTTCATTCGCGCACCCGTGAATTCAGAAGAACTTATGTCTCTGTCTCTGTCCCTGTCGACGCCAGACATCCTTGCGGTCCTGGTTTTAAATCCATGCTGGGAAATTGTTTTCGCGCAACTGCCTGCCCTGCTGCTCGCAGTCTTCCGCTGAAATTAGAAAATCATTGGCACAAATAAAATGTGCAGCGGTCCGAAGGGAAAGCTAAAGTCTTAGTTGCACTTGCGTCTGGCAATGGCATTAAAAGGGGCATGGGGCTGAGGCTGGGGCTGGAGCTGGAACTGAAAATTGGTCAAGCTAAGTGCAATGCCTTTTCGCGACTGCTTTGGCCATTTTACCGCTTCGCTGCATCGCAGCCCCCGCTGCAATTTGTCAACTTGGTTGACATTCTTAAAGATACTTAAGCTCCTCGAGATTGCCCGTTGAAGTTGCGACTTGACAGCCGCGGATCCGCCGTTGTAAACTGCGTATTACAATTTCGAGTAAGCAATTAAAAACTTTGAATTGTGATTGAGTTGGCCGCTCAACTAAAACACTAACCGGGCAGCTAGAGGGATATGATGCGGACACATTAGCAAATGGAAAAGCTTCATTTGTATAATTATTTTCCAACTTTTACATTAGCATAAAATCGGGGCAAAGAAATGCGAGGCAATTAGGCACCATAGCGTCAAATCATAAAAATACTTTTAAAAGTTGCCACAAGTCGCATAAAAAGTCGAAGAATATATTAATGGTGTAGGGGGCGGTAGAGGGTATGAGGAAGGTATGACAGCGAAAGAAAGCAAACGGCCTGCATTACTTTATTTAATTCAATTATTATGACATTTTGATGGCTTAAAGCGATTTTGAAAATTGCGTATAAGCCCAGCTGTACTCCTTTTCTGAAAATCACGCCAAGGATAAGTATACGAGTACAGTTAACTAAATTAACAATAAGCAGTTCGATTTCAATTTTTAATTTCTATTCAAATTAACTTTTCCAAATTTGCTTATTATTTGTAAGCTCCAACTAAAAGTTTTTTTTTGACAAAAGTTCAAAAATAAAATGAAATGCTTTTTTATTAAAAACTTGACGAGCAAATTAATTTGAAATTATCTGAGGTCTTTGGAGCAGCTGACCGCCGAATCTTTTGATATTTAATTAAAAGATGAGTAAAACTGATGCCGGCGACAATTTTATGGCTAAAATCACTTATATGCCGTGTTGCGCTCATAAATAATTTATGCAGACGTTCCGAAAACAAATGAAAACTGTTATAGGATGGCGGCCAAAATGTGAAGGCTCTTATGCGCCATATTGAGCGCATAAAAAGGTTGCTAAACAGGCGCACTCAAATTCCAGGGGAAACAGTTGAGGGATAGCCACGGGGTTGCTGGACTTGGACCGGAAGTGGCCGAAGATGTTGTGGCCAGGACCTGGCCAAGGCATGAATCTTATCATTATTCATGCTAAAGACTTAACGAGCGTGAGTTTGAGCTGCTAAAGGGGCAACGAGACTGGACGCCGACAAGCATCCTGCGAGGCTTATCGGCATCGCAACTATTATCCACAGCGGGTAGTCGGGGATGGAGGGCTATCAGGAAGTTCCCGATGCCTGGACGCGGCTGGTGGGCGTTGCCTTGCTTGGATTTGCACATTTTCATTACTTTTGCTTCATCGTTCGTTGTCGGTTGTTCGTTGTACTCCTTGGCATTGGCGCTGGCGTTTGCGTTGGCGTTATTGTCATTGCCATAATCGAGGCGGGGAGGGGCGATGACTTTGCCGCGGGGTTAATCTGCAGATTTTCGGTGTTGTCGGTTTTACGAGCCACTTGCCGTTTGCCAACGACGACATATTATTATGGCAGCCATTGTTGTAATCCCATGCAATCCCCAAGTCCACTATGGGGACATCAGTTTCACGTCCGGCCATTGTCTTTAATATTTGTTCGGCAATTTTGTCTTTTATTTCCGAGCTTCTTCTGTTTGGCTCGACCACCCGCAGGGTTTTGTTGGCCGTTCTTTGTGCTCTTAAAGCAACTCGCCTAATAAATAATTTTATGAAAGTGTTAACTTAGCAAATTTTCGTGTCGCTATTCAAGTTATTAACTGGGGCAGGGGAGCTTAGTGAAAGTAGACACAGCCCCCTAAACCATAAAATAAACTAATTAGCACGAATTATAATTTGGCTATACTGCTAAATTTGTAGGCCTAAGCCAACACAATGGGAAATTAGCAAAGCAAACTAAGATGTGACGTTTTATTATGAAGCGTTATAATTTTGAATCGATAGTTCATTAATCCGTTCACATAAGGCATGCCAGCACCCATAATAAAGTTTATTTTGAAGTACAAAATTAATGGATTAAATAGAGTAAAACTTTGCTTCAATAACCAAACTTTATATGCAATCATTTGTTTACTCGTACCAGCTTTAATTAATATTCATTTTTAGTTTTTATACTATGTTCCCGAAGGGAAAATAGTATATTGGGTTTGCGAAATGTCCGTCTGTCCGTCTGGCCGTCTGTCCGTATGAACGCAATTTTTTTGCCTTTATCTTTGAGCTAGAACAACAAAACTTGGTACACATGTTGGTGTATATCGTCAATTTATGAAGTGTCGAGATTTTGACCCCCCCACGCCCTCTCCCGCAAATGAGAAAAATCTATATCTCCCACACCTGTACAGGTAGAGTCACTAAATTTGGCATACATACTAATGTTGACCCCTGGACAAATCTGCATAACAAATTTTTGGACCTTCCCCCACAAAGGAGCAAAATCTATATCTCCCACACCTGTGCAGTTTTTTTCGCGTCTCTTTCTGAACACACAAATAAGCAAATTATATAGGGAACTGGGAACTGGAACTGGGAACATAGTATTCTGCAGTCGGGTGCGTCCGACAGCAACGTTCTTACTTGTTCTACCTGGTGCTGCTATTCTACACTCAAACAAATTTTGTAAGCTGCTCTAACAAGGAGAACAGCATACCTGACCGCCATACACATGAATTAAGGTTAAACAGAGAGAAATATAGCGTCGAGATTACTAAGGCAGTTGGCGAAATCGTTTAATGAAACATAAACCCAAAACATATGCTGTAAATGTGCACTTAATTAGCCCAACGGGGCTTCGGCATTATCCAGTCCTTAGTATTCGCATTGGGCCCAAGGCTCGTTGAGCAGCAGCCGAAATGTAGGCAATACTTTTTGTGGCAGCCAAAATGGCATCGTTAAGCCCTTGGAATCGACTAGGCGTAGCTAATACCTACATACATATATATGCATAAGAAGCAGGCGAGCTTGAGTCGAAGTACTCGCCTGGGAGATACCCTGTATACAGGACTGAGGGAGACCCAGTCTGCGTGTGAACGTTGGCAACATCCCGTCATTTAGTTTGTAGCATGTTATCGATGCATTGGCGAGACCGTCGATTACGTATAAGAGTGCTGATTTTATTCTATTAAATGTATCGAATAAAATATCTTTATTATTGTAGTTGCCGACAAAGTCAATAATAAAAGTGCAGTATGGTATAGGAATTTACCCCTTGGGGCAGGCCCCTTTTGTATGTCTTTAACACACCCTTTTCACAATTTTAATGGGTATAAGGTATCAACAGCAGGCTTCTATTAACGCCTCATTTAATTAACGATAACTGAGAGTCTATTGAAGCCGCTTGAGCTGCCTGAGCCGCCTTTCTGTGTGTTTCAATGTGTTCAAATGCTCATTACCTGCGTTCATATTTATTTAAGGCAAGTGTGTGGGTGTGCGGATGTGTGTGGTTTAGTGATTGTGCCAGGTTGCGTGTGTTCTAAACAGAAATGCCTCATATGTTACGGAGTAGTTGAAAGCGATTTAGTATTGTTGCCAGCAAATCAGGCATAGGTTGAAGCAGCTCATTCTAATTATACGCATATCAATCTCACTCTGCCTCTCTTGTGTCTCCTCTATTGCAGAACAAGTTTGGGCCACTGAATTGGACTTTGTTGTTATCAATAGACGCAATTTGATGGCCATGTCTGTGGTTGGGCCAACTTCGCCCTTTCAAAAACAGCAGCAGCAGCAGCACCAGCGCCAACAGACGCTAAACGTAACCGCAAACAGTTTGGAGCACGATGAGGAGGACTACTACAACGATACGATGTTCACTGCTATTCGGGGCGTTAGCGGTGGCAGCGGAATCAATAATAATTTGTTCGAGCTGACACGTGATAAGGATGGGCATAATGGCAGAAAGGCGGCCAAGACGACGGTCACAACAACAACGACAACCACAAGGAAGGCAACTGCGGGTGCCGTAGGCAAGAGAAGATACTTTGAAGTGCCCGATTTAATTAATCGAGGTATTGACGACGATGAGCAGGACGAGAACGAGAACGGGGAGGATGAGAAGGAACGACAGGAGCTTGAAGATGCGGCGGCTGTTGATGATGGTGGGGATGATGATATTGGCAGGGATGAGAGCACTATCATTATGCCAGACTTTGAGGCCAGCAATGAATTTGTACCGATAGCCACAGTCACCACAACAACAATAGCAGGCATCTCGAACAACAACAACGACAAACAGAACAAGCTGGGTGTGGAAAATTGGCAAAAGCTGGGCACATTGGACAAGGCCAACAGCTTGGCCACCGGAAAGACAGCAGCAGAAACAACTAGCACCACGACAACCACCACAAGTGCAGCAACAACAATTAGCACCACAACAATGAAAACAACAACAACAACGGAAGCAGCAGTAGCAGCAGCAGCAGCTGCTGCTGCTGCAACGCCAATTGCAATCAAGCAGCAACATCACAGCAAAAGCAGTAGAAAACACCACAAGCACAGCCACCACAAGCAACGGCAACAACAACAAACCCGTCGCCATCACGTGGCCTCCCATGAGCAGGCGCTGCTGGAGAACTATAGCAATGCTGGTGGAGCCAACCAGGAGGAGACCACCACCCGGGACAGCAGCATACATCGCGTGCGCACCGAAATACTGCCTGAGGTAATAATACCATCGACGCCCGTGTCAAGCAACTCCAAGATCATAGCCATCAAGCCCAAGACGCAGAAGCGTCGCATTTTCAAGCGGTCAGTACCCAAATCGGGCGTCGAAATCGAGCCGGAATATATGCTGGGCGATGCTGCCATCAGCTCCAGCGAGTTCATAGCCAAGTCCAGCAGTGAGCAGCAGCAGCGGGACAACGAGGATCTGGATATGGAACTGGAGGATGCTGAGTTTCAGGCACTGCCAGCTATCACTCCGGCAACACTTCCGGCCAGCGGCAGCAATGAGTTTGTGCGTCTCGATGGCTTTGCGGGCATGCTGCAGCTGTTCTTTGGCATCGACAAGCCCATAGATGTTGCCATCTTTGCCCAACCACCCAGTGCCGAGTTTGTGAACCTGATGTGTGCCCTGCTCGTTTGGTCGGTGCGTTACCCGGCTGTGTTCTGGAACACGTCCAAGTCCTTTGCCTGTGTGTTTAGCTTGCAAATGATTGTCGCCGCACTGGACATTATCCTGGGCTATGTGGGTATCTCAAATCTGTACAAGCTGCAAATCTATGCTGAGATCATGCCCGTGCATCAGCCGGGACTCATTCTGAATGCCACAGTGACTCTGGCGCTCTACTTGCTGGCCACGGCTCTGATTTTGGCCTCCTCAATGGTCATGTATCTATATGGACATGGCAGGCTGGCCACGCGAATGAGAGATCGCTCCATTATCACGCTCAAGGCCAGTCAAACTTGGATCTACTTTGCCCATTGTGCATCCTTGTGCTTTGTCCTGGCCCTGGCTGTAGTTAAGGCACCGCTGCTAAACGATCTTAGCGCGACTTACAAGAATAATCTGCACTGTCCAACGTTTTTGGCAGGTGAGTAAATAAATTAATCGCAGTTCACATTTGAGCTCGAAAAAATATAGGACCCTATCGATAGTATCGATTATATTCTAAGCCGCTAGCTAGGTTTTCCCCTATCAATTATATCGAATTGAATTAATAAGTCAAAAGCTGAAAGTAAAAGTGGGTAAAAGGATATCAGCAGGATGGTAAAACTATATATTATAGATGTCATAGCTTTCAATCGATCGAAAGTTGACTTATATGAAAACCTTTTACTCCCTGTACCCATAAAATGGGTAAAAGGAGGTATTACATCTGTGCAAATGTATGTAACAGGCAGAAGGAGACATCTCCGACCCTATAAAGTATATATATTCTTGATCAGTGTCAAAAGAGATTTCGATTTGGCCATGTCCGTCTGCCTGTCCGTATGAACGCGTCGATCTCAGCAACTATAAGAGCTAGAGACACCAAATTTGGAATGTAGGTTCCTGTATACCATATGCAGATCAATTTAAGATATAAACATTATACAGCAACAATTTTATATATTCGTACTGCCGTAACTGTAATATTCTGCTAGCTTGTTCTACTTGAAATTTCAGACCTGTGTTCAGGGTGTCTCTTAGTCTGGTATACTCGCCTGGAAAGTCCTTGTTGCCTTTGAAACATTTCTTGAATCAGAATTTAGTATGGGGTGGTACAAAATTGACTTTCATTTTTTTATTTTTCTTAATTTTAAATAATTTATTAAACTGCGTAGAATATTTCAACTGAAATAGCTATTTTCCAAAACCTTAACATAACATTGCTTCTAAAACACAGCTAAAGCCTGCTACTTTATAGGTTATTCCATGTCAAACATACTCTTAAATGGTTTAACAACATAATACAGCCAAATACATAGTTCAATACCAAGGCGAAGAGTGGTAGTTAATCACCAAATAACTGACTTAAGAAGGCAAAGGGCTCTGCCAACTTAAACTGACTTGGAACCCACAAACCACAACAATCAACTCTACGCCATTTCATAACACCTTGAACCTCGTCTGTTATCAGGTCTAAAGCCAATTAGCAACCTTGGTTGGGGCTTTTACATTAATCGGCAACGTTCCGAGTACAAAGGCAGCGTATCGAATGACCACAAGACCCAATAGAGTTCCAGACTGGGCTTTGACTCAATTAACGTGTCTTATGTCTGTACGAGTAGTTTAATCAACTTTCACTCTGCTCCATTCCCCGCAGCGCTCGTCGGTGTCACGCATCTGTTGCTGTGGATTGTGGTTTGGCTGTGCCTGACCATCAAGCGGCGCTGGCACTTTAAGCTGCCACCGCTGGACCACACCTACGGCGGACTTCTGAACAAGGCCAGCACCCAGCCACTGCTCATGTCCAGCGGACAGCGGACGGGCAGCAACTCGAGCAGCGGGGGCAACTCTACCAGCACCACTGTGAATGGGACGGACTCTTCCAAGCCGGATATGATGAGCACGGCCACCAGCACGGAACTTGGCGGCATGGGTATGGTTGCACAGGAGGATATCTACTGGCCAAAGCTGACGCCGAGCTCGCCAAAGCTGAAGGTCACCTTCAACGAAGTTACGAGTACGTCTGATGATGTCCTACTAATTGGTGACCAAGAACAAACTGATGGCAAGCGGTAAAAAATCGTTTTTTAGTTACAAACAAACAAAAAAAAGCAAAAGGCAGCGCCCGTTGTCCGTTCTACTTACAAACTGCAACCTGCATAAATACACGTACTTAGTTTACTTAGTTTTCATTTAATTTCTCTCACCATAACCACCAACCACCAACACCATCGAAATACATTACCAAAAAGCACAATTAATCGAAAAAAAAAGAAATACTCGTAATCAAAAAATCATTATTTCTAGAGATTGTCTAGAATTTTATTTCAATTTCTGTGTTGTGTTGTTTTTGTTTTGCACGTTTCATTTAGTTTCGTCCGGTTTCCGGTCCGCACACTTATTAATTACTTTCCAACACAGGTCATTAACATCCATTCTGCGTTTACCAACACCATCGCACTTTGTTTCTGTTATGTTCAGTTTTGGTTGTGTGTTTCTGTATTTGTGTATTTGACATTGCAATTTTATGTTTTATTAATTACATGCATTTTGTTCTGTGGGAATTCATTTTCATTTTCGTTGTGTCAACTGGAGCCAAATTTCCCATTTGCAACCTAATAATAGTTTGTACAAAATAAGTGAATAAACAAAGGAAGAAAGGAAACTATTTTTGTTCCGCTTGTCGCCTGTTTTATTCAAAATACTTAACAGATTTTCAACAAAATTTTATTGTTTAAAGTTCATTTATGTTATTCATTGTTTGTTTTTCGATTAACTAGACGTGAATTATACGTTAATTACTAACTCTAGCTAATTGAATCTCTCAATAGTTAAACTAATTAATTAATCGCACATTTTGTGTTGTTGTTGTTGCTATTGTTGTTGGTCAATTGATTAACTAGTGATAAAAGCCATAAAAAAATCAATATTAACAAACTAACAAACTAACCAACGGAGCAACACAAGGTGGCCAAGTCATGTGGGTACCGACCTCTTCCATCCATCTCCCCCTAACTCACTCACGCCCAATCTCTGCTCTTCCCTGCAGCCATACGGGCCGTGGAACCTCGCTATGTTTTGCCAGTTCTGCGGGGGAAATTGACGACGGCGAGTACGCGACATTAAGGGCGGGCAATGCCGGCGCCGTTGTGGGCATCACCATGGGCAGCATGAAGAGCAGCATCGGTGTGGGCGTTGCAGTATCGGGCGGCCTACTTCATTTAAGCGAGTACGACGAGCTGCCGCCGCCGCCAGCAGTCAACCAACAACAACAACAGCAACAATTACACTCCCATGGCCGTGCCCACGATTATGCGAATCTAAGCGGCTTGGGTGGCATTAGTGATGACAACATATCCGAGGAGGGCAAACTGTTAGCCTGTGTGCGTGACGATAGCATCACTTATGCCTCCACACGAGATCTGGAGCCGCCACATCCGACGCCACCGCCGCCGCCGCCACCGTTACCCGCTAAAGGATCTCCCTTACCCCAGCCAACCAACGTACAGCATCCGCTTGCCGGCTACGGACGCGCACCCCAGGCCGTGCCCGAGATCATGCAAATTTCACCTGAACATCATAAATCGTCACAACAGCAGCATCAGCAACTCCTCCAAGCGCTCCATCATCCGCTCCAGCCGCAGCATCCGCTCCAGCAGCAGCATCAGCATCAGCATCATCTAGTCAGTCCATTGGCACCGGTGACGGTCGCCGTGCACACCAACGAGGCACATGTAAGTAGAGAGGGACAGAGGGGCGGCGGTTTGCATATTCGATTGTAAGCATGTGTAGAACCTCGCCCACATACACACAGCTCATCAGGGTGTCCTTTGATCTGTCATCACTTGGAACGTCCTATAACTTGTCGGAAGTGGACAGCAGTAGGAATACCGTTTATTCTGGGCTACGATATCATTGGGAAACATAATTCAATTTTATAACCTAAAACGCCGCTGTACTTTTGGGATGTAGGTAATCATCTTTAGATGAAGGTAAAACCCGTGATAATGTTTTGCATAGACCACTGAAAATGCGTTTTAAGTTGATCGGACCGAAAATAAACTTTCGCGCTGTAACTTCTTTCGACAACTTATGGATGAGGTCTGTACAAATTTGTCAAATTTTTGCGGGCTACATGCATTTCAGATTCAATTATTTGTTTCTTACGTCAGTGCAAATGTTCCCAACATATATTGACATCATCAGCCATTTTGAGTTCCTATTTTGTTTTTGACAGATACAAAGGTTAGACGTGTTTTCTATCGTGTGCCATTCATGAATCTTTTCAATTTAAAAAAAAAAAAAAAAGAAAGAAAACAAGAGAAAACCGCATGGGGCGAATACGGTGCCTGATGCATGATTATAATGTTGTTTTTGGCCAGAAAATAACATGCAAGCAACAATGTGTGAGCAGGTGCATTATCGTGATGTAAACACCATGTTTTCTTCATATTGCTTCACAAAAACGGCGCATGCCTTGTAGTAATATTCCTGGTTGACCGTACGACCTTTTGACAAGAACTCATAATGCACAACATCATTGCAATCAAAGAAAACATTGATCAGGGAGACATTTTTTTTTAGCAGACCTCGTATGTCATTGCAAGATTCTACAGTGAACAGATTTATTGTTTGTATTTTAGAACTGAGAGTATTAAATCTTCGGCTTGTGGAAAGCAATATTAATATTTTGGTTAGATTGATGCGTTGAGTTCACCGCACTTCGGGGCGTGAACGATGGGGCTCGTGTCACGCCTGCGGGTGCAGAGCGGTCAACTATGAGATTTATGTTTGCTGTTATGAGACAGCATAAATCAGTGGCAGGGCAATGCAGAGCTAGCGTAGGTCACACATGCGGTGTAGGACACACAGACGTCTGATGGATGGTCAGCCTGTCTCTCTGGCGGTCTGTTTGTCCAGCCGTCTGTCTGGGCTGCCAGACGGCAACAGCATCCGACAACGGTCGACTGGAAACAGGACTCCCGCCTGATTTAATTTCATTTTCACTTGCAGGCGCCCAACTGATGCTGCCATTAAACAACTTTTTCCTGTCTATGCCCTTTTCACTTATCCTTTACACTTTCTGTCTCGCTCACACATTCTGTTATCCTTGCCGCCAGATCGCCTCCAGCTCCACACCCCGCTGCCTGCGGCGCGCCGACTCTGGCGTGCCAAATGAGGCGCTAACGCCACGTAGCGACACCAATTCTATCTCGGAGAGCACCAACACCACCTCGCCACCAGAGCGCGCCCCCTCTGAATCCTCCAGTGGCGTGCACTCGGGCGAAGAGCGCGAACTGGAAGTTGTCATCCGACCACGCGTCAGCTGCAAGGCTCCGCCCCGTCCACCACAGCCGCCCATACAGGAGGAGCCCTACGGTCGCTGCACCAACATGCGCATGTCCAGCTTCAACGCCGACCCAACAGCCTGCGCCAACGCCAACGTCATCAATAGCGCCACACTACCACTGCAGCGCAGTGCACCGGAGCAGAAGTTCGACTACACGTCCCACTGCAGCACCATGCCGCTGCCGGCGGGCTGCCACAGCCAACAGCTCGCCAGCACCAACAACGGCGGCTATGCCTCCACCTCGGCCATGACCAGCTCCATGGGCCCGCCGCCGCAGCCATCGCAGGTATCCAGTTTCATAACGCCCAGCATGCCAATGCACTATGCCAATGCAGCGGTGGCTCTGGGCTCTGGCGCCCAGCAGCATGCACCACAAAGCCCACACACAACGCTGCCCAACGGCGTACGCTATTCCAATCCGCATTTTCTCCGCCGTCTGCCGCACGTAAGCAAAGCGGCCGAGTCTCCGTATGGACATCTCGGCTATGGCGCAGGACATCACGTCTTCAGCAAGCTGCCCCTCGAGACGCACCCAACCATACCCGAGGATCGTGACTCAGCCAATTACTCCATGGCCTCGGATCAGGATTGTGCGCTCTATGTAACAGCGCAGCTGCACTAAGCAGAGCCAGGACATCTGTTGGTTGAAGCATTGACAACTGTCAGTGAGTATGAAATGGAGACATTGCTGCAACTAGTTGAAGGGATTTCGCTAAATACTTATGTGTAATGTTTTATTCGTAAAGATCCAATACTTAAATATGTTGCACAATTATGTGTCTGTTAAGTATCGTAGTGTCGCATAAAAGTCAGCATAAACATACATATCTATATACTTTATTCATAAGTGTATAGAAGCCTCAAATCTCATATCTTCCATATGCACCCGGAATCATCTGCGATTACTTGAGATATGTAACTTGCCACCAAGGCTGCGAGTCACATATATATGTATGAGTATGTTTCAATGTTTCTTTGGATCAATGCTATGGTGAAACTTTGCCTGGGATCGATTGTAATCACTGGTGATTCCCCTACGTCACTAGTACTAACTGCCTAAGCTCCATTTATAGTATGATTTGCTTAAATAATGAAGTAGTACATAAAATTTGGCACAAGTTCCACGCCATTTAGGGTTAAGACCTTAAAACTGTACGACCGAAATCTATGCATTATATACAGCTACACATGTATTTATGTAACGTAATAATCGATATACATTAGTTATCGAACTGTGTGTGTTTATCATATCATTTATGGTAACAATATCAACATAAACTACTCGTAATGTCTAAATATAAGCTAACGCCAAGCAAATATCGTACATATATGTATGCCTAATCAAGACATAGATAAACATTTAGTTTGCCCACAAAGTTTTCTCTAATCTGAAAATGCATACGAATTTAAACTGCAATTGTATGGTTTTACGAGTATGTAAGCGAAAGGATTGTAAAGTGAAATTGAGTTTGATGGCAAGAACTAGCCCAAATGTATTCTATAGAAAGCATTAGCAACGCTTCAGCTAGTCGTCGTAGAGTTAATACCTAAGCTTCAGCATATTTTTATGGTCTCTCTAATGCTTATCATATAAGATAAATGTAAAATGTAATGTAACAAAGCGACAATATGAAAATATCTAATGTATGATAAAAGTAAACTAACTAAACATTGTATGAAATTAGCTACCACTTATATGTATTTACCATCTTCTGGAATATATACATACATACGCAAACATAACTCACGGACTACAAAGCACTTCCCATACATATCTCCCCAAATTCCATAAAGACTTTCCACTCAAAGCTATTCTAGACGCTCTCTACTTGGCTTTTTAAAAAAACGAGAAAAACAAAACGCGATTCAAAGTAAATATTAAACATGGTAGAAGTTAAAAGGTAAAGCTTAATGTAATTCCTATATAGTATATGGCACTCGCACAGTCGACACTTTTATTGACAATTTGACCGTACTTATTTTTGTTATGAAGACTGATTAGTATTATAATACAATGAGAAACCCAAAAAGCACAATCAACCGCACTTTAAGCATCCATAACTTGCCGTTTTATACCTACTATATATGATTCTAGATTCAAATCGAATGAGGATAGGCTACATATCTATGTATGAACTCGTATGTACTTATTTTAATGCCATAGGGGCACAGTCTATAACATTGGTTCCTTCAAGAAACGCACTAATGCTAAACATTAGCAAGATTTAAGTCACACTTTTGTAACATAATTTCCAAACAATTTAAGGTTATTGAAATATCTAACAGGAGTACTAAGTATGCCCCCTCCTCCCGAATTACAAATTATGTATAACCACGGTCCTGTTTTTGTAAGTCTAACTAACCAAGCGAGAAAATTGTAAATGATAGAAAGAATAATGCCGCCAATGACCCCGATATGACATGATACACGCATATACATAAATAAATCTATTTATTATAACACACAAATAAACAAATAATTACTTAAATGTTTATATTAATTATTCATACGATATATGATTAAAGGTTTATCAATGGTAAATAAAGAAATACCACCGCTTTATGTGAAACCCCAAAAACTTTCGGTTTTTCTATTGGAAGGCTGGGATAATCATTCAGACTGGTGCAGCTGCCTTATCCTCGAAAGTAAACTTCGGAATGTTTCTATAGCGAATGGGGGTGCTCCACAGTCCAACAGCTCCAACAGTCAGTGGTCTAACTTTCAGCACCTGCAGTTGCCTGTCCGGACTTCCGACTATGTTAAGGTTGATCACAAAAAACGCGCTCGTGACATCTACAAAATCAGGAAAAATTCTGGCTTCGCTAAAAAATGTCACAGTTCATCCAAAACAAGAACCAAATGTCCGTACAAGCCCGAAGTTTCAGAACGTGTTGTTGTACGTAGCTGGGTAGAGGAGACTGACAAAGACGAAAATAGTAATTCTGACAAGAAGGTTGTACTGTCCGCAACTTGCAACAATCAAAACAACAACGACAAAGAATATAATTCTCAGTTCACTCTGAAATATGTAAGCTATTGTAAACCAAGCAGCTTTTCAGCTTTTTGAGATAAAAGTTAGATTCGATAACCTTCATGTCCATCATAATAAACCAAAATGTAATATTAATCAGATTTTGTTGTTGATTGTTGTCTTTAAAAAAAAAATAAAGCATGGCACAAGTCCTATATCAAATCCACCAGCAAAAAAGAAAGACGCGTCGATTACAAGACAACGCACGGGCGAGGCAAGAATATCTAACCGTGGAAAGATTATGCACTTTTCGAATTTTACACTTAAATTGTATGTGGGCAAGATTATATTAAAATAAAGTAAATCAATGAATGAGAAATCAGTAGCAAGGCTCAAGACGAATCCGTTTATAACCAGTCAGCAAAATGAATAACTATCTATCGTACGACGTAAGTGACCTGAAGGCGACTAGGAGGAGCCAAAACAGTTCATGGAAGGCGTGGTAACGAAGGAAAATATTCGTATTTTACTGAAGAAAATAGACACGAAGGCTAAAATCGACAACCAAGCAGCCCATTTTATGACCAAACTCGCGAATGCCTTTGTGAAGGATCTTTCTATGAGTGTGATTAAACTGGCGAAATATCGCAACGCCGATCAGACAGAAATTCTTGATTTGAAGATTATTCTGAAGCGGGACTACAACATAGAGTATCCGCCCGAGAAATAATGGACTTCATTGCTTAAATATAAAAATATGATTATAATATATTTATAATATATGTAAGCAAGATTAATTTTTGAATAATAAAAAAAAGGTAGCAAAGTTTGATGATTCTACACATTTAGACGCCATGCCATACACTCCATTAAGTTTTTGCTAAAACTGATTAAGAATTATTGGCGTACAAAATGACAAAACATTAAAAAAGAACCAGCTACGGAGGACGCAAACACCAAATACCAATTCAATGTAAGACTCTTACTATCCAATATGTCAAGTTAAATAGCAAAATTTAATAATTGTCGTCAGGACAGATTATAATTATAAATTAACAAATTTTCAAAGTAAGAAAATAAATAAATTTCAGGACTAGAGAGCTCTGAATCTTCAATTCAACGAATTATTGCACGATTCGAGAAATAAATGAAATAAAGGAAGATTCGCCGATTACTCCGACGTGCAGACTGAAAATATGTTATTCATTGTATATCTCGCAATGTTTCAGTAGTATTTAGAGATAAAATCTAGAGTTGATAATTCTCATGTCCAACATAAAAAACAAAAAATATTACTAAGATTTTGTTGTTGATTGTTGATGATTTAAAAAAAGATTCGAAATATGCACTTTTCGAATCTTACACATAAATTATATCAAAAGAAAGTAATACAATTATGAGAAATCAGCCGCAAGGCTTGATTCTAAAAATTTCGACGCCGTAACAGACAATCCATTAAGTTTTCGCTAAAACTGATTAGGAACTATTGGCGTACAACATGAAAAAAAGGTTGGCTGGCTGTTTATACTATGTTCCCGAAGGGGAAAATAGTATATTGGGTTAGCGAAATGTCCGTCTGGCCGTCTGTCCGTATGAACGCAATTTTTTTGCCTTTATCTTTAAGCTAGAGTAACCAAACTTGGTACACCTGTTGGTGTATACCCTCAATTTATGAAGTGTCAAGATCGACACCCAATGGGCAGTATATGATGGTCCCAAAGTTGTATGGGCGAAAGTCAATGCTTTTAACTTAAAATAATGCTATTAATAATGCTATTTTTGAAAATTTACTCACACGGTTGAAAAATCGGTAGAAAACTCAGTCATACGACACTTTTAAGCTTAAAGCGATTGGCTTTAAACCTTTTTCCAAGGTTCAACACAAAAATATAATATGGGGTGCTCATAAAATTTGGAAAATCTACCCGCAAGGCAGGAAAATTCTCAGAAAAGTGTTGTATGAAATATTTTCGATTATCGGCTGATTGGCTCCAAATTAATAATTAATTAATAAATTTGTTCATGCTGATTTGGCCAGGGCGTCAACAGTCGTCTGTATGCCAAATTTGGTTACTGTAGCTTAAAATGCAGAAACTTCACAAACCCATTGTACTCTTTTTCAAAAAAATTGGGTCAAAGTCAAATGAGTGAGATTATTCGTTTAGTTGGATCGGCTTCAAAGTCATTTAATTTCCTACGCCCACGGAGGGAAAATAGTGATAGGCTATTTTTGTGCATTTCTTAAGGTTAACGAAAGTAGTAAAATTCAACATAATGCATTTTTATCTAAATATTTCTCCGGGCAAGGCCGGGGTATTACCAGTTGATAAAGTATACATTTTTGATCAGTATCAATAGCTTAATATCTTAAATTTTTGAATACATCCGCTCCCACGCAAATCGATAAATTATTAATTATAACGACAATAAAAAATATAACTTTTGCTGGTTAATTGTCACCTGCTAACATGTGTGGCATTCCCTCAAAAATAAAAAATATTGTCAATATAAAAATGAACTCAATTATTAAACAGAAATTTTGTATGAATTTGTTAATGCTTACTTATTCGAATTTCTTAAGAATTGAAGGAAATGGAAAACACAATGAATAAGAACCGTTAATTAATTAATTCTTATGAGCCTGATTGTTAAATAAATTTATAGGTGTACATATATCTAAAACGGAAGACAAGCAAATTAATTATTGCGACTAAAATTTTAATTGGCTCTGACGTTCAGTACGATAAGAGTGGCATTTGAAATGAAATTATGAAGTTTAGAACATTTCAAATGAATTGCCAAATTTTAGGATGTTATAAAATGTGTTAAGGGCATTGAGTCTTTATCAAGGATCAATATATCATATTTTCCAGTATTGGAGGTTAAAGAAGAAGAAGGGCAACTAGCAGCTACGTTCCGTCAAACAGATTTAAGATTCCAAACCGTAAGAGCTAGGATGCTGAAAATTTTACAGTAGGTTCCATCTATGATGAAAGGGCACACTAAGACGGGATTTTGCAAAATTCCACTCATAAATGTGGAAAATCGTGGAAAACTGTTGTACGAAACTTTTTTGTTTACCATCCAATCCGGATCAAACTCATTTTCAAAGATCTACACAAAAATTCATTTGACACATATTTCACCGATTTTGGAAAATGGAGTCTCAAGGTTGTATGGGCGAAAGGCTAATTTTAGTCCGATCACCTTCAAATTCATTTTCAAAGCATTTCACGTAAAATAAATTGACACGTGTTTCCGCGGTTTTGGGAAATTCAGAAAATTGGTGGAAAACTCTGGCATTCGACACTTTTAATTTTCATGCGATTGGCTACAAGCTCATTTTCAAGGTTCTACACAAACTTATTATAGGCGCGGTGCCCAAATATTTTGGAAAATCTACCCCCAAGATCGGAAAATTGGTGGAAAAATGTGGTGTGCAACTTTTTTGATTATCGTCTGATTGACTTCAAACTCATTTTCAAACATTTCTGTTTTTCATTCAATTATTTTGAAACTAATTTTCAAAGCACCTCACATTAAATAATTCGACACATGTGCTACCGGTTTTGAAAAATGCACGCCCACGGTCCGAAAGGGGTGAAGTCTGGAATTCAGCTTCATTATAATTTCCAAATATAAATAAAAACAAGTAAGAATGCTATAGTCGAGTATACCCGACTACGAAACTCCCTGTACCCAGGTCTAAAACATCCAATCACATCTAAGTCCACTTACCCATACACACACACATACACAAAGACGCACGCACACAGGCGGCAAAAGTGGCTGTGCTTCTTCTTACCCCCTCTCGCTGCATTACTGAATCTTCTTTCGTGAATAACTTCCGTGTTTATTATCCGATCGACTTGAAATTTGGACAGTAGATTAAGAGAGACTAAAGTATTGTACTTGCCAAATCTTAAAGCTATATCTTGAAAATTGTTACTGTAAAACGGTTTTAATCGATTTGCGGGGGAACGGGGGAGATATTTGAAATGTGAAACAAACTTGATCTGCGTATGCTATACAGGAACCTACATTTCAAATTTGGTGTCTCTAGCTCTTGTAGTTGCTGAGATCGACGCGTTCATACGGACAGACGGACAGACGGACAGACAGACGGACATGGCCAAATCGAAATCTCTTTTGATACTGATCAAGAATATATATACTTTATAGGGTCGGAGATGTCTCCTTCTGTCTGTTACATACATTTGCACAGATGTAATACCCCCTTTTTACCCATTTTATGGGTACAGGGAGTAAAAACTCGGTACTTTGCTGGTAATACAACGGCGGAAAATGGTTGGAAAGCTATAGTCCGGATTTTTAGTATTATTCGTTGAATTGGTTTTCAAATGCCAAATGATTTTGGAAAATCTACTCCGCGTCGCCACGGGCGGGAAATAGAAGTCAAGGACAAATGAGTGGGATTATTTGTTTAGTTAGATCGGCTTCAAAGACATTTTCATAGCGCTACATAAAAAACATTAGTCACGTGGCTCAACTATATAGTTTCCTACCCCCACGGGAGGGAGAACTGTGATACGTTATTTTTGTGTATCTCTTACGGTTGACGAAAGTAGTCAAATTCAACAGAATGCATTTTAATCTAAATATTTCGCCGGGCAACGCTGGCGTTTTACCAGCTAGCCATTTATAATTTATCCGCCCCTATTAGATGTGTGAGAGTAACAACTGTACAACAGTCCGACGAGCTCGATCCGAACCAGGTATCAGGGACCGTACAAGGTCCATATTGTTAATACATGCCATCTTTTACGAATAAGTCTATACTCTTACAACCTAAGAGTGTCCAAGTTAAGGCATTTAGACAAGACTTCAACAGGTACACCATACTAAGGGGGGGTAAAAACATAATTGTCGACCGATCATTTATATGACTCCTATACGTTACAGTGCTCCGATCCAGCCGGTTCCGAGATCTACAATGCCTGCAGCAAAAGGACATTGTCATCTGTGCCAATTTTTATCACGCATAGAAAGAGACGGTCAGGGTCATATCGACTTGGCTGTTGATGCTGATTAAGGAATATTCGAGCATACACATTGTGGGGTTGAAAACGACTCTGGTTCGAGAAATGCGGGTGAGCCCTTATTGCATATCCTAACAGAATGCACTATCCTGACTAGAAGAAGGAATAGGCATATCCTTGAAACAGGCGACACAGGAGATTTCAAACAGACAAAAAACTCTATTAATAATAATAATAAGCGAAATGTTGGTTTGTTTTATTAGAAAACAATTTTAATGAATATTTTTTTTTTTTTTTTGTTATTTAAATGTTGGTTTTTATTAAATTTGTAGTTTACACAATTTCAAGGTCTGCGTTTTTCAATATTTATGCCTTTTTCTCTGCAAATTTTCTTTTTAATAATATAACATATTTTCTCTTTTTGGATTTCTTGTTTTTTACATGTTCATTTTCACAGTTTATTGTCGTTTCTCGACTTTCAATTTTCGTCGAGATATTAGAATACAATATATTTGAAGCGTATTTTACGCATCCATTTGCTCTATTTTTTGTCAACATTTCGCAATAAATGATATATCCTTTTGTTGTTGCTGTTGTGTAATTAAGTTGTGTTATCAGTTTGAACTTAGTAAATAGCATTTTTGTTATGTTGTTTCTTTAAATAACTTGCCATAATATATCTTGTGTTTCATTAACAATTCTATATGTGTGTTTCGCCTTTTGTGTGACTTCTAATGTAACGAATTCAATCTGGAATTCTAATAAGAAATATGCCCGGCTATGAAATGTACTAAGCATCACAAATACTCTTTCCAAATATGAGGAGAAATATCTCAGCTATCTGCGCTGCATTCAGCAATTTATCTAACCTCTAATAATGAATAATATGCAGCCAGGGCTTTTTTGTATGAGTTAGCGATCAAACCAAATTAAGTAACCGAAATTCCTTACGATCTTTTGTGGATTTAATATTGATCAGACAACTTAAAAAAACGACTGCTAATGGAAGTTTAGATATATGTATGTATGTTATATAATGCAAACATTTTGCGTGTGTTTTTTAACAGCCTCATATAATTTATAATTATAAAAGTCACTATTTCCACTTGCTTGCTGGTGTTGCACAAGAACGTTTGGTAAGAGCATTTGAATGTCGGCGCATGCCGACATCAGGTTCTGTTGTTGTATTGCTGTTGTTGTTGCTATTGACTGATTAATAAAAGCATTTAAATGTTGATAAGAGAGCAGTTAAAAAAATAGAGTTTTATTATAGAAAAATTTTGTATGGGAATTTTAAGAGCAGAGTGTAAAGGTCTGGTTATTATAGTTATGTACTCGTATGTATGCTGTATTTGTATCTACATATCGCTATGTCGGTATGCTTTATTCATGTGTATCGTATAGTACAATTATTAATAGTTGCTGGAAACCTCGCTGATAGTATTGAAGTTCTAAAAGTTCGTTTTCTGCTTGATCTTCACGATGTTTCTCTTGTCGTTCTTCAGCAACATTTTGAATGCATTTTCCTGTTATTTTCAGCATTTGTTGCGTATTTATTGCTGTGGTAGTTCTAATAAGGAAGCTTGGATGGATATGCGTTTGAATGAACCTGTATAACGGCATCTATATCTTTATCTGTATTTGAATGAGTGCAAAAAGCTTATGAATGGACGGACAGGTTGAAATTAATATTTGTAGTTAGCCAAGTGTATCTGCTAGTGAATTGAGAAGAAAATCAATCTATCAGAATGTTTACGATCTGAGTAGGAACAATACAATAGCTATGTATATGGCGTATACATTCTCTTTTAACAATACTCATATGTAGTATACTATGTACTAAAATACTACTGATCCCATCTAGATCTGTTGCAGCCGTGTGATATGTTTGCTCTAAGGACTTTAAGGGGTTCCCTTCCAACCCAAATGCATTGCAGAATGTTGCCAAAAGAACTCGACCAAACGACAAATAAGTAGTTAAATATTTATATATTTTGTTAAGCTTTGCAAATAATTCTCTAGAAGCTAAACATGTTGCATGTGTTTGTGTTCATTAGCAAGCAGGTAACATTTTTACAGCTCACACTATTAACTTGAAGGTACTTGATGCGTGTTTTCTCGAATTATCTGATGTAGGCAAGTTGAATTAGACTGAAGATGTACGAGCTTGTATGTTTGTATGTTTATATGTTTGTGTGTATGAGTACATATATACATAGAAGCGAGACCAGGTAATGCATCTAGGAATCTATTCTCTGCGTTAGCTGCAAAAACTTTAACATTTGGGGTCACTGCGAAGTTTTTGCAGTGTTGCGGAGCTACGAGTAAATAAAAAGCAAAAAATAATTGCTAAGGTTAACAAATTTACCTCTCTATGGGATTTATAATCGTATGTACTCGTATGTGTGTTTGTAATAATGTATCGTGTGTATGTGTATTTCTATGTACAGCTTAGGGAGCAATTTGTGTTATTAGGTTTAATGCACGTTTCTTGTTGTAGTCTTGTATGTGTGTGTGTGTGTATTACTAAATTACATTTGCTCAATCATCACGCTGGATAAATATTTGTGGATAATACATAAGTATTTCATATATCATATATCTCAATTTAGTTACTTTACGATTACGTTAAGTTTAAATTTATCGTAAGTTAGGCTTATTTAAGTGTTAGTGGTTCTTTTGCTTGCTTAAACTAATACATGTGTATACATATATTGTATATAGTATATACTCGTAAACATTTTGCCTCTTGAAAATCTATAACTTTTATTTATTGATTTAGATTTAGCTATTAAACAACTTGCTGCTTATTCCTCACATTTTGTTTTTCTTTATTTTTCACTATCTCACTGACTTAGCGTTACGTGTAAGACCGACATTAGCACTTTTCTTGTTTTTTATTCTCTTAATTTTGTATTTATTAATGATAGTTATTAATAATAATAATAATAATTAATAATAATCGTATTACGAAAATAATAGTGATATTAGGTGAGTAATAAAAAATCTTTCAAATATGCATTAATTTACAAGTTCCATTTGTCAAATATTATCAATTAGTTTTATATATGTATATATCTTGTAGCTTGTATCTTGAATTTCATAGTTAAGTTTAATCATTTACTGCTCTGCTTGTGTTCTCGGTTTGGTTTTAAATGCATTTGTTTTCATGACTTACAAAATTAACTAGATCCTTACACTTTTATGGAAATCCCCCAGTCATAGAATACAAAAAATATTGGACATAGATTAGGCCAGCAACGTGCCGAACGGGAGTTAGGCTTATCCAGTGGTTCCATAAGCTTCCTCTTCCATAACTTAGCAGTTCCTGCAGGCTGACCTTGGTCCTTTGCTATTTGGCTGCCTGGCTGGCAGCTATTTGCAAGGGTTACTGCAAGATTTCGATAATATAAGATTAGTCACAGGACTTCTGGAGTCATTTCTTAATAATTGATCTTAATTGCTTGTAAACGGGCAAAATAGTTGTTAGTTGCTTGTTAAGTGTTATGGCATTGTTATTAATTTTGGGTATCAAAATGGCAAAATGGCTTTAAAGCGAGTTATACAGAAAGCTGCTAGAGGAATTGTGTTCATATTTGAGACTCCAAAAATATGGTTTTTTGTTTTATCGATATTTAAATTGTTTGTGCACTTACAATTCAGTTCGTTTGCTTGGGGCAAGTTTGGAATTATGTTTGTGCTTGGTGTTTAAAGTGTTTTCACTGCTGCTGGAAAGTGTTATTCACCCTGCTCCTCCATTATTGATTCACCGGCCCAAACAATCGGACGACCCTAATGTGGGTACACATGCGAAAATAGCATTGTAAATTTGCAATCCATAAAATTCGTTGAGGCTAACCTATGCGATTATACGATTATGTATGCAGTACATCTATGTATATAGTCAGCTAGCCAAAATTTGCCATTTAATATTTCATGTTGTATGTACGAGTATGTATGTAAGTATGTTGAGTTGGGAGATTGAAAAGCAAGATTCAAATTAGGGGTTGGGTAGTAGCTCACTAGAATTAGAAAATCCAAACGAGAATTGCACATGATAAATGATAAAGTTATCGATAACGACTATTTAAACTACACATGCAGTAGAGAATGTTGTTGATAATTTGTTGTGGTTTTAGTATTGGTTCAGGTAGTTGGGGATAGAGAAACATACCTATATGAGTATTGTACGAGTCTATAAAAAACTACGCTGAAGTTGTATGCTATGCCAAAAACGTAACGGTAACGGTGATTTAAGGTGACTTGCGAGAGTTTTTACTTTGTTTTAAAATTTTTGGTTTTCTTTTCTTTTTTGTTTGTTTAATTTAATATAATTTTTAGCTTTTCTTTTGTTAACAGTACATAATGATAAATTTTGTTCTTGCTGCCTCAGATTTAAAGTATGTACATATGTATATGCATGTATCTTTGTGATTATTCCAAGCGATTTGTTTACAGGAGTGTGTGCATGTGTGCTATTTAGTAGTATTATATTATATGTAGCTAACTAAAAACAAACGCAAAATGTACATATGCAATCTATTTGCTGTTGAGTTTTAACTATTAGCTGCATTTTTGTTTGTTGTATTTTTACAGATGTTTACGACAAAGTTTTCTATTCAAAAGAATTTTTGTTTCCTTCATTTTTTAAGTTTTTGGAATTTTTTTTGTTTTTTTTTTTACTGTATGTTATAATATTACTGAATACTGAACAAAATGTAGCTACATAAACGTAGGTATGTATATATACATATATATATATAGTATGTACATATAAGTATAATATGCAAGTGTTGTCTTGTTCATGGTTGAGTATTATCAATTTGCAAGTCGATCTTATTGAGTAGTTTACTTTTGTACGTTTTATTGAGTTGAAAGTTTGCTTTGGTTGAGTTTTAGTTCAGAGTTTAAGTGAGTCGAGTGAGGCTATTGATGAACGCCTAGAGCCTAAACCTATATTAGTGGGACAACTGACCAGTGAGGTGGTGCCAAAAAGTTTGTACCAGCCGATAACGATATTCGATAGATTCAGATCGTCTAGCATTATCTGTGCCACGCCCATGAATACTTTCTTTTCAATGCGGCCATAGTCGCCCCAAACGGTCACCTAAAAACAGTTCAAAGAGAGATTGTTTCATTTCGCTGGATTACTAATGCATTCGTAAATATGATTCGTTGGCTCACCTGCAACACGCAACCGTTGTAAGACTGCTTGAATACCAATTGCTGCTGATATAGAGGATCCAGAGTTCGACGTGCTGTCGATGTTTTCATTTTGTCTATGCAGCGCTTGCCCGAAACCAGATACACCTTCACGTAGGGCGCGGGCAACATCTTAGACGAGGGCTTTTGCTGCGGAAATAATCGAAAAACAGTCAAAATGTTTTGTGGTAGGGTCTACTCAAGAAATGACTAACTTGCAAACCCCTGGCACGGATGACCTCCACCTCGAGAAAACCTTTCTGATGGCACAGCGATAACTGTATATCACCCAGCGAGGGTGCGCCTAGCACCTGACGGCCCACCAATTGACCGGGTCCAAGGCCGTCCACAAACTCATTAAGGGCTCCATCATTACGGAGTGACGGTGAGAATCTACAGGTATTTGTATTTTTTTCGGTTGTCGACAGAGTTGTAAGAGACTTTAGTAAAGTTTCAACTTAACACTACCAATACATAAAATCCATTGAAAGTTTAAAAACAAATTGAAAGATTTTAAGAAAGAAGGAATTCCTATAGCCTGGTTCCACTGGAATATTATCCGTTGAACCATATCATAGACGGAAAGATATTCCACATAATAATATGCATTACGGATAATGATGTGTTTTAGAAAGCTCTGTTTTAAGTTTTATGAAATCGATCAAGAAATTGATTGACTTCGTCATTCCCTTCCAAGATATCAATATCCGTTATAAGAAGTTAGTACTAGAAACCGCCTCATAATTATGGAACCAGGCTATTATACACAGGGAGTTGTAGAAAGACAGTTAAATTGTTGTAAGTAGTTTTGGTGGCCTGTTTTTGTTGGTATGTGGATGGTTATGGTTATGGTTAGTGTTGGTGGTTGCTTATACGAGTAAGTATGTACTGACAGAGTGGTGCAGAGGAGAATTCATTTGCATGCAAGTGGGCTGTTTCTCCAGATGAAACTAATTCAGAGCCAGGATACTTTAACTGTAATTGTGTAGGATGTGTACTTATACCATAGATCCCTTAGTCACTTTGGGTAAGTAAATGGTACAATATACTAGGTGCCGGAGATGTTAAGTCTAGGTGCCTAGGTTTTAGTACTTATTGTTAGAATTTAGCTTACGGACTGTTTATTTATACACACATCAAAAAGTTAGAAACACTTTTTATATATGTATTTATGTACATATTTATAGAAATTATACAAATTAAACAATGATACAAATAACGAAAAGGTAAATACAATTTGTACAATATCATAAGACTGAAAGATACACAAAGAAGTAAAGAAGTTAATTGAATAGAACGTAAATTACGTAGAAATATATATGAATATACAAAAATGCAGACTGGCTCAACGATATCAAGGCGCACATACGTAGATAACAAGGAAGATGCTGGCAAAGTTGGACACAAATAGATAAATAACATGTTGAGAGAAAGTTGTGTTGTATCAGGCGCACGTTATGCAATAAGTAGAGTAAAGAGAGATAAAGAGCGATATATGTAGATAGCCATATACAAAGGCAATGGAAATGGAACTTGGAGAGACAGATAGAGAGAGAGTGTGTGTGTAGCGGAGACAGACAGATAAAATGAGTCAGAGTCAGAGGCAAAGAGCAGAGTTCAAAGAGATTTCGGATGTTAAATAGTATTTTGTATTTTGTATTTTTTTTTTATTTTCCGGAAACTTACGATGAACCCTCGGAGCTAGAGATTGAATGTATGCTTCCCGCACTGTAACGGGTCACCGGTGGCACCGGCGGCACCTCCACCGATCGCTGGATACTACCTGCCGAGCCGCGCGACTGCCGTTGATAATATGGATGTGGTGGTGGTAGTGTGATATGATGGTGACTAGTGGAGGAAGCACTCGCGCTCGAGCTCCCTGAATACTGTGCCTGATATTGGTCTGTCGAGAATATGATATACATATAGTACAATACGAGTAATATACAGTATGGTTTTCAGAACTCAAAAGTACAAACAGCAGCAACAATATGTTTAGATTTCAGAGTGGACTGTGTGCGACGCTGGCTTCTGGGACTCCCGACGCTGGGCTCTGGGATAACCCTGACTATACAGATATTATAGCACAGAGAGTGATCGAACTCAAAACAAACGAAATTTTAGGAAAATAATATGGAATATTGGAAACCATAAGAGTAAATAGTAGCTCATATATACAGACGTATTTATAATAATGTAAAATTAACTAAAATAATGACAGTAATAATTATAATAATAAATACATAAGGTCGATACAATTATGTATGTACGTAGTTTATTTTATAAGTATTGTTTTCTGAGTACATGTTAATAAGATGTTTGGATTTGGCTAATAATTAGCGCTATCCACTTTTACTAGTTGAATGTACCTTTTACAGATTTGCAATTTGCGTGTTGTATTTATAGAATATTTTTAGTTATGATGAACATTTTACCTGCGGTTACGCAATGCAAAGAGTTTCTTTTGTTTATAAAGATGCCAATTTTCAGAGATGATTGTTGTGAACTTGTTGTGTATGAGTAGTTTCTGGTTTGTTGTTTGTTGTTTAGTGTCTGTTTTGGCTTTCTTTAACAGAGCTCCCTGTATATAAATATGATATTATCAAATTGTTTCGCAAAAAACAGAAAGCTTGAAAACAGATGATAAACATTAGTTCATTTTGTTAGCAGAGATCGGAGTCATCGTTAGCATGCAAATTCACATGGGGCAAGTTTCGATATTGTCAAAACCGATACTGCTTTCGCTTGGCTTGTGTGGCAAAATGTTGGAATGTATGTTGTCAAGATCGTTCGAATGAACAGCCTTGGATGGTTTATACCAAGGATTAGTGGAAAAGTCTTACCGCATAACTGCAAATAATGTTTTGGTTTTCATTTAATTTGCTGAGCTTGCTTATAAGGCTGTAATAGATTGGTAGCTAAGTAGTATGTCTGGTACAAGTATATATCAAATTGATGTTTTTATAAGAAGGTAACTCAATGCATGCAAATCGAACAAAGTTCTAGAATAAAATGTTGTGTATGTTGTTTTTCTTTGGATTGGGTAAAATCAAGATATTAATAAATGGCGTTAACAATATAAAAACAAGTGGCATTTGGGTTAGTATTTATTATAAACAAATGTCACTACGAAAGTAAAATGTATTACGGACTGATATAGGAGCTTTAATACGTCGTTGCTGTCGAAACACTGAGCGCCAACATTGAGCGGCCATACAGTCGAAAGCTTTGCGTTGGTTGGCATTTGCCAGGGAAACTTTAGCAATGGCAACTGCGGCCAGGCAAAGCTTTCGATTGCCTTGGGCAATTTCCTTGGTGTAAGCCTAAAAATACGTATCGACTTTGGATTGTTTGTTGGTTGGTTGGGTGGTTGTTTGGTTTATTGCGCTTGTGGGTAAACTAAAAATCAACTATATCAAGTGGGGTATAGTTTGTTTTGACTTCAGGTGAAGCGGCAGCGGCAGCGCGCGATTAGTAGTACACAAAGCGAGCTTTTAGCAAGCTTTTATTTAAAGTACAAGAGAAAAGAGCGAGAGAGCGCGAAAAGTTTATGTGTTGCAAATTGAAAAGCTCTTATAACTAGAAGTAAGTACATGGCATCCGGTTTAACAGGGACTTTGGCTTTGCGTGTGATTCTTTTCTGTTATTCTTGTTGACTAACTAATGTTTATCATCATCGTCATCATTTTCGTCAGCCTTTGCTTTACGCATTTTCTTTGCATCGCTTTCCGAAAAGGCAACTAAAAACCAAAGTGAAAGAAATCACAAATCAAAAGTAAAACCATAAACTCAAAGCATAGCATAAAGTAGAGAAATAGCTAGATAGATAGAGATAGATTGAGAGATAGATAGAGAGTCAGAATAAGTTGGACATGTGCGCACCTTTCCCCACCAGCGCCATCGCCGAAAAACTGTTCAACTGGGTCCGCTTCCGAGGACGAGCCACGAGAGAGGCCACCGCCTCCGGCTGAGCGCATCTCGCGCGTGATATCACCAGGCAGCACCTCTTCGCTGCGATGCACCGTGAACGAGTTCTTACCCTTCTTTCCAAAGCCCATACGTCTTTTACGACCTTTGAGTATGGCATTTTATAGTTTTTTTTTTGTTGTAGTTATTTTGTGTTTGATTTTTGTATTCATTACGATACCAAATCATATTGTTAGTAAGGTTAGCATTTATGGATATGATTAGTTAGGAAACGCAAGACCGTTAAGCATGTCGAAATGAGTGTGAAAAATCAAAGATGC
Organism: Hirtodrosophila confusa; assembly: GCA_035043065.1. Classification (NCBI taxonomy): domain Eukaryota; kingdom Metazoa; phylum Arthropoda; class Insecta; order Diptera; family Drosophilidae; genus Hirtodrosophila; species Hirtodrosophila confusa. Next base: position 2,963,434 of record JAWNNI010000165.1, read on the forward strand.
TCGACTAAGATCTGATTGAATTACTTAAATGAAGCTTATAATGTTTTTGTAATCTGACATAAGTATGTAATCTGATAATCTGATTGTCAACAAGGCAACTGAACGAGAACTGTAAAAACGGCATACAAAAAGGTAACAAAATACTCATACCTGTTGCCGATAGCTGCGAGGTAGAATTGGATTTCTTGCCCATGCCGCTGCCACCCTTTGGCGACCGTTCTTGATCCACGGTGCCACCTTTTTTCCGATCTATTGTGGTGTCTGAAAGGCTACCATCTATAAATAGATTGGAGAGAATGAGAGTAATTGTTGAGACGTCATGATTTAAAAATAGTGAAACTACTCTTGAATCGTGATCTTTCAGTTGGAATGTTTTTACTTCTTATTCAGCACAATAACAAGGGAACCCACGGTTATAAACTGAAGTAGTATTTTTGTAAGGTTTCTTGTGTAAAGCTTGTGTATACTTCCATCGTATAAACACCATTTTTTTAATGACACTATTAAATTTAGAGCATAGTAATTTGTTGTACAGGCAGAAAATGTATAAAGATTGGTTTGCCAGTTACATCTCGCCGCAAATCATATTCGGCCTGTTCCGAATTCCATTCCGATTAAATTCCACAGATAACGTGTAGCATACTAAACCTAACATTCTTGTATATTAATTTATTTTATAGACTTACCCAAAAGTATGCTATACATATTTCTGTGGAATTGATTCAAAAGTGGAATTCAGAACAGGCATGTACTTATATCTCCCACATTTGACATAACCACTACTAATGTCTTCGTCTTGGATAGGGCAGAATAAAGGACGACACGGGATTTGTATGACCATGACCATAGCCCCCATTAAACGAGTATTGAATTCTGTTTCAAAAACTTTTTAGAAAAAAGTGGATTTTTGACAGCCTTAGAGATAGAGCAATCAAATTTGGAATACATGTTGGTGGTATATACCCACGTCTGATAAAGAGTTAGGATCTGGCTCCCCCCTTCCCCCGTGAGTTTGAGGACGATCGAGTGACAAACAAAATAGTTTCATAAAAAAGTTCTCCACACTCAATTTCATATCATGTGGAAAATTTCGCTTTGTGGATTTTAGGGTTGGGCAGTGCGTTAATCATCAGTCAGTCAGTTTGGTCCAACTTCTTTATTTTTAAAGATTCCGACAATCGACTTACCCATTTTCTCCCCGGTTTCGACACCACCGTCGGCTGATTTGGCACCACCAGCATCGTTGGGGCCGTTCTTCTCTTTGTCGTACTCGCTGAAGTCATCGTCCAGCATCGCATCGATCGCATCCCAGTCAATAACATCGAGCGGAGCATCCGCATCCGCATCAGTATTCGCATCGGCATTGACGGTTGTTGTTGTTGCGTTTGGTTCATTGTTGTTATTTGTGTTTGTTGTGGTTGTTGTTGTATTTGTGGCAGTTGTTGTAGCAGTCGTTGCCATTGTTGTCGTTGTTGTTGTAGTCGTTGTTGTTGTTGTTGCCGCAGCATTCGTTATATTCGACGATGTGTTTGTTATTGTTGTATTTGTAATGAGGTTTGTGCATGTATTTGGTGGTGGTTGTTGTATGTGATTAGTAGATGATGCGTCATGGGTCAAGTTGTTGGCGTCGTTTGTTGTTGTGTTGTGTGTTGATGATGGGACACGTTTATTGGGTGATGCATTTGTTGTTGTTATTGGTTGATTAGCGACACCATGATGTTGTTGTGGGGGATTTGCAAAAGAGGAAGAAGAAGCATTATTAGCATTATTACCATCGACGACGATATTACCAGCAGCGGCAGCAGATGTTGCACCACCGCTCCCACTACTAGATTTCGTCAGTTGTTCCGATGCCGATGTCATCAATCCGTTGATGGCGATGCCTTCTTTCCCTTTTTGCCTAGCTGATTGTTGTTGTTGGTTGTTATTGTGACTTTGACTAACACTAACACTACTCGCTGCTTGGCTATTGTGTGTGTAGTGGCTACTGTTGTGATTGTGGTTATGTGTACTGTTCTGTACCCCGACCCCGCCCCCGCCCCCGACACCAACACCGCCACCGACTCGAACTACGGCTTCGCCTCGCTGCGACATTGATGGGTCCATAGTCTCCATGGGCGAAAAGTTGTGCGCATTCTGTGCACTGGGTGGATGGGGCAGATTGCGCCGCCGCTTCATATAGGGAGCCGGTGGTCCATACAGCTTCTGTTGGCTGGTACGCTGCAGATCAAGGGACATATGGTTGCGAGCGTCCAGGCCTCGTCGATGGGGGCCTCGAAAGAGCGAGGGTGCCACGCCGCGACGTGTCCAGCCCACATCTGAATCGTAAGTGATGGTGACAATCTTGTCGTCTGTGACCAAGAAATGCGAGTGGCTCAGCGGATTGGCGGCGTCCACGTTAGCACCCATGTACGACTGGCGTATGTTTGTCTCCGAGCCGTAGCGTCGGGAGCTGGGCAGCTGTCCATTGCTCGGATAGGTTGCCATCTCATGTGCCGCCACCTCATCTTCATACCGTATACGCCGCCGGCCCCAGCTCTTGGTGTGCAGATCATCGTAGTCCAAGGAACGCGACTGACCCTCGTGAAACATGCGACGTCGCTCCAGCTTAGGCTTCTTCAGAATGGATGTCGGCTGAGCCCTCGCCGTCGCCTCGGCTATGGGTACAGCAGCGACCAGAGCATCCTCGCTTAGCTGTCGGGATAGCCGCAGCACGGACTGCGTTGGCAGCGAAAGTGGCGGTGCCAGCTGCGACTTGGCCCGCCGATGAGCAGTCGGCGTGGGCGTGTGCACGTGGTAGGTGGGCACTATGCCCAAATTGAGCTGCGGGCCAGTGAGGCCGCCCAGGAAATGCTGGTCAACGCATTCACCGCACATGGTCGGGTCCATTGTGGGCAGGGAGGGCTCCGAGCTGCTTGGCTGGTACATGGAGAGTGAGGGACGTCGCAGCAGCTGCTCGGAACTGTACGGGTACGCAATAGGCTGGTGCTGGGGATGCGGATGCGCATCAGCCAGGCAGCAGGGATCGGCGCAGGCGCCAATGGCCAGGCCGGGCGTGGCCAGGGCCGTATTCGTTGACAGTACCACGGGCTGACTGCCGTTCTGGCAATGGCTGCAGCTCTTATCCAGATGATCGCGCACATAGCCCACGTAGGAGCTGGGCGATGAGGATACAGTGTGCGCATGCGCATGCGCGTGATCGTGAGCGGGCATTGTTGAGCTGCGAAAGAGATTCATGACGGGCGTGGTAATGCGCTTGAATTGATCAAAGCTAGGCAGCGGTAGAGGCAGCGCATAGGCGTGGCTGTGGGCGTTCGCATGAGAGGTCGTGGTGGCGGGGGCGAGCTGGCGTCCGTTGTGGCGTCGTTGGTACATGTCAGACGGCGGTATGAATGTGGTGGGCATATGAGGCGAATAGTAAACGCAATGCGAATGCAAATGTGAGTCATGTGGTTCAAGTGGTGGCGTCTCCTCGGCCATAAGGGCTGGCTCCACAAAAAACTGTTCGACCAGCTCGCCGCTATTGGTGTCCGTCACGAGCACATGTTGGGTGGGCAATGGCAGTGTTGTGTTCGCTGCTGTTGTTGCTGCTCCATTGGGCCCCATTAGGGCTGTGTTGGGTGGCGAATCGGCGGCCGCCAGAGCCGCCAGCTGCTGCAACTGCTCGAGCTGCTCCAGCAGCAACAGCTGCTGTGTGCCACCACTGGATAGATATTCGCAGTCATCTACCTCGATGGTGTTGGCGCGGTGGTGCTCAATGGGATAGACCTTTAGACCAGTCACAGGGCCGCCAACGGCGCCGCCCAGCAAGCTATTTGGGGCGCCAAAGAGATCGCGCCAGTTGCGTGGAAAGCTGACGGTTATTTTTGGTATCGGTAGCCATTGGGGTTGGGTCATTGTGGTTTCGTGGGTCGGTGGTTTAGTTTTGGTACGTGTACGGGTACGTGTACGTGTACGGGTACGTGAAGTGGTTTGCGTAAATTTCACATGCAATTTTAACATTGATAACGTGCAGAAGACAGCCGAGTGCATCAATGGTTGGGTGGAGGTGATTGGGTGGGTGTATGACAAAAACGAACGAGCGTTGGCAAATGCAAGCGATGGTTGGCGTCCGAGGTCAACGAGTGTTATTTGTGGTGAGTTTTGACATGTTGATTTGTTTTTTTTTTCGTGGTAAGTGGTTGTTGTATGTGGTGTGAGAGTGTTGTGTAGAGCACGCAAGAGAAGCAGTAAACACAAAAGAGAGAGCAGCGCGCGTCGAGCGTTGAGCAATTTTTGTTTATTGGGTTTCAGTTTTGTTGGTTGGTTTCGTAAACACAAAAAGTAAATGCAGAAAAGAAACTTTATGTTTTTCGGATTGCCTTGTTTTCTTTTACAGTTTGTGGTTGTATGTTTTTTTGTTTTCGGTGTCGCTGTGTCGAGAGTTATGAGATAAGCGCGCTCTTCAGATTCGGTTTCAGAACTGATTCAGAGTCTAATTAACAGGGAAATTTTGGATTTTGTAGCTTCTACTCGAAAAGAGGTTCCAATTTGTGTAGCCCAGAACGAAATTTCAGCGTAATTTTGGCAGCTTTGCTTGGCATGGCTTGGCGGCTAAAACGAAGCGGGCGCGGGTGCAGCACGAGGTGCCGAGTTCTTTCTCGGCCTACTCACCTGAGTCCGCGTGAGGTGCGGGGTCGTTCTGATTGTGTGGAGAAGGCGCTGGAGGTCACACTAACTACAGACTCCATGTCCGAGTCACCGAACTCGCCCATGAAATCCTTGTCCGGCGACAGCGAGTGCCGGGGCCGCATGCGCGTATCCATCGATTGAAGATCGCTGTCGGAAAGGCCTGTATAGTGGCGCTCCCAGCCTCCCATTCCGGTGCTGCGATATGTGGCCTGGTGGTGCGGCTGGCGTGTACGATGCCGCCCAAAGCGGCTGCCGGAGGCCAAGCGCTCGTCGAAGTCCTGGCCTAGCCGATCACGCAACATTGCGCTGCGAGAAGTCTGTGGCACCTGTGGGTAAAGGCAGGAAGAAGGAGAAATATGTCATTAATGTACAGGGGAAATAATAAGGAAAGTGAATTGGTTCCAAAACAAAGAGCTCATCCTCATATATGGTGCTTAATTGTTCTTTTTTCATAAATTTGCATATGCAAATTGTGATTGTTTTTGAGTTGTATTGGCTCAGAACAAGGAAGGACTTTGAACCATGTTTATATAGCAATAGTTATCATCTATTTTATTCCTCTATAATTACATCTGACGACTCTCAATTTAAGGATTACACTGTCATCTTGTTGTCCTCGAAACGGGAATTCCATACTAAGCCTTTTCCTCTATCCCTAACCGATTTTATGTGGGCCCTGCACAGTCTTATCAACCCGACTTTTCTGACCCGATCTATTGCGCACCTGTGGCAGTTGTCGCTTCTTGGGTGATCCCGTTGGCGTGGCAGTCGCTGAGCGCGACTGGAAACGCTGTTGCTGCGTCGCCTGTGCCGCCGCTGCTGAAGAGCCTCCCCCGGCTGCGAAGGCTGCAGTATTGGGTGAGCCGTGAATTGGAAGCACTGGATAGTCAATATAACGATCGTCGGGCGGCGACAGCGATCCTCGCCGTGGACTGCTGCTTCTGTAGCCGTAGCCTGAGATGGAGTGTCCACCACCTTGGTGTCCGCCGCCGCTTCCTCCTGCGCTGTGATAATTGTCGCTGGGAGCTGCCGAGTGGCTGCGCTGGTTCAGGCTCATGCCAACAGGTCCAATGGCAGCGCCGACACCATTACCAACGCCGCGTCGATAGTAGCCCGTTGCAGAAGCCTGCAGGGCCGCGTAAGAGCAGAGAAGAGGGATCATACTTTAGTTGGGTAACTATCTACAATGCAAGTGAGGATGCTCTGGCATTTCATAGCCGGGCTTAGAGTCCAACACACGCTGTGGGCTTTGGCGAGCTTACTGCTAGGCATATGTGAGTGAAGTGGTTCTGAATTTCATTCAAGTTAATTGGAGTGTGTGTAGTTTGGTTAACTGTTACTGCAACTTCTACTGGAACACGGATAATGCGTAAAGATAAGTACAAGTTAAGTACAAGTAAAGGCATACGGATTATGTAAACTTAGTAAGAGTTTAATACAATTTCGAAACAAAATCAAGTAAACGAACTGCAAGCTACGCTCCGATCAGATGGAACAGAGCAAACCTTCTGTTTGGCAGCTGATGAAAGCGTTGCTTTCGCTTTATTACAACATAGTTAGTAGGTTGATATAAGTTGATATAGGTTTAAGAGAGTAGCAAAGTTCTGAATTGAAAGTGCAGTAAAGTGAGAGTGGGCCTTGGTGACTGGCAATAGCTAAATGGGAAAGTTATGAGGATAACTAAGAGCAAGATGTATACACTAGATAGATGAAAACCCTACACTGATAGCGACTAGAGCAACTGTAGCTTAGTCTTTCAGTGCTCAATGACGGGCTAATAATGGAGCTTTGAAGCTTCCTGCTGAGATTCTTATTGATCTTGCATGTTGTCTTTAATAAGACTATGTGTGGACCTAGGAACTGTTTATGATTACCTAATGTTGTGCTGTCTGTTCTGATTATTGTACAATTTTGAGTGGTACGTTAATTTAGCTTAGGTGCAAACCTGATTGTGATAACTTTGTCCAATGCCAGATACAGTGCGATAATCTCGAGCCACCATGCCGGCTACCCGTTTGCGGCCCTGGGGTGACATGTCACGTCTGGAGCGACGCTCGTTAAGATCGAGCTGAATTGGGAGTTATTTGGTCGCGGGAATAGGGTAATTATTTCGGAAGCAATAAGGTGACGTATTGCATATATCCAGCACATAATTACGAAGGTTTTACGTGGATGTGTGTGTATATATATTAAGGAGTAAGATAAAGAGCAAGAGAACAAGAGGAGTAGAAAAATAAATGTACATACATATATGATCAAAATGAGAGAAAGTAAATCAGATGTGTTTGTATTAGCATGAGGTATTCCAAGTCTTCTTACATTGCGCTTGTGTGTGGGAGTCTTTGTGTGTATAAGAACAGTGTACGCTGACGGGCTAATAACTCAAGTGGTTCGCTCAGGTTTAATTGTGTGGTTCTCTGGCTTATATCTGGGTATGTTGGTACATTTACGAATATGTATATTATTTCAACAGAAATTATAAGGTAAATACAGGTACACATCAATACTACACACTTAAAGCTACAAAGAGAAGCATGAGGTATCTGTGGATAGGCGAAAGCGGTAAGCATGCAGGAGCTGTCTTATAGACTATAGGCCTAAAGTGCAGCTAGAATAGTTTTTTTTTATGCTTTGGCATTTGGTGATTTGATGCAAAGTTGAGACTCAGGATTTTAGTTTATAGTTTTTTTTCTTTTTTTTGAATGGACAGCTCCCTGGCTGAATTTTTTGCAGTCTTAAGTACTTAGTATGTGTTCTCAAGGTTTTTAGTTTACACTGAATCTTAACCTAAGCCATTATTGCTTACAAGACTTAAACTAGGATTACTTTCATCTTAAATGCAAAGATTATTGATAGCTGAAAGTTGATGCTTAAGAAAAGAGAGGACAGCGTTGTATACTCTTCATCAGAGATTCTTCAAACGCCACACGCTGTTGTTGAAATAGTATGTTTGTTTTTTTTGTTTAGTACAGATTTAGTAGAGCGTAGAAAGAGCTGAGAGTTTAGAGCTTAGAGAGTGAAAAATTTAACACACACATAACAAAATAACGAATAACGACACCAATTAATTCATAAAATTCAACAAAAAACATGAAACAAAAATTACTTTTTACAATTTTCTAATGTGTGCAATATACACTGAATGGTATAGAACGCATACAAGTTAGTCTGACTGAGAACGATGTATAAATGGCTAATTCAATTGGCCTGCATGCAAATTAACTGACAGGAACAGCAATGAAGTCGTTAGGGAAATGACATGATTTCGAATATCTACCACGACAACAGAGCGTATGCGTGACGTGTGCGAATGAAGGCAGACCAACAAGCCAGCTAAAGAGCCGACAAACTGGCTAACGATGTTCGATTGTGAGATACATATAGGAGAAAAATGAACACGCACAGTAAGAAAACGGTTAAAACTGATTTTAAAGAGGGACAAAAGCACTAATTCTGAGACTGAAGTTCAAACACACTTGCACAGGTCTTTAGCGAATTGTTAATTCGTTAAAATATATAAAATATAAATAGTAAGAGTAAAGAGTAAAGTGTGAGTATCTATAGCTATAGCTATATCATGAAGACAATATTTAGCTTAGGCATATATTGACTGAAATTCAGTACAACTTTTAAGGCTTTAAGGCTGGATCATCAGATCTATTTTTTTAGAGTCTCCCTTAAATTCGAAAGTAGTAGGTAGAGCTTTTTTGTTTATAAAGGTACAAATGTCGGAGTGTTTGCTTTAGAAGAATGCCAAGACTTTAGTTAAAATCAGATTAAATGTTTAGCAAAGTAGTCTTTTAATTGGGATGTTTGCAAGCGTATTTAATCTTCAACCCTCCGAAGATAGATGTTCTTTTTGACGAGCAGCGCTGACAAATTTCGAATACACTCAGCAAGTGTATAATAAAGTTTTCTGTTCTGATTTTGAACGGAATTGCGGTGTGTGAGCGAGGGGTGTGAGATTGTTGAGCTGCCGCTTGAAGTGGCAAGCTGCGACTGTCTGTCTGTGTATACATGTGTGTGTGTGACCCTTTAGGTGTCCTCACTCTTGTTTCTGTCAGTTCTCGTTGCATAGATGTATTTGTGTGGGTCGTATAAGTATTACACAAACATACATATGTACTCACATATACATATGTATGTACATCATGAACGTAAATAATAGATTTTGATATAATTTTGTTGTTGTTGGTTATGTTGTTGTGGTTGTTGTTGTTCTTGAGTGTCTCTCAATGTGTGGTTGTTGTTGTTGTTGTTACCTCGAGCAGGGGCGGGCTGGTGGAGCTGCCCATGGATGATATGCTGGCACCGGGCGTCATTCCATCGATGTCGCATTCGGACGTTGTGTCCGAATCGCTAAGACGCGACATTGTGCTGGGCGGTGATAAATGATCTGTCGGTGTCAGTATCAGGCCGTCCACATCGCTGCCCTCGTCACGTAACTGTTCAACGTAGTTGTTGTTGTTGGTATTGTTGTCATAAATTTAGCGTCGAAATGTTATTGGAATGGAACAGAACGGAACGGAGCAAGCGAGCGAGCACGTGTTGTTACAGTTGTTGTTTGTTGTTGTGTGGTTGTTGTTGTTGTTTTTGTTGGTGGTAGTTGGTAGGTGGATTTTTGGGGTGGTGTTTGGCGAGTGCACGACAAAAACAAAATATATGACAATGCTGAGTTAATAATTTAGTTCTTTTGGACAGCTGCAGGGAACATTACATCTAAAATACAAAACCAAAACCGTAAACACAAATCATAAATAAAACAAAAATGTTGCTTTTTTAGCTTTAAAAGCTTCTCTGCTTTTCAGTTTTTTAGTTTTGTGCTAAGTTTTTCGCTCAACAAACTTTGTTGCGGGCACAGAAAACCTCAACTGGGTTTTGCGTTTACCAACACCAACATTTAGTTAAGAACGAACGCAACGAAATGAAACGAAATGGTATGAAACTTAAAACCGAACGAAATGAAACAAAAAATTAAAACAATCAAAGGTTTTCGAGTTCCTGCAGAAGACATACGAGATGGGAGGTGTCCTGGTGTGGCTGCAGCTGGTACCACTCGGCCTCGTCGTCGAGTATGTGATGGGCCAGATCAATGACCACCTCACCGATGAAGTCGTTGGCGCCATAGCGCACATAGTCCCACAGTGTGACCTGCAGAGGAGGAACAGACTGTATTCATGGAGGATCATCCCAATTTGGGATCTAAGCCGGACGCACCTCCAGGAGTCTACCGTTAAGATCGCAGCGTCGCAAAGCCGAGTAAACAAAGGTCTGACCCCAACGCGGCTCGCAAGTGGTGCCCACCGTTTTCGTTCGTCTCTTGGACTTGTGGCTGCGATCGGGCAGAAGGAACACCTGCAATCATTAGGCTCATTAGCAGCTGTCACTTGGTGGTGAATACCAGGTCACTTACTTTTGCATAAGGATTGCGGCCGGCGCCGCTCTGCCGCAGCGGCAGACCCGTCGCGCATACCAGAGTCACGATCATTTGCAGGGTATTCTGATCGTAGCCCAGCTTCAGCTGTAGCCGCCCCTCGATGGGTATCGGCTGTGTGGTAATGCCCATACCATGGTGTGCCACATGCGAATGGACATGCGAGTGCGTATGCGTATGCGGATGCGGATACTGGTGCGGATGCGCGTGCGATGGCGGTGATGGCGCTGCCGGATGGCAGTGATGATGATGGTCCGCCGTCGTTGTGCTGTGCAGGCCGCCCGAGGCGGCAGCGGCTTGTAGGGTGGCGCTGCTGTTGCTGCTGCTTCCGCTATTGCTGCCGCTGCCGCTGCTGTTGTTATTGTGACTGTGGCTGTGGCTGTGGCTATTGTTGTGGCTAGCTCCCAGACGCTGTGCGTGCTGTGTGGTACCGCCACGTTGCCGCAGTCCGTTGCCCGAGCCACTTATATAGAGATCCGGCGAGCCGGGCGAGGTTATCAATACACTGGGCTTCTCACGCTGTAGCTCGATGGCTTCAACGGCAGGAGCTGCATTGAATAGAGATACGGAGAATGTAGCATAAGGAACTGTACCGGACTGCTCCAAATTTCAGTTTCGAATCAATTCCACAAAAATTTGTTAAGCATCATTTCATTAATGTTCAAAAATCAGTTACAATTACAATAAATAGTAAGGTCATTGAATCTGTATTGCTCCAAAAAGTGTGCTACACACTTTTCTGTGGAATTGAGAAGACAGTGAGATTCAGAACAGTACTGTATAATGATTTTCGTTAGATTTTGGGTTTAGTTTTGTATTCTGTGTTGCTTAGACATACACCGTTCGCTTGTTGTCAATGTATATATGTATATATATGAAGTGGTAAAAATGAAGTGTTATGTGCCTGAATAGAGGTTGTGCTTAGACCTACACTGCTCAACCTGTCTGTTAAGGACATCTGCTGTACTAACGGGCGCTTTATATAATCACTCCCACGCACAAAGACACACAGGACAAGCAGGAAGCCCCCGACCCTACCCTCAGTGTTTCATTCTATGTACCTTTACGCTGAAGGTAGCGCCCTCCACTGCTGACCACTGCGCTTCCAGCCATGCTGCTCGCTAGTCGGCTGTGGGGAGTGTTTGCCGAGGAGCGACGTGTAGCGCTACTGCCGGACCCGGAGCAGACACTAATGGGGCTAACGGTACTGTTGCTGCCGCCGCTTTCGACGCTGTTGGGGCCAGTGGGCAACAGCAGAGGTCGGCATACAAGCAACTCCACTTGTGCATCCAGTCTACTCTCGTCTATAATGTCGTAGACCTCATCTGAACCCTTGTTGTGCAGGCTCCGTCCGTTCCACTCGATGATCTCGTCGCCTGCATCGTTGAAACCATCGTTGTTCATGACATAAACGTGTTGTTGTTGTTGTTGGTGTTGTGAATGTGTTGTTGATGCGATCGACGATGACGAAAACAGAGCGAGACGAAGAGAAAGTAAAGAGACAGAGCATGTGAGTAAGTTAAGAGCGGTGGTGTTGATGTGCTGTGATTGGTCGTTACCTGGTCGTATGCAGCCTTCGAGATCGGCCACCGAACCGCACTTCACCTTCTCCACGATAGCGCCACATGGACCTCCGATGCCAATTGGCTGACCGCCGTTCACCTTTAAGCCTAATATATCTTCCCCATCATAGTATTTACGTAAAATCATGTGACCAATCATGCGAGTATTATCCGCGGATGTTTGCCAATTCACCGGATTCTATAGATACATGTGGGTATGTACACGCAGAGTGGTTGGACGTTACGGTGGTTGGGTTGATAAGTGGTGGTGTTGGATGGGTGTTGAACGGGTGTTGGGTGAGATCGTGGATGTAAATTTTGCAAAGTTTTGTTTGGTATTTTGGTGTTGCGGGATGTCGATGATCGTATGCAGGAAGTAAAATGGTTTATAGTTTTAGATTTGCACCATACAATATCTTATTGATAGCTTAGACTAACATCTTATATAATGAGTTAAACCAAAAAAAAAAACAACAATTAAAAGTAATTTTTGAAAATATTTTGTACAATTTGATTTTACATTCATTTTGGTTCTTTTCTTATGAGCTATAAACAGTTTCTACTAAGTTTGGTTAAGATATGCTCTTTGGATATTGTAGATAGTATATAGTAGTTTTCATTCATATTTTGCTTGAAGTCAGCATTAGACCTACTTTGAGAACACACACGTTTCAATTTGATTATTTGAATCAATTAAGATTGACAAGATCAATGTCAATATCGAAAATGTTAGAAAAGTGTTGGGGATCAGTTGTTACAACATTAAGAAATCATGCGATTAAAGACGTGCGATTTAAGACAGTGTGGGCAAAGGTTAGTTGATTACATTTCTAGGATTACGGTGCGTACTGGGACCGGGACTAGGACTAAGCTCGTGCTTTGTAAAGATTGTTGGTGGTTTCGTTAGGTAGCTTGGCTTAAATTAACGCCCTCCATGCAAAGGGAGTAACAGTCAGTAAACACATAAAAATAAATTTTAAATGTTTTGGCATGCGATTGTATTGACAAGAGTAGTAAGTTTTGGTACTGTAAATGACTGAAATTAGTTGAATTTCCGTAGAGGTGGAAGAGACTTAAGAGTGTGACCTACGAAGAATGCAAACTGAAAAAGTGAAGAGACTTAGAGCGCTATATATGTGAAAGGGGATATTTTGATTAGACGTACGATTTGTAGACATGACAAGAACAACAAACAGAGATTAAGAGAGAGAGAGGAGAGAGAGAGAAAAGGGAGTGGAGATAGAGAGAGTTACATATAAACTTGGTGACTGCTGGGTTCAGTATCATATATCATGTACAGATTGACAGACAGACAGACAATCCTTGGGACCAGAACACACTCAGACTCTACACAGGCACAATGCAATTGGGAGCACTTTTGGGTCTTTTGGGCGCTTTGGATGCCTTCGCCTGGTGCTGCTGGTGTACCTTGGGGCCATCACCGCGGTTTGAGTCCTCGCTGCTGGTGAAGGTGCTGCTTGTGTCAATACCAGAATCTTTGGTGGCCGAGTCCTGGCTGCCCTGTCGCTCGGCATCCCAGCGCGCCCAGTCACCGTCCGGGGGCTGGGTTAGCTTCGCGCTCGTGAGCAGTGTGGCCGCGCCTACATCCACCGCCGTCGAGGGCAGTATTGTGGTCACCGGTGGTAGTGTGCCAATGCCTGTGCCAGTGGTACTGCCGGGAGGCACCATGATTGACTCATCGTCATGCGCATCGAAGCGTACGGTTTTCTTTATTCTCCTTTCGGTGAATCGGCGCGAATCCTGCGCTGCCGATGATGAGGATGTGCTGCCCGTGGGCTCGTCCCAGTAAACGGCCTCCGTGGAACTGAGGGAGCTGCTGCCCCCGCCGCCACCAGCGCCAAGCAGGCCGCGCTCTCGGCTCAGGCTGCCCCTGTCAGCTGTGGCTGACATGGCGCCACGCTCATAGGCAGGGCCCGCGCCCGCACCGATTACAATCTGCGGCTTGCTTTGGCTCTGTGGATAGTAGCTGCTGCTGGTGCTGCTACTGCTGCTGCCTCCGCAGCCGCTGGCCGCTGCCAAGGGCGGTGCGCGACGGAAGGCGCCACCACCCGCACCAACACCAGGAACAGCACCAGGACCTACACCAGCACCGCCAGTTCCCACCGTTCCGCCCGTCGCAAATTGTCGCTCGTGATTGCTGCGATTGAGCGAGTTGCGCTGCTGCACGTCCAGCCGCGCAGTCCTAGTCAAAGGATACTGTTCCAACCGCTCGCGATGCTGCAGCTGCAGCTCGTAGCGATCACGCTGGTCTGCCGAAACGTAGAGCCGCTGGTTCGTCTGTCCTAGCAGCCGAATGTCACTCGACCCATAGGATCCCCCGACAGTCAGTAGATCGCGCTCGTTAAGGCTGCGCTGCTGGCGCCAAGGATCCGTGCGCACCTGTAGACGCCCGCCTGTAGATGTAGGATGAACTAGTAATGGTTGGCAATTACTCTTGGCTAAGGTATCTAGGGTGGTACTTAAAGGGGGGCTGAAGGCTCTAAGGGAGTATTAATGGGTTCTCAATTGCTCGAATTGCTTTATTGACGCATTCGCTGTAGATGCTGCTTGCCTGACATTAGTTTGTTGTCCTTTATATATTTCGATATTCTCGACGAAATGTTAACAAGTGCAAGTTTTTAAAAAATATGCTGTTATGCTTGTTGTTTTTGTTGTTGTTGTTGTTGAATAAGCAAAAAATATATATTATTTAAATAAATACGTATGGGTATAAGACTTATGTATGCATATGTTATATTCATTCTCTGCCTTTACCAGGACTATAGTCTTTAATTTTTAGTGTTCACCCTAACTGTCAGTTAACTAACTGGCGCTTAAATTTGGGAACATTAAAAAAGCGACCTAGGATCCAGTTTTCCTGAACTCACACAGTCCTAAGTAAATGCTGAAAACGTGACCTTAGAGAAGTGTAAATGTGGTGAATATATGTATGTATGTAAGCTAGTTATGGGTATACAATATAAAAAGTAGACCTACGATTGAGAGAGCTGTACACGGTGCCAAGGTTGCATAGCATATACTACTTATATGTATGTAGATCAGATGAGGTCTGAAGCTTGGCAAACGGTTCTACTGCTCAAGACCTAACAGTGATTAAGTGTGTAGCTTTAAGACAGATTTTTGGAGGTGCTGGGTTTTTAAAACGTACCAGAGAAGGCAACTGGGTAATATTTATTATCGGAAACAGTGCCTGGGACTTGGACATATAATTAAATATATCGCAATACTTATCTTTTGTGGCTAACGAATCAATCACATTATGTTGTTTATAGCTACAATATGAGTTTTGATTTATTTGGGCCTAAATAACTACTTAATGGTTGGCTCGCTCGGGGAGGGGGTACTGTGAAAGCGTGTTGAGAGTTTTGAGTCTTATTCTGTTGTGCATGTTGTGTTGTTGTTGTTGTTGTTGAAGTAAGGAGGAAACAGGAAACAGCGTTACGATATCCATGCAAATTCTTCACGTAGTTTTTTTTTCTTTAATCCTTAGAATAACATTTACAATTATTTTGATAAAGTAATGAAAGGAGGTAAAAAATATTAAAGATAATTAACGCAAAAGGATTTAACAAATTGTAAGTGTTCACAGCGCAGCGGGCGGAAGTGTTCAGGAGTGAGGTTTCCAAAACATGTGGAGTGAAGGGGGTTTAAGCAACAGAAGAAACATTAACAAGGACCCTGAGAAGCGCTTCTATGCGCTTCTCATTGGGCTTAGGCACACGCACACAAACATCGAATGGAAATAATGCGAAGAAAGGATTAAGTCTAAACAGTGTGGACTGGAGAAAGTGCTTAAACGTAGGAAAGTAAGGAAGGAGAGAGACGACATTAATTGTAGTAAGTACGAGTACATTCCATTTTGTGGCTTTCAAAAATTATAAGAAACGATAACACGCAGTATAAATGCTTTGAAATTTGTGAAAACAAAACTTTCTTGTTTTTTTTTGTTCATTTGGTTTTTCATTTTGCTTACATTTGCATGAATCTGTAGATCGCCGGGCGAGAGATTTGTTTGGACACTTTGCACGCCGCCAAAATTACCTGCTGTTGTTGTTGGTGTTGTTGTATTATTTGCAATATTTTTATTTTATTGTTGCGACATTTTGCGACAAATTTTTAAAAATTTGTAAAAATTTCATTTGCATAATAGTTGGTGGCGGGCATTTGAGTGGGCAATTTTTTTGAGTTTTGTTTTTTTTTTTAAAATTATTTATTTTGGGTTTTGTTGGGGCGCACATTGTAGTAACAAATAGAAAGAGAGAGTGGAGAAAATATTTTTATATAATATAAATTATAAAGAGGTGAAACTAATTGACACAAGGTAGTTGTGATCGCCTTAGACTTATTTAGACCTAAGCAGCTTATCTACTAGCTTACGACTTAGAATAAGTTTAACTTAAGATGCCTTAGCCTAAACATGCTCACAAGTGTTTGAATTCTGCTAAGTTATCTGGCAGCCTATTACTGTAATTTAAATTGTGCTTAACTGGATTAATTAGCCAATACTAAATCAATAGTTGCTTGGTTTGAAGCACCCAATGTACTATATATGTACATATATCTCTAACTACTGTTTGATTTGTTTTGCTACAAGCTGGAGGAGTAATGTAAATGGCTTAAAGATCGCAGTGCGTCCATTGCTTTAAGCTTTTAAACTTGACACACATACATAAACATGGCCAGCCTAAAAGCTATAGTATTGTGTCCCACAAACACGAGCACAAACACACGCACCCAAGCGCTCGGCATACGTATGTATATGCATGTATGTGTATTTAGTTGTCCTCCTATTGTGAGCCATACCCCTGGCATAGTTTCCTTTGACTTTGGTCACGATATAAAGCGTTTATTGTGCCCGTAACGACTACAAAAGCAACAAAAAATATTTTTTTAAATTACATAAAACAGCAACGATAACAACAACGACGTTTTAGGGTACACAAAAGAACTCACAAAAACAAAACAAAGCAAGACTAAAGTAAATTACACAGCTCTACAGTTTTCAGAATTGGGTTAGGTCCCATGTCGAAAAGAAACCAATTTCAAATAGCATACATATATTCAACGATTCTAAAACCTTTTCAACAGTCTTGAGTTCGGAAACATATACGATTACTTTTCAAAGTTAAATGGAAATATTCCATTAAGCACTATTTGTTATTTTTAGTATTTTCTAGTATGGTGGCCAAGTGGGAAAATTTACCAACTCGAAACACGTAAGCTTTGCAATGTCATAAAATAAATGCAACTATATTAAATACAAAACCGGTACATTTTCTAATCTTAAACATTTACAAACAATTTTAAGGAAATATTCAATTGAAAATGTATTAAAAACTGACTAATAGCCCCTTTCCAGAATATCACATCCAGCACATTTTGTAGATTTGGGCGGAATGTGTAGTTCAAGCCTGTACAAAATCCCAGGCCGAATGATAAGTGCAGCCACAATTATTATAAATGATGCCATTCGCAACGGCAGTTTTTAGTGTTTTGTTATCAAGCACGCGATGTTTATCGATTAAGTGGTGCAAAAGTAAACAATGATCAGCTGTTGTGTGCATAATTATTAAAATCAATAGTCAAATGTTGATATTTTAATATTTCAGTAATTAGTAGGGATGAGGTTAAAAAAGCAGGACGGTCCGGAGTTGCACCCTCCGACAGGGACACCGCCTTTTAGAAGCAGTGTAGTTTGTGCACATCCCAGGTGCGCACTCGCAATTTCATTGAAAAATTCTCCCACCTACGCATCGCAGTCATCCCCCAATTGTTCCAAATCGTTCGAATTCATCGCAACCATTTGCATATTCATCAGCAACGTTGCTTTTCTCACTTGACTGCCATTATTTGCCATATTATCCACTTTTTGTATTAGATTTGCATCAAAATAAACCGAACAGCTGATTTATTACGGGCGAATGACAAATTGGCAAATGTGTATTTACCGTTTCACATTTGACCGTGGAGAGACTCAACCGAATGAGTTGAAATTTGTTGCAGCTGCCCGTGGAATGGGAGGGTCTATGAAATGCCACATTTTCTGGCAATTTTACTTTATTGACATTCAGATTGTGTTTGATGGATAGTTGCGAAATATGTTGCCTTTAGCTGAAACTGCACGTTCTTGTAGCACAGTGTAAATTGAAAGGCAAATGCCGAAACGCACGCACAATTGCAGCAAGTGGAGAGGGTAGCAGGGGACGACCAAGGCGAACAAGAAAAGAAGGCGCAAGAGATGGCAAAAATCAATAAAGTGTACAAAAACACGGATGGTCGGTATTTTCTAACTGCCCTTTGTTGTGAGTGTGTGTGTGTGAGAGAGTGGTGTGCGTGTGTGTGTACAATCATCGCATTGTGCCAAACGCACAACAAGAAATGCTAAAATCAAATAAACTTTGCCTTAGTTTGTGTTTGCCTGCTTTTTTTTGTGTGCTTGCGTCTGCTTCACTGCGAGTATGTGTGAATGTGTGTGTGTGTCGGTGTGTGCCACACTTGCTTCCTGTTTTATATATTTTTGTCCATAAATTCTAGCCAGTTGCCTGACACTTGTCAGGGGTTGGGTCGGGCGACGGGCAAGAGGCGAGAGGCGAGGAGCGAGGGTTGCGTTTGCGTTGGCGAGGTGTTTGGGCATTGCGGCTGGCAAAAGCACAGCAGGCGAGAACAGCTTGTTCTATTTATAAACCAGCAAGCAGCGCACACAAACAAGCACAGGACACACAAGCACGCACACACACAGATGCAAGGACAGACGCGTGCGCATAAATAGCGCAAACAAACAAAAACAACAAGTACGCACAAAATGCGTTAGTGTTGCTCGTGTTATCCCTTTGGCTCGCCACCCTCAATGTTCACATTAATGTCACTCATACGCACAGTTGCACATGCACACATACACACACACACACACACACACACAATTTTGTGCTGGCTTGTTGGTCAACATTTTAATTAAATTCGTCTCGTTCCCACGGCTGCATTGGCTCACATTTTAAAATAGGCCGCAGGACACACACACACACACATATCCACACCCGTACACCTACACACAGTATCTGTGGTCTATATTTATTTACTTATTTACGGCTCGGCCGCCATATGCGACATGTTTCACGTTGCGGCTGCTACTTTTGTGGTTGCTTTTTGGCCATTTGCTTACTTGGCTATTGATTTCGCTTTATTCATGAATTAAAATTTGTTGAAAAAAGTGTTGCATACTTTTTGGGCGCTAATCGCAATGGAAACACACATGAAAAAACAGAATGAAGGATAGAAAGAAACACTTTCACAAAGCTCGTTTTCAATACAGGGCAGCTGATGATGAAATGATGCGGAACGCGGGGGCGAATGCAATTACAGAAGCTGCTTGATCCATATTCCTTATACATACATATATAATGATACCATTGCAGAGATTGATCTTATATGTATGATGCACATAACATACACTTACTGAATCAAAAGGATCCACGGTCGCAAAAACTGAAAAAACGCTTACGATAGCGGATCAAAGGCTCCGATCTTCACGTATAAAAGACAGTGTAGAGGCTGTTCCTAGCTTCGAAGAGCTGCCAGCTCAGATCTAATCGAAATTGAACAAGAAAATCTAAGCTCGATTACTGATATTAAATTCATGATATAGGTAAATTGGAAAAATTAGAAATTGGTGAGTTTCGCGTAAAATATTGAGCTATTGTAAAATACTTTACACTAATTTGTAACTTTAATATTTGTAAATTGTAAATTCCTCGAAATTGATGATGAATCCTCTAGCTAGAAGAAAAAATAGGCTCCTGAGTAGGTCATTTCCATCGAACAGGCGACATAATAACTCTCAGCCCGACGAAAATCCTTGCATTCGTGCTGCAGGTAGGGTGATCTTTAGGCTCAGAAGGGGGTACTATAGATCATATATGTATGTAGATCGCAGTGGACAAGTGTCCCAATTGTAATACTATATCATTTTAATTTATAGCTGAACTCTCATTTATTTTGAATTTCCTTTCTTTATTATATGACATTAAATATTTTAAAGAATTTTATTTGTTTTATTTTGTTCTTTCTTAGTTAATTCTATAATCAATTTCATGAAACTCGTCTGCAATGGCTTCAGAATCTTTCGGTGTGCCGAAAATATTTCTTCCGTTTATGTTGATTTTTCACAGTGTATATCTAAGCGTTTTTGGCATTTGGGGTTTTGTTTATTTCAACTGGCAATTTTGGGTTATTTGGCACATGTCTGCAATTTTCGGTACTCTGTAATCGGTTTTTTGTTGAGCTCTGTTGTGTGCTAATCTATTTGCATTTTGCATTTAAATTTGCCACTGCTGCGCCTTTTCTAACTGTTTTCAGGCTGTCTAAGCATTTTTGGTGTGGTTGTGTGAGTGTGGCAGTTGTTGTAGTTGGTGTTGAATGCTGGCTGTGATTGTTGTTGTTGTTGTTGTTGTTGTAGCTGCACACTCACCTTGTTGTTGTTGTTTTAAGTTAGTGAAGACTAATATTAATTTGCTGAGCGGTTAATTTTATTTATTACTTCTTATTCTTTTGACAATGCCCAACATTCACACACTGGCAATTTTAATACACATTTAGTATAAGTATTTAATTTAACATGTGCTTATCCACTTAAGTTTCCACTTTGACTTGTCGCCTAATTCTCAAATTGTGTTAGTACAAGTTGTGAACACACACACACACACACACACACAGAGATAGACAGGGAGGGAGGGGAAGGGGGCACACAGGTAACCTCCGGGCAGTGCAGTAAACAAATCGTAAATGTTTTCTTATTTGTTTTCGCTATGCCCTTCAACGTAAAAGGAAAAGAGCCAAAATAAAGCAATAATAAGAATAATTTCTCCTACGCAAGAAAATGGTCTAGGCGGGTTCTTCGCATGTGTGCGTGTGTGTGGGTGTCTGTGTATAGTGTGTGTGTTGTGTGTGTGTGTGGGCGGCCATATGCAAAGGCGCCCATTGGGTGCCACAATTTGCGCAGTTTTAGGCTGGCCAAAATTTGATTTATGCCTTGATTCGATATATGAATGTACTTTGTTGGAATTTTCCGAGTTGGCGACAACAACAAAGTACGTGCAAAATGTTGGCAGCTAATTTTGCGAGTTGCAAAAAGCGTTTTATTATTTATTTATTTATTTCATTCGCTTTATAAACAACATTGCACATGCGATAAATTGAATCCGATGTTAATTCTTTTAAATACATTTGAATTTTGTAATATTTTGTGTGCCCCACAGCCTTTTGTGTGGGTTTGGAAACAGCTTGCACACTGCATTCACCTTCTCAAGGCGTTCTTATTAATATGTCTTCTATGACACGGTTAACCTTCACCGAGCGGGTTCTTAATCATTTATTTACCAATGCCAATTAATTGTAATTGCGGCTTGTTTTACCGTTGCCTTTGTGCCACGTAGTATTCCCGCACACATAAACACTTTTCTACAATATAATGGCCGACTTTATTTTCCTTTGCACAATTTGCTCCTCAAGGCTGTTTTTAACTTAACCTTAGCCTTAAATTCCGCACACTCGGAGAAAGTTTCACTTTCGATTTCTCGCAATGTTATTCGCGTGTTTTGCACTGTCACGAAAGTCGTTTCGATTTAGCGAACCTTGCGATGTTTTCCGATTTTCCATCATTTATTTTGTTAGAGTTATTTTCATTTGGATTTTCCGACACGTGCGACTTTTTGGCGTGGACCGCGGCGGCTGTTTACTCGCCTTTAAAGTTCATCGAAAACTAATTTCGTTTCGAATTCATAAAAAACCTCAATGGAATTTTGCTTTACGTTTTCGCTTTCCTTTAGCGCCTACCCTCAGTTGTTGTTATTATTGTTGTTGTTGTTGGTGGTGGTGCTTCTGCTGCTGCTGCTGGGAGCCTACAACATTTCCAATAACAATGTTACAAGTTCGCCATGTTGTTGTTGCTGTAAAAGCACTTTCCCATGACGCTTCCAATGCACAACTAAAAATAAAGTTAAGCGTGGCCACATCGCCTGCGACGGCGACGGCGACGGCGACAGCGAGAACGACGCCGACTGTGACTGCGACTGCGACGTTGACTGCGATAACATTGACAGCTGCTGCCTCACGCTGGGGTCAGCGGGTTGTACCTCGGCCAGGGGCTTTGGTTGTGGAGGCTGCCACTGGGACTATAGCATGTTGGGTCTGTCTCTGTTGTGTTGTGTTTTTGTACCATTTCCACCTCCAAGGCGAATCGCAAAATCAACGTGTTTGTCTTTGCTTTCCAGCCGGGGTGGCAACCCCCGTCCACCAATGCCAACCTCTCCCGCCAAAGCGTAGGCGCGCGCGTGTTGGATGCTTGACTAACTGTTCTGTCTAACTGGATTGCAAGTGCATTAATTCTTGTGCTTCCTCTACTTCTTGTTATTGTTGTTGTTGTTAGCGAATTCGTAGTAAAGAACATGACGATGCATAAAATGAAATGCAGTGAATGAAATGACGTCGCTTCACTGAAGTGGAGGGGATTCGAGTATGCTGAAGGGCTGAGGAGAGAAGCGCGGGCGTGACGTAATGTGATCTATGCGTGGGAAGACAACGGATGGCGTCATCGAAGCAATACTTCTCGTGCCGTAATGTCATTACGTCAAAGGACTTGACTTACGGATTAACAGACTCAAATGGCTGCATTGTTTTCAGCTAATACCAGAAGAACGGCAGGTCTCAATTGGAATTAGAAACTTTTCTTAGAGAATTAAAATGAAATGAAAAGTTTAAGCCACGAATACTATATTAAGAGTATCTTCAAATGTCTTCGAAGAGTCTCGTTGCGGATGCTACAAAAAACAGAGTGTTATAGTGTATAGTAGTCATAGTCATTATTTTCTGCACATCTTGCAGCATAAAGAAAAATTCAAAATATATAGTACTTTAAGACAACATACATTTTTGAAGATATCAAATTTTGGATGTTAGGCTATTTTATTATCAGCTAATTAAAATTATATTTTGGGTGAAAAAACTTTTGATCAAGATTCTGATTTTCATTATATTGACGGCCAGAAAATCAATTTTTTGATTTGCCTTAAACCACTGTTTAATACAGTTCATTATCTTAAACTGCCAGATATTAAAGGGTATTTATTAATCATGCAAAAACAATCAAATCAATACATGCATCATAGTACATAGTTTTTATCCTCGTGTTCTTTATAATCATAAACCACCAAATGATCCTTCTCTGCCGGATCCGACTTAATTATATAGAGATTGTATTGGAAATCAACATATATCCCAAGTTTTATTAGCTGGCAGAACAGATAGATATGAACAGATAGGGATGTTTTCCCATCGATTCCGCTCAATGTTCTGTTTTAAAACCTTAATAGCTGTTCGCTCCGAAGTGCCTATTGTGCAATGTGTGAATACCAGAGCATTAAGAGGATGCACTCAATATCTAAATATAAGAACTATTTAGTTTCGCAAGACATCGTAGAAGGCAACAGCCAGTCCCGAACACTTCCCACCCCCGCTGCCGGGGGACCATCACCGCATGGTCGTTGAGTTAGTAACTCTGAAAGGGAAGTACACGTTTGGGCTTAAATCAAATAAATTTGACATTACGCGCGCTCTACAATATCATCAGCTGCTGCTGAGGACGTGGAATACGTGAAGATGTGGAGTGGGGAACGGCTCGCGGGGCTGGGGACGGCATGCCATGCAGCGCATGCGCGCTGCATTCCATTTGTGTTTGTGTGTTTGTTTGGAAACTTCCAACGTGTGTCTGGGAAAATTCCAACGCATGGCGTCTGGGGATGCACTGCGTGCGACTATTGTGAACAGCCACGTGGTGAGTTGCGAGTTACTGTGGTGAACTTAAAGCGCGTGGCTCAATGTGGTGAAAACTTAAGGCACGCGCCAGTGCAGCTGCACCAGGCTAGCTGCAACACGCTTGCGGAGAAGGGGGCTTTGTGGAGCCCAGAAGAGGGCCGTGAAGGGGGTGCCTCTATCAGCCAAGGTATCGCTGCAGTATTGCTCAACCTTTTGCCTGCTTATCGACGTCGCTGGGTGGACCAAAAGTTTGCGGCTAATTTGATGCCACAGTTTCTTGCTGCAGGCCGCAGAAAACTTGGCAGCCAACAAAAACTCGCACTCAGTTTTTGGGGGCCAAAGTTGAAATCAATAATTATTATATGCGAGTTTGCAATTGAGTTGGTTGGCGGCGACGGAGGCGAGGAAGGCGGGGATAGTTGGTGGTGGCGCTGTAGATGGTGCCGGGCGTGGCAAGTGCAACATGCTCGCCAGAAACTTTGCACGCTAATGTGTAGCAGTAAAAAAATTAAAAGCACCAGTCGCCATGTTGCATGCGCCTTGTAGTAGGCGAGGCAGGCAGCAGCACAAACAAGCTGAATTGTGGCACAGATAGGGCGGAAGGAGGTGTGGTGCAGGGGGGCAGGCTGGCAGCCAAGTGCCAACAAGAAACTTTCTAATTAGGATAATAAATTTGCCAAGCAACGCACTTGACAGTGTCGCTGGCGACGTCACTCAGCACAACATGAAGGAAGCATTGCAACAGCTCCCACCTCTCTCCCCGCCTAGCCCACCAAGCAGCCATCAACTGATTGCTTGCGGTTGCTGCCAAAAAGAAAAAGTCCTTGCCTTTGCCTTTGCCGTTGTCGTTGTCCAATGTTGTTGCAGCTGCTTGGAAAATGTGTTTTCGGGTCAGCTGTGCCCCAGTATCCCCACCGTTCCGCTGCTGCATATAATTTATGCTGATTGCATTTAACGGCCAGTTTCAAATGAAAGCTACAGAAGTGTGCGCCTAAAAGTATGCAGCGTCCAGAAATGCGCACTGATGACCCCTCTCCGACCCCCCCCCTTACCTAAGTGAACAATTTATTTTTTTATTTTATTTCGCTTATGTTGGCATTGCGGCTGCTGTGGCCGTGGCTGCCTCTGCTGTTGCCACGGCTGTTGAGAGTCAAGTGGCCCCATGATAAGCGCTTCGAAAGGTTGCCCCGTGCAGAAGGAACCTACACACATACATACATACATATACATAGCATTTAGGGTGTTTGCATGTTCGTGTGTTCTGAGGTTTGTGCTTTCTTTTTTTGCATTGCGGCACATGCAACTTGCGTTTTCCTTTGTGGCTCTAAGGCATTTGAAAACTTTTCTTTGCAGTTTGGCAACAATTTGCAGAGTGAAAAATTATGTGAAAATTTAAGACTTCCTTTTTAGCGCCAGCTGTATGCCGTTATTTGAAGCCGATTACACTGCGAACTGGGTCAGTAAATGTGGCTATTTCAGTTAGCTAAATTGCGATTCGATACGGGCCTTAACTTGCGAAAGGTAAAACTTCTTTGGTTGTTGTCGAGCACTTAAGTAGAACTTACTTATCAGCCATATTCTGGGTTCCATTTTGGAAACAATTTCGCTAAGATGTGTAGTATAGGGTGCATTGTATGTTCTGTGGAATTGCCTCGAAAGTGAATCCCAGAGCATCGGCTTTAACTAATTTTACGGCTAGATTATTCTGTACTTATGGTTAAGGATACGTAAGATCTAAGAGCAGTGTCTCAGGGTAGATGAACAGCAAAAACATATATACAAGTATGCAAAAAATCATTTAAAGTGTAAGTGAAATTATAGAACAATTTTGATCGAAAAACATTTATAAACTTTTTAGTGGAAAGCCAAAAGAGCTAAAGGAAGAGACAACGCACCAATGAGAGACAGCAGTGTGTTACTTTAGGAAAGTTATTGTTTTTTTGTTTTTGGTAAATTTTACAATATTTTTTTATTTTTGAGCGAGCGAGTCAAAGAGAGTTGATAGAGAGAGAGAGAGAGAGAGACAGAGAGACAAAAAGAATTAAGAGATTTATCAAAACAGAAAAGGGATTTAATTGGCCTATGCTGGACACTTAGAGTAGTAAATTGGAAGCGAGGGAAGACACACTGAGAAAGAGAGACAGATAGTGGTGCCAGAGAAGAGCGAGCGCTTGCGCGATCAACAGTTACAGTTAGAAAGACAGAGAGAGAACGACACATCGAGTGCAAATTGGAGAAAACGATCAACTCACCGTCGTAGTCGGAGCCAGCACTGACTGTGGTAACTCCCCCAAGATGCGCCTGCGCCTGCGCGGCCATCAGATGATTTTGAAATTCCTCTTCGGAGCTGCTAAAGGATCGCTGCTGCTGCGACGCGTACTGTGATCCAGCCAGCGACCGGCGGTGCTGCTGCTGCTGTTGCTGCTGATTGTAGGAGGTTGCGTCCATGGCATGTCCCCCGCTGATCGTCAAATTGCGGGTCAGTGGGGCCGGCTTCTGGTAGCAACCACCCAATTGGTTGGGGCTGCCCACCTGCTGCGGCTGCTGGTGGACCTGGGCATGCGTGGCTGTTCCTTGGAATGGCTGCTGTGGGATTCGCTGCTGCTGCTGCTGCTGATGCTGTGGATGTTGCTGACGCTGTTGTTGTGGGTGTTGTGGATGTTGCGGATGCTGTTGTTGCTGTCGTGGGGCGAACTGCTGCTGCTGAGGCTGTTGTCGCTGCTGCTGCGGCATAAGATGCTGTTGCTGTTGCTGCTGCAGCTGCTGTTGTTGGTTGTGTGGTTGTGGCTGCACCTGGCTGGGATGCGCCAGATGTGGATGTTGTCGCATTAGACCATCGAGTTCGCCCTAAAATCAAAGAGCAAGCATTAAAGCAGACTTTCTTGAAATTCTTCGATCCAACTTCTTACACCCAAAAGTAACTAAATTGTGATTCAATATATTTTGTGTACTTCTGACTATTGACGCATTTTGGAATTATTAACTTAAATCAAATCAAAGAAGTAAGACCACAAAAGATTGTCGCGTTTGGTCATATTTGTTTTGAAGGGCATGAAATCAAATATGTACCTATCAACTTAATAATAGTGTACGAAATTTACATATCCTTGCAGCACTTAAGTGATTTCAGAGTTTGCATGAACAAGCACAGACCAGCATCAGCATTAATAAATCTGGGATAAAGGATCTGACGATGAAAGAAGTAAGGCTTAGTTCTGTTTCTAGTTCTGTAAGAGCCCTTTTTGTCCTTACTGAGAGTCTATGTATGGAAAAAATTCAAGGCTGTGCGTGCAGTTGCAAAATAGGAGCAATCCAAAGCAAACAGCAATTTGCAAAATGTATACGCAGGCGGATGTACCATACTGTTCCTGCTACGGCAGCACTCTTTTTGTTTAGTTATTTCCTTACTTCAGTTTAATTAAATAAGTTGTAGCACAATGTTCGCTAAACAAACTTTTAATTTCCGGTGCACTCAAATCATAATCAACTGACCACTGAATCGTTGCAGGTCCGCTAAATTCATTTAGGGAGAACACAAAGTGGACAATATCAAACGCTGGGCTTAGTACCTACATACATATATTCAAAAACTATAGTAGTTATAAGCAGCTGTCCAAGACCTAACATTAATCAATTGTCGTATGTGAAAATCATTACTTATTAATAGCTGGTAATATCGATAATGTGCCTGTTAAGATGGGGATTGTGACTGATATCGGGACTGTGATTGTAAATATTTCACTGTGACTGCGGGAGTGACCTGTTTCTCAGTCACCGGTACGACGAAATGGTTGTTCATATAAATAACTATCTGTATTGTCCGGTTATTGGTTGGAAAGATTTTCGTTTAGTTCAGATGATAGTATTTTATAGTTTTATATCGCATTTGAAGAATACTTTCAAATGAGTTTACTTAATTATTAATAACTTGTTTCATAAACCATATACTCATAATTGAACGAAAGATGCTCGTTTCGATAACGTTTATTATTATACCTTTGCAGAGTGGGTAAGGCATTTAAGGAGATCTTAATCAGCATCAAAAACCGAGTGGATATAGCGATGTCTGTGTGTCCGTCTATTCCTATGCAAACTAGCTTCTCAGTTTGAGAGCTATCGTTATGAAGCTATGTATGTCGGAACCAGCCGTATCGCACCACTATAACATATCGAGCCCTTTCCGCGGAAATACCGTAAGCGCCATGAAATAACTGAAAGTGAGAATGTGAATAAAAGAAAACCAAAAAACGTATGATTTTGCTGAACGAACATAGTAGGTAAACACGATTTAAAGGCACTTTGTGTCAAAAAAAAGTATTCCAAGAGTTTAATTGTGAATACCTTGGTCTCAACAATTCTACTCAAGTGAGAGACTCTTTAAATGAAACAGATGAAGATGATTAATTGCATTCTTGTTATATAAATATAATAAGTATAAATAGTTAAGCCATATGTTATTTGTTAATTGTTAAAGTCTAATAATAAAACAAGTAAGTATGCCAGAGTCGAGTATACCCGACTACAAGACTCCCTGTACCCAGGTCGCAAATTTCAGATCGCATCTTCGTACACTTACACATACACACGCACATACACAATGACGTACACACACGAGCAACAGGGCAAGCGACAGCGCAGCGAAGCATTTTATGTAGTGGATGTGCTTCTTCAATCGAAATCGAAATCTCTTTTGATACTGATCAAGAATATATATACTTTATGGGGTCGGAGATGTCTCCTTCTGCCTGTTACATACATTTTCACGGATTTAGTACCCCCTTGTTACCCATTTTATGGGTACAGGGGTAAAACCTTCTCCTGTTAAATTTGATTTTTGGCGCTTACGTTATTTTCGCGGCAAGGGCTCGATATATATAGCTCCTATAAGAAAAACTTCTACTATGCTTTTGAAGCTACAAAGCTCAGCAAATTGGAGTTTCATTACGTTTCCTACAAACTAACTAAATTTGATGCTACTTAAGTCGCCTTTAAATAAGACTATGCATATTTGTGAAAATCACTCTTGTAGTACATACAATGATCTCTATTTTAACAACCTAGATATAAAACGTTCTCATTTCAATTTAATATTGGGTATTATAGTTTTGAATCTAACTTCTCCTTCAGGCAACATTGTATTTACTTAAAACAAAGCTTGCATTAAATTCAGCCGGAGTGGATGCAATATACAATATACTATAAGACTAAATATTTTACGGAAATAATTAACGAAAATAAATAACACTTTCAATCGGTTCACTTCGACCTGCAGAGTGAAATATGAAAGCCAATGTATGAAAATGGCATCTACGCAGAATTGCCTTTCAGAGCTTAAAAGACTTGTTCTAAGACTAACAATGTTATTATACTATGTTGGGTTTGCGAAATGTCCGTCTGTCCGTATGAACGCAATTTTTTCCACACCCTTGAAGCTAGAGCAACCAAACTTTGTACACATGTTGGTGTATACCCTCAATTTATTAAGTGTTGAGATCGCCCACAAATCGCCCACCCCCTGAACAAATCTGCATCAAAAATTTTTGGACCCTCCCACCCCCTCCCCCACAAAGGAGAAAAATCTATATCTCCCACACCTGTACAGGTAGAGCCACCAAATTTGGTATACAGACTGTTTTTTTCGCGTCTCTTTCCGAAACCACAAATAACCAACTTATATAGGACTGGGAACATAGTATTCTGCAGTCGGGTGCGTCCGACTGCAACGTTCTTACTTGTTCTACTTGTGTTTGCGAATATAATATGGTATAATACTGGATTAATAGAATTATATAGTTAATTCAGCTTGATCTAATAGTGATATACTACACCTTTTTCTGCTATAGCTTATATTTTAAAAGATTTAAGGCTAGAAGACAAGTCGTCTGCCAGAAGAGCCGCCGAATATATATTCGGAAATAAGTTATTCGAACAGGCAGCAGTTCAAGCGTAAAAGAAACAAAAAATTCAGCTTAAAAAAATATTTTTTTTATAGTTGTCAATCTAATTCATTAGGTTCCATCAGAAAAAGCTATGCGCTGAAGAGTACATTTATCATACGAAATCTACAGGAAACGAACAAGCATTAAAAAAGAACCAAGTTACGGAGGACGCAAACACCTAATACCGATTTAGGGTAAGACTGTTATATCCACTATGTCAAGTTAAATATCAAATTTTAATAATTGTTGTCAAGACAGATTATAATTATAAATTAACAAATTTTCAAAGGAAGAAAACAAATATATTTCAGCACTGAATCTGAATCTACAAGTCAACGAATTATTGCAAGTTTCGCCTATTCCCAGTTTACTCCGACGTGCAGACTGAAATATGTTATCCATTGTATTCCGTGAAATGTTTCAGATAAAATCTAAAGTTGATAATTCTCATGGCCACCATAAAACACAAAAAATATTACTAAGATTTTGTTGTTGATTGTTGATGATTTAGAAAAAAGATTCGAAATATGCACTTTTTCGTATTTTACACATAAATTGTATGTGATCAAGATTATTTAAAAATAAAGTAAAATAATGAATGAGAAATCAGCCGCAAGGCTTGATTCTAAAAATTTCGACGCCATAACAGGCACTCCATTAAGTTTTCGCTAAAACTGATTAAGAATTATTGGCGTACAACATGACAAATTGTGGGTAAACTGTTTGCAAGCTACAACAATATTTTTGGTTTCATTAGCCTAACTTGTAAGTTTTTCTGACTGGCTGATTGGCAATCATAATACAGCCCGAACTGTCATGTCTAGAATACTGAAATTTTCACAGTAGGTTCCATCTATAACGAAAGTGCGCACTACGGCGGGGTCATAGAAAATTCCACATTCAATCTCATTTTCAAAGCTTTTCACGTAAAATAATTCAATACGTGTCCCAGCGATTTTGGAAAATTCATTCCTAGGTCAGTAAATTCTTGTAAAACTGTGGCATTCAAATTTTTAAAATTTCATGTTATAAGTTTTAATCTACTACACAATAACATAATAGGCGCGGTGCTCAATGATATTGGAAAACCTACAATCAGTGTCGGAAAATTTGCGGAAAACTGTTGCATGATTTTTTTCGATTATCGTCCGATTGGCTTCAAATTCATTTTGAAAGTTCTACAGCGTAAATAACAGGTCGGAAAATTTATGTAAAACTGCTGAATGATTCTCTTTTGATTATCATCTAATTGGCGTCAAACTAATTTTCACAGCTGTTAAATATTTCGACACGAGCACGGTCGGGAAAGTGGTGAACTCTGGAATTAAGCATTTTCGGTTTTAATGCGAATGCCTTCATACCAATTTTCAAACCAAAACATAAAAAGAACGGTACTTTGGGGGTTAACACAACGGACGGAAAGTAGTTCAAAACTACACCAAAAATAATTGAAAGGTGTGCTACCTGATTTTGGAGAATCTATAGCCACCCGTCGCCACGGGCGGGAAATGGTGGTTAGATCAAAGACATTTTTATAGCCCTACACAAAATGTCTTTAGGCATGTGGCTCAACTATTTAGGAACGTCTACCCCCGCGGGCGGGAAAGTCGTGGTGCGCAATTTTTTGTTTTTTTCTAATGATTGACTAAAGTTGTAGTAGTAGAAGGAGACATTTTCGTCCATATAAAGTGTATATATTCTTAATCAGTATCAATTGCCGACTAACACCTATGTTTTGATCTTAGGTAATTCACAGACACCTTAAAAACAATAATTTAAAGAAGAAAAAAAAACAATTCAAGGATTATACGTTTGAGGTTGAGTCAGCCGAATAACATTTCCAGTTGATATTAGAATAGTTGTAAGAGTGCATATCGCTCGAAGTTTGTTTTTCCATGAATGAAGAAGGAACTCCAGGCAATTTTATAATTTATTGGAGGTGTTCCTTTTTGGATTAGCCTATTACTTAGCTGATATATTATCACTCCCTAATGCTTTCGATTCTTTGAACATTGCTATTCTAAATCCTATTTCATGTGCGCTTAAAAGAATGCTTTCGATTCTTTAAACAATGCTATTCTAAATCCTATTTCACATGAATTTAATAGAATGCCTTCCATTATGGGATGCAGGACTTTTCCCACATCATAAGGCTGAGACATTTTGGATAATGATTGCTGTTCACCTGATAATAGCGCGGATCATCCTCGGGATAGGCACCCGACCTCTGTGGATGCTGCTGTCCGTATCCCTGTTGCTGCTGCTGGTAATGTTGCGCCTGCTGTGGATTCATGGGCTGTATGCGTGGGCGCTGTTGCTGCTGGCCGGGACTCATGGGGTCCATGCCACTGTCCGAGATGGAGAGACGACGATTTGTGGGCTGCTCCTGCTGCGAGTATTGGCGTCGCAACATGCTTCCGGCGCGCTGCATTGGCAGATTCTCCTTCTCGGCGGCACTGCGCGTGCGCTCCAGTTTTGGCCGCTTGTCCGTGGTATCGTGCGGGTCCACAATGGCCTGCTGCGAGATGTCCTGGAAGGATAAAGGGTGCCGTGTGAGTTGGAGCCTGCTGTGGCTTGAGATTTGACTTACGCTGCTGCCATCGGGCTCGATGCGCCTGATGAAACCATCTTGTTGAACCGCGGTTTTGTTGATCCACTGGCCCGTCTTGGAGAGCAGCTCCTGTTTTTTGCGGCACAGAATGCACACCCAAATGACCTGCAAGGAGACAAAGTTCGAACTTAGTAACATTGGCGCACGTGTCAACATTTACAGCACACAACTTTCACACACTCAAGTGTTTTGAGTTCAAGTTTAGGGAATGGTATGGATCGGACCCCCGAGCTAAGTGAGGGCGAACTCGACTTTGATGACTTCCTATCCCCAAGGCTGCTCTACTTCTGCAGCAAGCTGTTGGATCTCTGGGGCTTTATCCATATCCATCTAAACACGTACATTGAGCGGGAACAGCGTGAATACTTCGCAGGCTTCAGCAGCATGCACGGGCTCATTCCCCTGTGGCCATGGGGCTTGAATATCGACAGAAATGTGGACGGACTCGACGATGAGATGGTGCTTGAAGATGAATATGAGACGGAGCGGGCGGGAGACAGATACTATTGGTTTCACGTGTCGGTCATATTTCATGCCTCCCATTTCGATAACAGTTGATGTTGCCAGGATGCCAAATTGAATTTTTATTCCACGTTTTTTCTATCCTGAAAATTGTTAAAGTCTTCCAATTCGTTGCCGTCGTACTCCGACGTATGTATAGTATATGTGTATATGTAGATGTGTGTGTGTGGCTATGTGACATCTTGGCAACGCTTCAACGAAACGTTTGGCAACGTGGTCACCAAATGATAAGCCCAGGCAAGAGCCAACCCGTTACGGCTCACTGGGCAAAATAAAAATTGAAAAAGTGTAATTGAAATGCAATGCAATGTGAAATGGTGTGCCAAATGGCAAACGTTGGCAAGGGGACCCGAAAGGGTTGCATCCAAAATGTTGAAATACTGGAAACTTAGTGGATTCACGAACAGGTATTGTTCTTTGCAGATACATTGCTTTAAGACAACGACTGCTGAAGTGAAATTCTGCAGGATGAATCTCTTCGATGAGGAGCAATCAGCGAACTCCCAAAAATTGTGGTTTTAATTAAGTATCGAGCTTGTCCTATATTATCTTTATATTTATAAAACAGACGCAATGTTGGAATTTTACGGTCGTAAGTGTCGATCGACCGGTCACTTACAAAAAAATAACTGGTAATCGTTAAGAATCTCAAGCTGTTCAGTAAAAGGTTTTAATCAGGGACCGTAATCATTATAAGTTATATCATAAAACCTACATGGTAATGGTTACATTTAAATTTTTTGTGTTTTTCTTTAATGATAATCATTAGTTTTGAGTAATTGAATAAAACTTAGACATAATCATTATTGTTGATAAAAAAATAGAACTAAAAAAATAATGATCATCAATGATTTTTATTTTTTCGCTCAATATAAAACTCAACAGTAATTTACGGCTTCTGTGTTAGATTTGTCCCCAATATTATTGCATATCCTTGTAAAGGGACCACAAAGCTACCCCCAGCAACTTATTTTTTGTTGTTATTTTTATACTATGTTCCCGAAGGGAAGATAGTATATTGGGATTGCGAAATGTATATCTGTCCGACTTTCCGTATGAACGCAATTTTTTTCACACCCTTGAAACTAGAGCAACCAATCTTGGTGCACATGTTGGTGTATACCCTCAATTTATGAAGTGTCGAGATGGTGGGCGAACAGACCACATAAAGGAGGGATATGCTGAAATTGACTGCTATAGCCAAAGCCAATTTGCTTGACCTCCAATATTAAGGAGTATTGGGAGGAGGAATGTTTTGCATACCCTAATTTATACTAGCTGGCCAAAGTAGTGATCTCGGTTCCTGCAACACAAGTGAGTGTTCAAAAATCGTTTTCGGCCCTCAAAATGATTCTCACCCATCAAAGGTGCAACCTCGTTAACGCGTCATTGGGGAAATTGCAAAATTGTAAAATTGTAAAATTAAATAATAATTAAACTAAAATAATCTGAGACCAAAACAAAAAATAAATAAATAAATAACAAAAATAAATAAAAATTGCTGGGGGTAGCTTTGTGGTCCCTTTACAAGGATATGCAATAATATAGGGTTTTATATTGACCGAAAAAAAAATCATTGAAATCATTATTTTTGAGCTTAAATTTTTTTGATCAACAATAATGAGTATGTCTAAGTTTTATTCAATTACACAAAAATATCGATTATCATGTAAGTAAAACGTCGAAAATCAAGAAAATTAAAAATCATGGCGGAAACGCAGAGACAACAATGAAGATTTTGGTGTGTACCATATTTTTCTAGGTCCATTATAAGTGGGTGATTTTTTTATTCAAAAGAAAAAAATAATCATTATTTACGGTCCCTGGTTTTAATTGAAAAGTATCCTAAAATGATATAGCTGTAAGTTAAATTCTGTAAACTCTAAAATGTTTATTGATAGTAATTGACTTAAGGATTTACTCTATTGTAAACATGGCTTAAAATACACAAAGCACTAAAAATTTAACAGTTTGAAAACAATTGATGATAGCTGAGTGAGTCCTGCAAAAGTTTATTATTTGGGATGAGGTCTGATTGCAGTTCCTGCTCTCGAATATAAAGGCTAGCATTATTCGCATTCAGTGAGGTCCATAAACATTAACTTGCAATGATGAACTCATCCGTTCAACCTTAAATCTCATTGATTCTATGCAAGAGGAAGCTTATTGTCAGTTATTGGAAGGTTGTACGGGACTTTGACTTGTAGTAAAGCACTTCGATTCGAGTGACGCAGTGATTCTGATTATCTTCTTTGAAAATATGTGTTATGTGAGGTCCGTGGATTATGTTTTGTATAAGACAATTTTGGAAATCGTTATCATTAATCGATATAATAACGACATTAAGGTAATAAACTAAGCTCACTTTTTAAATTTTGAATTTACATTTTTTAAATCGTTTTAGGAACGTATTTCTTTTGTTGGGTGAAATGCCGTATTATATTTACAAATTTTAATTTTAAATTGTGAGCCTTTGGACATTGTTGTGGCTCGTAAATTTGAATTGTTTGAAAGCAAATATTAATCAGAATAAATATCAGTTGTGAAATGTACTGCCCTTCATCTTTTTTCTCCATGTCCCTTTTCGAATCTTATGTTTTAATTATAACAATCGTATCCATCTAGTAAGTAATGCTACTTCTATTTCTACACTTAGAACTTTGCTCTTAGGTTATCTGGTTAGTTTATAGGTACTTTTTTTACTCTTTGCGATGTATATAGAATTTATGTATTTAATTTGATTTTCTTGTCTGCGAAGGTGGGAGGGGTAGGTGGGTTGCTTTTTGCCTGGGTCTGCGCGTTAACAAGCTCGTGGCTGATGCCGTTGGGCCACTTTAATGTACTGATACGGTAGTACCGACTAATACAAAAAAGTAATCAGGTTATAATATTCTTCGGATTCAATTTGTGTCTTAAGTTTAAGTACAATGACGATAAGCTCTGTGCTGTGTTAAAAAATCAAGATATGACATTAAAAAGCACATTTTTGTGTTATCCTTTCCCACCCTTGCAACTTGTATATTGGCCTTGCACTCTTGTGTTTGCAAGCACTTCTAGTAAGTACGTCAGCTATTTTTACTCCCTGTACCCATAAAATGGGTAAAAAGGGGGTATTACATCTGTGCAAATGTATGTAACAGACAGAAGGAGACATCTCCGACCCTATAAAGTATATATATTCTTGATCAGTATCAAAAGAGATTTCGATTTGGCCATGTCCGTCTGTCTGTCCGTCTGTCCGTCTGTCCGTCTGTCCGTCTGTCCGTCTGTCCGTATGAACGCGTCGATCTCAGCAACTAAAAGAGCTAGAGACACCAAATTTGATATGTAGGTTCCTGTATACCATACGCAGATCAAGTTTGTTTCATATTTCAGATATCTCCCCCTTCCCCCGCAAATCGATTAAAACCGTTTTACAGGAACAATTTTCAAGATATAGCTTTAAGATTTAGCATGTACAATACTTTAGTCTCTCTTAATCTACTGTCCAAATTTCAAGTCGATCGGATAATAAACACGGAAGTTATTCACGAAAGAAGATTCAGTGATGCAGCGAGAGGGGGAAGAAGAAGCACAGCCACCAATTAAAATGCCTCGCTTGCGCTGTCGTTTTTGCCGCCTATGTGCGGGCGTCTTTGTGTATGTGTGTGTGTATGTGTAAGTGGACTTAGATGTGATTGAATGTTTTAGACCTGGGTACAGGGAGTTTCGTAGTCGGGTATACTCGACTAGAGCATTCTTACTTGTTCTGTCTTTCAATGGTCGAAATAAAGTGCCAAATTGACAGTCGCCGAAACGCCCAAAAACTAAACGCACAGAAATAATATTTTCTCAACAATGGCGATTATTTATGCGTACTGCACGCTGCTTTCGGCAATTGGAAGCAAGCATTGGACAACGGGGGCGTATTAGCGATGTGACGCATGAATTAACAGTAAGGAGTGAGCCCGATGCCAGAATAACTGGCATCCAATTTATCAATGGTCGATGGTCGATGGTAAATGAGCAGAGCTCGGAGTGTCGTAGCCATTTTGTCGGCTCCACGCGCCGCCGAGTGACAGGCGCGTCTAATGGCACTTGGAAGTTGCCGACTGTAAAATGTGGCAGGCTGTCAGGCTGTCAGTTGAGATGCACATACATGCACACACGCGTCAGGGGCAAGAAGTACTGAGTACTGTGTACGGAGCTGGGGGCTGGGTCTGGGGCAATGTCTTACTCACCTTGTTGCTGCGCAGGGTTACTTTGCCGCCGCAGCGGGCACAGCAGCGAATGTTGCAGTAATGGCAAATGTGGCCAACACCATCGGCAAACTTGGTCTTAAGGCATATGTGACAGGTAGCATCCAGCTCGACGCCGGCCTTCTTCTGCTGCTCGGAGCGTTGTCTGATTTGCATCTCCAGCGTGACAACCTCGTCCTGCTTGCGGCTACAGAGGTAAGATACTCGCATTGTTATCACACTTATCACAGCTATCAGACTTAACTACTTATCAGCTGTTATCTATTGTCTGCTGTCTGCCACTCACCGCATTATCTCGTTCTGCTGCTCCTCCTCCTGCTTCTGCCGCATGAGCACATTCTCAATTTGCATGCGCTCGTGCGGCGTCAGATGCGACAAATCAGGCATCTCATCCATGGTTGCAGAGCTTAGCTTTCCCAAAGATACTTGCAAATGCAATTGAAACTGCAACTGCAACTGCAACTGGAATTGTGATTTATGTAAGGGCTAACTTAGTTGCACGGGTTAGTTATCCTTATACATATGTGTGTATGCATGTATACGCGTATATAATTATTTATTTATTTGTTGGATTTTTAGAATTGGTTGTTGTTTTTTGTTTTCAATGGGAATTTTAAAGCTTCTCTGTTTAAATAGGTTTGTTTAGGCAATATTTATAAATATAATACATTATTTGTTGTTATTATTATTAATATTTGGATTATTAAACCATTCTGATAGAAAATCACAGAGCAAATTTCTAAGTTTTACTTTACTTTATTAGTATTTTTTTTTTTTGTTCAAGAACTTTATTAGATTGCGGTTTGTTGGCTTCCTTTAAGACTTTTGGAAATTCGTTGAAACTTTTTATAATGGCGCCGATCAGTTTGTAGTTTCCGTTTCTAAGCATTTGCATGCATGTGTGTGTGTGTACGTCTGTGTGGTGTTATAATGTGTGGGCGAGGCTGTGTGTGTGTGTGTGTGTGTGTGTGTGTGTGTGTGTGTGTGTGTGTGTGTGTGTGTGTGTGTGTGTGTGTGTGTGTGTGTACCTTGACAAGGTCAGATGCCTCCGCGATATTTAAGTAGCTTTCATATTAGCAGCAAAATTTGAATACATTTTTTTACTGCGCGTCGATTTGGTTTTTGTTTCATTTTTTTAAAGCTCTGAAACGTTGTCTCGCTTTTGTTGTTATTGGTATTTGAAAGGTAGCTTGTTGTTGTAGTTCAAATGGTTGTTGTTGTTGTTGTTCTTGTTGTGGTGTGTGATGGGAGGCCATCTTTGATTGGCGATTTGAAGCTTGCGCTACTTTTGCATAAGAATTTCAGAGGTCAGCACTGCAAAGAGACGTAATGGCAGATGAATGGTATTATTATTTCAGATTTTAAAGCTCAACTTAAAAATTAAGGAACCTCCTCTATTAATCCTGTAGGCACTGGTCTATAGAAAAATGTGAACAAAGTGCTTCTAACCTGAGACTTGTTTCTTTAGATAAAAATTAAGAATTATGTAGTCGAGTGACCTCACATACATATACTGCTGCAAATAGTTTATTGAGTAACTTTCGTGTTTATTATAATTAAAATTCCCCCAACTTGGTGTCGTTGTTAGATTCAAATATAATGTCGTGTAGGCTTTTAAAAATTTTCCATGTTTAAATTATTATTTTTCTTTACTCGTGGCAGCATTGTTTTGCCTTCGTAAATAAATAAATAAAATAAAAATAAAAACAAGTAAGAATGCTATAGTCGAGTATACCCGACTACGAAACTCCCTGTACCCAGGTCTAAAACATCCAATCACATCTACGTCCACTTACACACACATACACAAAGACGCACACACATAGGCGGCAAAAGCGACAGCGCAAGTGCGGCATTAAATGGTGGCTATGCTTCTTCTTCCCCCCTCTCGCTGCATCACTGAATCTTCTTTCGTGAATAACTTCCGTGTTTATTATCCGATCGACTTAAAATTTGGACAGTATATTAAGAGACTAAAGTATTGTACATGCCAAATCTAAAAGCTATATCTTGAAAATTGTTACTGTAAAACGGTTTTTATCGATTTGCGGTGGAACGGGGAAGATATCTGAAATATGAAACAAACTTGATCTGCGTATGGTATACAGGAACCTACATTCCAAATTTGGTGTCTCTAGCTCTTGTAGTTGCTGAGAGCGACGCGATCATACGGACAGACGGACAGACGGACAGACAGACGGACATGGCCAAATCAAAATCTCTTTTGATACTGATCAAGAATATATATTCTTTATAGGGTCGGAGATGTCTCCTTTTGTCTGTTACATACATTTGCACAGATGTAATACCCCCTTTTTACCCATTTTATGGGTACAGGGAGTAACAAGTAAGAACGTTGCAGACGGACGTATCCGACAGCAGAATACTCTGTTCGCAGTCCGGTATAATTTGGCTATTTGTTAGTTCGGAAAGAGACGCGAAGAAAACAATAGTCTGTATGTCAAATTTGATAACTCTATCTGAACAGGTGTGGAAGATATAGATTTTCCTCATTTGCGAGGAGGGGATGGGGGGGTCAAAAATTTTTGATGCAGATTTGTCCAGGGGGTTAACATTAGTCTGTATGCCAAATTTTTGACTCTATCTGTAAAAGTGTGGGAGATATAATTTTTGCTCATTGTCATGGGTGGGAGTGGGGGGGTCACTTCATAAATTGAGGGTATACACCAACATGAAGGAGATGTTTCCGACCCAACAAAGTATACATATTCTGAATCAGCATGAATAGCCGAGTCGATATAGCCATGTCCGTCTGTACGTCTGTTTATATGCGAACTAGTCTCTCAGTTTTAAAGTTATCGTAATGAAACTTGGCACAGACAATTCTATTTGCTGCAGGCAGTACATATGTCGGAACCAGCTATAACATATAGCTGCCATAGGAATGATCGGTCGACAACTATGTTTTTGTATGAAAAACTTTTTTGTTTATAAAGGAATTCTTGCCGAACTGCTAAACAGAGTCTTTAGAGAGTTTTTAGAATCTGACAAAATTTGGTCACAATCGGACCACAATATCACAATATAAATTTTTTTGTTTATACGAACATTTCATCCAATCTAAGTGTAATAACTTAATAATACTTAATATACTTCAAATAGTTTCCAATAATTTGATCAAAATCGGAACACATGGGTCCCATGGGAGCAATCAGACAAAAATTAAGTTTTGTATAACAGTTATTGTTGGGTATATAGCTTCGGCACTCCGAAGATAGCCCCTTTATTGTTTTGAAATTAAATTCGAGTTCAATTTGTTTCTTTGATCTCCGCCAAAATTAGCAAAGAAATAAGTGATTATTATATTAATTTTGAAGTATTACGAAGGAAAATGTGTATCGAATGATTTAAACAATCCAAAAAAAGAATTTGTCCCAGGAAGAGTAGGCAACACCTTTTAAGATTCGGCAGTTCAATTAAAGCTCAACATGAAATGCACAGTGCCAAGCACAA
Organism: Hirtodrosophila confusa; assembly: GCA_035043065.1. NCBI lineage: Eukaryota > Metazoa > Arthropoda > Insecta > Diptera > Drosophilidae > Hirtodrosophila > Hirtodrosophila confusa. Next base: position 3,003,711 of record JAWNNI010000165.1, read on the forward strand.
AATATATAAACAACTTTCTGTCCAAACAGGAAATGAGAATTTTAACGAGAGCGGGGAACGGGGACGGAAGTGATGGAGTGATGCATGGGCAGTAGGGGCGAGCAGGTTGCCCACAATAGAAACATGTGTAACTGTATTTATGGCCATCAACGTGCCAGGCCAAACAACAAATCGCTAGAATGGTCAGCTCCACAACGCGTGCCCCGAGGGATGGTGACAAAGCAGGGAAGCTGGGCAGCTCGAACAGGTGCAGGGGCAAAGTGTTGCGGGTTGTTCGTTGCGGTTGACCCGGTGACGCACGTATAAAATATGAAAATATATACGAGGTCAGTACATACATACATTTACATACTTATACAACCACACACACACTCACATACCTACTCACACTTGTGTGCCAGAGTGGGACTGCTCTTAATGTTGACAAACTTGTTCGTTGGGGCGCAGGACTGAAAAATGCAAGCGGAAGCAGACACTTCACTAAGAGTGCGATGAATAAGGTGAGGGAAGATCCTGAGGGGGAAAATGCAGCTGCAGGATAAGGAAACTGCAACAAGAGCGTCTCATTTCCGACATGAATGTGTGTGTATGTTCTCCAGATTGAAATGCGGCTTTCGCACTTCAAAAATTAACTTATTCAATAGATGGCTTAAAGCCAGCGATGAAAGGATATTTATGTGTGGCAAGAGATTGAGAAAATGATGCTGCACGAAGTACTTATAAGTTTGTGGCAAAAATATGAGCTTGTTTGGATAGACGACAAACTTATATTAAAAGGATATCGACCCCATACGCCTCGCGCCTGCCCTGACAGACATTCTCAAGCAGCTCTAAGGATGTCAGGCATCAGATGTATGACAGCATCAGCAATGCAGATGACAAGCAACTGACGAAAGGATATTGGATACAGTTGGCGGAGTTAAGCAGAAAATAAGTCAGAGCATATGACGCTTTAATTGATCAAACTTTAACGGTGTCGACAAAATTGCGTTCAAATGGACAGACAGATGGACATTTGGAAATAGATTATAATATATAGCACATGTTTAACCGATTTTGGAAAAATTCGTGAGTTACTGTTGTATGGACGAAACACTATTTGTCATCCGATCAGCCTCACTTTCAAAGTTCCATATAATAAACAATTGAATATGGTAGTCATCGATTTTAAGTAACGCAGTTCCAAGCAACGGAAAATTAGTGGATAAGTTCAGTTTTGCGAATCACTAGTCCTGACGTCTTATGTATTTACTTAGCTAAACATTGTGATAGTATATTTTTACGTAAGACTGGCGCAAGTATGCATAGCCAACATAATTAATTGTAAATCCCTTAGGGCTTGTACACATATTACGTAATCACTTTTTACTCCCTGTACCCATAAAATGGGTAAAAAGGGGTACTAAATGTGTGCAAATGTATGTAACAGGCAGAAGGAGACATCTCCGACTCTATAAAGTATATATACTCTTGATCGGTATCAAAAGAGAATTCGATTTGGCCATGTCCGTCTGTCTGTCCGTCTGTCTGTCCGTCCGTCTGTCCGTCTGTCCGTCCGTATGTATGAACGCAAGGATCTCAGCAACTATAGCAGCTAGAGACACAAAATTTGGAATGTAGGTTCGTGTGTAGCGCGAGCAGGTCGAGATATTTTCTTTCATTCCCCCGCTATGCAATAAAAACCATTTTACAGTCACAGTTTTCAAGATATAGCTTTGGGACTTGGTATGTATAATACTCCTAATCTACTGTCCAAATTTCAAGACGATCGAATAATAAACACGGAAGTTATTTACGAAAGAAGATTCAGTGCTTCAGCGCGGGGGAAAAGAAGAAGCACAGCCACAACTTAAAATGCCTGGCTTGCGCTATATAGCCATATGGCTTGTGCGTGTGCGTATTAGTGTATGTGTGTGTGTATGTGTAAGTGTACGACGATGCGATTGGAAACTTTTCACCTGGGTATAGGGAGTTTTGTAGTCGGGTATGCTCGACTAAAGCATTCTTACTTGATCACACTAAATTATTCTTATCCTATCGTTACCCTCTACTATTTGCTCAATGAAATATCCAACCAATCCAGCTGAGTTGGGGCATAGCTTGCCGGACCGTCTACTAAAACTTTTCCCAAGATGATTTCATTCCTACTCCTTATCTTTATTATACTATGTTTCCGAAGGGAAAAATAGTATATTGGGTTTGCGAAATGTCCGTCTGTCCGTATGAACGCAATTTTTTTGCCTTTATCTTTAAGCTAGAGCAACCAAACTTGGTACATATGTTGGTGTATATCCTCAAATTATGAAATTTTGGTCCCCCCACCCCCTCCCCCTCAAATGAGAAAATCTATATCTCCAACACCTGTACAGGTAGAGCCACCAAAGATTACAGATTACTGTTTTTTTCGCGTCTCTTTCCGAACCCATTATATATTACTGGGAACTACTATGTTCTGCAGTCGGGTGCGTCCGACTACAACGTTCTTACTTGTTATGCTTTAAATTAAGCTTCAAACCATAAATTTTTCTTTATTAGTAACTGTTTACCAAGTAGCTACAGGCTCTAATAATGCCAACGACAATTTTTAGCTCAGGGGCATAGCTGGCCTTACCTCAACTTGTTGGTGTCGTTATTAGATTCAAATGTAGTTTCGTGTTGGATTTTACAAGTTGTTCAATAAATGCATGTATTAGTTTATATATTTTGATTCGATGCAGCACTGCTTTGCCTTGGTAATTGAGTAAATTAAAAACAAGAAAGAACGGCTATCTTCGGGTGCCGAAGCTATATACCCTAGCAGCAATGTTTTTTATACAAAACTTAATTTTTGTCTGATTGCTCCTGTGTTCCGATTTTGATCAAATTATTGGAAACTATTTGAAGTATTATGAAACTCTCTTTTAGTTTGGATGAAATATTCGTATAAGCAAAAAGTTTGATATAGTGGTCTGATTTTCACCAAATTTGGGTAGATTGTATATACTGTCTAGAGACTTGGCTTGGGAAAGTTTGGTAAGGATACATTGATAAACATAAAAGTTTTTCATACAAAAACATATTTGTCGATCGATCATTCCTATGGCAGCTATATGATATAGTGGTCCGATCCGGCCGGTTCTGACATATGTACTGCCTGCATCAAAAATAAGGGTCTGAGCCAAGTTTTACTACGATAGCTTTAAAACTGAGAGACTAGTTCGCATAGAAACAGACGGATGGACGGACAGACGGACATTGCTATATGACTCAGAATATATATACTTTGTTGAATCGGAAACGTCTCCTTCTGTCCATTACACATTTCGAGACAAAATTATAATACCCTCTGCTAGGGTATAATAAAAGCCCTGTTTTGTTTTTCAAGAATTAATGATAGATAAAAAAGCTCTAGTTCAGTTTTTCAATAGGACTCATATTTGCAAGATTCCAGGAACCATGAAATCGAAAGGATATATAAGCCTGCTGGATGAAGTCCCAGTTATCTTTTTGTAACAGCCGCAGCCAGATCCAATTTGGTTGGTTGAGTTACGGACTGCTATCACCACAGAAATGGCTGAACTTCCTCACTCTGACTTCCAAAGGGTTGTACAATCCAAGCCAAATAGAAATCGAATATAATTATTACCAAAGCAGGTAGTTGTACTCTTTATTAATTCCCAACTAACGAACTTAAGCCATCCTTTCTAGGTTTTGTAACACTGCCTTAAATTAAATTTCCCAGTGCAAACAGATTTCTTGCAAGGGTTGTTAAGAATTAAACATTATTTAATAAAAGAATATTTTTCATTATCAAGTAAGAATTCCCTAGTCGAGTATACCCGATTACGAAACTCCCAGAACCAAGGTTTAAAATTTGCAAAAACATCTTCGTAAACTTACACATGCACATACACACACATACACAAACACGCAATACTAATAAAAAACAAGTAAGAATGCTATAGTCGAGTATACCCGACTACGAAACTCCCTGTACCCAGGTCTAAGACATCCAATCACATCTACGTCCACTTACACATACATACACACATACACAAAGACGCACGCACATAGGCGGCAAAAACGACAGCGCAAGTGAGGCATTTTAATTGGTGGCTGTGCTTCTTCTTCCCCCTCTCGCTGCATCACTGAATCTTCTTTCGTGAATAACTTCCGTGTTTATTATCCGATCGACTTGAAATTTGGACAGTAGATTAAGAGAGACTAAAGTATTGTACATGCTAAAAGCTATATCTTGAAAATTGTTCCTGTAAAACGGTTTTTATCGATTTGCGGCGGAACGATCAAGAATATATATACTTTATAGGGTTGGAGATGTCTCCTTCTGTTTGTTACATACATTTGCACAGATGTAATTCCCATTTTTACCCATTTTATGGGTAGAGGGATTAAAAAAAACAGTTAGTAAAACTACGAAAAAATAGGTGTCTTTAATTGAGTTTTGGCAAGTGAATATAAAAAGAACCCTCAACCGCGTGTTCGAAAAATTTCACAAGCTCGTGTAAACTTACGAACGGCTTTTTTGTGAAGGACTATTTAGGAAGAGAATGGTATAAAAAGAAGAGATGCAATGCTTTGCTATGAAATGAGACATTTGAATACGTGTTTAAATATTTGAAGCGTTAAGGATATTAAATAGATGCGCAGTTCTAGAGTCTAGTTGCATACTAATAATACTAGTAATAGGCATTTTATAAATACATATGTGTGCTTTTCTCCACACAAGCCTTGTGATATCCATGCAACTTTGCTAACTAGCCCTAGTACAACAGCCCACAAAGCAGCTCAAGGCATAGCCACAGGCACATTCTCACAGGATACAATACGAGCAGGCGTCTGGCTGTGGTCCTGTTCCGGCTTCTATACCCCTGCATCTGCAGTTCAAGCGGGATAAAATCCGGCTGCCAGGGTGTTTATGGCCTGCTTTGAGCTCGTGTCGTCGGCAGCTCAGCTCCTAGGGCTCATGAATTGATAATGCAGCAAATGCAGCGAAACAACAAGAGCAACAACAGCAACAGGAGCAATGACAACAACAGCTACATATATCCATGCAAAATTGATGGCTGTACTGGGAGCTATGCGGGCTTAAGTGACTATTTTATGCGCCCGGACAGGCACAGGACCTGACAGCTGCTGCTTCGCTTCATGGCCAGAAGAAGAGCGAAGCTTGCTGGAGATATTGGACAGGAACAACAATTGACCGAATTGCGAGCTGATTTGCCAAACTCTTGAAAGTTATTGATGTTGGTAATACAACTGGGAACTTTGAATTTTTCACGAAATGCAAATCGCCAAAATTGAAAAACTCTAACATATACGGGGTTAACTGAGCATAGAATGACTGAGAGACACGGGTGGGGGAATGGGGAATGTTGCTGCTGCTGAGAGCTATATTAACAATTCACCACAGTGCGCACAAGAGCGAAATGAGAGTAAGAGAGAGATAGAGAGACAGAAAGGGGAAGAAAACTCTCTTCAGAATTTCCCTGTATCATTTTTTTCATTTGTTTTTTGAAGCAGAGCAGAAAAAACGCAACCTTAATGCAGAGCATAAAGCAAAATAAATGTAAGCCCCTAAGCGACCACCAGGCAAAAGAAAACAAACAAGTAAAACTTAACAGGCACAAGGATAAATTATAATAATAATGAAAAGTGCAAGAGGCTTCACAGACGCAGAAGAGCTCAACCATTCGCCTGGTTTGTGGTGCGTGGTCAGTGCCTGGCTACTATTCCATTAACCAAGGCTAATGCATATAACGTATACGCCATGTCGCCGCACTGATTGAAATCCAAATCACATGCAGAATCACCACCGTCTAATAAATGTGAAAGTTCATAGCCGGATGAAGGTTCTCGGATAACTACAGCTGGACGAAACACGCTCACGTTTCCCTAATTGACACTTACAATTAGCAATCACAATTGAAAGAGAAACTGCATCTGCAATGGCAACAGCAATAGCAACATTAACAACAACAATAGATTTCCTGAAATTTGATTCTGATAGTTGAAGATGAAAGGGCAGCAACAGCAACTACAAGACCAAAGGTCAGAATGCGCAGCTTTTGTTAAATTTCTCAGAATCAGATATAAGCTCATTCCGAATTCCCGGAAAACCCCCCGCACGTTGGCTTTCATTTTGTTCGAAATGCCAGCATTTTGTGAGCAAGAAATTTCTGGTATTTCAGTGAACCTGCAAAGCTTGTTTCTATATCAATGGTATTTAAGGGCTTTGGTATAATTGCGTATTAATCAAGTATTCTGATGAACTTAAACTTCTACAAAACTGTGGACCTTATTAACTTCATAATTTGCCTTTACGAGCAACTTCTTAAGTACATTCAAATTTTTATTAAAGTGTTATTTTGTTTGGGATTATAAGTTTACAGCGATTAATCTAGCAATAAATTAATCTGCAATACTCTAAGTCACTACAGATTGATTTTCAAGAGTTTCTCCTCTATTCGCCAGGCTGTTTGATCGCGCCTCTCTCATATCTTTTAATTATACTATGTTCCCGAAGGGAAAATAGTATATTGGGTTTGCGAAATGTCCGTCTGTCCGTCTGTCCGACTGTCCGTATGAACGCAATTTTTTTGCCTTTATCTTTGAGCTAGAGCAACCAAACTTGGTACACCTGTTGGTGTATACCGTCAATTTATGAAGTGTCGAGATTGACCCCCCACCCCCACCCTCTCCCCCACAATTTGGGGAAAACCTGTATCTTTCCCATTTTTAAAGCTAAAGTCACCAAATTTGGCATACAGACTAATGTTGAGATTCCCGACAGATCTGCATCAAACAAATTTTGACTCCCCACCCCCACCCCCACAAATCGGCATATGATATCCCCAAAACACGTTTTTCAAGGGCTGTATCTCCTACAGTTTCAAAGATAGAGTTACTTAATTTGGCAATGACTAATGTTGACCACCTGGATAAATCTGCATCAAATAATTTTTGACCCCCCACCCCCTCCCCCGCAAAGGAGAAAAATCTATATCTCCCACACCTGTACAGGTACAGTCACCAAATTTAGCATACAGACTACTGTTTTTTTCGCGTCTCTTTCCCAACCCACAAATAACCAAATTATATAGGACTGGGAACATAGTATTCTGCAGTCGGGTGCGTCCGACTGCAACGATCTTACTTGTGAAAATATTCATAACAATTTAAAAAAGCGAAACTTTGCCCTATATATACATAAACCGAACCCAATAAGCTTCTTATCGTCGTGAGTTTTGCATATTGAAATTATAATTATTTATTTTATTTTTAAGAATCATGCCAATAAAATTTAGTGGGTGAAAAATGTCAGGAGACATGTTGCAAGGATCACTGAAAATAGCTCACATATAAATTTCAATCGTGCTGCATTCAGATGCAACTGTGCAAGGCACTTAAATTCAGTACTGAAACACTAGGGTTGTGCTGTGCAAAAGGATAAGTCATTGAATTGTTCACCAGAACCACTGAATTCCAAATGAATTCGTTTGGTATAACAAATATTGTCAAGGATAATTGCATGCCAATATTTAGAAAGAGATCGGAGATCAAATCAATCGTCATTCAAGCAATTATATTGAACGACTTGCCAACCACCCGCCTCAGAGGCCTCATAGTCTCACACACAAACAATACGACCATTCATGTTTCCTTTCTTGCTGAATTTTTCACATTTAGGGAAACGGAGAAGAAAATAAAATTGTCTGGCGTGAAGGAGAAAAAAATTTTTGTTTTTTTGGTTTTTTGTATGACATTAATTAGAATAGTGAACATCTTACACATAAACATTATCCGCTCGCAAGCATGACATCAATAATAAATGATCAGCGTCGGGCCCTGGGCCCAGAAAACAAGACTCTCCCAGATAGAGCAGCAATAAATACACGTTTGTCTTCTTCGCAAAATCCTGCGAGCTGCCAAAGTTTTAGTTAGCGGATTGATGGCAAATTTGATTAATAACCTCAATAACTGAGGGTAGGTCTCTCCTGATTATTAAATTCCTCCCGTCCAAAGACCTCACAACATAATTAAGTTTTGCTTGTATGGGCATGATCATCGTCTTGAATATGAGATCCTTGGATCGCAAGGGTAGCTTGGATGACACCTTCAACAGCCAATGAAGTTTCTTGAACCAAGATTGAAGAGAGTGTCTTAGCAGTCTGGTATGAAATTTTACGCTAGTGATATCCAGTGTAAGTAATTGCTCACAGTTTCAATAATATTATGACCTAAGAACTGCGATTTAAATAAAGATATCTCCCCAGTTTAGATCTGTAGTTCCAGATCAGTCTGGTTATAATAACAATCAAAAAAAAAGACAGATTTTCGCAAAACTTATGGCATAAAGTGCTTAGTTTTAGCATAGACTTATCCTTGGCATACATCCAGGAGTATGACATATACATACATATGTACGAATGTAATACGAGTGAGTTTTGGGACCCCACAGACCTGCGTACAGAGATTGTCGTAGTCGACAATTGGTGTCTGGAACATTCTTATTTCAATGTTTCTTAAATGGGTTTCAACTCTTCATTTATTTCAAGGGAACACAGGGATGCAAGTTGCTGAGCTGCCAAGTTGTTTACTGGGTTTTGTTGGACCATTTATCAACCTCAACTGTGTCCGACTCTCAACACAAATGCTAATTTTAAATATTTTTTTGTGACGTCACGTAGCGTCATCGCCCGCTGCGATCGAAAATTTATGCAGTTATTTTCATGGCGTCATTTCATCGTCACGAGTGCAATGCACTCACTGTGTGTGTGTGTGTATGTATAACTGTACTTTATTCCTTGGCACACACAGCTATAAGAAAACGTGGCCAAGTTGCTGTTGCCGCTGCGGCTCAAAGCCAAAGCCAAAACTATAAAAGAGCCAATGACTTGGCCACTTTGTAGTTGTTGTTGCTGTCGCTCGTTTGCCAATGGAAGTTCTGTTGAACCCCAGGGTAATGGGCCATTTCGACTCGACTTTTGTCGTTTTTCTTGCTCTTTGCGCGCATGCAATTATAATTTTTCATATTGACCCCAAAAAGTAGGCAACAGTTTTTATCTGGCCATATTTGCTTAGGCAGTGTGACCAAATTAATATTGGACGGGTACATCTGGTTACATTGCAGTCAGTAAAGCCCTGAGCAAAGTTAATAAAATATAAAGTCTGGCAAATATGTGTGTGTAACAGCACAGACAAATGCGAGCCCCCATTGCATCCTGTGCAACTTTTGCAATTGCGCGCACAATCCCCAGCAATTAACAGAAAGCAAATACAAAAACAACGGCAGCGACAGCGACAACGAGAAATAAAACAATAAAGAAGTAACAAGTATACGTCATGAACAAAACTTGGCAATTGCGAGGGGCGGGCGCAAAGAGACTAAAAGCTGAAAGTTGGCCAACTAAATGAACAGAATACACCAAACATGTCTTCTTTACTTGGCAGCTGGCATTGTAAATGTACTGAAAATGTCAAAAAGCAAACAATGATATAGGGTCACTGAAAGCAATTTTATGCACCCATTGAACCCAACAACTACAACTACAACTACAGCAAGAACAACAGTAAAGAGGATGTGCGCGAAGACGTGGGCGCTGGACTGTGGGCAGTGGGCAGTGGGCAGTGGGCAGTGGGCAGTGGGCAGTGGGCAGTGGGCACTGGGCAGTGGGCAGTGGGCAGTGGGCAGTGGGCAGTGGGCAGTGGGCAGTGGGCAGTGGGCAGTGGGCAGTGGCTCAATAATTTTAACAAGCCTCGACCACGCAGAAGTAAGAGAGAAGAGCCAACTGACGGGTGAATGGGGCAAGGGCTGTGGATGGCGGTTTCTATTACTCATACGCCGCGTGTGTATTGTCAAACATTTATGACGTCCGTGGCCGTCTGTGTCCCTTTACAAAGGCCCTGTCGCGTGTCGTCATCATTGTCATTTGTCAGGGCAACCGAGAGTCACAGCACTCAATTTCTGACCCCTTGCACCCCGTAGGTAATTACATTGACGGGTATATTAGGTTACCCTAAATACTTGTAACAAACAGTCAAAGTCAACTGACGTACAATATTTATTCTTCAAATGACTAATTTTTCATTTTCTTGATAATTCTTTAACAGGCATATCCGACCGTATGAGGTATATATATTCTTGATCAATATTAATAGCCGTGTCGATCTGGCCTTGTCCGTTTGCCTGTCTGTCCGTCCGGATGATATTCAAAGACATAGCATTGAATTTTGCTATGCATGATGATTGAACCACTCGTAATCTACTGCGAAAAAACCCAAGACGATCGGGTTATAAGCACAGAAGAAATGTTCTGCTTGTTGGCGCACTCGCTGAATTCCATATGAACACATACATATGTGTGTTAGTACGAATATGTGCTAGGGAATTTCAGACTTGACCAAAGGATGTCTCGTAGACGGGTAGAGCATTCTTCATTGTTCGCATTAACTTTCATCTACAAGCGGGTATATTAAGTACACTAGGCATGGGTAAAATATGTAAATTTACAGGGACTTATATAGGACTTTAGCTGATTTTGATTGCTATTTTCGGGAATAAATAACAAAATGTAGTTCAAGCTTAATATTCTCAAAAAACAAGCTATTCGCACATTAAATCCTCTATTTATCATTTCTAAGACTTGCTATGTGGAATGACATAAGTGCGCCAAATGTCTACCGGTTGATTTGTTCTTAAAGGGTATCTGAAAGTTGCTATTGCCATTCCCAAAGCCATTCTGCCTCGTGACGTTTGCCATTTTAAGTTGACTGTCCAGTAAACTAGATGTAAAATCGATTCAATGGCTGCCTGTTGCTACTGCCGTCGTCCTTGTTGTTGCTTGTCCCTGTTGCTTAACAAGTTTACCTTTTAATTAAATTTACCGCCCATCAATGCAGGCCCAGCCCCTGTTTTTGCTGCTGGTCCTGCCCCTTTGGCTCTGACTCTCCCAGATGCACACCACAGCGCCTCATCATTGGCCAGTAAATGGCAACAGCAATAACATCAGTGGCACTCAAGGCAGCTGCTGATTATTTTTGTTGCTTTTGGGGCAATCTCTTGGCCATTGTTCGCATTGTGCTGCTGATGATTTCTCTTGTTGTTGCTATTTTCTTTTGCTTTGATTTTGTTTGCCATGCTCTATTTAGTGGGTTCAGGGTAATTTTATGGGCTACAATCTATTACTATAGAACAATCTACGACAGTTTATTAATATGAACATGTTTGATAAATATAGATAAAATTTCTTGCCCTTAAACTCTATTAAAATTTTCGGGAGCTCGGTTCACAACTCGTAGTAACTTCTGTGTTCGAATCGTAATTCTAGTTTTTAAGGCGTTACATTTTGTGTTGCCTGTTTTAAGATCAGTTTAATGTCATATATTTACTTGTTACACTCTGTTTCAAATAAAATATTTTATTTTGTGTATAAGTAAGTATAAGTATAAGTTTAAGTACTATATTGGGTTTATTATTTCCACACCCTTGAAGCTAGAACAACTAAACTTGGTACACATCTTGGTAACCTCGATTTATAAAGTGTCAAGCTTGCCCCAAATGCGTACATATTCACAGCTACATAATATATAGAGGGGTATTGCAATTTTGATTTTGATTTTCCGTGTGCATGAACTTGTTGATCTCCGAGACTACAAGGGTTAGAGGGAACAGATCTTCGTATACCGGGCACAAATCAAGATTATTGTAAATTTAGGAGTTTCCTTCCCCTATTCTGGATATTCGCAAAACGATCAAATCAATTAAAACCACAATTCAAAGATCTGGCTTTGAATTTGAACCACGTTCAGTGATGTACTATATATGAATTCCTTCGGGACAGTGCTACCAAATAAAATAAATGTTAAGAATATTGTAAATGACCAAGTATTCGTCATAAGCCTTCTGTATATATTAAATACTCAATGCACCCTTAATCGCCGAAAAAAACGTTGTAGAAGAGATTCTCACTTAAAACGTCTTCAAATTAATATATACATACTCTTTCAATGTTTGTCATTTCCCAAGATATAGACTCTTTAATTTGGTGTTCCATTTTGTCTCCTATTTTTACTGCCTGTACCCATAAAATGGAAAAAAGGGGGTATTAAATCTGTGCAAATGTATGTAACAGGCAGAATGACCCTAAAAGTATATATATTCTTGATCAGTATCAATAGCCGAGTCGATCTAGCCCTGTTTGTTTGTCCGTATGAACGCGTCGATCTCAGCAACTATAAGAGCTAAAGACACCAAATTTGGAATGTAGGTTCCGTGATCCGCATATCAAGTGTGTTTCACTCTTCAGATATTCCCGCACCGCTCCAGAGCAAATCGATAAAAACGATTTATAAGGACAATTTTAAAGATATAGCCTTGGGAATTAGCATGTATAATATTTGGGTCACTCTGAATGTACTTTAAGAAATTTCAAGTGGATCGGAAGTTATTCCCGAAAGAAGATTCAGTGCAGCAGAGCGGGGGTGAACCAGCAGCGCAGCCACATCTTAAAATGCATCGCTTGCACTGCAGTGCCCTGTCGTTTGTGTGCGTGCGTATGTGTAAGTGTGCGAAGATATGTTTGGAAGTTTTGGAACAGGGAGTATCGTAGTCGACAAAAACATTCTTAGCTGTTCTCTTAAGAATTCTTGAAATTTCTTAACCGCAATTGTGCTTGTATATGTTTATCTTAATATTATTACCACCGGATAATAAACACAGAAGTTTCTCAAGAAAAAGTTTACAATAATCAGAAGTAGCGCTGCTGCTAAAGTGCACTACTTGATGCATTGTGTTTGTGTGCATGTTTACTTACATGTAGTGTATGTGAGTGTCAGAAATTGGGTACTGCAGCCTTGAGAGCAGAGTATCTCCAATTCAACAAGAGTTCATCTGTTATTGAGCAATTAAGACAAGAAAAAAGTTAAAACCCCGGTTTGAAGCGATTTGTTACAAAACAAGTTTTTCAGCCTTGAATGTTATCAAAAACAATCTAATTCCCTATCGAATATTGTATAAGTTTACAAGCAAATAGTATGTCTAAAATATTCGCATTCAAGTTTTTAGCGCAAAGTATAGAGTAAATTTGTTAAAATTAAACTATCTTTTTTTGGTTTTGACCAAATGTTTTTATACTAAATGTCCAAATGTGCAATCAAGAGCAACTTTTAAAATTTTACTTACTTGTATTCATCATTTTGTTTGTATAAATGGCGTTGTTTGTTCATTCGTTGTTTGTTTATTTGGTTATTTGCAAAAGAAAATTGAGTTGATTTGATAATAGTTGCTTTAGAATTTGTTGTAACTGTGGGTGTCGATCTTTGTACACAATTTATTTATTATATCGAAAATTGAAACTGTACATAAGTTAAATGATTTGTTTCACACTATATTTGAATATTTCTTAGCTATTTACAATGCACTTGAAGTTTTAAGTTTGCTTAATATTATCACTGCAAAGGGACCAATATTATTGTGAATTTTCAGCTTATTTAATTTTCACACTTTTCCAGGGAGTGACTGCCTGGCAAACTTGGCGAGCATCGACTGACGTCTGGGCCAGCAGCTAAGGATTGTAATTATGTTGCATTGACTGCTGCAGGCAGCAGACAGCAGGCACAAGCAGGAAATACTGGGCTCATTTCATTGGGATATTCCTTTGTGGTGAATATACTGGGTTTTTGTTGTGGGTTAACAACGGGAAGCGTGCACAAGAGCAGGACAATAAGCCAGCAGGACAGCAGGCGACACTCGTTCAACTTGGATGCACTCTCATTGTTCAACGTTGCTCATACGCACTGTTGTCTATTGTCCAACTGCAACTTGTTGTAGTCCGCAGTAGCTAAGCAATTAGCCGTGTGTGTGTGTGTGTGTGTGTGTGTGTGTGTTTGTGACAGAGCGCTGCCAACCTTCTTTGTGCGCTTTGGCAGTTAACAGTTAACATTTGCGTGTGTTGCCAGCATTTTGCTTTCATTGCGCATTGTTTTTGGGGCTATGCTCGTGAGACTTTGTTTTTGCTGTTGCTGTGTGGTGAACTTATCACAGCGAGTGAGTAAGTAAGCAGTGTGAGTGACTGCTGCCTCTGCACACGTACACACAAACACACACACAGACACACACGCACATACACATGCATAACTGCTTTGATGGATTATTTTATTTGCGTGTTAAATATGTTGCTTATTTTTCCGAATTTTCCATTTAAATGTTTTAATCAAATTTCTAAGTCTACAACACGTACATACATGTGTATGTGTGTGTGTGTGCGTCTAGGCTTTTCAGCTTGTTTTGTGCGTTTATCCTAAGCGCTTGAGCGGTGGCAGAGGCGAGGTGCGACGAGGCACGACGAGATCACGGCCACAAAAACGACGACAACAACGACGTGGAGAGTTCGCTGGCTTGGGTTGGGTTGGGTTTTATATACTGTTTTTTTGCTGGGTAGGGGGCTGGTCGGGGTTGCGTGATGTTGTGTGTACAGAAAAACACGAAACAAAGCGAAAAAATAGGAAAAAAACGCAACGCAATGAAAAATTAATTTCGCCTTACTTTAACACACACTGTTGTTGCATTTGGGTTGTTGCTGTTGTTGTAATGGTTGTTATTGGTTTCTTGTTTGTTATTAGCATAAATCACAATTCGTTTTCACTTATGTATTTCATATGTGTATGTACATATGCATAAATAGATGCTGTAAATACTATGTACATATGTATGTATGGTATGTGTGTTGTTCGCGTTCTGACAAACACCACTGTATATATGGGCATACATATGTATGTATGTATATATGTATATATATATATGTATGTTTGTATGTAAATGTGTATATATATGTAAGGCTGGGGCCCTTATGTGCATTCCATATGCGCGTATTAATTATTTGTATGTATGTTTTTCATCATTCTGCTGCTGCTACTGCTGTTGCTATTGTTAATATTATTATTATTGTTGTTGTGGTTGTGATTGTTTTGTTGTTGTTGTTGTACAATGCGCGCGACGACGACAACGATTGCGTTGGTTGTGGCTGCTCCTGCTGCTGCGGCTGCTGCTAAAGCTGCTGCTGCTGCTGCTGTTGCTGCGACTACAACAACGACGACGACGGCTACGACATCACGACACGACAACGACTAAAACTCAAACTGAAACTGAAACTGAAACCGAAAAGGAAGCCAAGAGCGCCTGAGCTTTCAAGGGTCGAGTCGGCGGCGGTCCACCCACGAGCTGCCGAGAGGGGTGGACTGAGACAGAGAGAAAGAGAGTATAAGCAGCATTTGCTGCGATTGTCGTCAGCGCTTCGCTCCGTTGTTCCTCTCCCTCTCGCTCGCCCGCCCTCTCACTCTCTCTCGCTCTCTTTCTCTCTCTGCTCTTTGTGTGTTGCTCACCCATTTATTGGCCGTCATGCTCTCGCCGTGGTGAATAGGCGAAGGGAGTTATTAAACATGCCAGCGGGAGGGGAGCACCTCCAGTTACAAGTACAGTTAGTGTGGCGTGTTCTGGTATTGGCGCTGTTACGAGTGCCTTTTCATATTTCATGTGCAATTTTCGCACCTACTACAAACTAAATGCTGCAATAAATGTATGTGGATGTGCGTGTGTATGTGTGTGTGGCTACTCCTCTCTGCTCTCTACTCCCAACTTAAATCTCCTTTCAAATGTTTTCCTGTTTCGCTCTCTGTCGCATGCTGCCAAACATAAGCATTAATGTTGATGTTGCATATTCATAAAAATCAAGTGTATATTGTGGCATGTTGTTTTTGCTGCTTTTTTGACGCAGTGACTGTTTCATGTTTGTGGTATCATTTCAACCGTTTCCAAAATCGCTTTCTACTCAATTTCGATAAGCATTTCTTGCTTGCGTGCTATTGGTATAGCAAAATGGTTTTAAAATTAAAACATTTGCACAAAACCTTGTAAGGAAAATTTTCTGGTTCCATACTTGAATTTTTTAGCACTATTTTTAATAAATTCCTATCCCAAACCCCAAAATTCTGGTTTGAATTCCAAAAGTTATTAATTTCCAATATTATTATGGAAAGAGCTGGAAAAATATCGCTAGCTCCTCCGTCACTTGATAGTGATGTTTAAGCTATCAGTTCTATCGGGAGTAATCAGAAAACTCGTAAGAAATATTAAGGTAGCCTACGAAATTTGGGAAGTTATAGACCTCAATGAACATTAGGTTATTTACATATATACTACATAGTCAAATGACGGTTTTTATTATTTTGGTTATAATTAATTTTTTGATTGAAATAATGTTTATCGATAAATACCAATGAATAGCATACTCTAACAAGTACTTTGTGGGTTTGAAGGTCTAGATCAAATTGGGATAGAAAATACTGACTAAAGCCGTTACCATCATTTTTATTTAAAGTCCAACATTTCTTCGTTCATTGTAATTTTTATGGAAGTAACCCAGAATAAATCGAGACTTGTTATAAATTTAGACCATTTTCAGTTTGAGTCCAAAATTGCGAGTTGAAAGTCTCTGGCAAGCTTAGCACGTGCTCTGACGAATATTGTGGCATATTTTTGGGCTGGGCCAGAAAAGAGCGGAGTTCCCAATTGACCCCACCGCATATTCAAAATGACTTAGTCGCTGTCGTTGTCGGTTTTATCTGCCTGCTTATCGCCAGCCATCATTTAGCGAAAATTGTCATGCGGCGTTAGCAGCAGAGAGGCTTCTCCCTCTTCCCACGTCGTCCTCTGCAGCGGCCCCACTTGGTCGGGCACAAACTGAGGGGAAGCTTCAGCATTTGCTGCTGGAACTTTTGGCCGGCTCACGTGCGACATCTTCGGGGAGACCGAGCAGCGATTTCATTGCGGATCCTGCGGGTGTCCCGTCCGCCTCGCACGCGGCTCACTTGCCAGCGGGCCACTGTGTTCATCTTAAATATACACAGTGTGTCCGTGCTGTGTGTGTGTGAGGGTGCTTACATTCTATGTGTACACGCGACTGACGTCATTGAGCTTTTTATTGATTTTCATATTACCAAAAAATGTTTGTGCTAGGACAACCAGCAGGACAGCTGCCCCAAGTGGGAGGCCAACAGATGTCAGCAGTGCCAGCCCCGACAATAAGCATTATTACAGGGAGAGAGGGGTGGTAGGAGGCAGTTGAGGGTAGGTACTGGGGCTAATGGAATGAACCGAACAGTGCGGGAGAAGTAGCTGAGCAATCGCATCTCATTTGATTGTATTTAGGGCCTGTTTCTATTCCGATTCGCGATTTGGTTAGCTATTCTGGAAATTACAAGACAAGGAATAATAATTTATAATTTACTAGCAGGTAATACCCCGGCCTTGCTCGGCGAAATATTTAGATGAATTTGACTACTTTCGTCAACCGTAAGAAATACACAAAGCTAACGTATAACAGTTTTCCCTCCCGTGGGGTAGGAAACTAAATAGTTGACTAATGTTTCTTGTGTAGGGCTATGAAAATGTCGTTGAAGCTGATCTAACTAAGCAAATAATAATTGTCCATGACTTCCATTTCCCGCCCGTGGGAATTTGGCATTTGAAGCCAATTCATAGAATAATACTTAAAATCAAGACTAAAGCTTTCCAACTATTCTCCGACCGTTGTGTTGCCCGAAAAGTACCGAGCTTTTTATATTAATTTAATTCGCATCAAAAACGAAAATGCTGGATTCCAGAGTTCACCTCTTTCCCAACCGTGAGCGTGCATTTTTCAAAACCGGTAGCACATGTTTCGAATTATATAACGTGAGGTGCTTTGAAAATTAGTTTCAAAATAATTGGATGATAAACAGAAAAGTTTGAAAATGAGTTTGAAGCCAATCGGACGATAATCAAAAAGTTGCATACAACAGTTTTCCGCGAATTTTCCGAACTTGGGGGTAGATTTTCCGAAATCTTTGGGCACCGCGCGTATTATGAGTCTGTGTAGAATCTTGAAAATGAGTTTGAAGCCAATCGCATGAAAATTAAAAATGTCGAATGCCAGAGTTTTCCGCTAATTTTCCGACCATGGGGCTGAAATTTCCAAAATCGCTGACACATGTGTCAAATTATTTAATGTGTAGAGCTGTAAAAATGAATTAGACCCAATCGAACGATAATCAAAAAAAAAGGTTTCATACAACAGTTTTCCTCGAATTTTCCGACTTTTGGGGTAGATTTCCCTAAATTTTTGACCACCGCGCCTATTTAGTTTTTCTATAGAACCTGGAAAATGAGTATGAAGCCAATCGCATGAAAATTAAAAATGTCGAATGCCAGAGTTTTCCACCAATTTTCCGACCATAGGGCCGAATTTTTACGTGAAGAATTTATTTTTTTATATATATAGATAGTAGATTGAACAAGTTAGGTTAATGGAACCAAACAAATTGTTGTAGCTTGCAAGCATTTTGTCATGTTGTACGCCAATAATTCCTAATCAATTTTAGCGAAAACTTAATGGAGTGCCTGTTATGGCGTCGAAATTTTTAGAATCAAGCCTTGCGGCTGATTTCTCATCCATTGTTTTACTTTATTTTTATA
Source organism: Hirtodrosophila confusa (assembly GCA_035043065.1). NCBI lineage: Eukaryota > Metazoa > Arthropoda > Insecta > Diptera > Drosophilidae > Hirtodrosophila > Hirtodrosophila confusa. The sequence goes on from JAWNNI010000165.1 coordinate 3,022,219, forward strand.
TAATCTTGATCACATACAATTTATATGTAAAATTCGAAAAAGTGCATATTTTGAATCTTTTTTTAAAATCATCAACAACAAAATCTTATTAATACTTTTTGTTTTTTATGGTGGACACGAGAATTATCAACTCTAGATTTTATCTTTAAGTACTACTGAAACATTGCGAGATATACAATGGATAACATATTTTCAGTCTGCACGTCGGAGTAATCGGCGAATCTTCCTTTATTTCATTTATTTCTCGAATCTTGCAATAATTCGTTGAATTGAAGATTCAGAGCTCTCTAGTGCTGAAATATATTTATTTTCTTACTTTGAAAATTTGTTAATTTATAATTATAATCTGTCTTGACAACAATTATTAAAATTTGATATTTAACTTGACATAGTGGATATAACAGTCTTACCCTAAATCGGTATTTGGTGTTTGCGTCCTCCGTTGCTTGATTCTTTTTTAATGCTTGTTCGTTTCCAATGGATGTCGTATGATGAATGTTTTTCTGATGGAACCTAACGAAAAGGTTTGATGACGAATTTTTGTATTCTGTTAACACTTGAGCTGCTAGCCCGTTCGAATGACTGAGTTCAATGCCCAAATGGCGGCGGAATTTTCGTCTTTCCACCCTTGAATCCTTTCAAATAGCAGAAAAAAGTGTAGTATATCACCATTAGATCAAGTTAATTTACTACTTAGTTCTATTAATTCTGTTCTGCTCTGAAAGACAATTTTTGGTAGATAATATTCGATCTTGAAACCATCTACCACACTATCTTAAAACAATCAAAGAATCTTCACAGTTCAATTAAACGTTCAAAAATATTTAAAGAAACACAGAAATTAAACAAGTAAGAATGCTTTAGTCGAGTATACCCGACTACAAAACTCCCTGTACCCAGGTGAAAAGTTTCCAATCGCATCTTCGTACACTTACACATACACACACACATACACTAATACGCACACGCACAGGCCATATGGCTATATAGCGCAGCCAGGCATTTTAAGTTGTGGCTGTGCTTCTTCTTCCCCCCGCTGAAGCACTGAATCTTCTTTCGTGAATAACTTCCTTGTTTATTATCCGATTATCTTGGAACTTAAACAGTAGATTAAGAGTGACCAAAGTATCATACATACCAAATCCCAAAGATATATCTTGAAAACTGTGACTGTATAATGGTTTTTATCGCATAGCGGAGGAATGAGAGGAAATATGTCAAATCTAAAATAAACTCGACCTGCTCCCGCTATACACGAACCTACATTCCAAATTTGATATCGCTAGCTCTTATGGTTGCTGAGATCCTTGCGTTCATACATACGGACAAACAGACGGACGGACGGAAGGACGGACAGACAGACATGGCCAAATCAAATTCTCTTTTGATACTGATCAAGAATATATGTATATACTTTATAGAGTCGGAGATGTTTCCTTCTGCCTGTTTGCACAGATTTAGTACCCCTTTTTACCCATTTAATGGGTACAAGGAGTAAAAATGTCGAATGCCAGATCATTCGAATCATTGAGACACGTGTCGAATTATTTTACGTGAAGAGCTTTGAAAATTAATTTGAAGGTACCACTCTGAGAACTCCACTTTCCGCCCATGGGAGTGGATTTTCCAAAGTCGACCAAATATGTGTCAAATGAATTTTTGAATAGATCTTTGATAATGAGTTTAAAGCCGATTGGATGGTAAACAAAAAAATTTCATACAACAGTTTTCCGTGATTTTCCCCGCTTGTGTGTGGAATTTTCCAAAATCTTGTGTTAGTATGCACTTTCACTGGCAGTAGGCCAAGCCAAGTTTCTGAAGACTAAAGACTAAATTTGGTCAAAATTTTACCACTATATCACATAGCTGCCATAGGATCGGGTGAAAAATGATTTTTTGTATGAAAAACCTTTTGTATTACAACCAAACAAAGTGAGAGTTCTATAACACTTTAAATAGTTTCCTATAATTTTATCAAAATCGGACCTCGTGGCTCCCATAGGAGCAATAAGACAAAATTCACTTTCGTATAAAAATTAATTCCTGCTAGGTATAAAGCTTCGGCACTCCGAAGATAGCCCTTCTTTCATGTTTTATTTTGATTTCGGCAACCAGATCCTTAGTTAAGAGCTTGGTTTGACGACGCGTCGAATGGATGAGAGTTTGTTTATGTTCTGATCAGATCCGGACTCATTAAAGTGCTGTACACAAAATCTTCTTCATTGGGCGAATGACTTAGTAACTTTAGGAAATACATTCATTCAATATGCTTCGAATTTAATTTCTAGTGCACAGCAGAAGAATCGAACTGCTTGCTGGTAGTTGCTGGTAGTATGTGTGTGTGTGAAGTATTAACGGGTTTTAGACCTGGATACAGTGTAACTCATAGTCGATGATACTTTACTAAAAAATTCCGATTCTCATTAGGTGCAAAACCGCCATTTAATACCGCTGGAGAGTTACAAATTAGCCAGGACAGCAACCAGTACATGTGAAGCGCCATCTGCCGAGATTTTTTGGAAGCTAGCGACTGCGCTGGGAAACATTGAGAAAAGAGTGACAGTAAAAACAAATGTCAAGCCGAAATACGAAGCAGCGGGCAAAGGAAAACGTTGTATGGATATGAAGAGCATAAAATAAAAATATAAAGCAACCCCTAATGCGGCCCCAACAAAATGCACGCCCTGCAAACAACGTCACCCCAACAACATTGATGTAATATTCTAAAAAATGACTTTCTTTGCCCAGTTTACTAAGCAAGGAAATTTAACAAATAATTCAGTCTCTTTTAAAGCTGCTCTTCTCAACAGAAACCGCGTTTACTCTCAGCCCCAACCCTAAGCCATGTATGGAAGCGGTCGCTCTCTCATTTTTTGGCTGCTGTGCGCGCAGCAATCTCAACGTGACGGGGGCGAAAATCTCTAATAAGGATTCATGAAAAATTCATGGCCTGGCATCGCAGGCAGCGTCCAGCAGCTCGTGAGTAAACGAAAACACTTTGACTTAGCCACACGGAGCGAACAGAAGCGAATACGAAATTCAGAATCGACTGGCTACTTAATTGTGCAATAAATTGCAGCATACCGCAAGGCGCAACCAACGAAATTTTTCACAAATCCCGACAAATTCTACGGAACGCAACGCGAGTGAAATTTGGAAAATAAACAAATAGTCGAACGCCACAAATTATTTGCGTCGATTGTATAATTTGTGGGGGCGGCCAACGGCAGCGGCCAGGAGCAGCACGAAAGCAGGCAAAAGGACAAAGTTATTCAAAGCAACCAAGAAAACAATGCCAAATTAAAGTGAACAAGACCAGTTGGAAACATTGAAAACCTGCCAGCACGCAGCGTCTAAAAGTAAACTTTAAAGCGAGCTTGTTGTTATGGGCTTTCTGTTTTTTCGGTGAATTGCGTTGTTCAGAGCGAATGTGAACACAAAACGAAATCGAAGGATCCTGGGCACAAAAGGAATACACCGAGAAATCGCTGCCGCTGCCGTTGCCGCCTGGACGGTTGTGTGTGTATGTTTATGTGAATACAGAGCCAGAGAGAGAGAGAGAGAGAGAGACAGAGAGAGGGGTGCTTAAAGAGGAAGTGTGTGGATACTGTAGAAGAGGAGAGGAGTGAGGTAGAAGGTGGAACATTACTGCGAAGGCTAAAAGAGCGCGCAGCAAAGAGAAAACTCGAAAAGAATTTGTGGAACTTGAGTGGTATCCAAAAATTAAAAACAAAACACCAAATACAAAAATGTAAATTACAAAATCTAAATAAAGCACTAAAAATTAAAAAGAAAACAATTTTTAAAACATAGTTAAAGCGTATTATGTAGAACCCCTAAAGCTAGGGCTAAAACTTTTCTGAACTGCTTTAATAATATCACAAAGACAACAAATTAATGTTAATGCTCTAGTCTAAGTAAAACATCGTGCTTAATATCGCATACATATCAACACTCTTGCAAAGAGTAAAGGAAGCGTTATTAACAACAAATATATATACTTATATATACACATTAATATAACCAATTATACAATATAAATTCTAAGCTTAAGCTTTTAAACTGATGCCACGTTTCGAGCCAAGAAATTTTTGTTAGAAATTTTACATCAAAGCAAATATACACATACATATATGGTAAACTAATTATCATTGATCATATCACCGACTTCGTGTCGTAACTGGAGTTAGTCTTAAGGTTTGAAGAAAATATCGAAATCCTTACTTAATATACCGGATGAGTTGTATACTTTATAAGAAATCGAACGCGTGGACCAAATTTCATATGACTATCAATCAATTACGGAAGCTGACAAGCAATTTTAATTTAATTTCGATATATTTCCACTGAATATCATTCAACAGAAGGAACCCACATCAACGATAAGGGTAAGTAAAAAGATTAAATACATACATTTGAAATAAAACTATGCAGACAATATGCGCTATACGTATAAGCTATGAGTAAAATAATTATAAAATCTAACCATAAATAACCATTCATGGTTATAATTCATAACCATTCGTAATCCTAGATTATGGGTAAGAATTGGGCAATTTACGAACAAATAATTTGTATTGTAATAACATTATTCTTATAAATATTTTTGGTACAAGGTGTAGACTGTACATGTACACATATGAGATTGAACTATGTTCATTTAGTTACTATTTATTTATGTGCATAAGCATATACATAAGAGTATATATCACACGCGCACTGCAAAAGTTGAATAACCCCAACTCGCACCTTTTCTAGTTTTCGTGACTAGCGTAGTAACGTAAAGGTTTTAACATTGTACCGATAGGAAATGTCAATAAATCAAGTTAAATTTAATTAAATTGTCACCAGGAACGTATTTATGTGGGTTTTGTACCGAAATATAATCTAAATTGTGAGATCTAAGTGATTGGCGGGGTCCACCGAATTTTGAAAACATACCTCTGAAAGTAAGCCATATTCTGCAGTTTTTTGAATATTACACAATCAGAAGGAATTCCTTGCAGTATAAATTTTGAGTAAAGTATCACTGTCGTATTGCGTGTGCAGATCTATAAAGCAATAAATTCAAAAATACCAAATAAATACCATCATCCATCATAGGACTCGGTCACTTAGTAATGTCAGCCACCATGTTGCTATAATTGACATCTCGACTTACACATGTCGGATTCGAAAAGTCGACCGCTATTCAGTTGCTTTAACGAGTCAGCCATTTATATGTACATTTTCCCAACTATGGACAGTAGAACACATATGTATACCTACATTCAGTACACGACGAGTAATAGCCCAACAATTATGCATAGGAAATCTGAATTTATTGAAGAAATGCATAATAATTAGGTGCGTAAAGGCGAACAACAGTTAAGTACTTAATGGCCCAGACTTAAATATAAGTTTAAGCTGGAAAAGCTAGCCATAACTACTGATGATCCCCTTGAAAGTTCACTCCTTATAATTCATAGCAGAATACTCAATATACTTGGGGAGAACAACAACATATTTTGAAAACTTTAGATATTTTGTTAGACTCTTAGGCTACAAAATATTTAACAAACGTATTTTACTTTTTCAAAAATGATTGAAATGTTAAATGTGTATTAGTTGAAACTGGCTATAAAATAAATTTTTACTCCACACTAAGTATTTGTACCATAACTGTCAAAACTGAACAGAATTTCTAAAGGATTTTTCGTTCCGATTGATTCGGTCTGATTGATTACTAGAGATGAGCGATATTTATATTGTGAAGAACACAAGATCTGAATCTCCAACACAATCGTCTCGCATTCCGGTACAATCCAGCTGTTGACTAAAGTTCAAGTCGACATGTTGTCATTGGCCATATGAGTCCTGCATGTGCCAGGCTCTAAAGTTTAATAATGAAATGAAAGGGATGTGTCAAATTACCTCAACTTGAAGGACCACCAAAACTTCCTGGTCTACCGATGAAATGTTGCGATTTGGACTTGGGTAATCCATATTTTTCCCATGATGATATCTTAGACAAACTCATCACAAGTGAGTCTCTATACAATTTAAACAATCTGACAAAAGTTGGTCGAAATCGGAGCACTATATCATATAGCTGCCATAGGAACCGTCGGTCGAAAATTTGTTTGCATGAAAAACTACTTTGTATATAAAAATATTTGGACCAAACTCACCAGATCAAAGTTTCATTACATCTTCTGGAGATCGATAAAATTGGGTACAAATCGAACTTCTATATCTTATAGGTGCTTATGAGCAATCTGATGAAAAATGATTTTTACGAAAAACCTTTTGCGAGTTTTATTATATGTAATTTATATAGTTTCCTATAATTATAATAGGAACAAATGGACGTAAATTGGATTTTGTATAATAACATTGTGGCAAGGGTATACATATGTACATGTACATATGTCTTCGGAACGCCGAAATGTCCGTCTGTCTGTGTGTCCACATTGGTACACATGGTAGTGTATACCCTTGGTTGGTGTCAAGGTCGCCCCCACACCACCACCGCCTCCCCCACAATTGGGCGTAAGAGGAGGATATAGCCTCCAAATTTTTAAAGCTGTAGTCACCAAATTTTGCACACAGGATAATGTTGAGCTCCTTGACAGAAATATATCAAACAATTTTGATTTTCAATATTGTTCTTAATATTTATTGTATTATCTTTAACAGTTAAAATCGATATGGCACTGTTTAGTGATTAATATCGATACTTTAACTGTTCATCTCTGGGCTGAGACTGTTATCGCGTCTTTATTACTCCCTGTACCCATAAAATGGGTAAAAGGGGGTACTAAATCTGTGCAAATGTATGTAACAGGCAGAAGGAGACGTCTCCGACCCTATAAAGTATATATATTCTTGATCAGTATCAAAAGAGATTTTGATTTGGCCATGTCCGTCTGTCTGTCCGTCTGTTCGTCTGTATGAACGCGTCGATCTCAGCAACTACAAGAGCTAGAGATACCAAATTTGGGATGTAGGTTCCTGTATACCATACGCAGATCAAGTTTGTTTCATATTTCAGATATCTCCCCCCGTTCCCCCTCAAATCGATAAAAACCGTTTTACAGTAACAATTTTCAAGATATAGCTTTTATATTTGGCATGTACAATACTTTAGTCTCTCTTAATCTACTGTCCAAATTTCAAGATCGGATAATAAACACGGAAATTATTCACGAAAGAAGATTCAGTGATGCAGCGAGAGGGGGGAAGAAGAAGCACAGCCACCATTTAAAATGCCTCGCTTGCGCTGTCGCTTTTGCCGCCTGTGTGTGCGTTTTTGTGTATGTGTGTGTAAATGTGTAAGTGGACGTAGATGTAATTGAATGTTTTAGACCTGGGTACAGGGAGTTTCGTAGTCGGGTATACTCGACTATAGCATTCATTCTTGTTAAAAATTTGAATATTATATTTAACCAGCGTACTGCTACCAATGTTGCAACTTAAGATGGTTATACATACAGTGAATGTTAGAGCTTGTATTCGGGAATTGACTGCGGGCCTTTTACTCTCGATATTGAGTCACAGTGTGACAAAATATTTGTCAGTCACACCGTTTCGACAGGTTCGACTCTATTGTTCATGTGTATGGTTTACACATTTAGGAAAATATAAGGTTTTCAATATATGTATTTAGAATCATTTAATATTTGTAAGTGGTCGGACTTTCACAGGGAATGTACTTTTGGCTTTGGCATGCCCTCGAAACTAATTGAATTATATGATTATGCCAAGAAAGCACAAGTCCCTTTTGGTTCCTACCCCCGTAAATTTAAAATTATATATTTAATCCTATGCGTATGGAGAAAAGTATGGAAAACTTGTATTTATTATAATCGCAGTTATTACTAAAATTAAAATCACCTTGAGCTGCAGTTTGATCCCAATCGCAAGTCCCTCTAATCATAATGAGCAACTAAATGTAGCAAAGGTAATTTTGTGGGTGGAGCGCCTGAAAGCATGCCATGCAAACAAGGACAAAAATCAATAAGGCAGCATGTGTGTGCGTGCCAGCGTATCTGTGTGTATTTATCTGCTGCGTGTATTGTAGGTAAAAAGCAGCTAGAAAACCAGCACGCATGCACAACACGGGTGTGGTTTGAAAGGGGAGAAGTTGGAAACATTGGCGACGCTACCCGCCGTGTGTGCTATTAAAATTTTCATTTTATGATTATCGCCTGCGAAAATCCGAAACAATTGCGCGAGTTCACACGGCGAGCAGCAGGACCAGGACTAGCACCAAGACCAGGACCAGGACCAGGACTACAACAGAGCACCAAAGGCTTTGAACTGCGCAAATGTGTGTGTGTATGACAATGTTTAACTTTGGTCATAAAATTACATTTAATTTTCTATTACTGCGTTTGGCATTTGACGACTCCCTCCTGCCGTTGGCGTCAAAGACGACCTAATTTTAAGGGCAGGCAACAAAGAAAACTAGGCAAATTTCACCAATGTTAACCAACACCCCAAACACAAACCTTCAACCCCAATACCTGTGCTATAAAATATGTTTGCATAATGCTGACCAATTGTTGTTACTTTGGTTAGCAGGCACTCACTGAGGCACTCATTAAAGCCTAAGTGCAGCTGCTTCAATTTTCAGCAGAATCAAAAATGTACTACACTTCATGTTACCAATTTTGCGCCACAGCCCATGGTCCTGGCCACGGTTACTGTCATAATCCAGTGGCAGGAGCAGACGAGATGCAGCGAATTGGCTGGCAGCAGCTGCATTGGCTTTCTGGTTTGGCCCTTTGGCGCTGGTTCTGGTTCTGGCCAGACCACTTTAGCTGTAGTTTTTTCTGCATTTTTCAGGTGTCTTCTAATGACTGCAAAAATGCGCTTTGGGAAACGCACAGGGGACGCAATGCGAACTTTTCTAGCCACTTAGTGGGTGAAGGTAATTTCCACGTAGTCGCAATTTTATGCAAATTGTTTTTGTTGCCCACTTTCGAAGTTGTGCGCGTTATTCTTTTGCTTTTCCTTTTTTTATGTTTTTAGCATGCTTCGTGCGCGTTTTGTAATGCATACTGTGTGGCGTTGAACATGAGGCGCAAATATGATGTCATCGGGAAAGCCCGAAACCCTTTTAAAACGTCCTAAAGGATTTTAGGAACTGCAGCCGCATGTTTTTACTCCCTGTACCCATAAAATGGGTAAAAGGGGGTACTAAATCTGTGCAAATGTAAACAGACAGAAGCAGACATCTCCGACCCTATTGTTGATGAACGCATTCAATTAGAAATTTGAATTCAAACTTAACGTCTAGATTCTTAACGTTCCTTTTCTTTATGCATTTACGCACACACTTAACATATCCATACAAGCTGTAATCATTGCAGATCATGATGAAATTTGCTTAACAGTAGTTGTCTCGCTTTAACATATGCTTTGACACCCACTTTTTGAACGCTTCTGTTAACATGCAAAAATGTACTAGGCGAGCAGTTCTAGTTCGACAGCAGAATAAGAATGAACGAGCTGTTTCAATTGATAAAGTTAAAATAAAATAATTAAGCTTAGAATAATAAAAACCAGCATTTTCATTATTCAACATAAGTTTTGGTCCTTCGAGCCGGATCTGCTGTGAACTACATTTCAAGTGTTTAAGTAATCAACATGGATCAACTTAAAGAACTCAATTACGTACGAGGCAGAGCAAAGGCAGGAATCACACGATTGCTGCAATATGCCGACAATCCCCCAGAGGGATTCACGCTAGACGCCGTCGAGGCAGTGCTGACCAGGCTCAACGCCGTTTGGAATGATTTTGAACGGGCTGAGCTGGGTATGATCAAATTCGCTACATTGGAGGGATATGTCGATCCCACAGTTGACCATGATGCATATGAGACCAAGTACATTAACGCCCTAATGCGGCTTAATGGGCTGAAGCGGTCTCTTGACACACCAATACTCACAAGCAAGCTTGCAGAGCGAAATCAACAGCCTGCAGGTGTGAGCGAGACAACAATAGACGCCAACGTTGTGATGCCGGTTAGAGATGCAGAGTTGCCAAAAATACAAATTAAACCATTCGGTGGCGACTATAAAGAATGGCCTGCATTCAAAGAATTGTACGAGAGTGTAATCCACAACAAACCACACTTGGCAAATATTCAAAAGTTTCATTACTTAAAATCGTATCTTATTAACGATGCAGCCAATTTAATACGTCATTTGCCAATAACAGGGACTGCATATGAAACTGCGTGGGCACGCCTAATTGAACGATACAATCGACCTCGTCACGTTGTCAACTCGTTATTAGAAGCCTTTATGGAGTCGCCCGCAACCACGAGTGCCAATGTATCAGTACTGCGTAAGGTAACAGACAGTGCGAATGAAATTGTGCGCGGACTGGATGCGATTGGCCAAGTTAGTCGAGACTGCTGGGTTATCCACCTGCTGTTAGCGAAACTCGATTCAGAGACACGACGCAAATGGGTGGACGTCAGCCGTATGATCCCATCCCCTTCTTTGGATGACCTGTTCACATTTCTGGACGCACGTTGTGAGGAGTTTGAGCTGAGTCACTGCGATACCACATTAATGGCAACACTAAACGATCGTCCGAAGAAGTCATCGCACACTATGGTGTCAACAAAGGGTAATTGCGTGAAGTGCACTTCTAATGAACATTTGCTTTTTTCCTGTCCGCAATTCCTGGGCTTATCTGTCGAGAACCGCCGTTCCTTTGTCAAGCAGAAATCTTTATGCTTCAATTGTCTAAGCCCCGGTCATATGGTACATCAATGTGGATCGCTGCATTCCTGTAAGCAATGCCGTGCCCGGCATCATTCACTTATACACATGGAAGTTTCGTCGCTGCAATCTGCTGGAAGTCAAGTTCAACCAATCGGTATCAGCCCTAATGATGATCAACAGGACCAACAGGGCACAGCGGCTGTGACAATGAGTCACATTGCACGAGCGCCAGGCGCTAAGACTCATGCAAGACAAAGAGTGGGAACACTACCAACTGCGGTGGTGAACATACAAAATGCACAAGGCACATACACACCCTGCCGGGTGCTGTTGGACAGCGGATCCGAGTTATCATACATATCGGAGCGGTGCATAAATGCACTTGGAATTGCACGATTGCCATCTCGAATCCTTGTCTCCGGCATCTCAGCAGTAAAGGCTGAAACCACACGAGGTCTAAGCAAACTCCACATCAAGTCACGACTTTCGCAGCATTCTCTAAACGTGACTGCACACGTTTTGGGCAAAATCACTTCGTCACTGGCAAGGGATCGGATTGATGCATCTGCTCTAGAGATTTTCAATGATATTCCGCTTGCAGACACCATGTTCCACAATGCATCGCCAATAGACGTTCTATTGGGTACTGACTGTGTTTGGGCTGTGTTCACTGGGCAGAAGAAGCTGGACAGCCACGGCAACATAATCGCCGTATCTTCAATTTTTGGATGGGTGATCACATCGATTGTCACCTCGAACACACTAGCTACTACATCGTTTCTATCCACTTTTGACATCAACGCCTCGCTCCAACGTTTCTGGGAGTTGGAGGAACAACCACCGTGCCCACAACCCGATCCTGACGACTTGCAAGTCGAGGAACACTTCCGCAACACTCATTCGCGGGACCCCAATGGAAGGTATATCGTAGAACTTCCATTTAAGGTCCCGAATTGTACATTCGCAGACTCACTTCAAGGAGCGATATTACGTTTTGAAGCCGTAGAGCGACGTCTGCAAAGAGACTCATACCTGCAATCACGGTATGTTAAATTCATGCAAGATTATATTCGTTTAGGCCATATGCGTGAGCTCCGACCAGAAGAAATCCGTACACCGGATGGTCGAGCTTTCTACATGCCTCACCACCCGGTTGTGGGTCTTAAGTTGCGAGTGGTGTTCGATGGATCTCATCAAGATCGTGACGGACGAGCTTTAAACGATGCTCTACATGTGGGACCGAGTATTCAGCGAAACCTGTTCGCTGTATGTTTACGGTTTCGAATGCATAAATACGTATTTTCAGCAGATATTGTCAAAATGTTCCGTCAAGTTTGGGTTACCGATACCCACCGCAACTATCAACGCATCGTATGGAGAGAGCACCCTGCTGAGCCACTCAAGCACTACCAATTGTGCACGGTCACATATGGTACTGCCTGTGCTCCGTTTTTGGCTATCAGGGTGCTGGAGCAGTTAGCTAGCGATTACAAAGAAGACTACCCGAATGCTGCCAAGATTCTGCTGGAAGACTTCTACGTGGACGATGTCTTAACGGGAGCCAATACAGAGGAAGAGCTGCTGCAACACCGAGATGAGCTCATTCAATTAATGTCTCTAGCGCATCTTGAACTGGCTAAATGGGTTTCAAACAGCAAGTGCATCGACAACCAGGGGTCAAGCCCATCTGCAGACGTTTTTTGCAATTCACAAGATGCCACAACTAAGGTTCTTGGAATTCATTGGCGACCAGGCAATGACACTATCGTTTACAGTGTCAGCTTAACAGAATCGGTGGGGAGTACAAAACGGCAAGTACTATCGGATGTTGCTCGTATCTTTGACCCTCTGGGGCTATTGGCACCAGTTGTCGTCCAGTTTAAGATCCTGTTTCAAGAACTATGGCTCCACGAGTTAGGATGGGACTCTCAGCTCCCACCCAAACTGGCAGAATTGTGGCAAAAATATCGCAAGGATATAATCGCACTAAAAGAGCTCAAAATAATGCGGTATGTTGGATACGTGTCCGGCAACATTGAACTACATGCATTCTCGGATGCATCGATCAAAGCTTACGCCGCTGTCGTCTACACCCGAATTAAGCTACCTGATGGTAGAATTAAGGTCACACTTATTGCTGCAAAAACACGTGTTGCCCCTCTCAAGCAACAATCTCTTCCTCGATTGGAACTCTGCGGAGCGCTGCTACTGAGTCGACTCGTTGTTTCCATCAAGGCCGCCTTGCGCCATACGGATATCGCAGTACACGCTTGGTGCGATTCAACTATCGTGTTGGCCTGGTTATCTCACACACCATCAAAATTGAAAACTTTCGTTGCCAATCGCACAGCTGAGATTTTGGACACAATACCACGACATGCATGGCACCACGTCAACACAAAGGAGAATCCAGCCGATTGTGCTTCGAGAGGCATGCTAGCTATTGACCTGCTCAGCTTTGATCTTTGGTGGAATGGACCACATTGGCTACATGACGAGTCTCTCGATACGGTAAAACTGCATAACGAAAAGGTTTCCAATTGTCTTTCAGATAATCGTTTTCAAGCTGAAGTAAAGACTACACTAGTAACCTTGGCGACAACTAATCATGCACCGCTTGTACTTGACGAGTTAGCTGCTCGGACCTCCTCTTGGCTGAAACTTGTCCGGGTGGTGGCGTATGTTTTGAAGTTTATTCGGCGCAAGAAACACGATGAAGTCAACACCCGCTCGGCCCTTCTCACGTTCAAAGAGATCGAGGACGCTCGCAAGGTTTGTCTTCGACACGCACAGACAGCATTTGAGAGTGAGCGCAGGTTGCTGAGTAATAACACTCCATTGGGAAGTAGTTCCAAGTTGCTCACACTGTCGCCCATCATTGACGATACTGGGCTGCTTCGTGTTGGTGGACGTTTAAGTAATTCGGAACTACCCTTTTTTGCCAAGCATCCGATCATTCTGCCGAAGACCCATCGCATTACAAGGTTAATTCTGGAGCATGAGCACCGGACACATTTGCATCCAGGCGTTTCCGCACTGTTTGTAATCGTTCGTCAACGTTATTGGATTCTCGGTGCACGAAATCTAATTCGGAAGCTCACGCATGACTGTTTAAAATGTTTCAGACAACGTCATCACACTGCTCATCAATTCATGGCTGATCTGCCTGCAGTTCGGGTTCGACAAGCATTTCCATTTCAAAACACTGGTTGCGACTACGCTGGCCCTATCACACTCAAGGTGCACAAGGGACGCAATCCACGCAAGGAAAAGGGCTACATCTGTCTCTTTGTCTGTTTGGCTACTTCTGCACTGCACCTGGAGCTGGCAACAGATCTCAGCACGGAAACTTTTTGGCAGCACTTCGTCGGTTCGTGTCACGACGTGGCAAATGTGCACAAATGTACAGCGATAATGGCCGCAACTTTGTCGGCGCCAAGAGGGCTCTAAACGAGATGGAGCAACTGCTTGCTTCGGAGATGCACAATCACACCGTTCTGCAGACCTTGGCCAATGAGGGAATCCAGTGGAACTTTATACCGCCACATGCGCCGCACTGGGGTGGTAAATGGGAGTCGGCTGTACGCTCAGTCAAACTTCATCTGCATCGAGTAGTGGGCAACGCTACCCTCACATTTGAACAAATGCACACTCTCTTGGCACAAATTGAGGCAGTGGTTAACTCTCGCCCACTGTTCGTAACGCCTGACACTGACTCGACATACTTGTCTCCTGCGCATCTGCTGATAGGCCGCCCATACACATTGGTTCCAGAAGGCGATCTGTCACCAGTGGCGGCAAATCGGTTACATTACTGGCAGCAAACTCAAGCCATGTTGCAATGCTTCTGGAAGCGTTGGCACCTCGAGTATTTAACGACTTTGCAACAGCGCTCCAAGTGGACTACAGAATCGCCAAATCTAGCAACTGGAGATATGGTCTTGATTAAGGATTCTTCGACCCCACCCGCAGCATGGGCTCTCGCCCGTGTTATCGATACGTTCCCTGGACCGGATGGATTAGTTCGAGCAGTTAAATTAAAGACTGCCGCTGGAGAAATGACGCGCCCAATCACGCGAGTTGCGCCCCTACCCAATTCCGAAACCATGTTTCAGGGGGGGGCGGGATGTTGATGAACGCATTCAATTAGAAATTTGAATTCAAACTTAACGTCTAGATTCTTAACGTTCCTTTTCTTTATGCATTTACGCACACACTTAACATATCCATACAAGCTGTAATCATTGCAGATCATGATGAAATTTGCTTAACAGTAGTTGTCTCGCTTTAACATATGCTTTGACACCCACTTTTTGAACGCTTCTGTTAACATGCAAAAATGTACTAGGCGAGCAGTTCTAGTTCGACAGCAGAATAAGAATGAACGAGCTGTTTCAATTGATAAAGTTAAAATAAAATAATTAAGCTTAGAATAATAAAAACCAGCATTTTCATTATTCAACACCTATAAAGTATATATATTTTTGATCAATATCAAAAGAGATTTCGATTTGGTCATGCCTGTCTGTCTGTCCATGTGTCCGTCTGTATGAACGCGTCGATCTCAGCAACTATAAGAGCTAGAGACACCAAATTTTTCATTTTAAGATATCTCTCCCAGATCCCCCACAATTGGATAGAAACGTTTTATACCTTCAATTTTCAAGATATGGCTTTGGGGTGTATAATACTTTGGTCACTTTTAATCTACTGTCCAAATTTCAAGTCGATCAGCTAGTAAACACAGAAGTTATTCACGAAAGAAGATTCAGTGCTGAAGCGCGGGGGGAAGAAGATGCACAGCCACCACTTTAAATCCCTCGCTTGCGCTGTCGCTTGTGTACGTGCGTATTTGTGTATCTATGTGTGTATGTGTAAGTGTACGAAGATGCGATCGGAATTTTTTGATCTGGGTACAGGGAGTTTTGTAGTCTGGTATACTCGACTATAGCATTCTTAATTGTTTACTTTTACTCCGTGTACCCATAAAATGGGTAAAAAGGGGGTATTGGATTTGTGCAAAAGTATGTAACAGACAGAAGGAGACATCTTCGACCCTATAAAGTATATATATTCTTGATCAGTATCAAACGAGATTTCGATTTGGCCATGTCCGTCTGTCTGTCCGTATGTATGAACGCAAGGATCTCAGCAACTAGAAAAGTTAGAGCCACCAAATTTGAAATGTAGGTTCGTGTTTAGCAGTAGCAGGTCAAGTTTATTTTAGATTTTAGGGGGAAGAAGAAGCACAGCCAAAACTTAAAATGCCTGGCTTGCGCTATATAGCCATATGGCTCGTGCGTGTGCTTATTAGTGTATATGTGTGTGTATGTGTAAGTGTACGAAGATACGATTGGAAACTTTTTACCTGGGTACAGGGAGTTTTGCAGTCGGGTATACTCGACTAAAGCATTCTTACTTGTTAGTTTTAATGCGATTGGCTTCAAACTAATTTTCAAGGTTTTACAACAAAGACATAATAGACGGTGCTTTCAGATTTTGGAATATGTACCCCAAGGCCGGTAAATTCGCCGAAAGCTGAAAAATAGGTGAAAGGCTTTTGTGTGCTAGTATTATTCTTGCAATCGGTTTCATTCATTCATTAATCCCTGTACCCATAAAATGGGTTAAAAGGGGGTACTAAATCTGTGCAAATGTATGTAACAGGCAGTAGGAGACTTTCCGTCCCTATAAAGTGTATATATTCTTGATCAGTATCAAAAGAGATTTCGATTTGGCTATGTCCATCTGTCTGTCCGTCCGTATGTATGAACGCAAGGATCTCAGCAACTATAGGAGCTAGAGACACCAAATTTTTAAAATGTAAATTTGTGTAAAGCGGGAGCAGGTCAAGTTTATTTAAGATTTGAGATATCTCCCCCCGTTCCCCCGCAATTCGATAAAAACCATTTTACAGGAACAATTTTCAAGATATAGATTATGGATTTGCATGTATAGTACCTTGGCCACTCTTAATCTATTGCCCAAATTTTAAGTCGATCGAATAATAAACACGGTAGTTATTCACGAAAGAAGATTCAGTGCTTCAGCGGAAGGGGAAGAAGAAGCACAGCCAGAACTTAAAATGTCTCGCTTGCGCTGCGCTTGAACTGCCGCTCGTGTGTGTGCGTCTTTTGTGTATGTGTGTGTGTATGTGTACGAAGATGCGATTGGAAATTTTTGACCTGGGTACAGGGAGTTTCGTAGTCGGGTATACCCGACTATAGCATTCTTACTTGTTATATTTTATTTGTTTTATTTCTATTTTTTTTTGTATATTTTTTTTTAATGATTTCATCTTTTTGCACCCAGTTAGGTTTCTAATGTTGTGTTGGTAAAATTCACCGAAAATCCATAATTTCCAACATGGCATAATTTTAGGCGGCAAGTTTCTTTAGGGTTTTCCGAAATAGCCCTGTACATTAAGGTTACTATAATGACACCCAATTAGGCTTTAAAATTGCAGAAAATATTTAATACGGAAATACTTAATTTATGCAAACAGTTTCTATTCTATGTATATTCTGTCTGGCCAACTAAGGCCCTACAGTTGTCCATAACATTATTTCGCCCCAATTCGAAAACCCCAAACATCTGTTCATATCTAAAGTTTTCAGAACATTAGGGCAGAGATATTAAAAATTAAGTCAAATGCGTCAATTAAAAATTTGTTCAGGCTTGGGAAAGGCTGCAACTTGCTCCGGTTTCTCACACGTGGATTGGGTCGCTGGGAAATGAACATCACTTGCCCCAACGCAACTGTCAATCAGCAGTCAGTCCGCCCGTCTGGCCGTCCGTCCGTCCGTCAGTCAGCTAGTCCGTCAATCAATTTGCGTGCATATGTAGTTGTATAGATGCCTATTCGTAAATATTTTATACCGTGGTCCTTGATATATCTACATACGTGGCATATACATTCTTGTGTACATATGTTTATGTATACTTAGTTAGCCTTCCTTGGGCGTCGCATATATCGTATGAGCCTCGGTTTCCGTCAGTAAGTGACAATTATTTTGGGGTAGGTGTCTCGGCCGCAGTTTGCATGTTAAAGGCAGCTGAAATATTTACCTTGGCTGCTTTCAAGTTGACATTAAGTGTAATTTTTTGTTGGTAGCAAACATTTCATGAATTAAAAATGAGTCGGCACCGAGTGTGTGTGCGAGCTTTTGTGTGTGCGTGTCTCTCTGTGTGTTTGTGTGTGTGTGTAGGTAGTTTATGGGGGTGGCTGGAAAAAGTGCGTTCGCTGCGTGGCTGTCGCCGTTGGCAGTTAGTCATCCTGATGCCTTATGCCTCATGCCTCATCCGAGCGGCTTTGGCGAGTGCCCAAAAAATGAAATGTTACACTGCGTCATTGTCACACTGCTGACGTAGGCGTGGCATCCGCCCACATAGGCAGTAAGGCATTTGGGGCCCGTCGCCTGTCGCCATTTGCCATGTCATGTAATGTAATGAAGCGTGCCGAGAACAGCGACAGTGAAAGCGAGGGAGAAAGAAGCAGAGACTGAGTCAGAGACTGATACAGAGACAGAGGGAGAGAAAAAGACAGCAAAGAGAAATGGTTAGATATGTTGCGTTTTACTTTTATTACAAAACACATTTTGTATGCCAGCAAGGTTTTTGCTTATGTATATACTTATCCTTATCTGTAGATGGGCATATATTTTTCATATGTCACCTGAGTTGCTTAAATCGTAAGACATTGAAATTATTGCCGCGGGGGCCCAACAGGCGGCTAATGTTAATTGAATTTAAGAAATTTAACTGAAATTTAACTGAAATGAATTGAGCCTGTTTGGACCTACATATATTCTCATGATGAGGCGCAATTTCACGACATTAATCAAAACTTAAGGTGCAGATAATATTTGAAATTCATAGTACATTCCCCAGTAAAATGTTTACCTGTGCAACACTTCAAAATAACCTATTACAAGCACTTTGTTAAAAAATCTAACCTTACTTTTCTGATGCATTTGGGATCCCAAATGACGAAAATAATGTTTAACTCTTCTATGGCAAACTTCTTTTTACTCCCTGTACCCATAAAATGGGTAAAAAGGGGGTATTACATCGGCAGTATGTAAGAGACAGAAGGAGACATCTCCGACCCTATAAGGTATATATATTCTTGATCAGAATCAAAAGAGATTTCTATTTGGCCATGTCCGTCTGTCTGTCCGTCTGTCCGTCTGTCCGTCTGTCCGTATGAACGCGTCGATCTCAGCAACTACAAGAGCTAGAGATACCAAATTTGGAATGTAGGTTCCTGTATACCATACGCAGATCAAGTTTGTTTCATATATCAGATATCTCCCCCGTTCCCCCGCAAATCGATTAAAACCGTTTAACAGGAACAATTTTCAAGATATAGCTTTAAGATTTGGCATGTACAATACTTTAGTCTCTTTAATCTACTGTCCAAATTTCAAGTCGATCGGATAATAAACACGGAAATTATTCACGAAAGAAGATTCAGTGATGCAGCGAGAGGGGGAAGAAGAAGCACAGCCACCAATTAAAATGCCTCACTTGCGTGTCGTTTTTGCCGCCTATGTGCGTGCGTCTTTGTGTATGTGTGTATGTATGTGTAAGTGGACGTAGAGTGATTGGATGTTTTAGACCTGGGTATGGAGTTTCTATCGGTATACTCGACTATCTCTTACTTGTTTATAATCAGTTTTCCAAAAAAAAACATTTCTGTCTTTTAAGGTTGCTTCTGCTTTAGCCCGCTCAGTACTTAATTAGTTTTTATACTATGTTCCCGACGGGAAAATAGTATATTGGGTTTGCGAAATGTCCGTCTGTCCGTATGAACGCAATTTTTACTCTGTACCCATAAAATGGGTAAAAAGGGGGTACTAAATCTGTGCAAATGTATGTAACAGGCAGAAGGAGACATCTCCGACCTATAAAGTATATATATTCTTGATCAGTAGACCTCGGAATTTTGCATCTTTTGTATTTTTCATCAGATTGGTACCAAAATTTTTATGCAGACGTCTTATCGTTTAAATATAACAAAAGTTAATGCATATCGAAAATATGCAAAATATATGCAAAAAATATGCAAAAGCATATGCAAAAAATATGCAAAATATATGCAAAATATGCAAAATATATGCAAAATATGCAAAATATATGCAAAATATGCAAAATATATGCAAAATATGCAAAATATATGCAAAATATGCAAAACTGATAACATTTCATCTTAAAATTGAATTCCTCTCGTTAAATATTAAAGGGCGAGCTATTATATTTCTACACTCAGAGATAAATTAAGTATTCTGTACTCAAACCATGTACAAACGGTGTCAAAATCCGACCAAGCTCGAAAAGTGTAATTATGAGTACAGAATTCTTATATTAGGAACGATTTTTTTTAAGTCCGAAATTGTTAAAACAAGAACTTTCGAGATATATGAAGAACACTTTGTAGATTTAAAAAAAACATATGTATATATTATCTTTAAGTATCAAACAGGATTAATTTCCCGAAGTGCGGATGACTTCAGAATGTTTATTTTTAATCGTATCGTCAAAAGTCATATGTGTATGCATGTGCGAGTATATGAAAGATAATATCACTATAAGCAAATGAAATCTCGAGTGGCGTTACCATATACATATAGAATTTATTGATATGGGCAAAGTTGAAGCGGTGAAAAGATTTTACTTCAAAAAAATGTCTTCCATTAATATGGAATATAATAATAAAAAAAAATCATCACCCAAAATTTCCACTGTAGGGTTTGAACTCGCGCAGGTACCTCGGCGAACCGCAACTCAGGTAACTCAGCCAGACTATGAAGGAAGAATAATTACCACGAGGATTTTATTTTGTTTTATCTAGGCCTATAATTCCCAAACAGTTAAAACATTTGTTTAATGAATTGGCTGTATATAAAATTATACTATATCAATGTTTATCAATCATAAAGTGTAGTGAAATGTCAAAAATCAACAAATCTAAGAAAAATTTAATGGGAAAATGGCTTAACAGCTTTCCCGAAAAGTGCTTCGAAATTGATGGAAACAATATAATTTGTACGACTTGTGTCAAAAAGGTGAAGTGTTAATATTGAGGCTTAAGCAAGCCAAGCCTGATTGTTAAATAAGTACGTTCTAATGTTCGTAATATTTTAGATTCCTTGCGAAAGAAAATTTCAATTGCAGCAGCATGTTGCTACTTCACTTCACAGAAGGTCAAATGCAACTAATAACAACAACGACGAAAATGCGCATACTTCCGGCAGCAACACGTTCAACTTTTCCGATAATTCCGGAAATGAATTTAAAATGGATTTATGTACAGCATTGTTGCGGGAAATATACCATGGAATGTGCTAAGCAATGTTACATTTAATAATTTTTTAAAGAAATACACGGGGCAAATTATTCCTGATGAAAGTACTCTCAGGAAGAGCTACTTGGATAAATGCTACCAAAAATCAATCCAACAAATTCGCGACAGTATCAAAGACGAAAGCGTTTGGATATCAGTGGACGAAACAACTGATAAACAAGGGCGATATGTCTGTAATAATAATTATATTGAATAATTTTAATCCTATAAAATAAAATTTTAATATGTACACGACCCCCTGAATCGCTTTTATATTATTTCTGATTTGTTTAAAATAGAAAAGTGTTTGCATATTTTGCATATATTTTGCATATTTTGCATATATTTTGCATATTTTGCATATATTTTGCATATTTTGCATATTTTTTGCATATGTCATGCATATGCAAAATATGCAAATATGCAAAAAAAAAAAAAATATGCATATCGTTTTCACCTCTATTTTCAATGAAACGAATTTTGGTGTCATCAGAATTTAAATATCTTAATCCTTCAAGAATATGCAAATATGCAAAATCCGAGGTCTATTGATCAGTATCAAAAGAGATTTGATTTGGCCATGTCTGTCTGTCCGTCCTTCCGTCCGTCCGTCTGTCCGTCCGTATGTATGAACGCAATGATCTCAGCAACTACAAGAGCTAGAGACACCAAATTTAGAATGTAGGTTCGTGTATAGCGGGAGCAGGTCAAGTTTAGTTTAGATTTGAGATATCTCCTTCCCCCGCAATTCGATAAAAACCGTTTTACAGGAACAATTTTAAGATATAGCTTTGGAATTTGGCATGTGCAATACTCTAGTCACTCCTAATCTAGTGTCCAAATTTTAAGTCGTTCGGATAATAAGCACGGAAGTTATTCCGAAAGAAAATTCAGTGCTTCAGCGTAAGGGGAAGAAGAAGCACAGCCAGCACTTAAAGTGCCTCGCTTTGCCTGCGCTCGAGCTGTCGCTCGTGTGTGTGCGTCTTTTGTGTATGTGTGTGTGTGATATGTGTCTGTATGTGTGTGTGTGTGTGTACGAAGATGTGATTGGTAATTTTTGACCTGGGGTACAGGGAGTTTTGTAGTCGGGTTTACTCGACTATAGCATTCTTACTTGTTTTGCCTTTATCTTCGAGCTAGAGCAACCAAACTTGGTACACCTGTTGGTGTATACCGTCAATTTATGAAGTGTCGAGATCGACCCCCACCACCACCCCCTCCCCGGAATTTGGGAAACCTGTATCTTTCCTCATTTTTAAAGATATAGTCACCAAATTTAGCATACAGACAAGTTTGAATTCCCGACAGATCTGCATCAAAAAAATTGTGACTCCCCACCCCCACCCCCACAAATCGGCATATGATATCCCCAAAGATGCTATATACAGACTAATGTTGACCACCTGATACAACCTGCATCAAAAAAATTTTTGACCTCCCCACCCCTCCCCCGCAAAGGAGAACAATTTATATCTCTCACACCTTTACAGGTAAGGTCACCAAATTTGGCATACAGACTAATGTTGACCCTCTATACAAATCTGCTTCAAAATTTTTGGACACTCCCACCCCCTCCCCACAAAGGAGCAAAATCTATATCTCACACACCTGTGCAGTTTTTTTCGCGTCTCTTTCTGAACACAAATTAACCAAATTATATAGGACTGGGAACATAGTATTCTGCAGTCGGGTGCGTCCGACTGCAACGTTCGTACTTGTTTGAGTAACTTCTGTGTTTATTATTCGATTGATAGATCAAGAGTGACCCAAGAATCATGCATACCAAAACCAAAGGTAAAACTGTAAAACTGACCTTTTAAATCGATCTTAACACAGTTTATAAACTGGGGATATATGTATATACCAATATGTGTACCGAGTTTGGTTGCTCTAGCCTCAAGGGTGCGGAAAAAATTTCGTTCCTACAGACAGACCTACGTACGGACATTACACCTACCCAATATGCTCCTTTCTCAAAATTTTTTTTTTAAACAGAGTATTAAATTATAATTCTCAACCTAATAATTCTCAACCGGTCCTACAAATTTAATGGACTTGGCTGCTTTTCAAAATATTGTACGCCTATAATTCGAAACCCGTTTTAGCGAAAACTTAACTTAGTGGATGTCATAGAGTCGACATTTTTAGAATCAAGCCTAGCTGCTGATTTCTCATTAATTGTTTTACTTTATTTTTATATAATCTTCTTCATATACAATTTACTTCTAAAACCGGAAAGAGTGCATATATATTCCACGGTTGAATGCGCTGGTGGTTTCTTGTCTCCCCTCTGTGTTCTCCTGTTAATCAACGCCTCTGTAACTTGACTCTTGTTTAATGTTTGTGTCACCGCATTATTATTTTTTAAATAATCAACAACAAAATCTTATTTATATTACATTTTGGTTTGTTATGTTGGACATGAGTGTTATCAACTCTAGTTTTTACTCCCTGTACCCATAAAATGTGTAAAAAGGGGGTATTGGATTTGTGCAACAGTATGTAACAGGCAGAAGGAGACATCTCCGACCCTATAAAGTATATATATTCTTGATCAGTATCAAAAGAGATTTCGATTTGGCCATGTCCGTCTGTCTGTCCGTCTGTCCGTCTGTCTGTCTGTCCGGATGAACGCGTCGATCTCAGCAACTATAATAGCTAGAGACACCAAATTTGGAATGTAGGTTCCTGTATAGCATACGCAGATCAAGTTTGTTTCATATTTCAGATATCTCCCCGTTCCCCCGCAAATCGATTAAAACCATTTTACAGTAACAATTTTCAAGATATAGCTTTAAGATTTGGCATGTACAATACTTTAGTCTCTCTTAATCTACTGTCCAAATTTCAAGTCGATCGGATAATAAACACGGAAGTTATTCACGAAAGAAGATTCAGTAATGCAGCGAGAGGGGGAAGAAGAAGCACAGCCACTTTTGCCGCCTGTGTGCGTGCGTCTTTGTGTATGTGTGTGTGTATGGGTAAGTGGACGTAGATGTGATTGGATGTTTTAGACCTGGGTACAGGGAGTTTTGTAGTCGGGTATACTCGACTATAGCATTCTTACTTGTTTTTTATGTCTTAGTACGACTGATGCGTTTTTTGGAAGACAATGGCTAACATTATGTTAGTAACTATTACACTCTGCAGCTCGGAGTAGGTACTGTAAATATGGGACTCTGTTCCGTTATGTATTGCTATTAATTTAATCCTGTGCATAAATATTTTTGCAATGATCATAAATAGAATTGAGGTCCGGATTTAATGCAACTCAAATTTCCATTAATTGAAACCTTTTATGATTTTCTTGATGCGAGGATCCTGCTGAAAAGTTCATAGAGATTGTGAAGATATAGCTTAGGGTGTTAACATGTATTAAACTTATTTTCCCATCTCGGTAGCTGAGTTGTCTAGCTGATAGAGAGTGAAAAACAAGGCTCGGGTACGAATAACAGGCAAGAAAATTGAGGTTGTGATGTTTAGTTGCGGTGTCCTGCGGGACAGCGTTGCCAGTGCTAATAACTGATGTTAGGAAGAAAGCTTGTATCTATAACCTAAGTACCATAATAATGATAGAAATACAAATAATATTTTATTCTAGGAGCGTAGTATGATTTAAGAATTGAAGCAGCACATTTCCATTTGAAATTGCTTTCTTATCCCTTTTTCAGCGGTAACTTGAGCTCAAGTTTAGTAAGGGACACCATAATGCCCCGTCTATGATTTCACTGGTTATATCCGTTTATCGGTTTATCAGATACCTAAATGCCTTAATTGCAGCTGCAGTCGGGTTCGTATTAAATTTGCCCACAAAGTGTTCAAGTGAATTCCTTGCCTTGAAAGAGCAGCTCCTGCATCCATAAGTATTCACTTCTCCATTCGTATTCGAATTTCAGCCCTTGTGCACTTCTATTGCTCCCCAGAGTTGCAGTTGCGAGTTGCCCCTTCCGCCTGTTTCTGTTTGCATTCAATTTGGTATTGACTGATTTGTAATTTAAGATAAGCAAATGGAGCATTGCAGTCGCACCGAGAACCCAGCAACGGAAAACAGCGCAAATGTTTTGTCAATATTTGCCAGACAGTTGTGAGGAGACGGGCGAGGAAATGGGAGATAACTTCCCAAGGTGAGGGACGTACAGTGGCAGCATAAAGGTGAAAAAAAGAAAAACAATGAAAAAGCTATCACAGTTGTGCTGAATACCCTTGCAGACATACTATTAATAAAATTTCTCCTAGGGCAGATGTATGCAACATCAATCAGACCATAAGCTATACTATAATAAACAGTCCTCAGATTTTATTTTATTTCACTGGTTATTTCTATGGCAGCTTTATTAGGCAGATATCGATCAAAGTTTAAGAAAGTTCAAAAGGCTTATAGACATAGGCAAGAGGTGTCCATAGAAATATTAAATAATTATTTGTATATATTTTATTCCCTGTTCCCATAAAATGGGTAAAAGAGGGGTACTAAATCTGTGCAAATGTATGTAACAGACAGAAGGAGACATCTCCGACCCTATAAAGTATATATATTCTTGATCAGTATCAAAAGAGATTTCGATTTGGCCATGTCCGTCTGTCTGTCCGTCTGTATGAACGCGTCGATCTCAGCAACTATAAGAGCTAGAGACACCAAATTAATTTTTTTCATTTTAAGATATCTCTCCCAATTCCCCCACAATTGGATAAAAACGTTTTATACCTTCAATTTTCAAGATATAGCTGTGTGACTTAACATGTATAATACTTTGGTCACTCTTAATCTACTGTCCAAATTTAAAATCTATCAGCTAGTAAACACGGAAGTTATTCACGAAAGAAGATTCAGTGCTGAAGCGCGGGGGGAAGAAGAAGCACATCCACCATTTAAAATGCCTCGCTTGCACTGTCGCTTGCGCTGTGGCTCGTGTGTATGTGTAAGTTTACAAAGTTGCGATCGGAAATTCTTCGTCGGGTATAATCGACTGTAACATTCTTACTTGTTATACTATGTGCCCGAAGGGAAAATAGTATATTGGGTTTGCGAAATGTACGTCTGTCCGTATGAACGCAATTTGTTTGCCTTTATCTTTAAGCTAGAGCAATCAAACTTGGTACACATGTTGGTGTATGCCCTCAATTTATTAAGTGTCGAGATCGCGTCTCTTTCCGAACCCACAAATAACCAAATTATATAGGACTGGGAACATGGTATTCTGCAGTCGGGTGCGTCCGACTGCAACGTTCTTACTTGTTTTCCATTGTTGTTATCCCAACTATATGATAGATTAAGCCGTTGTAGAGTGTTCCGACGCGAGAACCACCAGCACCAAAATTAAGCATGTTTAATAATAAGAACTGTATTTAATTGTGGGATTTTGTCACTATAGCTCCTATCGGACAGGAATGTTAATGCATTAAAAACTATTGCTATTTCAAAAAAATTATATGCCTGACTTATACAAATAATAGCATTTCTTACCGAATTTTGCGGATACAAGTGATATTATCTATAGCTTAAATGATCGATGGTTTTCAGCTGGACTATATTCCCTAAGGGCTGACTAATCCGCACATCGACTTGCGTCGTCCTGTTCAAGATTATACTCATGTAATTAATGAACTGAAAAATGTTTGATTCAGAATCCTAGTTAGAGTATTCAACACAGTCGACCAGATAAAGCGAGTCTCTTTACATTTCGCTGTCTTTGTTTCGGCTGTTGCTCTGATTGATTTCATTGTCCCTGAAGTTCCCGAAATGCGCATCTTGCGTCTGTGAATGGTTCAGACTGGCACATCTCGCACATTTCCTTTGGGAATTCATATTCATTTTCATTGTTTGCAGGAGTCTCCGCGCATTGAATGCGCATTTAACGAGATTAACGTGCTGTAAAGTGGCCAGACAAACAGTGAAACCCACGAGTCTCTATAAGTTAACAGTTAACCCATCAATGTAGCCAAGCTCATTGAGTTCTTATGGCTCTCTTGCGACATGTGAAGAATCAGTGTACGGTGAATGGCGCTCATTGCGGAGGCTGTGACAGAATCTGTGTCAAGTTGATGTTTTGACTAATTTAAACCAACGAATAGGCGGGGCAGGAAGAACTGAGCGGAGCAAAACAATAAAATGTTGGCGAAGGAAAAAGGAGACGCAACACACAGAAGTATGCTACAGTTTCGCGCGGCATGCCGAGGAAGACAAGCCACACACACACACTCACACCGCATAACTGCCCTGAAGCTTATGCGCACATTGTACAACTTTTTGTAGCATACTTCGAAGCGCATGTTGAAAAGCTGTCGCTGCCAGTCGCTTTCTTAGTGATTTGTGTGTGACTGTGTATGTGTGTATTTGTGTGAGCATTTGTTTAACTGCGCCACATTTTGCGGCATTAACCCAAATTAGCTCTTAACATAAGACTCATTTGCAATTGGGTTTTTGGGCAGTGCTCTGCCTCTCTCCACATGCCGACAACTTCAACTCTAAGCCCTAACCCTGCCGAACACTCAGCCTTAACCCTTGTTGATACCACCATAGACAAACATGTAGCAGGACAACGCTTGTTTGCACTTTGTTTAAGGAGCGAGCATTAATCAAATGATTTTTTGATTATCATGCAAGTGAATTAATTATGTAGGGGACAAGTTAACCACAAACCACAAGCCCCAAGCTCCAACCCTGTTCTGAAGTAACTCCACCCACTTCTTGAAATTACTGGCAATATATTTTATTGATGACTGTCGCTCGCTCTTTGTCCTTGGGTTCATTGACTGACTGCCTGTCCGACTAACTAGCGGCGTGCTGAAAGGTTAAAGTTGAGGCACCATTGTTTGTATGTTCAACGCCGGAGTTGAATTTACTTTGACGTAATACAACGCTCCACTCCGCTCCGTTCACAACCGTCCAGCACGCATCTGGCGCTTAGTAACGCCCCCAACGCTGATGTTATATAATAATTATAATCGTTTTTTCTTCCTATTTAATCGGTTGTTACTTTGTAGTGCTATGTCCTAGCTACATTTCCTAAAGGTTTGCAACACAATATCTTGTCGATCAGATTTACTTTAAGTACTATCATGCACACCTGAAACTATTTGTATGTAGTTCAATGACATTTGCTTAAAATGTCACACGACATTTAGACTAATACAATTGAAATGGCAAAAGGAGTCAGTGTAATAAAGTGCTTTTAAGAAACATTCAACACTTCATCAAATAGGTAAGACCTTATATGTACTTGATTTCCCAGCTGATGTTCTTGTTTAAAAACAAACAAAATACATGTTTTTTTGCTTTGATACATACATAAGCTAAAAAGAATTTTGAAATCACATCATTTGTATTAATGGCATCTGGTTAATTTCATTAAAAGCTTTAACTAAAAATCTTAAGGCTTCTATAACCGTTATAATAATAAGAGTATTACAACTTCCGCATCGCAAAAATTTGCCCACCTTTTGTATTATTTTTATGTAAATTATCGACCGCATTTCATGCAGCGTTCTGGGATGCAGGACGAGGCCTGTCACGCAGGCGATGTCGATTGCCTTTGGGGCGGTAAGTGGTTAATTCTACTTGCCCGCTGGTCATTTGTGGGCCAGTCCCAGTCCCAGGCCCAGGACCGGGTCGGTTACATGGCATTCACAAGGATACGGAAACATATGTATCTACATTCTCGTACATATATTCTCATGCGTGCCATTACCTCGCAGGACATGCGACTGTGTCTGTCTCTTTGAATGTGTGTGTGTGTTGTGTGTCTGTCTGTACGGTCACGTATTCATTATCATTATCTTAATGAAGCGTTATGTAAGGTGCATTACAATTATGGATTTTTTGCCGGTCGAACTGTGTGGACTAATGAAGAACTCTAGTGCCAGCTCCTTTATATGGGCTCAGAGTCAATGAAATAAAAGTCATTAAGTGGAAATTACGTGGGCCAGAAGCGGCCGAACTTCAGTAACTGTGATTTCGCCAGCATATCCTGCGTCGATTCATCTTCAATTGTTTCAATAAAATGTCAGGACATTATAGGAATAACGTCTCCCTCGCCAGGCTTATAAAATGTACTGAATTATGCGAGTATGTGAAACGAACGAGAGTCCTCCGCTTTGAGGGCTCGCATGTGAGACCATGTGCACAGACCTTGTGAACAGATTTTGCCAGCGCATTTGGTGAACAATTAAAATTAAAAATTCATATGCATTGGCAACTTGCACAGGACATGTAAAATGTTTGACAAGCCTGACACAAATAACGACAACAGCTTAAACACACTCACACACGCACACACCATACACACCACAAACACATAGAAAACCTTGCACACACACAACTTTATATGACTCGTATATGAATTCATTTCTCTTGTTGAGTGCATTTTGGTATTCCATTTAAATTTTTAATAATTTTCAAAATTGATGAGTGACAGACAGTCAGATGGACGGACACAGAGGCCAACTCGGATCCAGGGAAAGGCTGGCCGCATAGAAAGCTTTTCATTTTATTTATATTGATGCTGGAAAATCGCCTGCAAGAGACTTGTACACAAAAACGCAAGGATAAATAAATTTGATTTGCTTTCAATGGAAATCTCAATGGGCAGCTCAAGTAGCTGCTGTCCAGTCGAGTTCCATTCCCGAATTTTCTGTTGTTGAAAATCTAAATAATTCAAATTACTTATATCACAAGGACATGCGCATGTCGCTCTGACAGCAATTTCCGTTATACGCTTTGTCAATTTCGAGTTTTGTTTGGGTGTGGTGAGCTGGTCTGTGGGTGTTGTTATTTGGTGGGGTGACTGCTGTCGCGAACAGATCCTGCCAACTGGCAACTGGCAGACAGGCTCAGCAACTCAGCAACTCAGCAGCTCAGCCGTCAATCAAAGTTTGCAGCGACAACCTTGCTGCTCCGCCTGCTTCTCAGTCAGATCCTTTAAGTGCCTGAAAATGGCAAACGGGTTAAGCGAAGTTCCGTCCACGGTCTTATGGAAATTCGAGCGCCTTACGTGCCCGTTTGTTGCTAGCTTATGAAAATTCAATTCGATTGGAAATCGCTTAAACTGAATTTGATTTTCACTTTGAAGTTACCCGCCCTGCACTTGACAGTCTCAGCTCAATCGTTGGCTGCTCATCTATTGTAATTTATGCAATTAGCTGGATTAACAGGTTTCGGCGCAGGACAAGTGCCTGACATTGGCGGCAAGGAGGTGAATTTGCATAGGTCCAAGTCCGACTCTGGCTGGCCCGAGCAAACGGGTCAGCAATTAGATCGATATGCGTTCTCCTGCCTCCCATCATATTCAACTCAATTGTGGGCACTCAAGCCATTATTTTAATTAAATCTATTGGCCAAGTGATTACTATAAAGCAACTTGTGGGCGGGCGAGCTCTTTTTGTTGTTGTCGCCATGGCAACAGTCCTAACGATTTTTGTTGGCCTGGCCATAACAATTTGGCGCAACGCACGATGGCGAGGACTGTGACGAGAACTAACTAGCGCTCGTTGTTAGCACGAAGGACTAGGCTAGCACGCAAAATTCCTCGACATTGCTAGGATACGCGACCGTGGGGCCAAAACAATAACACGCGTTGCCCTGGCACGACAGTTGGCAATTGGACACAGTGGCAAATGGCAGCAGTGGCGAGTGTTATGTAAACTATGAGAATACCAAAAATACCAGTTAAATACCACTACAACAATACCAACAAATCTATATGCAAAATGGTGACGTAATAAGCATAGAAGAGCACTGAAAATGACTTTGGCAACATGTCCTTGGGCCAGAAGATTTACAAAATCAAAAATTATACGCAAAAATTTTGCCATCAGCTCGCCAAGAGATTGCGCAAGGATGCGCATCTAGCTGCACGATTTGACTAAGTGAAACACACAAAAAAATAAAAAATATATCAAAAAATAAAAAACTCGGCAAAATTTCATAAAACATTCAGCAAGCAAAGTGGGCAGAAGCTGAAAAATTAAGTAAATAACATTTGCATTTCCGTGGAAGCAGCAAAAAAAAGTACAGAAAAAGAAGAAAATAACATAACAAGAAAAAAAGCCAAGCGACATTTCGTGTCCTGGTGCTGGTTTCCTGGTACAACGTGGCGTATACGTGGCTTATTGACGCGTCGCCTGGCAACGCGTTGTGGGCCCAAACAAACTAGCGGCGTAAGTAAAAATATGGTACGAGTGTATGCCAGCATATAATTATAGACAGCCCCAGGACATGGCAAGCGTACCTACTATACTCGTACTATGTACATGTCCTTATATACTCTTACGTACCTAGTGGATGGCGGGGTGTGCTGTTTGGTGTGTTGTGTGGTGTGTGCTGTGTGGTGTGTGCTGTGTGGTGTGCCCGGCACCGTCAGGACACTGGCAACACTTTACTCGATTTGTTTAATCGATTTTTAGTGCCTGGCCCGGTCGACCGGAGTATTGAGGGTCGACTGTACGGGGCGGGGCGGAGACAGGGCGGGGGGACTGGTTTCCAAATTGCCTTTATTATAGATAAATATGGGCGATTTAGTGCCGCGCGCAACTTCTACTTGGCCACTTGATGCAAAGCAAGGCAAACTCGGCGAGGCCAGCGAAGCGTCATAAACCATGCGCCGCTGGCTGTCAGATTTATAGGCGCCACGCTCTAGACTATTAATAATAATAAAAGAAAATAATAATAAAAAAAAACAGAGGCAGTAACAAATTAACATAATTGCCTGGCTGCTGCCTTTGAATTAACCCTGTAGCCAGGCTCATCACAAGCTGCTTACGGTACTCGCAAACCTGCACTTCACTTGGAACAGTTAGCCAGCTCGGAGTACATTGCTAAAAAATAAATCCCAACTCTGTCGAAGTAGTTGTACACTACTTTACAACACTTTTGTGTCCTATTAATATTAGTTACTAACACACAATCTAAAGACCATCTTCGAGAACTGCAAGGAGTGCCTCTAGAAATGCAGAATCATCCAACACTAAGAGAAATTTGTTGATTTTATTTAATTCAGCAAAATGAACAAACCATTACCTATTAATTTTATTAATTATAATTATTTATTACTCATTAATGGGAATCTAAAGTAATGGATTACTGAAATTAGGTAGCAAATATTGCCTCACGAAAAGGGCAGATAGAAAACAAACTTGCCCAAAACTTCAGCTTGAAAACGTGAAAAATGTGTTTATACTCTGTTTCCAGAAAAGGTTATATTGGGATTGTGATATGTCCGAACTTCTGCCCCCGCAAATCAGCAAAATTACTTCTACAATTTTTATACTATGTTCCCGAAGGGAAAGTAGTATATTGGGTTTGCGAAATGGCCGTCCATCCGTCTGTCCGTATGAATGCAATTTTTTTCCACACCCTTGAAGCTAGACCAACCAAACTTAGTACACATGTTGGTTTATACCCTCAATTTAATTTGGGAAAACCTGTATCTTCCACATTTTTTATAGTCACCAAATTTGGCATACAGACTAATGTTGAGATTCCTGACAGATCTGCATCAAAAAATTTTTTTCAGATAAAAAATCGCTCTATAATTTAGAAAATCGCGTAAAATAAAAACCGCCCTAAAATCCAGAAATATTTTCTATTTAATAGAAATAATTTCTAAAATGAAGAAACTTTTTCTTAAAAGTAGAAATGCGTACCCTAAATCGACTATCCCAAAAAAATAATTTATTTATTTCTCATTTTCAGAAATATTTTCTATTTAAAAAAATAGATTTCTTAATATTTGAAAATCAAACTTGAATATTTAGAAATTTTTTTCTACTATTCAGAAAACTCTGCTCTCATATTTAGAAATGATGGCCTTAGTTTTTAGAAAATCGAAACCATGTTATTTAGAAAATCAACTATCTAAACAAGTAAGAATGCTCTAGTCGAGTATACCCGACTACGAAACTCCCTGTACCCAGGTCTAAAACATTCAATCACATCTAAGTCCACTTACACATACACACACACATACACAAAGACGCACGCACATAGGCGGCAAAAACGACAGCGCAAGCGAGGCATTTTAATTGGTGGCTGTGCTTCTTCTTCCCCCTCTCGCTGCATCACTGAATCTTCTTTCGTGAATAACTTCCGTGTTTATTATCCGATCGACTTGAAATTTGGACAGTAGATTAAGAGAGACTAAGGTATTGTACATGCCAAATCTTAAAGCTATATCTTGAAAATTGTTCCTGTAAAACGGTTTTAATCGATTTGCGGGGGAACGGG
Source organism: Hirtodrosophila confusa (assembly GCA_035043065.1). Lineage (NCBI taxonomy): Eukaryota > Metazoa > Arthropoda > Insecta > Diptera > Drosophilidae > Hirtodrosophila > Hirtodrosophila confusa. The sequence goes on from JAWNNI010000165.1 coordinate 3,055,506, forward strand.
GGAGATATCTGAAATATGAAACAAACTTGATCTGCGTATGCTATACAGGAACCTACATTTCAAATTTGGTGTCTCTAGCTCTTGTAGTTGCTGAGATCGACGCGTTCATACGGACAGACGGACAGACGGACAGACGGACAGACAGACGGACATGGCCAAATCGAAATCTCTTTTGATACTGATCAAGAATATATATACTTTATAGGGTCGGAGATGTCTCCTTCTGTCTGTTACATACATTTGCACAGATGTAATACCCCCTTTTTACCCATTTTATGGGTACAGGGAGTAAAAATAAGGCGAGCTGCCTTTGGCTCCAAAAGTATGGCGACTTTCTGAAATCCAGGGCATTTTTTTTTCTCTCTTTTAATAATGAGACCAAAATTATTTTACTGAAATATTTTACTCCAGCCTGATTACAGGAATTAGTGTGTCATTACACTGGGAAAAGAGTATATTGCGGACGGGTGCTTACGACTGTTTTATTTGTACTTCTTGAGTTTCAATCTGTATTAAATTGCTCGTTACAAGTACTTATCGTCCATGTACTTCTTCCATTCAGGGTATGACCACCGTATAGGAAAGGCCAGCGGAACGCAATGTAAGTTCTTGGTCCGCTCCTCTATCCGCTCCTCTGTCCGATCCTCAGTCCATTCACTTGGCCATTTACAGCTCAACGCTACTGCAACTGCAGCTGTAGTAGTTTTTGTTCTTGTTGTTGCTGTTGCTGTTGTTGTTTGTTGGCTGGTAGTTGGAGAGAAATATTTTGCTTCTTCTCTTCATGGTCTGTCAATTAACACGCCTTTTGCATTTATTCAATACAAATTGAGTGGCGGGTCGAGATGCAGCGGGCAGAGAGGGGGCGGCACGAAAGTTAAGCACACCTGTATATAAAATTAGTTTCTCAAGAATGGTCAGCCCAGCATATAAAGGGCTGAGCCCATAGACGAGTACTGCCAGGCACTCTGTTCAGTTCATTACACATTGCAAAATCCTTGCAATGCGTCCGGCAGCTACAACTGCAGCAGCAGCAGCAATTTTCATAAAAGTAAACCAAAAACTAAGCACTGAAAATGGAAAATGCAAAACTGAAAAATGCCTGCAAGAAATGTTGCACAGATGGCGGCACAGGTTGTGAGATCTTTGTATTTAAAACACAGCCATGGAGAGCTAGCATCTGGCTGTGTGTGTGCGTGTGTGTGTGTGTGTGTGTGTGTGTGTGTGTGTGTGTGTGTGTGTGTGTTGGGCTTACAGTGCTTTGGCCGGGCCTAAAAGACTCCGAGCCGTTTGTCGAAATTGCAGAGCACAAAAACGGCACGTAGCCATCTTTAGTTGTGTGTGTGTGCGAGTGTGCGACTGTGCGCATGCAGAAGTAGACATGTTATAGAGTTGCACATATAAATCGAGTATGCAGCAGCAGAAGCAACTAACCAGGCGGAGTCTCTTACTCTCACAATGTGATGTGAATTTTATGTGCGCAGGGTGCCAAAGCGGGCGGCACAGAAGAAGGCTTAAACAAGCTGCCAGCTATTAGCCATGCGGCTGGCAACAGAGAGGCGCAGGCCAGGACGGGGATATAGGCACACCAGACACTACTAGAACCAGGAGCAGCCATTTCCTTTCAACGGCAAAGGGAAAACGAAATGTGGAATACGAAATACATACGAAACACGATATATAATACACAGGCCACGTTTGCGCTCACTCTGGAGCAGGGAAAGACACTACTAGACTACTACTCTAGATTTCGTGACTTCTGGCTGAAGACTTCAATTTGTAGCATCACAAATACATACGCACATGTATGTTTAAATGTCTGTCGGTCTGTCTGTCTGTATCTATGTGTGCCACGTGCAATCAGCGTGGAGTTCGACTTAGAGTGGCTGGCAACTACTGAAGCGACGACGCGACGGGCAATCCCGGCTCCGGGATGACGATGACAGCCGCCGGGCAGCAGCTAGGCGGCGAGCGTGAGGCACGACTCCCGGAATTGGGAGCCAAGCAAATTGGGTCAAAGTTCAAATGTGATAAAAATCAACATGAAAATACAGCAGGAGCAGCAAAAAATGCCGAGAAGTGCACTCGCTCCTGCTCAATGCTTGGCTGCCCGACTGCTATAAGGAAGCCTTTTTATTGCATCGAAAACTTAAACATTTCCATTTTAATTGACAGCCTGTCGATGTTGGCTCAAAGCTCGAATGTTGGCCACCACTCGAGTTTATTGTGACTATGCACACAAATATGGCTGCAAATTATGGGAATTTCTAGTTTTTTTCCTGATGTGTGTGGTTGGAGCAGAGCTTTGGGCATTGAGTGGGGCAGGCACAAACTATGCTAAGCACGGGCTATGGAGTCATGAACGGGCTTAAAATTGCTAGATAATTGCTCCGCTTAGTAGTAGTTACGATGCCCACGTTCAAGTATCATAAAATAATGATAGGTTTTACAATTTTCTGGTGAACGCTGTGATGCATTTTTCTTTTCACACATTCGAGTATGAATGTATTCGATTTGATCATTTCAAAATTTATGAAGACTATACTGCACACATTATATTAAAGGTAGCAGTGTGTAAGAAAGATGAATTTATTTTCAGAAAAATTTCCGATTTTAAGGTTAGGTTGAATCAGTTTTTGTATATGTCATTGAAAATGAAGTAGAAGACGATGTGATTAGGTGATATTTCACATGTTAGAACTTGACAGCCTTATTCCCACCAGTGGCGTTAGTATTTTCCAAAATGTATTGAATACAACTCTTAATATTCTGTGCATAGAGTTTGGAAAAAATGTATGGTCAGAGGAAATTACACCTTCGCACACACAGCTTTGTGAGAAATTTGTGAAACATGTGTCAATGATTTGTTTGTACTTGAGGATGGAATTGAGTAAAATCCAGTCCTTGCTCATAGTATTATGAAACTACTATGAACATTTCAGCCTTCCAGTCCTTACGGGTCGGGTTGTGCGTTGATCCCAATAAATCAATATAAAAAGATGGGTCGCCCTTTGATACAAATAATCAAGCAGTTATTATATCGTTTTCCGTTCCATTTTCTATTTTTCGCAATCCGTTTTTCCCATTTACCTCTCAGATACAACTTGTTCTATCTTATGCTTATCGTAACGGTTTTAATATTGCTTAGGGCTGAGTTTTTTCTCATGGCAATAAGAATCAATTGCCATCGACAGCATTGGTTCTCTATGTGATTCACTTTGTATAGTGCACTGCACAATCCATGGATTCCATAGGACCCGGTTTCCCCCGTCCCATGCGGCAATATTGACTGGCTTTGCGTTTGTTGTTTGTTGGTTGTTTGTTGTACTTTGCATTTTGAACAGCGCAAGCGATGTGCGACAAAATTGGCTTAGAAAATTGAGCCTCCACTTCAACAACAGTAACAGTGGCAGCGGCAATTGCTGCAGGGCGGGAAAGCTAGTGGACGGGGAGCGAGACGGAGACAGAGACAGAGACGGGGTCTCCCAGAGGTGACCATGCTTTAAAATGCAACTCTGGGTACGGCACTACGGCGAATATCATTAAAGATTTAAACAACATATGGTTAAATTTCACAGAATAGCGTAACAAGCCAGCAACGTCAGCCAAGAAAAAGCGAATAACAAACGTGGCTAAAAAACAAAATGACCAAGTGTAAAAATGACATTGTTTTCTGAGTTTGTTGGGGTAAGTTGGGCCGGTGTTGGTAGAGGGGTGGCGAAGCAATGGCCGGGTCTATTCAGTTGGGGGCTCTTTGCTGCGGCGTTGTAATAAAATTAGTTACTAGCGAGTTGCTGTTGTTGCTTTTTGTTGGGCCTTTTGGCAGCTGCAACAGCAACAGCAACAGCAGAGCAGCAGCAGCAGCGACAAGCGGCAGTTCCAACCTCTGCATAAATGCAGTTGGCAGCACCAAAGGAATTTAGGAGTGCCGAAACAAAATTTACAACAATGCACCAAGGGAAGAGGACAACAAGCTTCCCCATTGTTGGGGCTTTTGGGCTTAGGATGTTCTGCCTTATGTGCAGGACAGCAGCAAGCGAACAAAATGAGCTTTGTGGTTTGGATCCTTGCCTAGTGCCTAGTGCCTAGTAGTTGGTGCCTGGCGAATGGAACAAAACGCAAATTGATTTGGTGGCCAGGTGTGGGGGTAGTAGCGCTAATTGCCAAAGTAATTTACCAAAGAGCAGCCGGACAATGGCAACTGAAACTGCAATTAGTTGGCCAGCAAGTGCGACTGAAGAAAATATAAAGCTGACCAAGGAAAGCGCAAGATGCAGCCTCTGCTTTCCGAATACATACAAAATTAATCAAATTGGGTGTGGAGAGGCGTGGTGGGGGGAGCTGAGGCTGCTGCAGGTACTGCAGTGAAAATCAAAGATAAATTGAATTGAATTGCAGAAAGCGCATTTTGCAATTGCATTGAAATAAAACTAAGAGCAGACATACATTTGGTTCTAGAGAGCTTGGACGAGGCATGGGATTGATCCTGGAGCAATGT